>CM040127.1:159218084-159818084 GCA_022559845.1 Amorphophallus konjac
GCGATCACATCTTTATGGGGTCTTTTGGCCCCTGGCGATCACATCTTGTTCTCGAGGCCGCGGCGAGTCACTTCCCAATGGCCGTTTAAATTCCCGTTCTCATATTATCTTTATATTTCTGTTGTATTCTGCTCATATTCTCGAGGCCACGGCGAGTCACTTCCCCAATGGCCGTTTAAATTCCCGTTCTTATATATTATATTCTTATCTATTCATGTTCTTGAGGCCACAACGAGTCACTTCCCCAATGGCCGTTTAAATTCCCGTTCTCATATTCTCTTTATATTCTGTTGTATTCTGCTCATATTCTCGAGGCCACGGCGAGTCACTTCCCCAATGGCCATTTAAATTCCCGTTCTTATATATTATATTCTTATCTATTCATGTTCTCGAGGCCGCAACGACTCACTTCCCCAATGGCCGTTTAAATTCCCGCTCTTTATATTCTCCTTATATGTTGTTATATTCTTATTTGCTCATATTCTCGAGGCCGCGGCGAGTCACTTCCCCAATGGCCGTTTCAATTCTTGCTATTTAATTTCTGCACCATTCCCGTCCCCCCGAGGTCGCGGCGAGTCACTTCCCGCTATGGCCGTTTAACCCCCATATCTTGCTATATTACATTTGTCCCGCTCGCCCCGCCGGAGCAATCTCCCGTGGTGGCCCCTTCTCTCTTCTCTTATTTCTGTGTTGCAGCAAACAAAAAGAGGAGCCCGCGCGATCCGCGTCCTCTTCGCACCCCGAAACGCGTGACGTCGCTCACAGATTGGCGATCACGGTAGGACCTCTACTGCTTCCTTTCGGCTACCCTTGCAAGTTCGGCACCATCCGTGCCTCTCCACCTTGGCGCCCGCGTGCGCCCCCGTTGTGCTCACGGCAGCACTGTCAGTTGTGATTGGTTGTTTGTTTATTATATGTCTGTTATTTCTGTTGTTTTCCACTCCATATCTCTGTCAGCATTTCATTGCATGCATCCATCCCTCTTTTCTATCCTTTTTTTCATTTTTTTTGAGGATCACCCTTTCCCGGTGAAGGAAGGACTCTCCGTTTGAGAATTCCTCTCAACGGACTAGAATCTCCTACATTGGGACCTCCGTAAGTCCCCGACATCGAAGAATCTCCTCTTCGTTCACTGGGCTGGTTGTACCATTGAAGTTCCCCGGAGTTAGTCATTTCATTCGTGGTGAGACGAGAGACCCTAGCTGAAACGGCGGTGAAACAAAAATAAACTAGGGTCCCTATTTTGTGTGAACTTCGGATCTCGCTAAAAACACAAAAAAATCATCAAAATCAAAACACAAAAAAGGCGTAAAGGCATCCACTTGTTTGATAATCTCTGCTACCTGCTTGCTAGTGTATGTTTTTGCGTTCTGGGAAAACTGTGAGCATGGCTCACGAGTCTTTTGAGGAGAACCACCCTAGTCGTGGTTTGTCAGCCGACCCGCGAGTCTATGCTATGGACTCGGGTCCTTCTCATGAGCCCTCGCATGAGGTGCAGGTTATTACCGGGGACACATCCCCACCGCAGGATATCTCTTCCTTACTGGGCGTCCTCGCCAACACGGAGCTTACCTCTGAACAGCTCCGGGCCTTCCAGGCCATTCTGAAGGGGAAATCTGTTTCCCCCATGCCCCAGGAATCAACTCCGGCCATCGCACCTCTCCAAGAGTCCGTGCAGGCCATTCCATCTCCTTCATTGGCGCAAGCCATCCAGTCTCCCTCGCTTCAAGGACAAGCGAGCCAACAACCACCCTCATTCCAGTTCCCGTCACAATCTCAAACTCCCGTTGTTCCCCACACACCGCTTCAGCCAGGGCCAACTGTCGGCGGTCCGACAGCTCCCTCTCATTCTGGGTTCCCCCCTCAAGTCTCCGGGAGACAGTTTCTCCCCCAGTGGCAAGTGCCACCTTCACCTCCAGAGGAGCTCGCCCAATCGCTCCTCAATAGGTTCAATCGCATGGACGAGCAGTTTCAAAATCTGAGAAGGATGGTGGACGTGAAAGCCACCCCGGAGGTTGCTTTGCCAATCCTTCCCGTCATTCATCTTCCTCCCTCCGAAATGCCCACGTACCGCAGATACAATGGTACCGGCAACCCCTTCATTCACCTCAAGGATTTCATGTATGAATCCTCCTATTGGCAAAACGATCAGAGGTCCCTGGCATACCTCTTTCGGAGATCATTGGATGGTCCCGCGCTAGAGTGGTTCTATTCTTTGGAGCCCCGCGAGGCCGAGAATTTTGAAATAGTCCAGAGAAGGTTCTTGCAGAAATATAGGGATAGGGTCGGTCCCTCACTCTCCATTACCGACCTAGTGGCCGAAAAGATGAAGCCCGACGAGGATTTTGTCGCTATGCTGATAGATGGAGGTCTCTGGCGGAAAGAATAAGGGATACCCTCTCCGAGCCCGAACAAGTGAAGATGATTGTGTCTAATGCAACCCCACAGTTCAGACACGTCCTGGCCATGAATAAACTTACTACAATGGAGGAACTCTATGAAAGGGCCCGGTACATCCAAACCCAGTTAAAAGACTCCCCCATTATGAACATGTTTGAGTCGCCGAAGCCCAAAGTGGTCAGAAAAATAGGCGCTGGTGTCCCGGGCGGAGCCACAGAAGGGGTCGTGACAAATGAGCAAGTGGGTGCGGTCAACAATGCCAACTATGCAGTCAACCCAAGGCCTCCACAAATGCCCCGACTTCCCCTCCAACCAGGTCCTTTCCCTCTTCGTCCTCCACCCCAAAATAATCCACCCCAGGATAATATGCCTCCATTACGTCAACCCCAGCAACAACAACCACAACCTCAGCAACAACAACCACCGCTTCAGTACAACCAAGTTCCACCCCCGGGGAACTATGGTCCCCAACAGCAACAAAGGAGGCCGCTCGGTCCCAAGAGAGCCTACTATCCACCATTGCCAGAAACCTTAGCAGACATTTTTAATGCCCTCATGGCATCAAACCAACTCGCCCTACCCAGAGAAAGGCCCGTGTGGCCCCCGAATGTTGATACCTCCAAATACTGCGTCTACCACAGGCAGCCAGGACACACAGTAGATTACTGCTTCCATTTCAAAGATTACATCCACGATATGAATGATGAACATCAAATAGATTGGGATGAAATGAGACGATACGTCGCCGCTCTAAGGCTAGGAGACCTCCTCATAGGCCACAGCAGCAGTTACAACAGCAGCAGCAGCAGCAACCACAACAACAACAACAGCCTCAGCAGGCCCCACAACAACAGCCCGACATGGGCATAATCCAGAATCCATTACCGGAGCACCAACAGCCCAATCATCAGGTTAACCCCATCTCCTCCTTCCCGGAAGTCGGGAGAGAGCAGGTGTGGCACCAGGAAAGTACCTCCATTCTTTCTACCGCCAATCCTATCATCACGCAACACCCTTGCCTTGCCCGGGTAGCACCTCTCTCTCATCAACCCGCGTCAGTATCGCCTTCACCATTTCCACTACCATTACGCCCTCTCATCCGTACCCCGATCCCCTATCAACCGACACTCTCCACTACGCCTTCACACCCTCTCATCTTCTCCCACTCCCCCACTTTACCATCCACCTCTACCACATTTACCCCTACGCCTTCTAAACCCCTTATCATCCGTCAACCATACATAACCCCGTCTTTCTCCACCGTATCACCACTAATGCCTTCAAAACCACTCATTACCCATCACCCACCTCAAAATCATTGCCCACTTCAAGCCCTACCCACTTCTACTTCGTCTCCACCTCCACCTTCCAGACCCCTTATCCTTCATAATCCGCGCGATATCCCCTCTACCTCCACCATGCCTCCACCTAACAAACCCCTCATCAGAATCCCTGCTCCCGTCATCACCCCTGCTTCATCAACCATTCCTCCACCACTACCCCTCAAATCCCTGTTAAAACCCACTGCTACCCCCACAGAGGTACAAAAGCCGCAGGCAATGGTGCTCCGGAGTGGAAGGATTTTCCACAGGGTTTTCCCCCACAACAGTCAGAATCCTGAGCAATCTCAGCCAGAGAAGGATGATGGAGAACAACCAGAAAGAGCTATCCCTGGAACACAGTATGATCTATTGAAACACTTGGACAAGACACCTGCTCGGATCTCCATCCTGGAGCTACTTCAAAGATCCACATCCCACCAGGCGGCCTTGATGGAATACCTTCAAAAAGTCATGGTTAATGAGGACCTCCCCGTGGAGAAGATTTCGACCGTCCTGACCCCAACGACACACAACCGGCCATCATGTTCCACAACTACGAGCTCGCTCCCAAGGAAGCTCGAAATATGCATTGTGCATTTCAATAAAAATTAATGGGGTATCCATAAACCCGTGTCTTGTGGACACGGGTGCGTCCATAAATGTGATCTCCATGGACACCCTTCAGTTGTGTGGGGTCAACGAGGAACAAATAAGACCTTCCTCGATCACGGTCACGGCTTATGACAATAGCAAAAGGCCGCCACAGGGGATGATTATTCTGAAGGCAGAACTAGGCCCCATGTCAATTCCCACGGAATTCCATGTCCTCGACATGGACCCCACATTCAAGGCTATACTGGGTCGCCCTTACATCGAAGCCATGGACGCTGTGCCTTCCACCAACCATCAGTGCCTGAAGTTTCCTTACAATGGGAGGATTATTAAAGTGGTCAGTACACCTGTCCTTCACACAGTGGATGCTATCAACACCTCTCTGCCCTCTGTGTGGCCATCTCATCGGCCCATATTGTCATTGCTGGACGTGCGTGATCTATCTCACGTTCCACTAGCACCAAAGGAGCCGGTCAGGACAACCGCAACATCATGTCTCCCTTTTCACTCCAAAGGTTGGGAGATTATGAGGAACATCGGCTATCAACAGGGTAAAGGTCTGGGCGCACAATTACAGGGTATGCTCAAACCGCCAAAGGAAATTAGGCCGAACCGTAGGTTTGGCCTAGGCTTCAAAGGACCGTTCAAGGCGGATTGGAAGCCCCTCACATGGACTCTATCAAACCACTTCAACAGAGGGCCCGTTGTTCAGATGGGAGATTACCCACGAGAAGCATATGGGGGATCACATGCTGTATATTTGGCTGAAAAATGTCCGAGGATCACCAAAAGAGGCAAGATCAAAGATCCGGAATGCGAGTGGAACAAATGGTTCGACATACGGGACATTTCCGTTGCACTGGAAAGGATGTTCTCGTCTCCGCAGCTTGAAGGACCACCATTGATCTCCGGAATACCAGAGAATATTACCACTCTTGCCAAGGTTCCAAACTATCCTCGTCCTCGCCAGAAGGACCCTGTCATCGACGGATCTTCATCCGTCCTCAACATTGCCGTCGACGGCTCATTAGCCGCCATCTTCTCCATCCACTCGTCTCAGCCTTTGCTGATATCTTCTTCCTGGGCCAGACAGTTGTCTGATGATCTTCCCAGGTCCCCTTCTTTGCTTACATACCTACGCGGGCTTCTCAACCCGCGCCAGGTCTTCAACCATGATCTGCTCTATGAGCCTCACAATCCTCTAGCCATAACCACTTTTCTCTCTCCTCCGATCTCTTTTCACTGTTTTGTCATAAAAATGAAAACGAAAAAAAAACGTCAATTTTCAAACTCCCCAACAACACATCTTCGTTGAGGAAACCTCCTACATCTCCCACGGGTGCGTACCGCCCTGCGGACCACCCGTCCAAGGTCCGATGAGCGACCTTTTCTACCCCTCCTCTGAGGGGTCTTCTCCTGTACATTCTACACCATCCTCTTCGTCTTCCTCTTCTTCTGTAAATATTGTCAGTCAATCTAGGAATGATAGGCCAAGGGTAGTACCTAGGAAGAAATCCAAGGGTAGGCAGATCCCTCGTCGATTCCTTCTGGATTTAGCCGCCAGGTGTCAGGCCCTTCTTGCCATCCCCCAGTTGTTAGAAAATCCCATCCAGCTACCGGAAATAGAATGTGAGGGCGACTGTGCATTTGATGAAGGGTATGGAGTCTACGAGATCACGGATGAAGAATGCCCCACTGAAGATGAGGGTGAAGAATATGAGGATGCGGCGGGCGCATACGCTAGTGGAATGAGGAGATTCGACGAGCCGTCAACCGCCGTAGAAGAATCCACCAAAGAAGTCAACTTGGGAACTGAGGAAGACCCTAGGATCATCCTCATAAGTGACAACCTACCACCCTCTGAAGAAGAGGCATTAATTGAGGTTCTCAAGGAATATAAGGACACGTTTGCATGGAGCTACGAGGATATGCCGGGTCTAGATTCAACCTTGGTCGAACACCGTTTAACCCTAAAACCAGGGTCCGTCTCGGTAAAACAAAGGTTAAGGCGTTTCCACCCTCAAATGGCTTTGAAAATGAAAGAAGAGGTCGATAAGCTCCACAAAGCCAGGTTCATTAGAGTCGTTCTTTATCCTCAATGGGTGGCGAACATTGTCCCGGTCATGAAGAAAGATGGGAAAGTCAGGATTTGCATCGACTTCCGGGACCTTAACCGCGCGTGTCCAAAGGATGATTTTCCCTTGCCTCACATTGATGTGTTGATCGATAACACGGCAGGATATGAGACCCTCTCATTCATGGATGGATTTTCAGGATACAATCAAATTCGTTTGGCAGAAGAGGATCAGGAAAAGACGTCATTCACTACCCCTTGGGGAACATATTGTTACGTGGTCATGCCGTTTGGGTTAAAGAATGCTGGAGCTACTTACCAAAGAGCTATGATGGCCATATTTCATGACATGATGCACATATATCTGGAAGTGTATGTGGATGACTTATTGGTGAAATCAAGGACCAGGATGGAACATCCAGAAGTTTTGGCTAAGGTCTTGCAGAGGTCAAGGGAGTTCCAATTGAAAATGAACCCGAAAAAGTGTGTGTTTGGTGTGTCGTCGGGTAAATTGCTGGGGTTCATTGTGAGTAAAAGAGGGATCGAGATAGATCCCGACAAAGCCAAGGCTATCAGGGATATGCCGCCTCCCAAGAATTTGAGGGAAGTCCGAGGTTTAATCGGGAGGTTGCAGTTTATTCGTCGGTTTGTGTCCCAACATTCACAAAGGTGTAGACCTCTCTACGAGTTGACCAAGCCAGGAGTAGAATTCCACTGGAATTCTAAATGTCAGAAAGCTTTTGAAGGGTTGAAGGAATATCTGGCTAGTCCACCCGTTCTCATTCCACCCAAACCAGAAAAACCTCTGATCCTTTACGTCTCAGTCTTGGATGACTCCGTGGGAGCCGTCCTCGCACAAGCTGATGAAGAAGGCAAGGAACGGGCAACCTATTACTTGTCCAAACTTCTCAATCCCTGTGAGCAGAAGTACACCGTCATGGAGAAAACCTGTGCTGCCCTCGTTTGGGTAGTGCAGAAATTGAAGCACTACTTCTTGGCTCATGAGGTCCACTTGATTGCTCGAATGAATCCTATCAAATTCCTTCTGGAGAAATCCGTCCTTACGGATAGGCTAGCACGCTGGCAAAGTTTTCTCTCTCAGTTCGACATCACCTACATCCAGCAAAAGGCGATTAAAGGCTATGCCATAGCCGAGCATCTCGCTCACCATCCTCTTCCCAAGTTCGATCCCGTCCAATCAGAGTTTCCAGATGAGGAACTAATGTCCGTCAACCAATCAGAGGAGCCAATGTGGACGCTATATTTTGATGGAGCTCTGAATTCTCAAGGGAGAGGAATCGGCATCGCCCTCCTGTCGCCTGAAGGCCTCACATTCCCATTGGCATACCAACTCAAATTTCCAGTACCAACAATATAGCCGAATATGAAGCTCTTCTAGCTGGCCTAGAACTCGCTCATTCTTTTCGTATCACTGAGTTGCGAGTCGTAGGTGATAGTCAACTCATCCTTCGCCAGGTGCTCACTAAATATCGCACTCGCGATCCCAAACTCAAGCCATACCAAGAACTCACTGCTGCCTTTGCCAAACTGTTCACAAAACTGATCTTTGTTCATGTCCCTCGTCATCAGAATATTCTCGCCGATGCCCTCGCCTCGTTGGCATCATCCATAAGGTTCCCTCTAGGAAGATGGTTTAAGTCCATTTCCATCTACAAACTTCACGCCCCTGCAATCGATGATGCTTCCTACGTAAATATCAAAGACAGGATAGCAAGAAAGATCCTGCAGGAAGATATCCTTGAGAAGAGGGAGATCATGTTGGCAGAGGCCGAAGAAGAACTGGCTGATGAAGAGAAACCATGGTTCTATGAAATCGTCAAATACTGCCAAGATCAGTCTTATCCTGAAGGGGCCACCACAGAGGACAAGAAAGCCATAAGAAGGGTGGCTCAGAAATACACATTGGTTGGAGGTCTACTCTATAGGAGGAGCCTTACTGGTATTCTGTTAAGATGTCTTGGTGACGATGAGGTTTGGAAATGTGTAGAGGAGACGCACTCGGGTGTGTGCGGTGGCCACGTGAATAGTCAGATGCTCGCCAAAAAGATCATTCGGCAAGGCTTTTACTGGCCCACTATGGAAGAGGATTGTGCTGTCTATGTCCGTAGGTGTGTCAAGTGTCAACTTCACGCCGATAAAATCCATTCACCATCTTCCTCACTTCACCAATATCCTCCCCGTGGCCTTTCTCCATGTGGGCATTCGACATCATTGGTCCCCTAGGTGATCCCAATTCCCTCACCAAGCAGAAATCTTTCATCCTTACTGCGACGGAATACTTCACCAAATGGGCCGAAGCCGAAGCTTACGCGGAAATCAAGGCGTCAACAGTCTGCAAGTTCATCATGAAGAACATCCTCGCCAGATTCGGCGTCCCAAGCACGATCGTCACCGACAATGGGCCACAGTTCATTTCTCAGGACCTACAGGACCTCTGCAAAAGGTACGCAATTGCATTGCATCATTCATCGCCTTATTACCCACAAGGTAACGGCCAAGCGGAGGCCACCAATAAAACATTGCTCAAAATCATCAAAAAAACCTGCGAGTCTAGTAAGTTTTCAGACTGGCCAGAAAAACTTATCGAAGCCCTATGGGCCTATCGCACTTCAATCCGTACCCCCACCGGGCAGACTCCATTTGCCCTTACTTATGGTATGGAAGCGGTAGTCCCGTACGAGACTCTGATCCCTTCTCTCAGGGTACAATTGGACGAGGAATTTCCCCTCGACGATCGTCGTAATTCACTCCTCGCCCAGTTGGAACTCTTGGATGAGAAGCGACTGGCCGCTGCCGAACACGCGCGTGTGTATCAAAATAGACTCGCTCGCTTTTACCAAAAGAAAGTCGTTGAGAGAAAATTCAAAGTCGGTGAGATGGTCGTAAAAAGAATTTTTGTCAAACCTGGAGGGCCGCGTTCTAAGCTCCAACCCAATTGGGAAGGACCATTTGTAATTCAAGCCGTGTACCCTGGCAACGCCTACAAGCTAATCAACGCCGAAGGGACCGAGTTATCCCACCCTTGGAATGGGCTTTATCTTAAGAAATACTACCCTTAGCACAAAACAAAAAAAATGATGAAAAGATAAAAAACATCAAAAACAAAGAAATATTGAAAACCACTAAAAATATGGAAAATTCAAAATGCCGATGCCTGGCAGTCACCATGTAGTTAAGTCCCTGCATCTAACCTTCATGTTAGGATAGGGCCCATTAAGGCTTGGTAGGCACCGGGTCTTGGTTTGCCAGAACCGTGGAGATCCCTGTCCGGCCACGTCGGCCTATGCTCGCTCGAAGGAAGCTAACATGTGCTCACTTATGTATTTTATTCAAAAAAGTCGGTAGCATCACCTACGGTGGGGCCCCACCCAGAAGATCTCCGGAAGCTGTAATCTTTATTCTTTTCTCTTCGACCAAATGAGACAGTCGGCGCCCTTAAAACGCTGAGCATGAGAAACCGAAACTCAAACCCCAAAGGCAAGAGTAGGATCCATTTCCTCGAGCATCGATCAGAGCACGAGAAGAGGGCAGTGTCCCCGCAGGCATACGAAAAGGGAGCCCACAAACGTCAAACGACTATATCTCCCTCACAAAAAGAAATACAAAATCAAAATCAAGAGAAAGCCTGGTCGTGACCGTGCCTGTTGCGATAAACGGAACCCCTCAAAGCAAAAGTCTGAATCCACAAAAGGGGCCGTGGAATGTAAATGCTCGAGATTTGGTCCGAAGTTGTACGAAAGGAAAGAGTTAATGGGCCCTTATTCGCTCGCCGGGTTAACAGCTTTGCCAGTCCTCTCAGGAGGTTTATCCCCCACGCTCTTCCTTCTTCCTCTAAAGATGAAGGTTCGATGGAGTTTCTGAAGGGTGAAAACTGCCTAGGGTCTGCGACCTTATTTTAATATACACATTTGGTTGCCTACTTTGAAAAGCAAAAGCTATCGCTGCGAAGGAGTCTCCGTGTTTCTGGCTGGTCAAGACCCCTGTTTACCGCCTTGATGTCTTCTTGTTTAACCTCGGGCTTAGGCCAATGCAAGCGCGTCACCTATGGGTGCGACGGCGTCTGATTCCGGGTCAGCGTCGCGCGGTTGGTCGTTAGGGTTCCAGGGTGTTCCATCATATACCATCTAGAGTTGTGAGGAAACAGACCCGGGTCGGGCAAATCTTTTACCTCAAACACCTTTTGGGTGAATCCCTGTGGTCGGAAGCGACTGGGAGCCTAAGCATGGCATGACGGTATTGTCATCAGGGTAAGTCTTAGCCGGCGGGATCATCATTCGAGGGGTCTAGAGGCCCAAATCAACCTAGATGTGCACTTAGGATACCTGGGAGGTTAGTAAGAAACCCCTGTCTCACGTAGGTTAGGTGCCATTTGGGTGCTTGCCAGGCGTTAGCAAGAAAAAAATTGAAATGATAAAAACAACAAAAAATAGGAAAAGAGAAAATGTACATATTTGCAAACAAAAAAATCTTTTTTATGATAAAACAAAAAAATGCCAAATATAAAAAGAAAACAAATCAATTTTGCATGATTGCATTTGCGTGCAGCATCTCACTTTTAATACCGCTTGCATTCGTGTGCTTGCCTGTCGCATTTATCATCACCGCATCTTTCCCTTGCCTTCGTTAAATAAAGGCTTGGCCCCTTGACCAGTTATCAAGGACAGTCACAGTGACCATTTGCTTATTGAGCAAGGGGCCAAGTCAGAACAGAAATTCTGATTTGTTTGTTTCAGTGATGTGTGCAGGGATTCAGGCAACAGAAGCAAAGGTGAAAACAAACAAACCGAACCTTGTATTTTATTCCAAAAACAAAAAAATTACATCAAGTTCCGCCCTCTCTCTCTGCATTACTCGTCCCACTACTCTCCGGGCAAAACGCTCTCAAAGGTGCTACCCAACTACGAAAAGCGGTACTCCTACCACTTTGTACTCCCCTTCCTATTCCCACACCCCGGCATTGATCCACGGAAGCAGCAGAGAAGCTACCAACACGAAAGCCGCGCTCTCGTGCTCTTCGGTAGCGCTCCTCACCATCTCTCAGCCACTGTTCAGCAAGACCAAGGCTGATTCGGAGTTCGAATAGTTGGGCCTCCATGGCCCTTCGTTCCTCCCTTTCAGTCAATCTGTTGGCTCTTTCTCTCTCTGCGTCTCTTTCTTTCTCTGCACGTTCTCTCTCGCGGTCTTCCCTCTCCAACTGGAGAGTGATCCTCAGTTCCATAGCATCCCTGGAAGAGTCGTCATCAGGATGACGCCGCAGTTCCCTCTCCAGTTCTGCTATCCTAGCCTCCTTCTGCGCAGCTTGGGCAAGCGCTTCTTCCGTCTCCTTTTCCTGCCGAGTGTACCATCTCAGATACGCGATAAGGCGTAAACAAAGAGAACTCAACACTGAAACTTTTACCTGTATACGGAGCATCCCTTCTGCCTCCGCAGCACGCTGCGTGGCATGAGCAAGTTGCTCATGAAGCAAGTCAAGTTCTGAGGTGGGAATCCACAAGCTGGAAGAGGCACCACCTACTCCCATCGCTGGGGAAGCCGCGCCAATCTGGGCATGCTACGACCGCGTGAATTAGCAGCCAACATCTGGAATCTGGGGTTTTAATTAGGAACGCACTGTACACCTACCAAGGCGCTCGTAGCTCCGCGGGCATCGCCCAACCGTTGCTCCATCCCTATCAAGCGAGTTCGTAAAGTCGCCATCATCGTATCACGGATATCCTGCAGCCATACGAGTCAGCATTTCCACCAGAAAACCAAAAAGGAGGAGAAAGAAGAAAAGAGAAAAAGGGGAAACCTACCTCCACAAGTCCCCGGGGTTGGAACCGCTCTGCGTACTTTGTCCTATATAGACGCAAGTAGTCCTCGCTATCCCGCGCCTGCGATTCTACAATCGTGCCACCCCGTTGCCAGTCTTCATACTGTTCGGGGAATCGCACGCGCCAGTCAATGCAGGTCGCCGGTCCTCGCGTCTCTCTCCCAACACGAGGTGGCGCAGCTGAATCCACCCATTCTTGAGCCAGTCCCAAGGACCTCATAACCAATCGTAGCCGAAGCGGCTCGATTTCATTCAGGCAGTGCATCCACAATTCCCGTCCGAACCGGGCACGACTTGCTAGAACCCACGGCTGGTCGGCATCGACCATGTCTGAGTAGGGTCTCCAGTTTACCATCGCTGCAGGGAACTCCTGTAGCTCCCGCCTTAGCACCATCAGTTGGTAAGTTAGGGGTGCCGCACTCATGATGGGTTCCCACCGCCTGGCTAACGGCACCATCGCGGGTCGCCAATGCCGAGCTCTCCCCATGGGGAGGTAATAATAGCTCCACAGCTGCTTGGCGCAGGTCATCAGTACCTTGTAAAAACATAAAAAAAATACAAAACAAGCAAAACCAAAAATACCTGGATGAATGGTGTGAAACCACTCACAGTCATCTCACGGTCCGCTTCTTGGAACAGACCTGCAAACAAGTGCGCCAGCATGGCAGCTCCCCAGGCATAGTATCCTACTCTTTCAAGGTCTGACAGCAGCTCCAGGAAGCGACATTGGATACCATCCCCTTTCGAGCTCAGTACCAATCTCCCCAAAAGAAGAGGAGAAATCTCTCAAATCTATGTTGCATCTTTCCCAGTTGCCGAAATCTGTGCAGTACACGGCACGGCATCCTATTTCCATCCTTTCCATGAACTCTTCTGAGGATTCGTCGTCCCGCCGACGAGTGTCGGTGAGCCCTAATGCATCCATGAGGGACGCCCTAGCTACCGACCTATTTTTCCGACCATCTAGGTCCAAACCCAGTAACTTCTGGGCACCTTCTCGGTAGTCCGCGTAAGTGACTCCGGTCACTGCCTCGCCCTCCACCTTCAGGCTTGTGATTCGGACCACATCTTCCAGGCTGGGCACCATGTGCCCCCAGGGCATCAGGAATGCCCGACTCACTGGGTCCCATCTCTCACACAAGGCTTGGATCAGGACCAGGTCGAGCTGGATCGGCTCGATCCGAAGAAAGGTGCCAAAACCCATCACGTCTAGCCTGGCCTTCTGAAAATCTGGGAGACCTCGGTATGCTGCCACTACCAACTCCCATGAGATCTGTGATTTCATCACACTCTACGCATACAGGAATGGAGAGGAGGTTTGGTCAGAAAGAAAGGAAGAAAAAAGAATGAAAAAAGGGCAGGAAAACTTGGCTTACGAGTTGTGATTGGGCCCTTTCGCTGAAGTGCCCTTCGAGGTCCGAAAGCCTCCTGGAACTACTACCACTGGATCTGCTTCTCTTCGAGGAGTGGGAAGATTCGCCCTCCATCCAACTCTCGAATTTTGAACTCCTCCTCTCCCGTGAGAACTTGTGCTCCTCGAGTTAGCTCTCGATATACCTGGGAGGATAAAAGGGACACGAATTTATAGAAATGGAAGGAGTACAGGCCAAGATTGCCTCCATCACCTTTAATGATAGCCCTCGCAATGAGGCACCTGTCATGCGGTCCCGTGTGTCACTTCACCGTTCGCACAGGGTGATTGATTGGATGAAGAATATGACGACTAGCACCCTATGTTGTCTAGGGATACCCTATCATGTTTTGAAGGACGTCCGCAAAATTTGACGCAAGGCACTAGGGCCGTCATTATTGACTTCGACGGCAGATTCCCGTGGAAAATGGTCACAACAAGACGCGATTCTCTGCTTGGGGTGGAGTCTCGGCAGACCCATCACATGGGAACAGTGCAAAGGAGGAGAAGTGTAGGGAAGAAGGAACGCACAAGAGAACAAACAAGCAGCAGAAAATCAAATCACTCCCTTCATAATTCTACATGAGCTGTCAAAAACATCATAAACATAAGGAGGAGGCGAGTCCACCAGCTCGCCGATCCTCACCATCACTCATCTCTCTGGGCGCTCCCCTCCTCTCCCCTGAGGTGCGGGTCCCTCAGAAGCCTCTGGGATCCTCGTGCAGCAGCACCTGCCTCGCCTCTTGGCGCCTGCTCCGCAGCAGTGACTCGCTGCTCCTCCCCTGGCGTGGCGAAGAAGCCACTAGCGGCAAAGCGACCGGACTGGCGGAGTCGCTCCCCGAACTCTCGCGCTCTCTCGTAGCGCGTCTCCATCCCTCCTAGCCTCTGCACGATGGCCTGAAGGCCCAGCTGGAGCTCCCTCACTTGGGCCTCCAAGGCCCTCCTCTCGGTCTGATCCCGCTGTCGCTCGGACCTTCTCTCGGCTTTCTCTCTCTCTGCCTCTCTCCTCATCATCTGCAGAAGAACCCTTAACTCTAGGATGTCTGGAGAAGGCCTCTCCTCACCACGATGCCGCAGCTCCGCTACAGTCGCCACCCAGGCATCACGCTCCTCTTCCGCCCGGGTCGCGCGGGCCACCGCACCGGCAAGTTGTTCCCGGAGGGAGGCAATCTCGAGAAAAGGGGCCGAGGAACTGGAAGATGCGCCACCAATCATCCCCGCCGTCGCTGTCTGCTGGGCACGCTGGAACAAAATAAACAACGGCCGTCAGTGAAACTCCAAAATCTGAAGATAAAAGTGCGGCACGTAACTTACCAGGAGCGACAGCTCATGTTGAGCGACGGCCAGCTGCCGCCTAGCCTCTGACAGTTGGGCGCGCGAGCCGCCGATGCCACGCGTGTCCCCAGCTTGGGGAAGCCCCGCATAACTCTCTCTCTGCCGCCGCAGGAAGTCGGCGCTGTCCTGCACCAATACACTCCCTTGTTGTCCAGGGAGACGTACGTGCCAGTCCTCGAGCCTCGCCTTGCCTCGACTCTCCCTCTTGACGCGGCTCGGCTCGTCCGCACTCGCCCACTCATCGGCCAGGCCCAGGGTCCTCGCCATGTCCTGCACCAAGGAAGGAGGACCTCGCATCATAACAAAGAACGCGTCCCCTGTCTAGGACGCGTCCATCACTTGAGTGCAACACTCGCCGAACCCTTTCCCCCTCGCACGCCTTGCTTCAAAACTCAAAATGGATCAAAGAGGAAGAGATTGGAGGACCTACCAGACCGTGTTCACCCCTCTCCGCGACATCGGGCCCCTCGGGTCCCTCGGGGGCCCGAAGCGGCCCTTCCTCGTCCATAGACGCCGTTCCATGCTCTGGCGCGTCCCTCCTTGGGCGAGGGGTCCCGTGTCCCTCTCCACCTTCACCATGGTCGGGCCCACCGAACTCCATCGATCAAAAGAGGAGGAAGACGAAAAAGGGGGCAAGCGAGTTTCGGCGGAAGGCGGGCTCGTTTGCGGGTAAGGCACGGGAGAAGAAAGGCCACCCGACGCTTTAAATTTGAATTCAAGGATTAAGACGCGTCCTCGCGCCTGGACGCGCCCAAAAAGGGAGAAAGGAACATAATCCCCCCGTGCAAAGTAGTTCCCTTCTGTCCAGGGCAAAAGTCTCGTGAAGCGTAAACAACGTGGTGCAAAAGAAAGTGCGGGAAAGAAAAGGGCACGCCACACGAAATCCATTTCATATAATAGTCAAAGTACATCATACAGTGAGAAGGGTGACGTGTACAAGCAACTCTCTAACTCTCGCTGCCACCCTCCTGGTCATCTCTCTCCTCCCTCCTCTGCCGGGGATCCCTAGGGGGCCTCTGCGAACCCTGAGAAGCCGTGCTCGCCTCGCCCTGCGGTGGCACTCCAGCCTCGAAGGCGCGACGACGCTCCTCGGCCGAAGAAACCAGATAGCTTCCCATGGAAAAAGAACCAGACTGACGAAGTCGCGCCCCGCGTTCCTTCGCCCTCTGGTACCGCTCCTCGCTCTCCCGAAGCCTCCCCTCCGCCGTGCCGAGACTCAATCGGAGCTCCAGCAGCTGGGCCTCCAGAGCCCTCCTCTCGGTCTGATCCCGCTGTCGCTCCTCCCTCTCTCTCTCCCTCTCCTCTCTCTCTCTCACCGCCTCCCTCCTCGACAGCTCGAGGGCGATCCGCAGATCCAGCACGTCACGAGGGAGCTCCTCAGCCTCCGACGCTCCTCCTCCAGCTCCACAATCCGGGCGTCACGCTCCGCCACCCGAGCGTCGCGCTCCTGCTCGGCACGAACAGCACGCGCCAGGGCCTCTCGGACCTCGGCCACCTGTCAAAGCACGCATGCACCGTAAGAGAACAGTGATAGAAGGAGAGCAGCCAGAAGGAGAGTCGAGGTCAAGCAAACACTCACTCGAGCCTCGCGGTCACGCTCGGCCTCCTCAGCCCGAGCCACCGCATACGCCAGCTGCTCCTGGAGGGCAGAAACCTCCGGAGGAGGGCCCCGCGAACTGGAACCCGCTCCACCAGCCATCCCGGCTGTCGCTGCCAGGTGGGCCCGCTGAAACACGGGGCAAACATCAGTCAAAGGCTAAGCATCAAAAATCCAGGTCACAAAAAAATGCATTGCATAGACTCACCAGGATCTCCAACTCCTGTCGGATGGCCACTAACTGCCGCCTGGCGTCTGCCAGCTGGGCCCGCAGGTCGACGATCATGTTGTCACGAGCATCCTGCATTGCACATAAGTTAGTGCCACATGCATATACATATAGAAGGGTGAAGCATTTTCATTTCACTTACCCCTGCCATACCACCAAGGAAGAGGCGGTCCCCGTACGTAGCCCGGTACCGTCTCAGGTAATCAGTACTGTCCTGTACATGGGACACCACTGGGACCCCGCCCTACTGCCAGTCCTGGTACTGTGCTCGGAAGCGTGTACGCCAGTCCACAATCTTCGCCTTCCCCTTGGTCTTCCGCCCGATGCGGGCCGGCTCATCTACATAAACCCACTCCTGGGCTAGCCCCAATGTCCTCATAACCAGCCTCAGCCGAAGCGGCTCGATCTCGTTCAGGCAATGGACCCACACGTCCCGCCTGAAACGAGGAAGATCCGCTACAACCCAAGGCTGGCCAGCGTCGCCCATGCCCAGGTAGGGTCTCCACACCACCTGCATCACCATACATACATCATGTTAGTTACCATTCAGTCACATGCATAAAAACAAAAAAATCATACGCATCATACCATGGCCTCGGGATACTCGCTCAGCTCCCGACGAAGTGACGCCAGCTGGTAGCTGTGTGGTGCCGCTACCACAACCGGCCTCCACTGTCGCGCTAGAGGAACGGCCCTCCTGTTCCCATGCCTAGCCCTCCCCATCGGGAAGTAGTAATAGCTCCACACCTGCATCCATCATACATCATTAGCACGAGTAATTACATATTTAACTACGGTAAAATGCATAAATAAATTGTGTACCTGGAGAAAAGGTGCGAAGCCGCTGACTGTCGTCTCCCTCTCTGAAGTCTGGGAGAGATCAGCAATCAAATGGGCAAGTAGAGCCGCTCCCCACGCGTAGTGCCCCACTCTGTCAAGGTCCGCCAGGATCCCGAGGAAACGGCAGTGGATGCCATCCCCCTTCGTCCCCAGCAGAAGGCGGCCCAGGAAGAAGAAGAGGAACCTCCGGAGGTCTAGATCTACCAGCTCCCTCTCGCTCGGGTCCTGGGTGAAAGCTGCACGGGCATCTCCCTCCAGTCGTGCCAGAAACTCCGCTCCAGTCTCGCTAACCCGCTGGCGCGGGTCGACGAATCCGAGCGCCTCCATAATCTCCACTCGGCCAACTACCCTGCTGTCTCTATCAGTCACGCTCGTCTCTAACCACAGCAGGTCCATGGCACTCTCTCGGTAGTCGGGGTAGGTGACCCCGCTCACCCCCTCTCCGTCAACCCGTAGCCCGGTGATCCGAGCCACGTCTTCAAGCGTCGGCACCATGTGCCCCCAGGGCATCAGAAACGCCCGGCTCGGTGCGTGCCACCGCTCTCTCAATGCCTTGATAAGAGGAAGGTCGAGCCAAAAGGGCTCAATCCTGAGGAAGGCTCCAAACCCCATGGCGTCCACACGCGCCCTCTGAAAGTCTGGCAGCCCACGGTATGCTGCCACCACTAGGGACCAGCTGATCCGGCCCTTCATCACGCCCTGCACACCACAAAACCAACAAAGAACACATCAGCATCATGAATAGTAATAAACAATAACACTATATATACTACTTATTTATTTTATTTTATTTTTATTTTTTAAAAAAATATTTATGTTTTTTTGGAGGCGTCCAACACCCTGGACGCCTCCTTTACTTTTTCTTTATTTTATTTTTAGAAAAACCCAAAACCAAAACAAAAATAAATAACATATATATATATTATCATGGAGGCGTCCCAAGCCATGGACGCCTCCATATTTTTAATTCTATTTTTATTATTTACATAAATAAATAAATAAATAAAGAAAAAAAAGAAAATGTGGAGGCGTCCAGGACCCTGGACGCCTCCTTCCCTCACTCCCCGGCCCTCACCACACTGCCTCTCGTCCGCCTATCCAGCCTATTAAACCAACAGATTGAAGTTCCGAGGGGCTTACCGGGTCGTGGTCGTCATCTCCCACGTTGCCAGCACCCGCAGCAGCCTCCACGGCCAAAGGAGGAGCCTCCTCCTCCACGGCAATCTCCTCCGCCGCAGCAGCCTCCTCGGCATCGTCCCTCAGCCTCCTCGGACGACGAGCCCATCGTTTCCTCTTCTCTCCACCCTGACTCGGCCTCCCTGCTCCATTGGGACTAAGAATGGGTCGTCTGGAGTAGCTGGACGGTTAGGATGAATAGTGTAAGTGAGTAGGGGGGGAGCCCCCCCCTATATATAGATTTCCCTTTCATTGGGGCGTCCAGGCGCCTGGACGCCCCCACGTTTTTTATTTTTTTCAAAAATTCAAAAAAGTAGGGGCGTCCAGGCGCCTGGACGCCCCCAAAAATAAAAAAAATAAAAATTTCAAAAATCAAAATTATGGGCGTCCAGGACCCTGGACGCCCCCAAAAATAAAATACCAAAAAATAAAAATAAAAAATTAGGGGCGTCCAGGACCCTGGACGCCCCCATGATAAAAAAATTTTCAAAAAAAATATATGTATATAAAAAAAACATCTTAGATAAGTGTATATATAATCAAACCAAAATAAAAATACAAGAAAATTGAAAATCAAAAAAATAATTAAGTGGACAGGGGCCCAAAACATCCAAATGCCAGATTTTATTCCATCAGAAAAGCAGAATGAACTACATCAGGGGCTTAGGCGCCTTAGGCCTTAACTTCCCCAGTTCGGTTACATAAGCCCTCCACAGCTCACATTCTTCCCCCACGTGCGCTAAGGCCTTTCCCGCAACACTTGTCTTCCAGGGAGCTTTAATGGCTTTCGCTTCCCTCGCATCCGCCTCCGTGCCCAACTCCCTCTTCTTCAAAGGAACGATGCCAGTCGGTAGTGGGAATGAATGGCGTGGAATGCCGACCTGGAGGCAGCATCGATGCGCGTTATAAAGGACGAACTCGGTTACGCCAATCAGTTGAAGATCAACTTCAGGAGAAGGCCTCATGAGGAGATCAAGCGAAAGCAAACATGCCGGTGCACAAGTAAAGAAGCCTTGTGTCACGGTGCGAAAGTGAGACCGCCAGTCTTCACGTTTCTTCAGCCACGGAACGCGGTTCACTACAGTACCACTGAAGCCTAACACGTCGGCTATGTGATGAAGAGGGCTTTGTTGGAAGAGCTTCGAAGCAGTTGGCATTCCCTCGCGGTGGTCGAATTTGAAGTGCAAATCAAGCCAGCAATTCAAGACACGTGCGCAACCAAAAGGAGGCTTACCCATGCTCGAGGCAGTAAGGCCGCTGTAAAGATAGGCAAGGACGGCGGGTCCCACCCTCTTTCCACTCCAGATTCCGCAAATGGCACTTAGTTGATCCTCCTCCACTATGTTGTCGGTATGATGAAACAAAAGAGCACCCGCCAGACAGATAGTGAACCCCTTCATGATTCCTTCTAAGTAGTCATCATCTGGTGCACCCCTCAGGGCGTCCATGACCCACTCCGCAAGCTTTTGCAAATCAATCCCATTTTGATTACGCACCTTCCTGGCCGCGTCAGGCAGCATGAAGCTTCCAAGGACGCTTTCGGAAGTCCTCCGTGTCAGCATCCGCATAGCCTTCACCTTCCTATCACTCTTGAATTTCTTCAATCCGAGCAGAAGTTCCACCTCCTCGAGGAGGATGGTCACCTCGAAGGTCGGGAAGATAAAAGTGTGGGTCTGGGGATGCCAGATCTCCACTAGTGCGCCCATAGCCGCCCAGTCCATACGAATCTTCTCGTAGTGTTTGGCGTGAATAAGGAGCCCCTGCATATGCCACTTCGAGAGTATGGCCCTCATGCCGATGGAGATGTTGGAAGTTAGCTTTGAAAGCCATGGCAGTTTGGAAAACTTCCTCGGGTCTGGGAAGAGTGGATATGGCTGGAAGAGAAAAGAAAGAAGAAGAAATAAAGGAAGTAAGAAGAAGGCTCACGTGGAGAAATTTGAAATGAATCAGCTTACCATATACGACATGATCGTCCCACTCAGATGACCCTCGAGGTCAGAGAGTCACCTAATCTCGCTGCTAGGCCTACTCCTCTTCATAACGCGGGAAGACTCTCCTTCCATCCTGAAATCTCTAGATTCTCCTCTTTTCCTCTCCTGAGCTTCCAAAACCCACCTTGGTGCATTTGAATGAACTAGCCTAAGGGGAGTTCTTATAGGAAGGGTAGGGCGCTACAGGACAAAACATGTCACATCGTGGTCATTGTCAAGATTTTGTTTGGATCTCCTTTGTACTGTGGTGCGATTCTGCTATGATTCTGCTGCTTTCTGATGTTATTAACCTTTGCTAGTCTGTGCAGGTTTTACTAACGGACGTCTTTGTCCTATCTCCTGTCCCACCTTTCAATGGTTGGTCCCACCATGTCATACATCATAGTATATGATACCTACGCTACTAGAACATGTCAAGGACCTTGCGGCCTGAACAAATCCGGGATTTGAGTTCCCCTTCAACAAAAACAGTGATGATCCCGAAGAATTTGGGTTGTACGGATAGGCCGTTAACTTGTGGTAGCATGGGGACGAAGGTTCAATTTAGTGAGTTGGTGCGCGGATAAACGGGCCCCAGCCCAGTGTCGACTCACCGGATAGGTATCCTGACCCATTCTTAACAAGTTGACAATATTATCCTTGGCTATTTTCTATTTTAGTTTACTTTAAATTTCTCTTTAAGCCCAGCATGCATTCATATAGGACTTTGATTTATTGCGGAAGATCATTCAAGTGATTCGATTGCGAAAGCCGCCGTGCTTCAATTCTTACAAATATGAGATATTCCACTCCGAATGAGATACTGACTTTCCTTGAAACGGCCCTACGTTGCTCTTCCAAAGGAGACCCTTATTTGGACAGACCCTCAGATATTCCTTTGCTTTTTACCTTGCTTGACCCACCTTGGCCGCAGCACTTCCACGTTGGCTGGTAACCGCTCCCCAAAGGTGAAACCTGCAGGTTTATGACCCAGGTACTTCCACACTGAGAAGTTGGTCTCCTTTATTTTCGTGCCTGAGTGCATATTTCACCCTCCCTTATTTGATCTCCGTCCAAGCAACCGTCAAGACTTGAAAGACCTCCTTCAAGGTCGCCTCATTGAAACTTCAGGAAAGATTCCAGACAGTAACGTCAAAAGCGTGTCTCATCACACCTTGGCATCAACTTATCAGTCCGCTCCCACTTCATTTCACTCCACTTCGATACCATTCCACTATGTGTCGCTCCCTTGCAAAGTAGACGCCAAGGCGGGGCAACTGTAGACACGCCATTCCTGACGTCTCCTGAGAAAGTCTCATATTACTATATAACGCCCCGCAACGGCTTACGCATTTTGAATCACTTGAGTGCTTCCTTTTCTTGAGTCTTCTTCCGCCCTTTTCGGCATCCGGAATCGTCTCGTCACGGCATTCGGACGGCATCAACACCAGTCAGACGCATCAGGAGGTTCCGGAACCAAGAAGGGTGTCTGCCGGGCGGCCGCCAACGGCTGAACTAAGGACCCGGGTGGGTCTTTATGGGGGCGTCCAAGCCCCTGGACGCCCCCATTCTTTTAATTTATTTTTCAACCCGAAAACCAAATAAAAAATATATATTAATGGAGGCGTCCAGGCCCCTGGACGCCTCCATAAAAACAAAATATAAAAAAATACATAATACCAATTTTGGTATAAAAGACAAAACAAAATAAAAAATAATATATTAATGGAGGCGTCCAGGCCCCTGGACGCCTCCATAAAAATAAATATAAAAAATATATATGCCAGTTGGCATAAGAAGACAAAATAAAAATCAAATAAAAATAATATAGTTTCTTGGAGGCGTCCAGGCCCCTGGACGCCTCTATCAACTCCCTCACGGGCGCCGTCCACCGAACAACGGTTTGTCGTGTGTGAAAAAAGCCAAATTATGGAGACGTCCAGTCAGCTGGACGCGCCCATTTCTGAATCACGAGGCGCCGCTCACAAAACCACGCGTTATGCCAAACCGCGTGCGACCGTCGGTGGTGTTCGGTGGACCTGTTGGAGGCGTCCGGGGCCTTGGACGCCTCCACAAAAATATTCCGAAAAAATGAATAAAAATAGAATAAAATATCTTTTTTGCCCTGATGGAGGTGTCCAGGGCCCTGGACGCCTCCACCCACCGGAGCCCTATAAATAGAGGCCCACCCCCTCAGTTCTGGGGGAGCTTCTAAGAGATCCGATAGGCTGCCGGAGCCCAGAGGCTACCGGAGTCATTTCTAACCCGTGGGGTCTTTTGTAGGTGGAGGTTCTGCCGGCTTCTCGGGTCCCCACGCTCGCGAGAGGAAGGTTGTCTTCATCCACCGCGCTTCCACGTCGTCCCTACGCTGCCGGAGCTCCGCCGGATTTCACCATCGGCACATCAAATAAGCCTTTTCTTCCCCTTTTTCTCCATAGTTCTTTACATTCATCATACTGCATCCTCTATCTCCCTACATAAGGGCGCCGTCTCTTGCATACTTCTTACATTCATCATCGCATTTTCCTCCTACTCGAGTCCGAGAGGGGTTTAAAATCACACCAACCAGGTGTGTGTCAGGTCACGATCTCGTTACTTTTATTGCAAGGAATTGTTACTACATTGCCATTTTCTAATTCCGTTCGTTATTGTCTACTGTTTTGCAAGGTTAACCAAGGAAAGCCCTCTCCGTCGGCCGGCCGAAGGGGGAGGAAGAAGCAACCCGCCATCTCCCGCTCTTGAGGTAGGCGCGATCACTTTCTTTATTTTGGGGTCTTTTGGCCCCTGGCGATCACATCTTGTTCTCGAGGCCGCGGCGAGTCACTTCCCCAATGGCCGTTTAAATTCCCGTTCTTATATTCTCTTTATATTCTGTTGTATTCTGCTCATATTCTCGAGGCCGCGGCGAGTCACTTCCCCAATGGCCGTTTAAATTCCCGTTCTTATATATTATATTCTTATCTATTCATGTTCTCGAGGCCGCGGCGAGTCACTTCCCCAATGGCCGTTTAAATTCCCGCTCTTTATATTCTCCTTATATGTTGTTATATTCTTATCTGCTCATATTCTCGAGGCCGCGGTGAATCACTTCCCCAATGGCCGTTTCAATTCTTGCTATTTAATTTCTGCACCATTCCCGTCCCCCCGAGGTCGCAGCGAGTCACTTCCCGCTATGGCCGTTTAACCCCCATATCTTGCTATATTACATTTGTCCCGCTCGCCCCGCCGGAGTAATCTCCCGTGGTGGCCCCTTCTCTCTTCTCTTATTTCTGTGTTGCAGCAAACAAAAAGAGGAGCCCGCGCGCTCCGCGTCCTCTTCGCACCCCGAACCGCATGACGTCGCTCACAGGGATTCTGGGGGTATTGAGAAGAAGGCAGAGAGAACGATGTGAACGCATTGGAAGGTATGGCGTATGGTTCATCATTCTGAGAGATTGGGACAGGGATGGCTGGGTGGAATGCGGGCGTGCCAGTCGATTTCTCGACGATCACCTATGGAACCGAGGACTGATTGGGGAAGCGTCGTCAGGACGCGGCACGTGGCTCGAGGGATCGAGCGACACGTGGATAGAAGGGGTTCCACGGGTGCGAGTGCGCAGGCGATTATGGGGATTCATGTACTGGACGTCTTTCCCCACCGGCCGCAAGCAACCGGTGTTTATTTTACATCGGATTGAATCCGAATACCTTTGTTTCTACTACCAAAAAGAGAGTCAGGGACCTTGGTAGCCGCGACGTCGGGAGGGCTTAGTCCGTGCAACGGCGACAGGGCAACAGCAACATGACAGGGATAACTGAGGGTAGAGAGACTGGTTCCAGCGAGGAGGGGGATCCACTCCCTAGCTAGATTACATGACTTATATGCCATGAAATGCATTTATATGGGGGCATGAGAGCCCGATTACAAGTGCTTGCAAACCACGGGACAATTCCGTCATTCATGACGGTCCCTGGGTCATTGCGTTATTGTGCGGGTAGTTCCGTATCTGTGTGTACTGTCCGTCAGAGGACCTGTGACTTAGCAGGATGGCGCCCGAGGGGCATCACAATGTATTCCCGACATGAGACAGTGTCGAGGTCGGGGCAGTAGGGGCGCCGTAGGCACCGTTGTGCTGGGGAAGTTGAGTGGTCGAGTGCCGCGGGCCCCGATGTGACTGGAGTAGTTGGCAGTCGGGTGCCGGGGGCACCGTTGTGACTGGAGTTGTTGGCAGTCGGGTGCCGGGGGCACCGTTGTGACTGGAGATGTTGAGTGATAGGGTGCCGCGGGCCCCGATGTGACTGGAGTAGCTGGCAGTCGGGTGCTGGGGGCACCGTTGAGACTGGAGTTGTTGGCAGTCGGGTGCCGGAGGCACCGTTGCGACTGGAGTAGCTGGGTAGTCGGGTGCTGGGGGCACCGTTGTGATGGGTGTAGGTGGCAGTCGGGTGCCGGAAGCACCGTTGTGGCTGGAGTTGTTGAGTGGTCAGGTGCCGCGGGCCCCGATATGACTGGAGTGGCTGGGAGTCGGGTGCCGGGGGCACCGTTGTGACTGAAGGAGGCGGGCGCCGGGAGACCTCGATGGTCGTGCTCGGGGCCCGATGTGACTGGAGTCGGGTGCCGGTGGCACTGTTGCGACTGGAGTTTTTGACAGTCGGGTGCCAGGGGCACCATTGTGACTGAAGGAGGCGGGCGCTGGGAGACCTCGATGGTCATGCTCGGGGCCCGATGTGACTGAGTCAGGTGCCAGAGGCACCGTTGCGACTGGAGTTATTGACAGTCGGGTGCCGGGGGCACTGTTGTGATTGAAGGAGGAGGGCGTCGGGAGACCTCGATGGTCGTGCTCGGGGCCCGATGTGATTGGAGTCGGGTCACGGGGGCACCGTTGTGACTGAAGGAGGCGGGCGTCAGAGACCTTGATGGTCGAGCTCAGGGCCTGATGTGACTGGAGTTGGGTGTCGGAGGCACCGTTGCAACTGGAGTTGTTGGTGTCGGGTGCCGGGGGCACCGTTATGACTGAATGAGGCGGGCGCCGGGAGACCTCGATGGTCGTGCTCGGGGCTCGATGTGATTGGAGTCGGGTGCCGGAGACACCGTTGCAACTGGAGTTGTTGACAGTCGGGTGCTGGGGGCACCGTTGTGACTGAAGGAGGCGGGCGTCGGGAGACCTCGATGGTCGTGCTCGGGGCCCGATGTGACTGGAGTCGGGTGCCGGTGGCACCATTGGAACTGGAGTTGTTGACAGTCGGGTGCTAGGGGCACCATTATGACTGAAGGAGGCGGGCGCTGGGAGACCTCGATGGTCGTGCTCGGGGCCCGATGTGACTGGCAGTGGGGTGCCAGAGGCACCGTTGTGACTATAGGAGGCAGGCGCCGGGAGACCTCGATGGTCGTGCTCGGGGCCCGATGTGACTGGCAGTGGCCTGACACTTCATCTAGTGCCAGGACTTGTAAAGTATGCCCATTATCTGGGTAACGGCACTGAGGGCACGCTTATCGAGATGGTGCCAAGGTGGTGCATGATCATCGAGGCGAGGCCGAACATGGTGCTTTTCTCAAGCGGCATCAGGGTCGTGCATGACTATCGAGGTAGGACCCGGGCAGAGTGCCTTCACCAAGCGAGATCTGGGGTCGTGCACAATTATCGAGATGACATATCACAACAGGGGGCCGGAGGTGAGTGTTTGGGCTAGATGCCGTATGAGGGATGCTCATGCGGCATGCCCTCGGCGTGAGCCAAGCAAACACACACACAAATCTCCCGGAGACGGGTGTTTGGGCTAGACGCCGTATGAGGGATGCACATGCGGCATGCCCTCGGCGTGAGCCTAGCAAACACACACAATTCTCCTTCGCGCACCCTTGTAGTCCGGGGTTGAGCTCCTTGCATTGATGCTTGATGCATTTTTTGCTTTATCCATGCCATTTGGGCTCCCAAAGGGGGGGCTTTTATAGTGGAAGGTGAAGGGTCACAGGGGGTTTACGCGGACCAGCTAAGGGGGGTGAGCTGGTCTGCGTAAACCCAAGTGAATAGTGTCACTGGGAGTTACACGGGTTGAGAGAGGGGGAAGGGGTTTACGCGGACTAGTTAGGGGGCCTGAGCTGGTCCGCGTAAACCCCCCCCCCCCCTTGGATGTGGGTTTACGCGGACCTGCTAGGGGGCCCTAGCTGGTCCGCGTAAACCCCCCCTGAGGGGGTTTAGGCGGCTTGGTTCTTTTCTTTCTTTTTTTGAAAAATTAAATTTTTTAATTGAATGGGGGTTTACGCGGACTAGCCAGGGGGCCCTGGCTGGTCCACCTAACCCCCCCCCCCCAAGGGGGTTTAGGCGGGTTTGACCACGGGTATGACTGGGGATTGACTGAGGGTTTGCCTGAGGGTTGACCGAGGGTTTGACCGAAGGTCTGACTGGGGTCTGACTGAGGGTTGACTGAGGGTTGACTGAGGGTCGACTGAGGGTTGGCTGGGGGTTTGACCGAGGGTTGACTAAGGTTTGACTGAGGGTTTGACTGAGGGTTTGACTGAGGGTTTGACTGAGGGTAGACTGAGGGTTTGATTGAGGGCTGACTGAGGGTTTAACTAAGGGTTGATTGTGGGTTTGACTGGGGGTTGACTGAGGGTTTGACTGAGGGTTTGGTTGAGGGTTTGACTGAGGGTTGACTGGGGGTTTGACTGAGGGTTTGATTGGGGGTTTGACTAAGGGTTGACTGAGGGTTTGACTGGGGGTTGAATGGGGGTTGACTGAGGGTTGGACTGGCTATAAATAGGTCGATCTGCGTGCAAGGCCAGACGATGGTGGTGCATGACGCGGTAGGTTACTGAGAGTCCCGAGTCGAGCTCCGACTTGCTGTAGAGTGGCTGGATCATACGCGCCCACCAGGTGCTCGGGGAAGTTCCCGACACGCGTGTACGGGCCGTGTAAGAGTGTTGTGAGCTCCTGAAGCTTGCGATTGGCCTTGATGGGTCTTCCTTTGACTTCAGGGGGCTGGAGGGAGGCGACTCGAGGATAGACCCTGGCCTCATTGCTGGGCGCCACGTGGTGTGGCTTGTAGTCAGGGTGCCCTCAGGTCTGCTCGGGTAGCTATGTTGAATGCTGTCAAACCCGCAAATTGAGTGATCGGGGGTGGACCCGATCGATCGTTGATGTTGCCGTGGGTCACGGCTACCTGGTTAGGACCCTCGGTTGGGCCCGGTGACTGGGGCATCGACATGATGATGCCGTTTATCTAGTGGTCGGGGTGACCCTCGCTCCTTGGCGAAGAGCCGTATGATGCGGCAGGCTGTTCTAAGTCCTGAGTTAACCCTGTTGTTGAAGCGTCGGCGGTGTGATACCGTATGCAGAGTGTTCGGGGGTGATCCTCGAATCTTCACAAAGTGTCATAAGGTACGGTAGGTTGTCACGAATCCCGAAACCGACCCGGTTGTCGAGAAACTAGTTGGCATAGTGCCATTTGCTCGAGGCCGATGTCCGGTTGTTATGTTGCGCCACTTGACCCAGTGACACGTCTCAATTTCTGAGCACAACTCGACTGGTAGAGCAACTTTGGCGATGTGCCATTTTGCTCCATTTAGGGAGTATTTCCCTATGCTTAATCCTCGATTAATTCGAGAAAATAAGTCGGTGCCAACAAGACTCTTCTCATAATCTGCTTATTTTCTGAACCTTTTGCATAGGATGTCCCTCCGTTCCCTTCTTCCTTTCTGATATATTCCCCATTCCTTGTTTGCTGATGGCAAAGGGGGAGAGAACAAGAGAAAAAGGGTTGTAGTTTGTAGGGGGAGTTATACAAAGGGAGAGACTATCTAAAGGGGGAGACTATCTTCAGGGGGTAGAGAAGTTCCATGAGTATTCATGAGTATTCATCATCGGGTATCATTTGGCTCATGTCTGCATCTGTGTTTTCATGAGTATTCATTCCATGCATCATGAATTTAACATTGCCATCAAAATTTAGAATTGTCATTTTTGTGGGTTGCCATCATCAAAAAGGGGGAGAATGTTGAGGAGAGGTTTGTGGGAAGAATGCATGTCTTTTCTTAATAATGGCTCTCTGTATTCTATGTGTTTTGATGCTAGCAATAGTTCACATTGTGCTAAATGTTGATTCTATTTTGTTACTGGCAATAGTCCATTCAGTGCATGTTATCACCTAAGTCCGTGCACTTCACTGTTCAAAGTCAGTGCATATCAGTTATGGATTGCATCAACTAAGGTCGATGCTAGTTCTTAGTCGGTGCAAGTCCCTGTTGTAATAAGGTCGGTGCAAGGTTTATTGTCAAAGGATTTTTTTAGGTCTGTGCATATAGGATTGTGCAGCATATAATTCGGTGCAAGTTTTGCCTCGGTGCATACCACTGTTCCTATGCATATAAAGGTCTGAGCATCTTTTGTATTACAAGTTTTGCCTCGGTGCACATTTCCATGTCTGTGCTCGTCACTGTAGCAGGGCATGTAAGGGTCGGTGCATTCCTTTGCATCTCATATTGCATTTAAGCATATATTCATATTGCGTCTAAGCATATATTATGTCCGAGGGCATCTCATGCTCCATCTAGGCATATATACAAGCTCAGTGCAATATAGTCGGTGCATGTGTGCGTCTTACTTTGCGTCTCATGTGGCTTAGAGTCAGTGCATCTTCTACCTCGGTGCTAGTGACCAATATGGTCTGTGCAGGTTTCGCCGTGCTCACATTAAGTTCTGTGTATGTTGTGTCTCATGCTTAAACTTGATCGGTGCATGTCAGGGTCGGTGCATCCTTTGCATCATGCATTGTTGCGTCTCATGTGCATTTGTGTCTCAGTGTATGTACTACGTCTTATATTGCGTCTCATGTGCATATGCGTCTCAGTGCATGTACTACGTCTAAGTTTGCGTCTCATGCTATGTCTAAGGGAGCACAAACATTAGGTCGGTGCAAGCCTTGTTAGACCATAGTCAGTGCAGATTTCTATAGAGTTAAACATTAGGTCGGTGCAAGTCATGTTGAGATTGCACAAAGATGGTGCACGTTTGTGTCTTCACTCAACTAAGGTCTGTGCATATCGTACGTCTTAGTTTGTGTCTTCACACAACTAAGGTCTGTGCATATTTTGCGTCTTAGTCTGTGTCTTCACACAACTAAGATCAGTATAGGTTTTGGCTCGCACACGGTCAGTGCATACTTACCTTAGGCAGATGTAAGTCTGTGCACATTCTATCCTTTTGCTATACAAGGTCGGTGCAGAGTTAGTTTTAACCTTGTTAGAGTCGGTGCATAGTTTGTTGACAAGTGCTTTCTCATTGCAGGAACTTAAGGACACACGTAAACTCGTGAGGACTAATGAACTTGACTGACACGTGATCCAAGGCAAATGCGTCTAGAGGATTTTGGCACATGGATAGCAAATTCTCATAGCCTGACACGTGGACTCTAAAGGAGCGCTGCTTTTCAAATTCATTGGGCGGGAAACGAGGTTTTCACGCACCCATCTCTCAGAAGCCTCCATATATATAGGCACCTGTGGAGAAGGAAAATACAGAGAGAACAGAAGATCAGAGGGAGCATAGAAGTCTCAAGAGAGAAAGAGAGAACAGAAGATCAGAGGGAGCATAGAAGTCTCAAGAGAGAAAGAGAGAAGAGAAGAGAAGAGAGTTGAGAAGAGCATTCGGACATGCTTGAAGAGGCTGTGCTGTGAGAGAAGGTCTGAGAGAGTAGAAGGAGATCTGTGAGAGCAGCTGAAGAGGATTTGGAGGAGAAACATGGTGTTGTTTCGTGAGGTTGGTCTTCGACTGCTGGATCAAATCCAGAGTCGAATTGCTCATTGAGAGCTACAAATTTTATGTCTATTCTTGCATCTTTGTTTCGTTCATTTTACTCTTTCATATTATACTTTTGTAAGCTGTGAATCAGCAGACGAGGGTGTGTCCTTGGTGGGCAAGCTTTGAGGCTCAGCGGTCTGGGATTGTATTCCCCGAAGCTGTGGATCAGCGGTCTGTAGGGATTTGATCCCCGAAGCTGTGGATCAGCGGTCTGTAGGGATTTGATCCCCGAAGCTGTGGATCAGCGGTCTGTAGGGATTTGATCCCCGAAGCTGTGGATCAGCAGGTTTAAGCTGTGTATCAGCAGTGAAGCCACACTTGGTTAAGTGTGGGGTGGACGTAGATCTCTGGACAAAGATCGAACCACTTAAAAATACTTTGCCTCGTGGTTGATTGTCTTTCACTCTGCTATTCGTTTAAATAAATGCTTAAGGGTCGAATTTCTTTCTGATAACAGTAACTCTTTATTTCATTATTCATCTTCATCTAATCGAGTTACTAGCTCCTTAGACCTAGTATATTAAAATCTGTGACTAGAAGGGTTGGCTACGCCAATCTGGAACGTTGCTTTTTGCGTGAGAGATCATCTATTCGTAACTCCGCCCAGTACTTGGTTTATGGACATCTAACCTCGCTAAGATGATGATTAGCGAAATCATCTGATTACTGTAGTTATGATCTGTTATGTGCTCGTTTGATCTTAATCAGAATTATATTGTTGACCTGCTTACACTTAGTGGTTTACTGCATTCCTTCTAATTTGCTGGTAGTTGCCTTGAACTATATTTCCGTAATCTCTAGTTCTTTTAATTGACAATAATTTTTTGGGGTAGATCTATTCACCCCCCTCTAGATCTATAACAACAAGAACAAAACACACACATACACACTCGTGAAGAGTTCAGAACTCCCACAAAGGTGCATAAGCACCGAATCACACAGAAATGTGAAGGAAAGCCACACACACACATGCACGGATTTGGGTATATCCACACACACACACACAGATGTTTAGAGATTACAACAACACACACTTGAAACTCAATGAAAATAGAAGTAGAAACACAAATGAAAACTTCAGATTTAAGCTCCCCCTTAGTGGATGAAGAAGATCTTTGATGAAGCTTGCTTCTTAGCTTGATTTTCACTTGAATGGCTTCATGATGATCTTCAAATGCTTGAGATTTGATGAAGAATGATTGGACGAAACACTGTTCACGGAGTTCTTCCTGCAACCCTCTTTTTCCCTTGGCAGCCTCCTTTGATCTCCCTTAAGTTGATTAGGGTTTCTTGGCTCAAGAGTTGTTTTTATAAGACCTAGGATGGTCAAGGGACAAGCCAAGAACCAGATCCACAAATCATGGCATGTCTGGTGACTTTGGAATTAAAAAATCTAAAGAGAAGGGCTTCCCACGTTGAAGAAATTGAAAGTCAACAATTGTTGTCTCGAAAGGTTCGGTCGGCCGAAATGTCCGGTCGTCCACCGAACTGTGAAGAACCTGTAACTTTTCATCCTTGGCAATTTTGGTCGACCAAAATCCTCATTCGGTCGACCGAACTCTGTAACTTTTACAGAGTTCTGATCCCTGAAAAAGTTAGTCAACCGAACCATGTCCATTGATCGATCGAACTCTGGAAATCCTGTAATGATAGATTGTTAGCTCAGTAAATCATATCCATATGACAAGAGCTTCATGTCCTCATTTATTCCATGAATTTTGGGTTTGATTTGGATTTGTTTATGCATTTGGAAAACTTAAAACATTTGAGCTTTTGCCATTACACAAAATGGCCTTTAACACATTCAAAGCTTGCTCTTGATCACTTCGACATGGCACAAGACGGAAACTAAGTCTAGGGTTTTGTTATCATCAAAATCACTTAGAGAGACTCAACAATCTCCCCCTTTTTGATGATGACAAAACTCTAGAAAGAAAGCACATCAGCGTGCCGTTAGAATGGATTAAGGACAGTAACCGAAAACCAATCCGTCAAGCAAATTAGATTCATTTCATTCAATCAAATCCATTTCATTCATTCATATGCGCCCAATTCGTTTGGAAGGAAATAAGACCAATATGTGTGCCAATACCAAGTGCATTTCATTCATGGAAGTTTGTATTACAAATTACATTGACATTGACACAAAGACTGACACGACGTGACTAGACCGACTGAATGCAAGACTCACATATGGAATGCAAATGCCAAATGGCATACACACATGCAGACATACATCAAGCATAACATATATAGGCCAAACTAGTTACTTCTCCCACTTTGGCATCATCAAAAGAGGGAGGGGGATACAAGAGTAGTGGACGAAAAAAGGGACACTGGGGGATGTAAGAACAGCTACCGAGCAGGGTGATCCATCGTCCCGTCGTCATCATCATCATCAGAAGCATCATCCTCATCCTCGGAGGCAGCAGCAGGAGGAGGTGGAGATGGAGGAAGATGGCTTTCAAAAGAGTGCAAAAGATGATCAATGTGAAGAAGTGAGAGGTTGGTAGTCCGAAAAGCCTGGTGAGTATCCTCGTAGCTTGTGGTAAGAGAGGCCACGTGGGTAGAAAGGGTGTCCAAGGCGTGGGAGAAGGTATCCATCCGACCAGTCATTGTGTCCACGAAAGTGTCAAGCCGGCCAAGGGATGTGTCGAGCCGGCCAAAGGATGTGTCAAATCGACTCCCAAGGTCAAAAATCTGCCCCCCAAAGGTTTCCATACTAGTTTCTAAGCCTGAAAGACGCCTATCAAAAACCTCATAGTCTGCCCAAGTGGGCTGTCCCGCACCCTAAGCAGAGGATTCCCCATGATAAAACTGTGGAGGTGGCGGCAAGTCCAGATCTACATGTGGAGGAGAAGGTGGCTGCTCCTCGTGCTGAGCTGGAGGTGGGGGTGGTGCTTGAACCTCTTCTTGTTGTTGCTCCTCGGCTTCCTCATTTTCAGAGTCTTCTCCATACATTCTTACATCTCTTTTCAGCTCTCCATCTGGACCCCAATAATATCCAAAATCTGAGGTCATCTTGTGTTTGTTATACATATCACACGGTTGCACTTCAGTAAATATCTCATCAGCCGATTGGATTCCAGCATGAATAAATACTCCTATTAGTTGGGATGCATAGGGCAGAGATCTTCTCCTTTGTGTACGGCACGAACCAATTAAATCCATCATAAGACAACCCATATTGATAGTCACTATATTTATCACATGATAAAGCAAAAATCTATGTACTTCTGTGACCTTATTACGACTTCCTGCTTTTGGGTAGATAATAGTAGTAAAAATGTGATGCAAAATACGCTGCAGTGGAGGGAAATTGTTGGAATTCAGCGTGATTAGATTGTTGACTCCATGCACATATTCGCTACATGTCATAAGGATAAAAGTGTCCTCAATAAGGCCAAGACCAAAGACCATGTCGGCACCCTCGGCCGAAACTCCCAGAGCCCGTGCAAATAGATCTGAATCAATTTGAATCTGAACTCCTTTGACCACAGTAGACAGAAGCTCATTTCGCATAGTGAGGTTGCCATAGAACTGTTGAACAAGGTTGGGATAGTATTTGGTGTACCTTGTCATAAAATCTATCCAACCAATCTGAACTTCAAAAGTGGCACTCAAATCTGGAAAGTACTCATGCATCTCATCGAAGTCTACCAGACGATGGTCGAGAATGGGCCGTGGCCACATCAACGGCACCCGTGGAGGTGGGGCTGCCCGCTGTGGTTGTGGGGCTTGGCCCTCATTTCTCCTGTTGCTAGACTCCCCTTGGGTGAGATGCTGAGAGCTTCTTCTAGATGCCATCTAGATAAGAAATCTGCTATGGAAACCCTCGAATGGACTGATCTCTTACCTTGAGAGTTGAAAAACACAAATGGACACACAACTGGTGGTGGACAGAGCTTTCCCACAACCTGGTGGCTGAGGAAGGAGCTTTGGAGCCGTACAAGCCACTCCGGAGATCGCTTCCGAAATGTTGACAAACTAGCCCGATCTTGTGCGGATGGAAGAAGGAGGGGTTTTTTGGGTGTGAAATGGAGAGGTGGAGTGTTCTAGGGTTTGAGGAAATGTTGGGAGGAGGTATGGAGGAGAAAGAGTGAAGAAATGAGGGTGAGAACCCTCTTAAAAGAAGGTTCAGACGCGGGTCGGCATGCATTACAATCACACATCCAAGGTGATATCATGCACAAAAATAAAAAAGTACACACAACGTATGCATGCATTTCACAAAAACTACCCTTCATGCTTCTGACTTTTTATGTAAATGCAACAATCATCCTAGTGGAGACCTAGGTATGTATGCTCTCACCCCTGCACATGTCAAGTTCTCTTCTAATTTTATTGAATTGTTCCTGGTTTAAGGGTTTTGTGAAGATGTCAGCCAGTTGATTGTGTGTGTCAACAAATTTTAACTCAAAATCCCCCTTGTTGGTCCCTGGGTAGCCGAGCGGACAAGAAGGCGGGGTTGAATTGTCCCCACGCGATATGGCAAATTAAAGCTTATGTAGCGGAATTACCAAGTTTAACAAGATTGATAGAAATAAAGTAAGCAAGGATAAACAAATTCTCTCAATCTCACCGTTCACACACGATCAAGATAAACAATGTTAACATTACACTTCCACAAACATACATAACACAAGGCAAACCACTGGACACGGAGATTTTTAAGGTGGTTCGGGACCACGACGGGCTCCTTACGTCCACCCCTCACTCAACTGAATGAGGCTTCACTACTGGTAAAAAAGTACGGGGATAAATCCCCCCCACACACGGAACCAAGTTCCAACACACTCACAGGGCGACGCCTACACACACACGGGGAACAAACCCCAACACACACACACACACACACACACACACACGAAAATAGAGTTTCCAACACGATCCGATGACCAGATCAACAAAACACACACACACTACAATAGATGCAACACTCTACACACACGAACACCCGGATCTGGATAGATCCACACAGACAGACTCGCTAGATCGTGAATCCAGCAACACACACACACGCACGCTGCAAGAACCGCAACATCGAAAGCACACGATCGTACACAGATGGTTACACACATATGAATATCTCGACGTGTTGAGGAAATAAACACAAATAATCAAGTTATGCTCAGATCTAAATAAAACCCATGACAAACTTCACAAATAGATAGGAATCAGATGTAGAAGTTGTTCCCCCTTCGATTTTCCAAGCCTATGGATGTTGATGCTTGATTCTCAGATTCGGATGATGATGATTCTTGCATCCTCTTGTTTCTCTCATCGATCCGCACCTTTTCTTCTTCTTCCACGAACCCCGGAGATGCCTGGATGCAGATGAAAATCTTGCATAACCTTCTCCCACGTTCTTCTCTTCTGCTCCTTGACCTTAATCTCCTGCAAGATAGAAATATTAGCTTGTTAGGGTTTGTTCTCCCCAAATTCGTAGCTCACATATAAACCCACACTAAGTGTATGAAAAGATGATTTAACCCTTGCCAAAACTATGTGAAACATGTCTAAACATGTATATCACAACCCTAGGGGCAAGTGGGTACAAATAGAGCACAAATGGACTGGGTTTAGATGATTTTCAGATCCACATTTTTGGGTTTCACCGGTGCCGGTCGACCTACACGGGGTGGGCGGTCGACCTAAAATTTACAGACTGAAAACTGCCCAACTCTGGGAATTTCGGTCGACCGAGACCCCAGGGGAGGTCGACCGAAATCTGGAAAATTTTAGATTTGCAACCCCTTAACCCATTAGCAGCCCATTCAAGTTTTTGGCATCAAACTCCTTTGAACTTGGAGGGTTTATACTGAGTATTTTGACCTGCAAAACCATAGAGAGATGATTAGAACTTTAGCTCAATAATCCATATGATAAATGCATGAGCTTCATACAAAACATTAAGAATGAGTAAGAGATAAGTATGAAAACCCTTTTAGCATCCTTCAATCCATTGACCGAAGATGAATCCATTTCACACATTAGATGGGCATCAAAAAACCAATTTCACCAATATTAGTGTGAATGTTTTAAACACATAATGACTATTGACAAAATATCAAATGAAGTTATGTTCATAATGGGATGAACTCAAAAGAGACTTTCATTTGTGAAAACCCAGCATCCATCAAATCTTCCACTCACAGCAAACCGTGAGACTCAAGCATCACACACACATGCCACCAAGATTAATATGAATGATTTACATTGTAGCCCTTGAAAACACAAGTCTTACACCCAAACAACAAGAGCTAATGACTACGAGGTTGTTCACAATGAATGATCTCTGCCAAACTGTATGTGAAATTCTGAAGGGCATTGTGAACCTCAAAAGCCATGAATGAACTATATTAAGGAAGGCTACGTGAAGTGCACATGGTGAGATCGATGTTGTGACAAAGCAACAATCTTACCAATGGTTCTTGACAGATTAGACATGACATATACCACCTATTTCAGATTGTAGAAAGCAAGGTGCTTGTCCACATGTTTGTTTTACCTTCCAAGCGACCGCCATGAGATTTGATCCTACAATTCAAAATAGTCAAGTCAATACATCATGAGTTGCATAAAGGCTTTTTCAATCATAAAAGGCTTTGAAGCCTCTTGACAACCCAAGTTTTCTTCAACTAGAAGCCAACTCCAAGTAGTCATGTTCAAACAACATGTCTCAAAATGCATGACAGAATTGCATGTAAATCACATTAACAATTTGATCATTCTTCTCAAGGTTCAATCAGTACATGAGCTAGATTGCAAACACTTCACAATCTATCCATGCAACATGTATATGCAACATTTAAACCATTTGCAGTCTCGACCATATTTGAACATCAATAGCACAGTTGCCCATATGAAACACATGCAGGCATAGCAAATATCATGAGTGCTATCATGAGTGCACACAATCATCAAAAGTATATGCAAGCATACACAAAGTGTAGTTATCATAAAAAACATAAACATATGTAAGGCACACATCAATCTCCCCCTTTTTGATGATGACAAACTTTGTGACTGACTTAGATAGATCATAGAATTGTCACATTCTTTCTCCCCCTTTGATATAATCAAAAAAAATTGGAGGAAGGCAATGAAGTTCAAATATCAGCAAAGTAGATTCAGGAATCAACAAGAGCTCACTTCAAGGGTTCAAATGAGACAATAGCAAAGCAAAGATAAGATGATCAAAATGTGTTGATTCTTATGATTCCAAATGATGGTGATGGAGATGATTTTACCACTGAAAGCCAAAGCCCATTTCACAATATGCAATGGCAAGGCAAAGATAAGATTGTTCTTGATTTTCAAATTTTTAGATTTTTTCTGGTGAAATGCATAAACACTCATAAATGCATGCAAGCGATGACACACCAAGGAAATTTTTATTGAGTTTCAAATTTTCAAATTTTTAGTTTTCTATTAAAATGCATGAAGCTAGATGTGAACAAAAGAGGACACATGAATGCATGCAATGCAACTAAACAGTTATGTATATATACATGCAACATAGTTCCCCCTCTTTCTGTAAAGAGATGGAATAGGTGTACGAAAAGTGTAGGTGAGTCAATACATCTAGAATGTTCAAATATAACACCTAGGAGATTGTGCAATCACACCGAAGAGTTATGTATTAGTCAAAGTAGTCAATCAATTTTCTGAATACATATTAAATCAAATTTCCATATGTGCAAGTGAATAACAAGAAAATAGACTATTGCAATATGGATATTTAGATTTTCTGATCAACACAAAGAGAGATTTTACAGACTGCACTATAATTTATGAGAACAGCGTATTGAAGGCTACGCTTTGTCACAAATTTTTTTTCAGAATTTTGCAAGAGTGATCAAGTTCAAATAATTCTTTTTACGTGAGTAGACACATGGAGCTCATGCCAGACTCCCCGATTACTCAGAATATTGACTATTTCACTTCATTTTGAGTAGAGATACTACAGTATAACACTTTTCTGAAATGAACCACATCACGTCTCAGGGACATGTGCCCAATTTACTCAGTGAGACTAAGCATTGCTCTACCTTCATTTCAGATTTTTTTAAAAAAAAATAGACAGGTAACTTTTTCCTCAACTGTCTCTTTGACATTCATGCAGCAAGTTTAGTATCTCTAGAGTGTTGAAAAGAAATTCTTATATCTTTATCCTTAACACTCACTTTCACATCTTATGCATGAAGTGTATAAATTTGATTCATCATATATACCAAAAATTTCATGAACACATAATAGTGCAGCTATCCCGAAATAGATGCACTTATCAAATCTTTTTCTCCCCCTGAGTGTATAGACAAGAAACACTCCAGTGACGACTCTAATATAACATTATTTATCAAGAATTATGAGGTCTTAGAATTTCTAAGGATGAGGGTGAATAACATATATAACATGCAAGCACACGACTGAAAGTTATGCAATGTGCAATGTAAAATGCAGAATGCATTATGAATGCAAGATTTTAGATTTTTATTTTAATGTCCTAAATGCAATGTAAAGTGCAAGACGTAGCATGGATGCAAATTACAAGTTTTCAGTTTTTTTAATATTTGGATGATCTAAATGCACCTAATGCATTGAATTCTAATGCATGCAACCTACACCTATATCAGAATGGAATGCAAGATGCAAAAAGAAGATGGGAAGGCTTGATTTTCAGAACATTTATCAGATTCCACAAGAGGGCATTCAGTTTTGAAAGATGAACAACAAGAATTTTCCATCACATGACCTTTATGACCAAGGGTGCAGAAAAGATCAGAAATGAGTAATGCAACCCATTTTATTTTCAAAAACTTTTCAAAAATAGAATTTTAATAGCATTTCAGAAATTTAAAAAATCATCCACAACCCAAACAGATTTTTCAATGACTCTTTAGAAGAAAACCAATCCAATCACAAGTTAGCCATTTGATTTCTCCAAGTTCTTGTACAAAGCAGAGTTTGAGGTCCGAAGACCCGACTCACACATGGTGAACACTTCCAAGTGGACGTGATCCACTCTTCCACTAACACGATTTGATATACCAGAAACGTAGTTAAGCTTAAATTTGATATCACACATGCAGTTTCAATAAAGAATTGTTCAAATAACCATTTGGACATTTTTGGCACAGCAGAGTAGAGGAACAAGAGTTTAAGATTTTTCCTACACAACTCTTGTCATAGGAATAATACCACCTAATGCCATAAGCCAATGCATGAACTTTCATTTCCATAGTGAAAGGTTAAGTTATCTTAGTTCAGCAGGCAGTACCATATGCCTTCAAGCACCAAAATCACTAACCTCATGAAGGTCAGTATTTCAGATTTTTGTTTTCTTACCTTTGCCTTGAGAATCCCTTATTTTTCTCAAGGCAAAAATTTGCCCTCAAGTCACTCCTGTAATCAAAGTTCTCATTTTGCAGATTTTGATACCCAAGCTTTCTTGGATCCCTGGGGTTCAACAGCACCTTTGAGACGTGCATTCCACAGTCTTACACATGCAAATATCAAGTTTCATCAATAATGTATATGCATGAGAATGGATATACATTCTAATATGAGAAGCAAGTTTCTCAAATTTATGCAAGACAGTGCATGAGAGTTTACGCAGAATCAATGTATGCAATTTTTTGAATAGCCTAGCAATTATCATCATAGACATTAGCACAAGATGATCTTTCTTACAAATGAGCCTTAGCTTTGAGCACATATCAACCAGTTAGCAGCTCCCCCTTACAATGTGCATGAATTACACAAATGATGTTTTAACAGAAAAATATGCATCCTATGACTTATATGAATAAGTGACTCATGGTACCAGACAGAGGCACATTCTCACGCATGGTGATAGGTTTCTGTCAGGAATGACCTGCCCTTCCTCAGGTCACCATTTAATATACCATGAAGTCATGCAATGATGATCAGATGGATGAATATTCAGTTTCATGAAATGCAATCATGCACTAGTGATTCATGAAAGATGCAATGCACTCTAATAACAAAAATATTTTTTTTTGAAATTTTTATTAATGGAGTTTCGGTTAAAGCAAATTTGAGTTTTTTAAAAAGAACTTAGAAATTTATTTTCAATACCTGTGCCTTGATCATACATCATCTTCCAAGCCTTCCACTTGACCTCAAGACAACCCTTCAACAAAGTTCTCATTCAACAAGCTCCCCTTCAACAAGATGCTATATGACAAGTGATATACTCAAGGATATGCAAACAGCTATGAATGGAATGCATATACAACCTATACAATGTAGACACGCCAAAATCGATGATATGTTAAGTAAATCTCATGTCACCATGTGACGCCCCAAAGTGGACTTCAATATTGGTTTAATATGAATTTTTTCTAATTATTTGATAATTTCTCCATATTAATTGTAATTTCTTTGCATTTTTCTTTAAATAATTGAAATTAACGCCTTAAGGGAGGGCGTCATTTAATTGACGACCTGAAGAAGGTCGTGATTCCATAAATAAACAACTGTTCATACAGGCGTTGTTTTCTGGATTTTATGAATCCTAAAGAAAATAAAACTCAAAGAATTGACGTCCTCTTTAGGGGCGTTGATTATTTAACGCCCATTCAAGCAGGCGTCATTTCTCATTTTTAAATAAGGAAAGTCATTTACTTCTATAATTAAATCTAGGAATTAACGACTGTGTGAATGTCGTCATTTGAATTAACGCCCCTAGTCAGGTCGTCATTTGTACTTCCGTCCCCCTTTCGCCTTCTTCTTTCCTGTAGTGATCCTTTCCCCATTTTACACCTTCTGTCCGATTGGGAAGAGGCTTCCTTGTTAGAGGATTCATTGCCTTGTTTTAATCTTATTAATGCAAGGATTTTTGGCCTATAAATACCTTCACATGTGCTCCTCGCGCGGGGGTGGAGAAAAGAAAAAAGAAGAGGAAGAAGAACAAAAAGGCTAATAGAGAGAGAGCTAAGAAGAATGCTGTGAGAGTTTTTTTTACACAGAGAAGGGACAGTTTTGTTTTTCTTTGCAAGTACTTCACGGTGTTGATCTTCTTCCAAAGCCCCTTCCTCTGGTGTTCATTCTCCCACGAGCGGTGTATTCATCCGACGTTTCTTCATCCTACTGCAGCTACTGCAACCTTATTTTTTCTCCCTTTACTGCTACACACACAGCAGAGAGGACACTTCTTCTTTAGTTTTTATTTTTATCATATCACTCATCACTCTCTAGAGACCTTCTCAGCACGTTAGAATTGCTTTGCGCCATACTATATCTTGCTTTGCATGTCATTTATAATTCACCTTGTTGCTCCTTCATAGGGGTTTAAAACCAAAACACACAAGGTGTGTTCATGCCCAATTTGATTTCTTATCCTTAGAGCATTGATACTACACACTTGGCTAATCCATATCTTTGTTTATTTTGTGTGTTTTGCAAGGGTAATCAAGCTATAAACCCCCTTCATCGGCCGGCCGGTAGAAGGAGGAAGGAAGAACTCCCAATTTCACCCGCTCAATACAAGGTACATGCGATCATCCTTCTTCTTTTGAGGTAACCCCTCTGGCGATCACCCTCCGTAGAGCATCTCATGCTCATCCTCTTTTCCTTTCATGTCCCACTTATTTTAGCATAATTATTCACCCTTAATCATTGTTATTCCTCTTTAAAAATGTCTATGTGACACGTTGGTGCGAAGAGAGAAAGAACCAAGATACCCGAAGAGTATACCCAAACTTTCAACCAGGACCCACATTCAAAGGAGAGAACTTATTATAGAACTCACCTTAATCTTCAAAGAAAACCTTAAAACTTTGGGCTCATTACAACTTGAGTGTGTACCTTGTTATACTTGCTTGTTGGAAATCTATTATTTTTTTTCTCTTAAGCATGAAACTTCACTCAGGTAAAATCATCAATATGGCCAACTATGGGTATGCTTATGATGGTTATGAGGAGGGTCAATTTGACCCGTTTTACGAGATTCCCTCTCACGATTCTATCTACCACGAGGGAAACTATGTTCCCTCTCCCACTCAGGTCCACATGATGGACACCACTTCTCTGGAGATCAAGCCTTCCTCCCAAGCTCAACCTACCACTCAAGATACTTGTGGGGACGCCTCCCCTTCTTTCAACTTCAACGATGTTCTCAAAGTTCTTACTCAACTGGATGATTCCCAACGCCAGGCGGCCCAAGCCGCCTTAAAAGGAAAATCCATCCCGTCATCTTCTAACCCTCCCCAGGCCATGGGTGGCCATTCTGTCAGTTCCCCCCACGACCAGGCGATCGCACCTAGGGTGGTCTCGCGCCCACCAACTCCTGTTATGACTACACCGGCCCAACCGGCAAGTCACTCTATTGCTAGGCCTCATCAACCTCCTGTTCCTCAATTCTTGAGGAGGCCTATGCCGAACCAATACTCTTTCCGTCCGGCCCTAGCCGAGTTCGATAACCACACTATACTCCTCCAAAGGATGGCTAGTATGGAGGAGCAGCTCAAGAAGGTCACTGCACCCAAGGCCGCTCCCAAAGTTATGCTTCCAACTCTGCCAGTTTTTCATCTACCCCCATCTGAAATGCCGAATTTTCGGCGGTACAATGGAACAGGTAATCCGTACATCCACTTGAAAGACTTCTTATATGAGGCATCATTCTGGCAGGATAACAAGACTTCTCTGGCTTATCTCTTTAGGCGGTCTTTAGATGGCCCGTCATTAGAATGGTTTTACTCCTTGGAGTCGGCCGATGCCAGTGACTTTGATGCTGTTCAACGGAAGTTTCTACAGAAGTACAAGGACCGTGTGGGTCCCTCTTTGTCTGTTACTGATCTGGTTGCCGAAAAGATGAAGCCCAAGGAGGATTTCATTTTATTTGCTGATAGGTGGAGAGCTATGGCCGAAAAATTGAAAGACACACTGTCGAAAACGGAGCAAGTGAAGATGATTATATCAAAATCCACCCCGCAATTCTGTCATATTTTAGCTATGAACAAGTTGAGCACTATGGAAGAGCTCTATGAAAGAGCCAGATACATACAAACACAGATGAAAGATTCGCCCATTATGGGCATGTTTGAGCCAAGACCAAAGGTAATGAAGAAGAACGTTAATGTCGGCAATACTGGTGCGACCACTGAAGGCACTGTTACTAATGAGCAGGTGAGCGCATTTGGAAATTCCACACCCTTCCGCCACCCTCCAAACCAAGGGCCGCCACCACAGCAGCCCGCCTTCCAAAACCAAGTCCACCAGCCAAATAATAACCCTCCTCAGACCTTATGGCCTCTTCCACCTCCTCAACAACAATAACCCCACTTTACTCCACAGAATCAACCCACACAGTACCACCAAATGCCCCCGCCAGCCAATTATGCACAACAACAACTGCAACAACCAAGAAGACCATTGGGTCCCTGAAGGGCACAATACCCTCCCTTACCCGAAAGTCTACTAGATATTTTCAATGCCCTCATGGCTGCCAACACGCTCACCTTGCCTAAAGAAAGAACGATATGGACACAACATGTAGACACCTCCCGGTATTGCGTCTTCCATCGGCAGCCAGGACACAACATCGACCATTGTTTTCACTTCAAGGATTACATATATGATATGAATGATCAAGGTGATATTGATTGGGATGAGATGAGGAGGTTTATTGCTACTTTAAAGGCTCGAAGGCCTCCTCGGTAACCACCGGCTCAGCAGCCTCCGCAGCCTCCGCAGTAAGGTCAGCAGCAACAACAAGTTCCACAGCAACAACAGGCTCCTGCACCCCAGTCAAATATGGGGATTGTTAACAATCCACTACCGGATCACCCGGTTCAAAATCAACAAGTAAACCATGTCACCTCAATCCATGAAGTAGAGAGAGGGCAAGGCTGGCATGAAGAAAGCGCCTCTGTCGGGGCCATTAACCAAAACTCCAGTCAACCACAACCACCACAATTGTTAAGAAGACTTCAATCCACACCTTCCTCCTAAGAGCCACGTCTCCTCATACGTTCCACCACCACTCCAGGGCCACTTAACCCTAACCCTACTCCTTCACGGCCTCTTCTTTTGCGCCAACCCACAAATTCTTCTTCACCTCAAAACCCCCCATTAAATAGACCCCTCCTTATCGGCCCCCCGCCGGCATCCGTCTCCCCTCCTGTTTCGCCACAACCTACCCCATCTACCACCATCATGCTTCCAAGACCCCTCCTTGTCACCCGACCCCCGCCGCCATTTTTCGATGACCCCCAACCGGTGAGGCTTCTTATAAGAACCCCTCCTTCTACCAATCCTGCACCAACACCCAACACGCCCTCCACCATTCCCTCTACTTCCTTTACCCCTTTACCCACTCTAGGCCCGACAAAGGCTTCGAAAATAATGGTGCTTCGTAGTGGATGGATGTTCCACCGAGTGTTTCCCCAACGGGAACAGGAGCCGGTACAAGAACAAGGAGAACATGAACAGGAGTTTGCACTGGGCACGAAGTATGACTTATTAAAGCATTTGGACAGAACACCGGCCCGAATTTCTATTCTGGAATTGATCAAAAGATCTACTACACACCAGCTAGCCCTAAAGCAATATTTGCAGAAAGTAATGGTAAATGAAGACATCCCAGTTGAACATGTCACTACTGTTTTAAATCCGGCCAGTAATCAACCGGCCATCACTTTTTATGAACATGAATTGGCTCCGCAGCCGGCCAGGAAATATGCATTGTGCATTACTATTGACATTAACAAGGTGGCAGTGAAACAATGTTTGGTGGATACTGGGGCATCCATTAATGTTTTGCCACCAAGTACCTTGAAAATGTGTGGCATCCCGGAAAGTCAAATCCGGCCATCTATAATCACCGTCACAGCTTATGACAACACCAAGAAGCCGCCTCTAGGGATGATCACTTTAAAAGTTGGTTTGGGACCAGTTTCAGTCACATCAGACTTCCATATTCTAGACATGGACCCAACATTCAATGGCATCTTGGGTCGCCCTTACATTCAAGAGCTTGATGCTGTGCCCTCCACGAACCATCAATGCATAAAATTTCCGCACAAAGGGCGCATTATCAAAGTCACTAGTATGCCCATTTTGCCGGTAGAAGATATACATTCCGCAACTTCGGTGCCTTCTATGTGGCCTTCCAATAGGTCTTTGCTCTCAGTTTTGGATGTTGCCGATCTGCGGCAAGACTTGGCAAGGCCGTCTCTTTCAACCCCTCTTACCACCCAAATGTCACCACAGCCACCCAAAGGCAAGAAGAAAAAGGGTCTGATAAACACCCCGGGATGGAATATCTTGATGAAAATGGGGTACAGAACTGGTAAAGGCCTGGGTATTAATCTCCAGGGGAGAGTCAAGCCCGTCAGGCATCAAAAGATGATTCCCCGGGTTGGCCTAGGGTATGAAGGGCCAAGCAAAGGCAAAGATGAAGAAGGACCATGGGCCGTCATGATTTCAACTCTTAAAATAGATCGGCAGCCTCTTACATGGACCCTACAAACACACTTTGTGAAAGGGGGTACTCATAATGATGAGCAAACCACGCTAGTCACTTCCATGCTGGACTGTCAAGATGTACATGCACAGCAGTTTGCTCGCCACATAGCCCCACTAGTTACCAACAAGGCCCTGGAGTCCTTACGGCCATGTAAAAGAAGAAAGATGGATGACCCCGAATGTGACTGGTACAGATGGTTCGACGTGAATGATATCACCATTGCTCTGAGCCGACTGTTTATGCCAACTGATCCAGAATGGCCGCCATTAATTCATGAACTGATTGAAAAGCCGGCAGTAATCACGGACAAGAGGCAACTTCTAAACAATTACACAGATACCGGGGAGCCGGATGTGCCGTATGAAGAAGGCTTCAATGTGGATAGGCTGTGGGCCGGCCTTTTCTCTCTTAAATTCATCCATCCAACAATTATTGTCCATTTGCTTGATAAAATGTTTTACTCAGATATCCCTAAACTGCCCGCGGTCTTGATAACCTTTTCTCCAGATTCACTTCAAGCTTCTCCGCCGATTCCTCCCTTGCTCCTCGAGCAATTTTTTAAACTCTCCATCACACCCCCGTGTGGGCCATCATTTACGCAATCTTTCGTCAGTCTCTCAATCTCAGCACCACCTCTTGTTCCTTCATCGCATTGCCTTATTATTGAAAACGAAAAAAAAATGCCAAAATTCCAATTTTCCAATCTTCCATCTCCATTGAGGAGACCTCTTATCTTCTTTCTGAGTGTGTCCCGACCCAGAGGCCGCTCTTCCAGGATTCATTAGTAGACCTTCTCTACCCCTCCGGTGAGGGGTCTTCACCTGTATCCCCTTCTATACCCACCTTTTCCTCTCCCCCTTCATCTTCATCAATTTCTAGTGATATGGCTAGTTGCTCTTACTCTTTTAGTTCTAAGACTCATGGGGTAGCTTCGCATAAGAAATCCAAGGGTAAGCAGATTCCCCGTAGATTCTTGCTAGATTTAGCTAGGAGGTGCCGGGCATGCTTAGCTCTTCCTGAATTTATAGAGAATCCAATTATCCTGCTAGAAATAGAATATGAAGACACATCTACTTGTGTTCTTAATGAGGGTTTTGGTGTTTATGAGATCATGAATGATGAAGACGCTATTGAAGAGGGGGATGAAGGTTACGAAGAATATGAGGACGAGGCTGATGCTTTTTCCAGTGGCATGAGAAGATTCGATGAGCCATCAGCCTCAGTAGAAGAGCCTACCAAAGAAATAAATCTGGGTACTGAGGAAGACCCTAGGATTGTCCTCATTAGTAAGAACTTGCCGCCCTCCGAAGAGAGGGCGCTTATTTTGGTTCTTCAAGAATATAAGGACATGTTTGCGTGGAGTTATGAAGACATGCCAGGACTAGACCCTGCGCTTGTTGAACATCGACTTACACTTAAGTCAGGGTCCATTCTGGTCAAACAACGGTTGAGACGTTTCCACCCTAATATGGCATTAAAAATGAAAGAAGAGGTCGATAAGCTTCATAAGGCTAGATTCGTTAGAGTTGTCCTCTATCCCAATTGGGTGGCTAACATCGTCCCAGTCATGAAGAAAGATGGAAAGGTTCGATTTGCATAGACTTTCGGGACCTCAACCGCACGTGTCCTAAAGACGACTTCCCCCTCCCTCATATTGATGTTTTAATCGACAATACGGCAGGATATGAGACTCTTTCCTTCATGGATGGCTTTTCAGGCTATAATCAAATTCGCCTAGCTGAGGAAGATCAAGAGAAGACATCGTTCACTACACCATGGGGAACCTATTGCTATGTGGTCATGCCCTTTGGGCTTAAGAATGCTGGGGCCACCTACTAGAGGGCTATGATGGCAATCTTTCATGATATGATCCACGTTTATATAGAGGTGTACATTGACGACCTGGTAGTGAAATCAAGGACAAGGATTGAGCATCCCGGGGTTCTAGTCAAAGTTTTGCAAAGAGCGCGGAAGTACCAATTGAAAATGAACCCCAAGAAGTGCGTGTTTGGTGTTTCATCAGGGAAATTGCTTGGATTCATCATAAGTAAGAGGGATATCAAGATTGATCCCAACAAGGCGAAGGCCGTAAGAGAAATGCCTCCTCCCAGGAATTTGAAAGAAGTTCGAGGATTGATCGGGAGGTTACAATTTATTCGTCGATTTGTTTCCCAACATTCACAAAGATGTAGGCCGTTGTACGAGCTTACTAAGCCGGGAGTCAAGTTTAATTGGGATGACAAGTGTCAGGCAGCTTTTGACGGATTGAAGGATTATCTCTCAAATCCTCCTGTCTTGAGGCCGCCAGTTCCAGGCAAGCCGCTTGTTCTCTACATTTCCGTCCTGAATGACTCTATAGGCGTTGTCCTAGCCCAAGTTGACGAAGAAGGAAAGGAAAGGGTAGCCTACTACTTGTCAAAGCTTCTTAACCCCTGTGAGCAGAGGTACTCAGCCATAGAGAAGACTTGTGCTGCTTTAGTCTGGGTAGTTCAGAAACTTAAGCATTATTTCTTAGCTCACGAAGTTCATCTCATTGCCCGTATGAATCCAATCAAGTTCCTTCTTGAAAAATCCGTTCTCACTGATTGATTAGCACGATGGTAAAGCTTCCTTTCTCATTTCGACATCATCTACATTCAGCAAAAAGTGATTAAAGGCTATGCCATAGTAGAACACCTCGCTCATCATCCCCTCCCTAGATTTGACCCTGTTCGCTCGGAGTTTCCAGATGAGGAACTAATGTCCGTCAATCAGCACAATTCGATGTGGACGTTACATTTTGATGGAGCTTTGAATTCAAAAGGGAAGGGGATTGGCATTATTCTTCTGTCACCTGAGGGTATCACTATTCCACTCGCCTCTCAGCTTGCATTTCCGGTAACAAATAACATAGCTGAGTATGAGGCCCTTTTGGCCAGACTAGAGGCCGCTCATCAATTCAATGTTACCCAATTGCGGATTGTAGGTGATAGTCAGCTTATTCTTCGCCAAGTGCTCACCAAATGCCGTACGCTCAATCCTAAACTCAAACCCTATCAGGAATTGACTTCTGCTTATACCAAGCTTTTCACGTAATTAATCTTTGTCCATGTTCCTCGTGATCAAAACATTTTAGCTGATTCTCTTGCTTCTCTTGCATCTTCTTTGGTTTTCCTTCCCGAAAGGGATTTTCATTCTATCATTGTTCACAAGCGGCTCACTCCCACTATTCAGGATCCAGCTTTCCTTAGTATTAAGGAGGAGGTGCTCAAAAAAGTTTAGCAAGGCGGAATCATTGAGAATAAGGAGATCATGCTATTGGATTTAGAGGAAGAATTGGATGATGAAGAGAAACCGTGGTATTACGACATTGCTAAGTATTTCCAGGATCAATCCTATCCCGAGGAGGCCACGGTGGAAGAAAAGAAAGCCATTCGAAGAGTTGCTCAACGATACACTTTAGTTGGGGGTGTGCTCTATAGAAGAGGTCTCACCGGTGTTTTGTTAAGGTGCCTAGATGATGATGAATCTTGGAAGGTCGTGGAAGAGGCACATTCATGAGTTTGTGGTGGTCATGTGAATAACCAGATGCTTGCTAAGAAGATCCTTAGGCTAGGTTTCTATTGGCCCACTCTAGAAGAGGAATGTTCCATCTACGTTCGAAGGTGTGTTAAGTGCCAACTACACGCCAATAAAATTCATTCCCCTGCTTCTTCACTCCATCTTATATCCTCCCCATGGCCTTTCTCCATGTGGACTTTCGATATCATTGGACCTCTTGGTGATTCGAACATCCTCATAAAACCAAAGTCATTTATACTCACGGCCACGGAGTACTTCACCAAGTGGGCGGAAGCGGAAGCATACGCGGAGATAAAAGCATCGACCGTCTGCAAATTTATAATGAAGAACATCATTGCAAGATTCGGCATCCCAAGTACCATCGTCACCGACAATGGACCGCAATTCATCTCTCAGGAGCTTCAGGACCTCTGCAACAGGTATAATATTGCATTGCATCATTCATCTCCTTATTATCCACAGGGCAATGGTCAAGCAGAGGCAACCAACAAAACTTTGATCAAGATTATCAAGAAAACGTGTGAGGCTAATAAATTTTTGGATTGGCCAGAAAAGCTGGTTGAAGCTCTTTAGGCCTATCACACTTCCATTCGTACCCCTACTGGGCAAACCCCTTTCGCCCTCACTTATGGAATGGAGGCGGTAGTCCCTTATGAGATTCTTATCCCTTCTCTACGGGTACAATTGGACAAGGAGCTCCCTATTGATGAGCGTCGCGAATCTCTCCTTGCTCAGTTAGAACTCCTAGATGAGAAGCGTTTGGCCGCCGCTGAACATGCGCGTATTTACCAAAATAGGCTTTCATGTTTTTACCAAAAGAAAGTAATTGAGAGAAAATTCAAAATCGGTGAGATGGTACTTAAAAGAATCTTTGTAAAACCCGGTGGACCTCGTTCGAAACTTCAACCTAACTGGGAAGGGCCCTATGTAATAAGAGATGTTTACCCTGGCAATGCTTACAAACTAATTAATGCTGAAGTAGAAGAGCTGGCTCACCCTTGGAATGGACTTTACTTGAAGAAATACCACCCCTAAGTCTTTGAAAAAAGAAAAAAGAAATCAGAAAACACAAACAAATGAAGAAACAAAAAATAAAAAAGTAAAAGAAAAAAATAAAAAAAATGCAGGCTGGTATAATGCGTAGGCCGCAAGAGCCGATAAATCAAGATCCTTAATTTATTCTTCAGTCTTAATGGTTTAACCTTAGGGTCAATTCACGCACACACTACACACTTTACTCTTAAACTCGAGTGGCCCGAAATTTGAGGAAAGTCAGACCCAAACTAAGAGTGTAAAAGCTTTACCAATTATCTTCTCTTCGGCTCACGAGAGGGAGTACGAGTCAGGGAATACTAACCAAGCCTGCCCGCCGTCCTAGTAGGTGGAAGTCAGGGCCCAAAAGGGAACAAAATGCTTAAAGCCCAAGTACAATTAGGTCTTTGTTAAGAAACTTGAAGAAAAGAAGGAAAAGAAACTTATAAATAAAAGAAAAGCATGTCAAGAGGGCAAAGTCTCCGCGGGGAAAACCCTGATCGTAAGCATGCAGAAATGAGGGCAAAAAGAGCAACAAAATTTTCCTAAGCCGAAGACCGAATCCCAACGGGCATTAGGGCAGGGGAGGAAAGTTTCCCCATTCTCGGAAACCTCCCGTGAGCTTCCTCAACTTATTCTTCACTTCCCCCTCCATGGTAGGTTATAAGCTCAAAGCATGGCGAAGACCGACTAAGAAGGATGGGCCGCGAGAGAACATGAGTAAAAGCATAAGTCTTTAAACACGTTGACCCGATGTTAAATCATTCGAGAAGGATTAATGAATTTAAGATAGTGATTGTGTAAGGTTTAAGACACTGTGCTCTACTCAGTCTTAAACAAAAAAAAATGTTTTTATAATTAACGCCCCTTTTTCTGGCGTCATTTAGGAAATTAATGACAGTCTATAAGTTGTCATTTTCAAATAAAACAATAAAAAAATGTCTTTCATTGGATTCACGACCAAGGAAATGTCATCTTTTTTTAATTAATAAAAACAAATAAATAACTAAAAAAAGAAAAAGATGATTTTCTAATAAACGCCCCCCGCATCGGCGTCAATTTCATAATCAGCGCCCGTTTGCGAGGGCGTCATTTTTAAAATATAATAAAAAAATAACAGAAAATTAAGCTGGTTGTGTCACGCCCCGAACAAGGCGGAAGTATCGGGACGTACAGTTAGGGACACGCTAGCAAGAGAGGGAACAAAATCTAAAATGATACACAAGTGCTACAAGATGGAAACTAAAAGATCATTAACAAACCACAACTGATACAATAACCTCAAGTTTAACTTAATACAACTGGAATAATCAACCACTAAAACTCAATGACATAACTGAAACTAAATGTTCTCCAAAACACAACTAGAACTGATACACTCAAGACATCACTCCTGCCCTTCCCCATCGGTAAGCGCGTCACCTGAAAAGCCTGGAAAGGGGGAAAACACAACTATGAGCTGACGCCCAGTAGGAAATAACAGACAGGTATAAGTGATTAACAGTTTAATTACATTTTAAAATGTCAACAAACCACAACTGATACAATAACCTCAAGTTTAACTTAATACAACTGGAATAATCAACCACTAAAACTCAATGACATAACTGAAACTAAATGTTCTCCAAAACACAACTAGAACTGATACACTCAAGACATCACTCCTGCCCTTCCCCATCGGTAAGCACGTCACCTGAAAAGCCTGGAAAGGGGGAAAACACAACTATGAGCTGACGCCCAGTAGGAAATAACAGACAGGTATAAGTGATTAACAGTTTAATTACATTTTAAAATGTCATGCTACAAATGATAAAACAATAAAAAGATAACGATGATATCACGAAACAGAATTCAAAGATCTTGCAAGGTCAAGAAATATAATGAATAGAATGGTAAGACAAGAATTTACTACAGGAGATAACGATAAGAAGTTGGCCATCTCAAGTCAATTCTAGTCATGTCAAGCACGCATGTATTTTCATTTCCACCTCCAAGTAATCAACAAGTAGAGTAACCACAAGTAGAGTATAGAACAGTAAAGAGTGGAAAGTGAAACGTAGTAGCAAGTAATATAGAGAGTAGTGGAAAGAGTAGTGAGTAGTGGACAGTCCTAGATTTAACACATGTCAAGTACTGGTGCCAAATGCCACACCTAGTCATTCACCTCCCCGGGGGTACACGTAGTGTTCGGGCGCTCTTCCCAGGACCAGACCGAGCCCTTATTTGTTTGCCAGGCATTGATTTCTTTTGGATCAAAGATCCCACGAATCTAGACTTCCACAGTTTATGGCCAGGATTCCAAGGTTTAAGCTAAGTAGCAATAACAACATCAAGTAGGAAAGAGATTCATTTCCAGAATTCCAAGGTAAGTATAATTATCAAAGAGATTGAAATCAAGTCACAAACAGAGTTAATCATGTTGCGCTACTGTAAAACAGCAGCAATCAAACAAGCTAATCAACATATTAATCCTAATCACCAAGTTAAGATATCATGCTTAACCATTATCATTTGTATTAGCCAAAGTGCCAACAAGCTAGAACAAGTTATCAAGGTAAAGAACAAGCTCTCACAGGAGTGAAAAAGAATGTATTAACAGAGATTTAGTTACACCATTAATCATTAATTAAGTGAGTTTCTATTTAATCTTGTATGCATTGAAATGAAGATGGTAAACGGTGCGTTTTTATGCTAAGTTTGCATGTAGGAACCCATCCAAATTTGAAATCAAGAGGGGTACATGAATAGATCAAAAGTTCTTCAAACATATAATTTCAATGGGTCTAAGTTAAATGGGTTGATTTCCCATTGATTCGGATCCATTTTCGGTTCGAAAAATGAAGAAAACGGGTTTTCTGGTGTACGGGTCGACCCTTGGGGTCGACCCCTGAAAAATTGGGGTCTGGAAGCTGAATGGGTCGACCCCTGGGGTCGACCCCCTCCATTTCCTTCAGATGGGTCGACCCCTGGGGTCGACCCCTACATTCCTGTGCAATGGGTCGACCCCTGGGGTCGACCCCCATGCAGGGAGCTGATGGGTCGACCCCTGGGGTCGACCCTCGGGCCTGCAGGGCTGCCCAGAAAATGGGTCGACCCCTGGGGTCGACCCCTGCAAGAACAGCAACGAATGTTGCTTCCGGAAACCACATAAACTCATCCAAATGGGGTCCAATTGAGTTGAAATCAAAACCACATGATCTAAGAATCCTAATAGACATTCTAGGGTCATAATACATGAGTTTAAAAATATGAATTTTCACAGAAATCGATTAAATCTCAACTTATACATGATCAATACATGAAAACCCTAGTTTCTGACCTACTTCTACTAAATCATGCAATTCTCTTAACATACTCAATAGAATTTAGGGCTTTAGGTGTCAAAAGAAAGCTAACTCGATTACGAATCCAACCATGTATGATATGCAACATGAAGATCAAGTTACAGGGCTCAAAATTAGTCCGAAATCAAGCTCTGGCTTAAAGGAAACTATATGAAACATGTTCTAGATATGCTTCTACAAAAATTGAAATTCACGATGGCATGCTCAGTGGAATTTGGGGCTTTCTAAGTTAAATGAAAGATAATAACATGCTTATTACTTCATGTGAATTAATTAGAATTTGGTTGTTAGATCCTACCTCAAATCGGAGAGAGAAAACTCAAAACCCTAGGATGAAGAACACTTGGACAGCACCTCACAAAAAGCTCGATTTTTCCACGGATACCTAATGAAAATTGGGGCTTTTGCCACCAATGGATAGAGCTCGATGAGAGGAACAATTTGCTATACTCATGATCAAGATTTGGTTGAGAATTCCTACCTCAATCGATGGATCAAAGAAGGATGAAGGTAAGCCAACGGCCTACTGACCCACCTCCACAAATCGAGCTAGATCTCTCCAGATCCGAAATTTCAGCGAACCCCACAGCAGCCAAATGAAAGAAGACTCATAGGGCTTCATTTTGATAGCTCATAGAGCTTCTGGAGCCTTCGAATTTGGGAGTATTTGCTGCTGCAAGCCGCGTGTTTAGAAACGGCGCCGAAATCCTAGACTTGACCAAACTATGTCGGCAGCATGTTTTGGGGCTAAGTTTACCTCAAATTGATTGAGGGTAAATGTTCCTTACATTGTGGCCTTCCATTTGCCCCTGATTTCAGATCATTTGGTTGAGTATGGAGGTCGAATTTCGCGTTTTAATCTAAGGGTTAGGTATGAGTCAAAAGTGTGCACATTTGGGTTTGAATTCTAAATAGATCTTACCACGGATTTACCATGGCTTAAAGCTAGAAGGAAAAGTTGTTATCTACATCAATATTAATCTATTTACTATTTTTACAGATTTTTCTGAGATAGTCGAATTATTACTTATACTATTCCGTAATTAATTAAATATTAAGTTCGGAAGACTAAGTTCACTAATTCGGCGTAATAAATGATTTTCTTAGGCTTAATTATAGAAGACAAAGTTGCTAAACAAAATTAGTTCTACAAGATGTGATTTTTGGGGGTTTTAATAAAATAGTTGAAAAATGACTTATTCTATTAATTAATTAATTAATCTAATTAATTTGGATAATTCTCATTAATTCAAATAACTTCAAATAAATTCTAAATAATTGCAAATAACTTTTTAAATAAATTTTTAAAGAATTTGGGGTCTTACAGGTTGCTTCCCATCTCATATGCTTGATTGCATCTTTGTGTGGACATCTTTTATTTTAAGTTGGCATCTGCTTGCTTGCATGCTGCATTTCCTTATATACTTTTTTATCCATCTTTATTAATTAGAGGCTTGGCCCCTTGACCCGTCAACAAGGTCAAAGAAGAGGCAACCCCTTGCTTATTGAGCAAGGGGCCAAGCCGGACATATGGATTAATCTATTTATTTAAGTGTGAACTACAGGCGCAGGGCAAGAACGAACAAGAACGAAAAGCAACAAAGGAAAGTTAAAGCAAAGGCAAGTACGTAAGTCCACAAGTGCTCAAAGTAACTCAGGTAACAAAAATTTCAAATTATATATATGTATCAATGAATATCTGAGTACAAGTGTGAGGGTTGAGAGGTACAAGTAAGTCTCTCTCAACTCTCACCTCCACCCTCCTCTCTCCTACTCTCTACCTCACCATCATCGTCACGATGAGGCGCTCGTGGAGGGGGCATGGACCCCCGGGAAGTAGCTAGAGCTCGAGCCTGCTCCTCTGCCTCGCTCCTCTGCCGAAGAGAGGAACCCGCTACAAAGGTAGAACTGGTAAATGCGTACCCCGTAGCTCTCGCTCGGTCCCGGCCTCACTGTAACCGCTCCTCGGTCGACCGTAGCTGCTCCTGAGTGACGGCTAGCTGGGTCCTCAAGTCTGCAAACTCCCGCTCACGTGCTGCCTCCTGCTCCCGGTCACAGGTCCGCTCTGCCGTGCGCTCCTCTCGCTCCCGGGCACGCTCCCTGTGCTCCATCTCGAGGGCGACCCTCAGCTCTGCCACGTCATGAGGTAGCTCCTCTCGCCGCCTCAAGGCCCTCTCGAGCTCCGCAACGCATTGCTCACGGATGGCCAGCTCCGTCCCAGCTAGTGCCGTCTGGGTAAGCGCTGCCTGTAACTCTGTGGTCTGCAACCAGTTAAAAAAATCATCAATTTCACATTTAATTCATTAATTTAATTTCATAAACAACTGAAATAAAATCTTTGCTAACTTACCCGGGTAGTCATCGCGCGCTGTCCTGCCTCGATGCAGGTGAGCGAGGCTCGGAGCTCCTCAGTCTGTAAAAACACAAAATTTTCATGAACACATTTAATAATATATAATCAAATGCATTTCTGAGTTTGAGTTTAACCTTACCCGTGTGGCGAGATCGCGCTCTGCCACCTCTGCCCGTGCAACCGCCCCAGCCATCTGCTCTGCTAGTGTAGTCATCTCTGCACTAGGCCCCCTCGAGGTAGAGGCTCCTCCCGTCTCTCTCACCGCTGCTCCCTACTGGGCACACTGCATTCATTCAGATTGTCAGTGGCTAATCATCAATAATTCAGAAAATCAATTGCATATAGATAATTTAAACACTCACCAGTGTCTGTAGGTCTGCCTGCGTGGTAGCCAGCTGGGCCTCCAAGCTGTGGAGGTGGGCCTGCATGTCCATAGCTGCTATGTCTCGTGCATCCTACATTCATCACACATATTAGTCGCATAATAGGCATATAATTTTGCAGACAAGAAATTAAAAATAAGTGCATGCATATATACCCCTAAGACCCTCATCTGGGGTTGGCCGGTGTAAACCTCCCAGTAGCGTTGGAGGTACTCGGAGCTGTCTACCGCCTGTGAGGTGACTCGTGTCCCGCCACGCTGCCAGTCGGCATACTGGTCAAGGAACCGGACTCTCCAGTCGGTCGCCTTCGTGCGACCGCGCGTCTTCTTGCCTATCCCCTGGGCCTCTCCTACCTCGACCCACTCCTGGTGTAGGCCGAGGGTCCTCATCACCAGCCTAAGCCGTAACGGCTCAATCTCGCTCAGGTAATGAACCCAAAGCTCATGCCCAAAGGGAGGTCGGCCCGCTACGACCCAGGGCTGGCCCTCGTCGGTCATCCCCTCGTAGGGTATCCACACCACCTGCATTCACAAACATGCATATCATCATACCTCACATGCACCATCATATCATTTCATCATATTTTCATAAAGTAGAAATTGCATCATATTAAGCATGCATACCAATGAGGTAGGGTAGTCGCGGAACTCCCATCGTAAAACTCGCAACTCGTAGGCGAGTGGCTCTCCTGTCACGACCGGTAGCCAACGCCGTGCTAGAGGGAAGGATACCTCATCTCCGGGTCGAGGGTTGGCACGCCCCATCGACATGTATAGGTGGTTCCACACCTGCATCCATCCATCGCATTAGTAAAGCATTCACATGCATTTAAAAATAAAAGAAGAAAAGAAAAAAAAAGAGAGAAAAGAAAAGAAAAAGAAAATGCATACCTGAAGGAAAGGTGAGAAGCCGCTGACAGTCGTCTCTCGACCTGTCCCTGTAGACAGGTCAGCCATCAAGTGCGCCAGAAGTGCGGCACCCCAAGCGTATCTCCCGACGCTCTCTAAGTCCTCGAGGATCCCTAAGAATCGGTAGTTGATGATGTCGCCCTTCGTGCCGAGCAGCAACCTCCCGAGCATTAGGAATAAGATTCTCCTCAAATCTCAATCTGCTATCTCTCTCTCAGCTGGGTCCTGACAGTAGACAACCCTAGCTCCCCCGACCAGCCTCTGCGAGAACTCCTCTAGAGACTCCTTCGACCTCTGCCTAGAATCACCCAACCCCATAGCAATGGTAAGGTCGGTGCGATAGATGGTCCTACACTCGCTCGGCGTCTCGTAGACAATCTCTAACCCTAGCAGCCTCTGTGTTAACTCACTATAGTCAGGTAGGGTGATCCCGCTCACTGCCTCGTCGTCCACCCTCAGCTCGGTGATCCTAGCGACATCATCCAAACTGGGAACCATGTGACCCCATGGCATCAAGAATGCCCGACTAGTCCTATCCCATCTCTCCCTAAGCACCTGGATCAAGGGTAGGTCGGGTCTCATAGGCTCTATGCTAAGGAAGGGTCCGAACCCCATGGCATCTACCCTTGCCCTCTGAAAATCTGGGAGCCCGTAGTAGGCAGCTCGAACCTAGACCCAGGAGATCCGAGGTCCACCATGTTAGGGGCGGTCACCCTCTGCCGTTTGTGTGCACCGCCCGCCATGGGTTCGAGCAGAGAGAAGATGGAGAGAGAGAAATGGGAGATGGAGAGTGGGGCTCAGTTAGGGTTTGGTTACAGAAAGAGAGAGAAGAGGGAAAGTAGACGAAGGGAGGAGAAGAGAAGAGGGAAATAGGGCTTAACGTTCGAAAAGAATTGACGCCCGGATGGATGTCATCGCTATATTAATTGACGGTCTTTGTCAAGGCGTGGTCTTATGATTTCACGACCCGAATTTAAGCGTCATTTTACTTTGCATGGGAACTCGTAACTGTCGTCGGACGTATTAATGAGAGATTGATTGATGTGATTGTCATCATGATTACTGTTTGGAATTGACGACAGTACACGCAGGCGTCGCATGTTTAATGGACGACATGAATGAAGGTGTTATTTCTGAAAAAAATTAAGGAATTATTTTGAAAATAATTGAAGGAATTTAAAGAGCTTAACGCCTTACCTTGGGGCGCCAATTAATAGACGCTTGTTTGGATGAGCGTCAATCATGGTTTTATTTATTTTTAAGAAAATTGATTGACTACATGCTATAAGGCGCCGGTTAGGGAATTAACGCCATGCCTGGAGGCGCTTCTCAGAACAGAGAACCCGAGGCTCAGTTTTATCAGACACATTAAATTGGAAGACAAAAATCATATAACTCGTTGCTTTGGCTCAAATAAGGAAAGATTCTTTTATTTCATTCAGAAAATCATTGTTACATTCAATGAGCCATCATGAGCCTTATCTTTCTAAGTGCTATTACACAAGATTTGCATTTGTTCTCTTCTTCTTCAACATGTTGCTTGGACCTATGTAGTAGTCCAACCTTCCATTGTGCCATGATTGTCTTGACTTCCTCTTGGTCCCCACTTGAGCCTAGTTCCCTCCTCTTGAGTGATGGAAGATGCGAAGGTTCTTCAAAAGTGTGCCGAGGTAGTCCAAGTTGTGGAAGGCACTGGTGAGCATTATAGAGGACGAAGTCGGTCCCGCCAATTAGTCGTAGTTCAATGTCGGAGGAGAGTCTTGAGCGAAGCTCTTCGATCTTGAGGAACCCCGGTGTGTAAGTGAAGCCGCTCTTTGGCATGGTCTTGAGGTAGTTACTCCAATCACTTCTTTTCTTGAGTTTTGGCACCCGATTAGCTACCCTCTCACATAGGCTTAAGGAATCCGTCATGTACTGGAGGGGGCTTTTAGAGAAGATTTTTGAGGCCGGTTGAGTTTCTTGGCATGGATCAAATTTTAGGTGGAGGTCCACCCAGCAAGAGAAGAGTAACATGGACCCATGGAGGGGCCGCCCCAAGGAAGCCGAAGTGAGTCCATTATAGAGGTTAGCTAGCACCGCCGGACCTATCTTTTTCCTTCCCATATGCTAGCTATGGTGCTTAGGTGGCATTCCTCTAGGTGATCTTCCAATGTAGGGAAGAGGAGAGCTCCTACCGTGCATACAACAAATCCCTTCATCACCCTCTCAAACAAGTCTTCATTCTCTTGGGCCTTGTCCATGTTCTTGTATACCCACGAGGCTAGTTTCAAAAGATTGATTCCTTTGTGGGCCTTGATTTGGTTCACTAAGTTTGGACTTTGTACAAGGCTAGTAAGTATATCATGGGCACTATTGGCTTAGTCAAGTTAGTCATCATTGATTCTTCCCCTTGTTTGATCCTTCTTAAGCCAAGGAGCATCTCTACTTCCTCTAAGAGTATGGTGGCTTCAAAAGTGGGAAAGAGGAAAGTATGAGTGTTAGGATGCCATAATTCTATTAGTGCTCCTATGGAGGCCCAATCTAAGTGGATGTCATCATAATGGGTAGCATGGGTAACAAGGCCAAGTAAGTGCCACCTTGAAAGGAAGGACCTCATATCTAAGGATAATTTGGAGAGGAGTAAGGGGAGCCACTTGATTTTTAAGAACCTCCTTGGTCCTAGTACATTTGGGTAGTCCTAAATAAAATGGAAAAGAAAAGAAGAGAGAAGAAAGAATGCAATCAGAATTTTGAAGGAAAAAGGAAGAATAAAATAAAAGCTTTAACATAAATCAACTTACTTGGCTCGTATTGATTCTTCCACTGATATGGCCAGCAACTTCAGATATTCTAGGAAATCTCATCCTAGGTTTCTTAGTGAACCTTTGCATCATAGCTTTCTCCATCTTCTTCTTCAGTTGAAAGACACTGTGTTTCTAATATGTGGTTCTCTGTTGAGTCTTGGCTGCAACGACTCTCAATTGTTTGATATGTTTAGCAGACGACCAGATGCATCCTTTTATAATGTTTGAACGCTTTGGCTAGATGTTCAGGGCAATCACGGTTTGAGTATAATTCGAACGAACCACTAGAGTTCTGTTTCCGATCAGGAAACAGAGCACAGTTGTTTATGATTAATTGACGGCATTAACAATGGCGTCATTTCATTGAATAGCGACATTTTTAGTGTCGTCTTTTATTTAACGTCTCTATTCCAGGCGTCATTTTTATCCGATTCCAAGTTGAATAGTGATCATGATTAACGCCCCAATAACCATCGTCATTTATGCTTTTGACGCCGCTGCATAGGGTCGTCATTTCTTGGGTTTATGTCTTTTGAATTGCTTTATAGCATGATGATTGTTGATGAACTTAAGTGCTTTATGCTTTAATGAAATTGCTTATATCATGCACTTATGATCATATTCTGAGCTAATAATTTTTGAGCATAGAGAAGCGCAGGTTATGCAGGTCTTGAGATGATTGGATTTCTTACACTGGTAACATCATTCCATCCTTTGTATTTTCTCCTGTAAGCATTCTTACTATATGATATCTACGCTATTATAGCATATCAAGGACCTTGTGGTTTTGATGAACCTGGAATTTGAGTTCCCCTTCATCAAAAATAGTGATAATTCCGGGGGAGTCTTGATCACACGGATAGGCTGTTGGGTCATTTAAGATTTGGGACGACGGTTCCACTTTCTGAGTTGATGCGTAGATAAACGGGCTTCGGCTTAGTGTCAGCTTAGAGATCTAGATTCCTGACCAAGTCTGGATGGTTTAACAATATTATCCTTTATTATTTTCTATTTTAGTTTGTTTTAATTTTTTCCTTTTAGCCCAGCATGCATCATGTAGGACTTTGAGCTTTAATGATGAAAATCCTCATATTACGCCAATAATGAGGGCCACTCGCTCTTAATTGAGTTGATATGAGATATTCCATTCCAAATCGAGTACTATATTCTCCTTGAAGCCGCTCAAGCTGGTTCCTTGAAAGCATTCATTTGCTGGGTCTTTATCTCAATTCACTTTATTTTCCTGCAAACCCACCTTGGTTGTAGCACGTCCACATTTGCTGGTAACTGCTCTCCAATGGTGTCTTTCCTTCCGTGCCCTCGCGCACATTTTTCGTTTATTAGATTAGTTCCTTCATCCAGCTGATCATTTTTTCTCGTAATCATCCAAGGTTGTTTCATTCAGAATCCTGAAAGATTTTCAACGCCTAGCGTCGGAGGCGTATCACATCACACCTTGGCATCTACTTATCAGTTCACTCCCTTCGTTCCGCCCGTTGCACTTTCGCTTCATTCCGTCTCACTCCCTTGTAAAGCAGACGTCAAGGCGGGGTAGCTGTAGACATTCCACAATTGATGATATGTTAAGTAAATCTCATGTCACCATGTGACGCCCCAAAGTGGACTTCAATATTGGCTTAATATGAAGTTTTTCTAATTATTTGATAATTTCTCCATATTAATTGTAATTTCTTTGCATTTTTCTTTAAATAATTGAAATTAACGCCTTAAGAGAGGGCGTCATTTAATTGACGACCTGAAGAAGGTCGTGATTCCATAAATAAATGACTGTTCATATAGGCGTTGTTTTCTAGATTTTATGAATCCTAAAGAAAATAAAACTTAAAGAATTGACATCCTCTTTAAGGGAGTTGATTATTTAACGCCCATTCAAGCAGGCGTCATTTCTCATTTTTAAATAAGGAAAGTCATTTACTTCTACAATTAAATCCAGGAATTAACGACTGTGTGAATGTCATCATTTGAATTGACATCCCAAGTCAGGTCGTCATTTACACTTCCGTCCCCCTTTCGCCTTCTTCTTTCCTGTAGTGATCATTTCCCCATTTTACACCTTATGTTCGATTGGGAAGAGGGTTCCTTGTTAGAGGATTCATTGCCTTGTTTTAATCCTATTAATGTAAGGATTTTTAGCCTATAAATACCTTCACATGTGCTCCTCGCGCGGGGGTGGAGAAAAGAAAAAAGAAGAGGAAGAAGAAGAACAAAAAGGCTAACAGAGAGAGAGCTAAGAAGAACGCTGTGACAGTTTTTTTTACACAGAGAAGGGAGAGTTTTGTTTTTCTTTGCAGGTACTTCACGGTGTTGATCTTCTTCCAAAGCCCCTTCCTCTGGTGTTCATTCTCCCATGAGCGGTGTCTTCATCCGACGTTTCTTCATCCTACTGCAGCTACTGCAACATTATTTTTTCTCCCTTTACTGCTGCACACACAGCAGAGAGGACACTTCTTCTTTAGTTTTTATTTTTATCATATCACTCATCACTCTCTAGAGACCTTCTCAGCACGTTAAAATTGCTTTGCGCCATACTATATCTTGCTTTGCATGTCATTTATAATTCCAACCTTGTTGCTCCTTCATAGGGGTTTAAAACCAAAACACACAAGGTGTGTTCATGCCCAATTTGATTTCTTATCCTTAGAGCATTGATACTACACACTTGGCTAATCCATACCTTTGTTTATTTTGTGTGTTTTGCAAGGGTAATCAAGCTAAAAACCCCCTTCATCGGCCGGCCGGTAGAAGGAGGAAGGAAGAACTCCCAATTTCACCCGCTCAATACAAGGTACATGCGATCATCCTTCTTCTTTTGAGGTAACCCCTCTGACGATCACCCTCCGTAGAGCATCTCATGCTCATCCTCTTTTCCTTTCATGTCCCACTTATTTTAGCATAATTATTCACCCTTAATCATTGTTATTTCTCTTTAAAAATGTCTATGTGACACGTTCACATACATTATCACATAAGATTCAGCACAAAGTGAATCAAGTCATAGCACCTTTTCTAGAGAAGTGATAGGGATATCACCTGAGTGTTCAGATTTTATTTTTAGTTTTTCTTTTAACCTGACTTATGCCACTTGACCCGTGTGCCTTACCTTCTTGACTAAAAGCATGTTTCACGCTTCAGATTTCCAAGGCACACCTACAAAACAAATTTCTCATTTGGCATTCTTAGGTACCCACATCCTTTTGGGTCCTTGTGGGTTAGCAGCAACATTGGCATGTGGTTTCCAATTTTTGACAACATTCAAATCATCATTTTCATCAAAAAATAATCATCCATATTATGCCCTGATTTACCACAGTAATGACAACATGACTTTGAAAGCTTAAAAGAATGAGGATTATTTGAAGCATGTGACATCACATTGCTTCTTCTTATTGGCTCGACCATTTTGTGTGTGCTGACATGATGTGTTGAATGAAAGCCTCTTGTCTTCAATATTGATGGACTAACAAGTTTTACGAAGGCAAACTTGTTATCATGCTTTAACATAAAGCAATCATTCATCTTGTGACCCACTTTATCACAGTAGTCACAATTGACATATAACATGAGGGAATTTTTATTTAGATTGGTAACATGCTTCCATATGGATGAAGAACCTTTATCTTGGTCAGCATGAAAATTTATTTTCTTCATCAGCAGCCAGCAGTGTGAAATTGTATGATCTCTTTTACCACATTGATTACAATGCATGGAAGGTTTTGTGGTAAATGATTGCTTTGCATTTTTGAAACCAGTTCTATTCCTACATGCTTCCATATCATCATTTTTCATAATAAAATAATCATGCATTATGTGTCCAAGTTTTCCATAGTAGGGACAAGAAATATTTCTTTTCTTAGATGCATGAGGTTTTACATGAATATTTCTAGCATGCACATTTGGGACATTCACACTATTTTTTGAATTTTGTTGAGTTCTTGGCATAGTGTGTTGCTGGGAGTTTTATTTGGAGGTGCTAGGTATACATGTGCTATGAATAAATGAAGTGTTTAACTTGTTCTCAAATATCTTTTTGTTCACAGGATTATATCTGAGCCCTTCTCTTTAAAAATTCACTTTCATTCCCAGTAATTTGTCTAGATTTTCTTTGCCATCTACAAATTTAGACAGTGAATTATTCAAGTCAAGTATTTCAGATTGAAGAGATGAAATGTGCAATTCGGCACTGGTAAATTCTTCTTCATAAGTAGCAAGCCTGACATTCAACAATTCATTGGTATTCTTGAGGCCTTAATCCATCCACATCTTCACAATCACTTATAGCCATAAATTTTTCTTTTTCTAAAACCAACAATCTTTCAGAAATGGCCGTGTTCAATTCCTTCAGTTTCTCATTTTCTTTTGTAAACTTTTCATCATGAATGAGTTCATTTATCAAGGTTTGATCATTAGCCATTGAATTTATTTTTGCTTTCATCTCCTTGTTTTCATTTCTTAAGGAGCAAATTTGATCTTTATGGAATTCAATATCAAACACATGAGCCTCAATCAATTCCTCTAAATGTGAGTATTTTTTACAGGAGGAATCACATTTGTTTTGTTCAACTTTCTTTTTCAACTTTTTATTCTCAGATTTTAGCCTCTTATATTTACTTGCAAGATCACTATATGCATCCACTAGCTCATCAAGAGATATATTTTCAGAATCTGAATTTACCTCTGAGGGTGATTCATTCTGCTGATCACTATCGTGATCACTCATACCTGCCATAAGACATTTGTCTCCATTATTCTCATGGAAGCCAACCAAGCCATCTAGTATGTCCTTTGCGCAGCTGCAGCTGGAAGCAAAAGGAAAACTATTAACATCAACTGCGGCAATAAGCAAACTTAGAACTAAGCGATTTTGATCATGTTTAGTATCATAACCTGCAGTCCAGACAGATTCATCTTCAGGCAACTCATAAGGACCATGTATGATAAGCTTCCATAGCTTAGGGTCATATGAGTTGACAAGACTACACATTCTTCCTAACCATAGATCGAAGTTAGAACCATCAAACACCGGTGGAGAATCCATAGCAAAAACTTTGGTAGCTATCATCTGGATCTTGCTCTAGATCATTAGATCTATGAAAAATAGAGCCTTAGCTCTGATACCAATTGTCGGTCCCTGGGTAGGCGAGCGGACAAGGGGGGGTTGAATTGTCCCCTACGTGATATGGCAAATTAAAGCTTATACAGCGGAATTACCAAGTTTAACAAGATTGATAGAAATAAAGTAAGCAAAGATAAACAAATTCTCTCAATCTCGCCATTCACACACGATCAAGATAAACAACGTTAACATTACAATCCCATAAACATACATAACACAAGGCAAACCACTGGACACGGGGATTTTTAAGGTGGTTCGGGACCACGACAGGCTCCCTACGTCTACCCCTCACTCAACTGAATGAGGCTTCACTATTGGTAAACCAGTACGGGGATAAATCCCCCCACACACACGGAACCAAGTTCCAACAAACATGTAGGGCGACGCCTGCACACACACGGGGAACAAACCCCAACACACACACACACACACACACAGAAATAGAGTTTCCAACACGATCCGACGACCAGAACAACAAAACACACACACACTACAATAGATGCAACACTCTACACACACGAACACCCGGATCTGGATAGATCCTCACACACAGACTCGCTAGATCATGAATCCAGCAACACACACACACGCACGCTGCAACAACCGCAGCACCGAAAGCACACGATCGTACACAGATGGTTACACACACACGAATATCTCGACGTGTTGAGGAAATAAGCACAAATACTCAAGATATGCTCAGATCTAAATAAAACCCATGACAAACATCACAAATAGATAGGAATCAGATGTAGAATTTGTTCCCCCTTTGATTTCCCAAGCCTATGGATGTTGATGCTTGATTCACGGATTGGGATGATGATAATTCTTGCATCCTCTTGTTCCTCTCATCGATCTGCACCTTTTCTTTTTCTTCCACGAACCCTGGAGATGCCTGGATGCAGATGAAAATCTTGCAAAACCTTCTCCCACGTTCTTCTCTTCTGCTCCTTGACCTTAATCTCCTGCAAGATAGAAAGATTAGTTTGTTACGGTTTGTTCTCCCCAAATTCGTAGCTCACATATAAATCCACACTAAGTGTATGAAAAGACCATTTAACCCTTGCCAAAACTATGTGAAACATGCCTAAACATGTATATCATAACCCTAGGGGCAAGTGGGTACAAATAGAGCATAAATGGATTGGGTTTAGATGGTTTTCAGATCCACGTTTTTGGGTTTCCCTGGTGCCGGTCGACCTACACGGGGTGGGCGGTCGACCTAAAATTTACAGACTGAAAACTGCCCAACTCTGGGAATTTTGGTCGACCGAGACCCTAGGGCCGATCGACCAAAATCTGGAAAATTCCAGATTTACAACCCCTTAACCCATTAGCAGCCCATTCAAGTTTGTGGCATCAAACTCCTTTGAACTTGGAGGGTTTATACTGAGTATTTTGACCTGCAAAACCATAGAGAAATGATTAGAACTTTAGCTCAATAATCCATATGATAAATGCATGAGCTTCATACAAAACATTAAGAATGAGTAAGAGATAAGTTTGAAAACCCTTTTAACATCCTTCAATCCATTGACCGAAGATGAATCCATTTCACACATTAGATGGGCATCAAGAAACCAATTTCACCAAGATTAATGTGAATGTTTTAAGCACATCATGACCATTGACAAAATATCAAATGAAGTTATGTTCATAATGGGATGAACTCAAAAGAGACTTTCATTTGTGAAAACCCAGCATCCATCAAATCTTTCACTCACAAGAAACCATGAGACTCAAGCATCACACACACATGCCACCAAGATTAATATGAATGATTTGTATTGTAGCCCTTGAAAACACAAGTCTTACACCCAAACAACAAGAGCTAATGACTACGAGGTTGTTCATAATGAATGATCTCTGCCAAACTGTATGTGAAATTCTGAAGGGCATTGTGAACCTCAAAAGCCATGAATGAACTGTATTAAGGAAGGCTATGTGAAGTGCACATGGTGAGATCGATTTTATGACAAAGCAACAATCTTACCAATAGTTCTTGACAGATTAGACATGACATATACCACCTATTTCAGATTGTAGAAAGCAAGGTGCTTGTCCACATGTTTATTTTACCTTCCAAGCGACCGCCATGAGATTTGATCCTACAATTCAAAATAGTCAAGTCAATACATCATGAGTTGCATAAAGACTTGTTCAATCATAAAAGGCTTTGAAGCCTCTTGACAACCCAAATTTTCTTCAACCAGAAGCCAACTCAAAGTAGTCATGTTCAAACAACATGTCTCAAAATGCATGACTGAATTACATGTAAATCACATTAACAATTTGATCATTCTTCTCAAGGTTCAATCAGGGCATGAGCTAGATTGCAAACACTTCACAATCTATCCATGCAACATCTATATGCAACATTTAATCCATTTGCAGTCTCGACCATATTTGAACATCAATAGCATAGTTGCCCATATGAAACACATACAGGCATAGCAAATATCACGAGTGCTATCATGAGTGCACACAATCATCAAAAGTATATGCAAGCATACACAAAGTGTAGTTATCATTAAAAACATAAACATATGCAAGGCACACATCACCCCTTGCCTACATGATCTCTCAAAAAGTAATGGCAAATGTCAATGTGTTTTGTCCTGGAGTGTTGAATTGGATTTTTGGATAAATTGATAGCACTTGTATTGTCACACAAGAGTGGAACTGAATGCACTTCAACATTCAAATCAAGCAATTGATTTTTGATCCAAAGTACTTGGACTCCACAACTTCTTACGGCTACATATTCAGCCTCGGTCGTTGAGAGAGCTACTGAATGTTGTTCCTTAGAGGCCCATGAAACTAGGCACCCACCAAGAAACTGACAGTACCCACTAGTACTTTTGCGATCAACAATACATCCAGCATAATTCGCATAGGTATATGCAATCAAATCAAATGAGCTACCAATCGAAAACCACAAGCCGAAGTCTATTGTGCCAATTAAATATCAAAAAATCTGTTTAACAGCCAACAAATGAGATTCTTTAGGACATTACTGAAAATGAGCACATAGACATACGCTGTATTGAATGTCAGGACGGCATGCTATTAGGTACAATAGTGATCCGATCATACCTCAAAATAGTGTGGGATCTACTATTTTACCATTTTCATCTTTGTCTAACTTCGTGATTGTGGCCATCGGAGTTGACATGGGTTTTGCTTCTGCCATCCCGTATTTCTTTAACAGCTCCAAAGTATACTTGGCTTGATTTATGAAAATGCCTTCAGACGTTTGCTTCACCTGCAACCTAAGAAAAAATGTTAGTTCCCCCATTAGACTCATCTCAAATTCACCCTGTATTATCTTTGCAAACTCATCACATAAGGCATTATTAGTAGCTCCAAAGATTATATCATCAACATAGACTTGAACTACTAATATGTCTTTATATGATTTTCTCGTGAAGAGTGTTTGGTCAACCTTACCTCTTTTGAATCCATTTTCAATCAGGAATGAGGTGAGCCTTTCATACCATGCCCTTGGAGCTTGCTTCAATCCGTACAAGGCATTCTACACCTTGTACACATACTTTGGATGTTTTGGGTCTTCAAAACCTAGAGGTTGTTCTACAAAAACATCCTCTTTAATGTACCCATTTAGAAAAGTAGATTTAACATCTATTTGAATTAATTTGAAGTTCAATGAGTAAGCATAGGACAAAAGAATCCGGACTGCTTCTAATCTAGCAACCGGGGCAAATGACTCATCAAAATCAATACCCATTTCCTGGCTATACCCTTTGGCTACAAGCCGGGCCTTGTTCCTAACAACTACACTCATGTCATTCAACTTGTTTACGAAAATCTAACGGGTTCCTATTACGGGTTGATTCTTAGGACGCAGCACAAGCGTCCACACCTCGTTTCTTTTGAACTAGTACAGCTCTTCATGTATAGCTTGGATCCATGATTCATTTTACAGAGCTTCCAGTACATCCTTAGGCTCCTCTTGTGAGATTAAGGCCATCAAGTCCTCTTCTTCCACTTGCCTTAGTGACGATCTAGTTCTTACCCCATCTTGAGGATTACCGATAATATTTTCAGCGGGGTGAGCTTTCAAGAACGTGGAGGAACTGGGCAAGTCAGGGTGCTGCATTTGCTGTTCTTGAAGTGTTTCAATTGAAGGATCTTCATCCTTTTTAGCCTTGCTGGGATTCCCTTCAGTTGGTTCATCCTTAGCCTTAACATCATTTGAGCGTTTGGGAGTTTCATCTGCATCCAAGATTGAAATAGATTGATTGGTCAGTTTTAATTCAGATTCATCAAAAATAACATGAGGACTTTCTTCAATTGCCAAAGTCCTTTTATTAAATAGTCTGTAAGCTCTAGAGTTTAATGCACAACCCAGGAAGATTCTTTGTCACTCTTTTCATCAAACTTACCTAGGTTAGACTTACCATTGTTCAAGATGAAGCATGGGCATCCAAAGGGTTTAAGGTAAGAAATTTTTGGTTTCTTACCCTTGTAGAGCTCATTGCCCTGTTGATGATGTAACATGCTATACTTACCATCTCAGCCCCAAAGTATTTTGGTAGGGAGTTCTCACTTAACATGGTCCGTGCCATGTCCATCAAGGATCTATTTTTTCTCTTCACGACTCCATTTTGTTGAGATGTTCTTGGTGAAGAGAAGTTATGTATGTATCCCTTCTCCTTGCAAAAACTACTGAATTCATGATTTTTAAACTCAGCACCATGATCACTTTGAATTGTGGTGATGAGGTATCCTTTGTCATTTTGGATTTTTCTGTAAAATACTTGAAACTCCATCAAGGCATCACTTTTATTGGCTAGAAATAATATCCATGTAAATCTGGAGTAATCATCAACAATCATAAAACCATAGGATTTTCCTCCTAGGCTAGATGTTCTAGTTGGGCCAAATAAATCAAGATGCAGCAGTTCCAAAGGTCGAGAGGTAGAAACAATATTCTTATTTTTGAAAGAGATGCGTGTTTGCTTGTCTTTTGTGCAAGCCTCACAGATTTTATCACTTTCAAACTTTAACTTTGGCAATCCATTCACCAAATCATGTCTAGACAATTTGGAGATCACTCCAAAACTAGCATGACCTAGTCTTTGGTGTCATAACCATGCACTTTCATGATTGCTAGCTACCAAACACACATCATCGCATGAAACATCGTGAAGATCAACGGTGTATGCATTATTGTTCCTTTTTCTGATGAACTTTATTTCATTTGAAATTTTATTCATGACAAGGCAGTGAGTTTCATCAAAGACAATTTTGAAGCCCTTGTCACACAATTGGCTTATGCTCAAAAGGTTATGATTCAGACCCTTCACCAAAAGAACATTTTTAATTAAGGTTTCAAAATTTTTACCTATGTTGCCGATCCCGATGATTTTACCTTTGTCTTTTCTTCCAAAAGCAACTGAACCTCCGTCCTTGTCTTGCAGCCAAGAGAACACCTTCTTGTCCCCTGTCATATGCCTTGAACAATCGCTGTCTAGATACCATTTGCTCCCCCTGGCTTCAAGGCATATCTGCAAGAAACAACATTCTCGTGCAATTATTTTCAGTACCCAAACTAATTTGAGTCCATAGGAGTTAGTCCAATTCTTCACATATCTTTCTCTGGTCCAAGCAACATGTTTTGTTTGAGCCAACAATTAGCAATAACTTGACCAAATCTACCACAGCGAAAGTAGTTAACATTTGAAAACCTTCTTTGAAATTTGCGTGGTTTAGGTTGGACATGTTTAGGCTTTGTGTATGATCATGAAGCACAGTTATTGTCTTTTACATGAACAAAGGAAGTTGTGGTCTTGTGCTCAAATGATTTTCTGTTCTAGGGAATGTACCCCAACCCTTCTTTCTGGAAGTTAACCTTAACTCCCAACAAGTTATCTAAGTTTTATTTGCCTTTGACAAACCTAGATAAGGTGGACTGCAATTCAGCCACCTCTTCATTCAAGCTCATATTCTTCTTTTTGAGTTTTAAATTTGTAGATTTCATAACTTCTTCTTCATTTTTTAATTTTTCAAAATTCTTTTCCATTTCAGACATTTTACACATCAACTCTTCTCGATTTTTCTGAGTCTCTGAAATTATTTGTAATAAGCTTTCTTTTTCTTCTGTTAATTCGAACCATTCCTATTCTAGTTTCTCACACTTAACAGAAGTACCCTCATGTGTTAAATCTTCAACTTTCTTTTTGAGAGATTTATTTTCAGATCTATTTTTTTTGCATTTCGTATACAACTTTTCATACTCGGATTCCCATTGTTCATTTGAGATAAAGTTAGGGTTAGAATTTACCTCAATTGAATCATCTTCGTGTGCCATAAGGCACAAGCTTTCTAGAAGCTCTTGCAGCTCTTCTTCGGACTGTTCATCCTCTTCATCGCTCCATGTGGCGACCATGGCTTTTGGCTTTCTGAATTTTTCTTTCTTGAACTTTCTTTTCAGATCTGAACACTCTCCTCTCATGTGCTCGGGCTTCTTGCATTCATAGCAAATAACATTGTTAGGCTTGCTCGGCTCGCCCTTGGTTTGAACGGGCTTCCTTTGCCCCTTTCTAAAATTTCCTTTGAAATTCTTCTTTCTTCTTAAAAATTTCTTCACTTGGTGGGTCAGCATAGCCAAGTCTTCTTCTTCATTACTCCCTTCGCTGGACTCCTCTTCTTGGGTGTCATTACAAGACTGGTTGGCTTTCAAGGCCATGATTTTCTTCTTCTTGGATTCCTCCTCCATAGTTCTTTTGATGTTAATTTCATAGGTCATGAGTGACCCTATGAGCTCATCCAAGGAGAGTGTGGAGAGATTCTTCGAATCCTCAATGACTGTGGCTTTTGTATGCCAAGCGGGTGGAAGGGATCTTAACACCTTCCTCACGAGCTTGGAGTTGGTGTATTCCTTTCCAAGACTCTTGAGACCATTAGTGATCTCAGTCAGTCTTGCGAACATCTCAGAGATGGTTTCTTCAAATTTCATTTTGAATAGCTCATAATCTCTGACGAATAGGTTGGCTTTGGTCTCCTTGACCTCGGAGGTTCCTTCATAGATAAGACGCAGCTTGTCCCACATCTCCTTTGTTGAACTGCACATGGATACATGAGAAAACTCGTTAGGATGGATAGCACATTGCATAATGTTCATAGCATTAAAATTTACTGTGAATTTTTTAATATCCTCAAGGGTCCACTCGTCTTTATCTTTGGAAAGCTCATGTGGGCCCTTGTCCACCACCCTCCAGATCTCATACTCTTGGGCTCTCAGAAAAATATGCATTCTCTTTTTTCAATAGGAGTAATTCGAGCCATCAAAATATGGAGGACGGTGGATGGAGTGACCCTCAGACATCATCCCCTTGTTGGCCATTGATCTGGATCTGACTCTAGATCATTAGATCTAAAAAATATAGAGCCTTAGCTCTGATACCAATTGAAGTCCAGCGATCAATGACACCCAAGAGGGGGGGTGAATTGGGTGATTACAAATTTTACAAAACTTTTACCAGAATTAAACAGATATGATGAAACAACCTTTTAAAGACTTGGATCTGATGAAATAACAAATAGATCTATCAAAACCAATCACACATAGCAGATCCTTGGTACTATGGCGGAGATATAAATCTGAAGATTCTGCTCACGTAAGGTATTATCTTCCTGACAATAATGGCCTTGTCAATCCGAACCTACCTTTTGATATACCAAAGATCTAATGTAGAAATGACAAATTATGCTAGATCTGAACGGAAAATGCAAGAGAGTGATAAAGTGTGTGATAGCACAGAACGGGGGTAGGAGAAAAGGATCAAATCACACAAAGGGCAGCAATTTTTAGGTGGTTCGGATGCAACGACGGTAACCTACGTCCACCCCTCACTAACTGTGAGGATTCACACACTATCTTATAAAGGATTACAAGAACAAAACACACTCGTGAAGAGTTGAAAACTCCCACGAAGGTGCACAAGCATAGAATCACACAGAAATGTGAAGGAAAGCCACACACACACACACACATACACACACAGATATGGGTAGATCCACACACACAGAGATGTTTAGAGATTACAAAAACGTACACTTGAAACTCAATGGAAAATAGAAGTAGAAACACAAATGAAAACTTCAGATTTAAGCTCCCCCTTAGTGGATGAAGAAGATCTTTGATGAAGCTTGCTTCTCAGCTTGATTTCCACTTGAATGGATTCAGGATGATCTTCAAATACTTGAGATTTGATAAAGAATGTTTGGATGAAACACTGTTCACGGGGTTCTTCCTACAACCCTCTTTTTCCCATGGCAGCCTCCTTTGATCTCTCTTAAGTTGATTAGGGTTTCTTGGCTCAAGAGTTATTTTTATAAGACCTAGGATGGTCAAGGGACAAGCCAGGAACCAGATCCACAAATCATGGCATGATTGGTGACTTTGGAATTAAAAAATCTAAAGAGAAGGGCTTCCCACGTTGAAGAAATTGAAAGTCAACAATTGTTGCCTCGAGGGGTTCGGTCGACCAAAATGTCCGGTGTTGATGGATTAATCTACCCCGCGCCCCTTAACTAACCATGCATGTATATGAAGCAATCATAGAAGTATGAACAAGGGGGTAATGAATAGAAGAACTGACCGTGATTGCCACCAAGGATTAACAACGCCAAAGGATGAAGAAGTATAAAGAACGGCACCGTATACCTTGGAAAGAAAACTTGATCGCGCTTGACAAACGAGGTGCGGGGAACTTTGTGGATTCAAACCTCCTCTCCTTCCAGCCGGCTAGAGGAAAAGGGCCTCACGTTGTATTCATGCTCTCCTATAAAATAAAGCCAAAATAAGGACAAAAAACCCATTAGAACATGCATGTCTAGTATCAATCCTACAGTGATAAAATAGGGGTAGAAATTGAGGGCAAACTCACCGGGGGGAGATTTTTAACCCCTGTGAATGGATGGAAATAATAGGTGTGTGTATTGTGCATGCATGAGATTTGAAATCATGAGATTTGATTGAGAGAATAGAGAGAAATCATCGATGCAAAATGGGGGAAAACGCATATGTAGCAGAAAAGTGCAGAAAATTATGATGATTTGTGATTTTAAGAGGAAGAGAACTAAGAATATAGATCACGAAATCAAGCCCAGAAGGATGCAATGGAAAGCTAATACTTTCCTCTTCAAGCCAAGGTCAAAGTTGTGAGTTGTAATTGAAGCATGGCTTCGGCCCGAACCAAGAAAGAGCCCCCCCCCCCCCCCCCGTCGCGACTGTAAACTAGGCAGTTTTTATAGAATTTTATAAGAAAGTCCCATCTTCTTATCACGATTCCCAGAGATATAGTCCAAGATAAATCAAGTTCTCTGGATCAAACTCGAGATAATACTAAGGACAAGAGATAGGAACAAACGGGATCAATTCGGAGGAGGATTCTAGAAGATATGGCTCTTAGAAGGTATCCCAGTCGCACTTGAAAATAGAGTTTTAGTTGTACCAGGATGCTTAAATCCCGATCTTGCGACCCAGATCCTGAGAGATATAGCCAATGAAAATTTGATTTCTATGAACCAAATTTAAGATAATACAAAGGGCTAGAAGTAGGAAAAAACGGGGTTCAATTTGGATAAGAATTGAAGAAGTTATGGGCTCTGTAAGATAGGCTCACCGCGCAGTTTTCGGGGCAGAGTCCAGCATAAATTGGACTCTCTGCTGTGTGTGACGGTTTATCGTAGGACAACCACATTGCTATGATGGTCTAGGGTAGGATCGTAATGCTCTAGGGGTCGAACGGGGTGATTTCAGGCGAGTTTAGGTGTGACGGTCTACTATAGGACCGTCACATGTGCTCTAACGGTCTTACGGTAGACCGTTAAATGGGCTGTGATGCACCTATACTAGACCTTCACATCGCTGTGACGCACCTACACTAGACCTTCACATCGATGAAGGAAAATTCAGGGTAGACTACGTGCGACTTTAGAAATTGAAGCGTATCTCTCAAATGGGGCAGAACTAGTGAAAGTGGTAGAAGAAGCAATTGTAGATAACTGAGAGAGGAATAACTTTTATGAAGAAAGTAAGATGAGAAAACGATCCGAAGAGGGAGAAAAAGGTGCTAGAATATAGAGAAAGAATTTTGAACAGCACAGCACGTCGGAAAAATGCAAGTAGCTCACAAACGGGGCAGAACTGGCCAATGGCGTAGAAGAGGAAATTGTAGAACGTTGAAAGAGAAACAACATTGGTGAAGACAACTTTTTGAATAGAGGGATAGAAAGAGATGAGAAAGGACCACTTTCAGGACTACGTAGCGGGAGAGAGTCGATTACTTGAGGGAAGCCGGCCTAAATGGGCCGTATGTCGACTTAGAAGCCAGAAGTTGATAAAATAAGCACTAGGACTCTAGAAAATCATGATCTCTAGGGCTCAAAGGAAATAGAATAATGAAAATTGGCTCGAAATCCGTCCAAGGAAGGTTCCAAAATAATGGATAATTCGGGACATCAAAAATGATGAAAAAGAGAAATGACGCAACTTGTGGGCTAAAAACGGGTGTCAACAGATGCCCCTCCTTGATGTCCGCTTTGCAAGGGAACGAGCGAAAGCGATGCGGAGGTAAAATGGAAAGGAGATGGAGCAAAAGTGATAGCGACGTGAAATGGAGATGAAGTAGAGATGAAGCGGAGATAACTGAAAAGCGGGCATCAACGTAAAAAGACACCTGTCATAACCAACAAGCGACAGGAATTTTCCCAAAAATGCCGAACTAACCACCTGAAATGGATGACAAGGATGAGACATGTCTGGAGAATTAAACTAAAGGAAAGGAAACACGACCAGTCTCATTGGGGACACAATCCACGAATAATGAGTGGGTCAGAAGAAACACATCATAAGAGCAGGAAAAGGAGAGATAAGACTGAGATAAAATCTAGACAGGAATCAGGCTGGCCAACCAGACTGAGTGGCAAGATCAGAGAAAACGTTCAAATTCAGAGTGGAATGAAGAATCTCTTATCCAAGAGAGCTTAAGTGCAATCAACCACTGAGAAGAAATCTTTGAACGGATCACAAGGCATGAATGCTCAAAATGACATGATGTATGCTAGGCTAAAATAAAGAAATCATCAAAATAAATGCAAAGAAAGATAAAATAGAAAGTACTCAAGGATAATATTGCTAGACTGAGCCAAGACGGGGTCAAGAGTCTTCTTGCAACCACGGCGTGCGAGACAGAGTCTATCGTCCCCCACCCGATTCAACCGAGCGGCCTATCCAACGATTAACTGCATGCTCCTAGATCATCATCATTTTTGTTAAAGGGGAACATCATATCCTAGAACACAAGGGCAATCAGTCGGTCCTTGAGAGGCTATAATAACGTAGATATCATATAGTAATGTAACAATGAGCAAGGTTAGAGAGCCATACCTGACTTACCTGTCAAGCGAAACAACATCTTTTTGGATTTTCCAGATTTTTTTTGATTTTTATGGATTTTCAAATAAGACAACAACAATATGAATGACCATGATAAACAAGCATGAACGAAAGACAGCATAACACAATGATTAACTGAACGACCGATAACACAACAAAACATAACGATCAAACGAATGAAAAACAACACAACAAGATGAACAAACACATATGGAATGGCATGAACAAACCACACGTATGCAAGATGAACGTGGGGGACAAGACAACAATGCAGTGAGACAACACACGGTTGGGATAAGAACATGAGGGATGACCACACGGTTGGGACAACACACGAGATATAGAAGGACGACTAACAACATATGCAAGACAACTAACAACACGTGGTGAAGAACAAAATAACATGTGTGGGACAACACGGTGGGACAAGGACACGGCAGGACAAAGGACATAAATAACTACGCTCTTCAATCAAAACCCAAGATCAGAATGAAGCAGAACCGCCAGGTTCGTAATCGTGAGGTAAAGACCTCTCATATAGATATAATCATTGCAAACAAAAGCTGAGAAGGACATAAGCTTCAGAATAGATCGAGAGACATGAATGACAAAGAGAACAAATCAGAAGATGTGGACAGGAGACAGAGCACAAAGATATAGCAAGGAATGCCTGAGTACCTGCAACCTGCACACTTAGCAAACAGATTACATATCTATCCTCAAAATAAAATGTAAAAGATAAATATCTTTAGATTTTTCAATTTTCTTGATTTTTTTAGATTTTAAAAATATTTGATTTTTTTATTTTGTTTGAACAATATTTCATTTTTTTAGAATCACATTTTTTTGGATTTTGACAATATCTCAATTTTTTTGGATTTTTGACAATATCTCAATTTTTTTGAATTTTGAAAATATCTCATTTTTTATTTTTGACAATAGCAATCCGCAGCACCCACAGACAGGCTCGAACTACTGGCCAGGGATCGCTGTCCCTCCCCTCTCATTAAAGACTTCCCTTGAGCAGGACGTGCATGTGAAGGTGGCTTACCACAACCAACTGCCTCTAAAGAACGGTGCCCCTACTAAGGTCATACCCGGGATACAACCTAGCCTAAGAGGGAGAAATAGAAGAAAAATTAGAGACAAGCTTTGTGGAGGATGGGAGATATTAAGATTCGACTTCCTTCCAAGGCACCACCCCTCAAAGAGATAGGTCTGTTGCGCCGGGGCTCTATGTATTTGATTTTGAGACCCATATTTATCAGGCATGCATGCGACCGGGCTCATGGCGTTCTGCGGGGAACTATACTGCCACTCTTGCCATGCCTTTGATTCATAATTTTGCATTGATTCGTCCATTTATTTTTGACAGCTCTTATTGGCTAGATATAGCATGAAAGCTCACTTTTGAGGGTCAAGACTACCCCTATTTGAGACCTCTCTCGTATTAGGGAGCGCCTAGGTTAGTCATCTTATCCATCAATCTCTTGCCCCTGCACTTAGCTGAGCAGAGAAGAGAAAAAGACCTTTGTGCATACCCAAAGTATGGCCAAAGCAGCAACGGTGTGACTCACAGAGATCGGCTATGGCTCGCCGTGTAGTGTGTGAAAACCCATGCTCAATGGTCACCCTTAACAAAGGAATTAGACTCCCAGCGCGGAGCTATCACCAGCCTATGGTGTGCTGCAGAAGCGAACTCATTTTACTAAGCTTAACTACGGAAATTTCTAAAAGCCACTTAACCATGTTGAGGAATAGCATTATAAGTATGTGCAGGAGTAAGAGAGATAATAGCGATGATAACATTTTCTTGCACAAAAAATGCCTTTACAAATCCGTGGAGTGATCTTGACCATCGGGCTTTGAGGAGTGCGAGCTTTATTTTCCTTGCTTGACAGGAAAAAAGGGAGAGGATAGCAAAGGGATTGAAAGATTCCTTGACATGGAGGAGCGACAGACACCAAACTAGACGAAATAAGGATAAAAAGGAAGAGGGACGAGGGCTAGAACTCCCTCGTTAAGGCGTCGAGGCCCTGATAACAAGGAACCAAATACAGAGGAATCAGATTAGCTGAGATCAAGGCGGACTAAAGCCTCGAAAGCAGCAAGAAAAAGGGTAATGACCCTGAAAGGGTGAAGAGGAGTGAATAGAAAGATAGCGAGAGGATTGCTGTGAAGATGAGAAAGAAGGAGAAGAATAGTCCGATGCGGTCGAAGAAAAGGAATTAGAATCACCGGACAAGGTTGGGGAAGGAGAATTAGAATCACCCGACAGGGTCAGGGAATAAGAGACATAGACACCCGACAGGGTCGGGGAAAAAGAGTGAAAATCACCCGACAGGGTCGGGGAAGGAGAATTAGAGACGGAACCCGGAGATATTGGAGGAGAAGAACTGGGAGATATCCCGAGATCGGGATGAAAAGACATAGGCCGAGGTCTAGAATTGTGAGAAGAGGGAAAATCTGGAGGATCCGGAGAAAAAGGAGAGGAATGGGGACGCACAGACCTACGAAAGGAGGAGAAAATGATGGAGATAGGATCAGATGGAGGAAGGTACACCACCCAAGGGTGGGAACTGAGTAGAAGGAAGGATGAATGAAAAGAAAGGGAGGAAGAGGTGGACCCCTGAATGCACAACTGACGGCTCTTGAACCTGCGTTGCCGTCTGTTCTTAGCTGAAATTGGCTTGAAATGGACCTGCCTGGCGTGGGCTCGTACCTTTGGCTTTCTTGACTTGCAATGTCTTAAATAACGGGCCCATCTAGCAGATGGCCTAGCCCAATTATGAATATGCAGCTTTGCTTGGGAGGTTGCCCCTAGACACCCAGTGCTAACAACAGTAGGTGGACATTCTTGGACGAGTAACCCTTCAGAGTGATGAATATCATAAACCCACGGGGTTTTGTCTCTCAGCACTAGAAGCATGAGATTTGGCAGCTCCACTCGGCAATCAGACTTGAAGCGTAACTCCCTTGCTAGAAGAGACGGGTGAAGCTGAGGGAGAGTAATACACGGTGTTGACATGGCCGGCTTGCTAATAAATTAAGGAAGATTGCATAACAAGTGCAGAATATCCCCGAAAAGTGTAGAAGATACGACCAATTGCCCCTTGAACATAGAATCCATAATCTGCTTGGCGGCCGTATGCGTTAGCACAACACGGGTAGAGAACCCTTCTTGGCCTATCATCTGAATGGCAATAGAGTGAAGAGAAACAATAGCATCAACGGTGAACTCTCCGGCGAGCAAAGAGATTACCACCGGCCTTGCTCAGGAAGAAACTGGCATCAACTCAAGGGAACTCTTCTTGTCAACCGCCTTCACTAGGAGTGTAGGCTCAACATCCCCAAAATAACCAGGGACCAGGATGCGGATTGGCATCCGGCAAATGAAGTCTTGGATCTTGAAATGCACGGACGACACCGAATCATCCTGACTTGGCTTATTGTCTCCCTGGGGATTAGACCCAAGGGGCACCACGGGTAACGCACACCCGCTCCGTAGGGTGGAAATAGGTGGAAGAATGGGGATAGGAGTAGGTTCAGAAGACGCGGGGGTTTCAATGGGTATGGTGTGTTTAGGTGGAGGTAAAGGTAAGGGTGGAGGTATGACTTGCTCGGGCGAGGGCGGCAAAGGCGAAATTTGCTCAGGCTCTGTCAAAGGTGATGGCGGGGGTGATGGAGGTTTAGGCAATGGTGAGGGTGGTGGAGATGGTGTAGGTGATTGAGAGGATGGTGGAGATGGTGATGCGGTTGATGGAGGTAGTGGACATTGCAAGGGTGAAGGAGGGGGTTGTGGCACCCACCGTCGACATATCGGCACAACGCGCCGAACGACATTGGGGGTGGAAGTAGTGGTGGAAGAAGTAGAAGAAGGGGAGGTGGCACTAGCCTGAGCAGGGGCTTGGGTTTGTGGAGGTTGCAGAGATTGGATATGAGATAGCGAAGGTAACAGAGTAGGTGAGGTAGTAGGTGATGGAGCAGGTTTAATGCTAGATGAAGAATTACTGGGGTGCCCCGGTCTTGTAGACATGGAGACAGCTGCTTGGGCGGTGCTTCTTGTTGCTGTTGCTTGCTGCGGAGATCTAAAACAACTTTACGCATGGTGGTCCAATCAATCCTTTTATTATCTTCCTGGTCATAAACATACTCTCGGAACTCGAGACAATCCTTAACCAAATGCCCCTGCTGGCGGTGAAAATCACAATATTGAAGCATATTCCCGACCGCGGGTTGGCAAGGCACAGCCGGAGAGAGCGGCAACGCGTGAGCGGCCATCAAAGCCCTAAAAATGTCTGTAAAGCACTCCGACAATGGAGGACAAGGAGCCCGCTTCGGGCAAGGCGGATGCCGAGGGGTATGAGGTGGTGGAGAAGGTTGTGGAGACGGAAGTGAATGTTGCGTAGGCAATAGTGCTTGGCCGGCGGAGGAGGGATTTGGTGAAGGCATATGTGGAACGGAGTGGGGAGGTATGTAGATAGCATCCACCTGCTCGGGATATGGTGTGACCTTGACCGGGGGTGGAAACGGAGACGGGTATGCGGACGCATGAGGCTGACTCATGGAAGGTTGATATGCGGAGGCGTATAGGTATGTATAGGCGGGGAGTTGGCTCGTGGAGGGATATGTGGCGGAAGGCTGACTCATGGCGGGATGACTCATGGGAGCGTAGGGTTGGCACGTGGAGGGTGAAGGTTGATATATGGAGGTGGATGGTGGAGACTCGGGGTCAAGGAAATCTGGGATTTGTTGGCGAATGAAGCGGGCTCGGCTGTAAAGTTGTTGCCAGTAGGTGATGTCGTTGAGGGCTAAGATAAACCGATACTCGGGCGTGGTATTGGATATTAGCATCTTGATTTGCTCTGTCTCTGGAATGTGCCCTGGGACCTACGCGGCAAGGCGACGCCAACGGTCAGCAAAGGTGCAGAACCCCTCGTCGGGCTTCATCATCTCATGGGCCAGATCCACAATAGAGTACTTGGGCCCAACCTGGTCTTGATACTGTTGAATAAACTTTTGTTTAACGGCTTGAAAACTCACAACTTGCTCTTGTAGAAGAGAGAAGAACCAATCCCGAGCCGGGCCTTCCAATGACAGACCAAACAGATAAGCCATCAAGTGTTGGTCATGTCAAAATTGGGCCGACTCATAAACAAACTCCTTCAAGTGCACATACGGGTCACCGACTCCACTATAACGGCGATATGTAGGAATTTGTGATGGAGGTGGGACCCGAAGACCTTGGAAAGCGAATGGAACACTTAAAGAGGATTTAGGATCGATCCGACGTTGAAGCTCATCAAGTTGGCGTTGGGTTTGAACAATCATCTCTTGGGTAGGGAGAGATCGAGAAGAATATGGGCTAGCTTGAGCAAGAGGGTGTGAATTCGGACCAGTATGATGATAATGGGCCGGATAAGAGGATCCGGGCTGATAAGAAGAAGGGCCGATTTCGAGAATGGAAGGATATGTGGGCCTGAAAGAAGTATGAGCATAAGGACCCAATGGGCTGGCAGCATAAGGAGAAGAAAGAATGAGTCCCATTAGAAAAATAAGGCCCATTAGGAGAATGGGGCCCGTTAAGATGATAAGGCCCATTAATGAGAGAAGAAGGCACATTAAGAGAAGGAGGCCCATGAAGATGAGATGCAATAAGACGTTGGGCCTAGGACGGATCAATTTGGCGAACAAGGCTTGAAAGATGGGCCATGAGATTAGCATGTTCCTCGGAGGGATTAGAGGGACCACGGGAAGATGGGCCCGTGTGGGAAGAGGATTCCACGCGGGAATGGGAAGAAGATTGGAAAAAAGTATGATACAAGGGGTTAGAATGATACTCCATGAGGGCAAATGGACACTTAATACAAGGATATCATGGAGAATACAAGTGGGGAAGCAATGGCTTAATGGGCTCGAGAACAAGGGGGGCTGACCCACTAATGCAAAGATGAATGGACAACGGACCAAGGGACAATGGACTAGATAATAGACATACAAAATTGGGTAACCTAAGTGGGCCTAACAACGACGAAACATGTGGATGCAACACAAAACACCACTAATGGGCTTGGAGAAGCCCAAACAAAACAAACAATGCAATGTGAGAGTTTTTACCCAAGTCAAACAAGTTGATATGATGGGAAATATTTTAGAGCTTTTAATAGACCTTTTAATGATTTGAATTAATAATAATTCCCTCAAGATAGGAATCCTATGGGAATAAGGTCCAAACTTTGGGTTGACTAAGGTTAACTCTCTCACACTTATGCAAATGCAAGCCTAAGGGGTGGAAAGGTACAACCGGCCCGGTGTCCGTGTGAGAATCCACGGCTCACGGGGACTTATGGAGGTCCCGGATAAGATCACCTAGTCGACCCCAAGGAATATGGAGGCGAGAGGATCACTTACCAGGGTAGGAAATGTAACTATGATATGCAATGTATGGCCCTATGTGCACCGGAGTGCATGCAAATTCTAGCTTAAAACTAGAAAATCAAGACTATATTAAACTATGAAAACATGATCCAAATAAGATAAATAGCGTATGGATGGAAAGACAATACAAAGGTCTGCACAACGGGCCCAAGAACAAATCAATCTGACCCCGGCATGTCAATCAAATCACTGAGCAAAGTTGTCCCCGTGAACCTGTGCGCAGACCACATGCAGATTTTATGCACAAAATGGTAAAATGGTGACAGTTTTTAACTAAGCAAATGAGACCCAAATGATGCAAATAAGCTATGGATGGAAAGATAATACAAAGGACTATCCAATGGAACAAAAATTAGTGCAATCAGACACTAGAAAGGTAGTCAAATCACTGAGTAAAGATGTACCTGTGAACCTGTCCCTGAGCCTGCCTACAGAAGTTATGCACAAAACTCAAAACGTTGGACAATATTAGATTATACAAATGTTAACCAAATGATAAAAATGATATATGTATGGAAAGACAATACAAAGGGCTATCCAACGAAAGAAAAATCAGCACAATCAGACATCGGGATCAAAAGTTATGTCCCGACGAACACGGCCCTGTGAGCATGCGCGTAGGACTGCCAGAATCTGTAACGGTCTACCAAATGACCGTTACATGACCATGACGGTCTACCATAAGACCGTTACACAACCAGAGCCCATAAAACACCAAAAATAGTGGGAGAATGGAGGAAATACTATCTAAACATGAACATGCACCCCCCCAACCTACAAAAGAGTATGAAAACAAGCGTGATGGGCATTGGTTGTCCCACCGTGATCGCCAAAAAAGAAGGATGTAGATGGATTAATCTACCCCGCGCCCCTTAACTAACCATGCATGTATATGAAGCAATCATAGAAGTATGAACAAGGGGGTAATGAATAGAAGAACTGACCGTGATCGTCACCAAGGATTAACAACGCCAAAGGATGAAGAAGTATAAAGAACGGCGATGTGTACCTTGGAAAGAAAACTTGATCGCGCTTGACAAATGAGGTGCGGAGAACTTTGTGGATTCAAACCTCCTCTCCTTCCAGCCGGCTAGAGGAAAAGGGCCTCACGTTGTATTCATGCTCTCCTGTAAAACAAAGTCAAAACAAGGATAAAAAACCCATTAGAACATGCATGTGTAGTATCAATCCCGCAGTGATAAATTAGGGATAGAAATTGAGGGCAAACTCACCGGGGGGAGATTTTTAACCCCTATGGAAGGGTGGAAATAATAGATGTGTGTATTGTGCATGCATGAGATTTGAAATCATGAGATTTGATTGAGAGAATAGAGAGAAATCATCGATGCAAAAGGGGGGAAATGCATATGTAGCGGAAAAGTGCAGAAAATTATGATGATTTGTGATTTTAAGAGAAAGAGAACTAAAAATATAGATCATGAAATCAAACCCAGAAGGATGCAATGGAAAGCTAATACTTCCATCTTCAAGCCAAGGTCGAAGTTGTGAGTTAAAATTGAAGCATGGCTTCGCCCCGAACCAAGAAAGAGCCCCCCCCCCCCGGTCGCGACTGTGAACTGGGCAATTTTTATAGAGTTTTGTAAGAAAGTCCCATATTCTTATCATGATTCTCAGAGATATACTCCAAGATAAATCAAGTTCTCTGGATCAAACTCGAGATAATACTAAGGACAAGAGATAGGAACAAACGGGGATCAATTCGGAGGAGGATTCTAGAAGATATGGCTCTTGAAAGGTAGCCCCGTCGCACTAGAAAATAGAGTTTTAGTTGTACCACGATGCTTAAATCCGATCTGGCGACCCAGATTCCTAGAGATATAGCCAATGAAAATTTGATTTCTATGAACCAAATTTAAGATAATACAAAGGGCTAGAAGTAGGAAAAAATGGGGATCAATTTGGAGAAGAATTGAAGAAGTTATGGGCTCTACAAGATAGGCTCGCCGCGTAATTTTTGGGACAGAGTCCAGCATAAATTGGACTCTCTACTGTGTGTAACGGTCTATCGTAGGACTGTCACATTGCTCTGACGGTCTAGGGTAGGACCGCCACGCTCTAGGGGTCGAACGGGGTGATTTCGGGCGAGTTTGGGTGTGACGGTCTACTATAGGACCATCACATGTGCTCTAATGGTCTTACAATAGACCGTTAAATGGGCTGTGACGCACCTATACTAGACCTTCACATCGCTGTGACGCACCTACACTAGACCTTCATATCGATGAAGGAAAATTTTGGACAGACTGCGCGTGACTTTGAAAATTGAAGCTTATCTCTCAAACGGGGTAGAACTAGTGAAAGTGGTAGAAGAAGCAATTGTGGATAACTAAGAGAGGAACAACTTTCATGAATGAAGAAAGATGAGAAAATGTTCAGAAGAAGGAGAAAATAGTGCTAGAAGAGAGTGAAAGAATTCTGAACAGCATAGCACGTCGAAAAAATACGAATAGCTCACAAACGATGTAGAACTAGACAACGGCGTAGAAGAAGAAATTGTAGATCGTTGAAAGAGGAACAACTGTGGTGAAGACAACTTTTTGAATAGAGGGACAGAAGGAGATAAAAAAATGACCACTTTCAGGACTGCGCAGTGGAAGAGAGCCGATTACTTGAGGGAAGCTGACCTAAATGGGCCGTAAGTCGACTTAGAAGCCAGAAGTTGATAAAATAAGCTCCAGAGCTCTAGAAAATCATGATCTCTAGGGCTCAAAGGGAATGGAACAATGAAAATTGGTTTAAAATCCATCCAAGGTAGGCTCCAAAATAATGGGTAATTCGGGACATCAAAAATGATGAATAAGAGAAATGACGCAACTTGTGGGCTAAAAATGGGTGTCAACATCCAGTCGATCGTCCGAACTGTTAAGAACCTATAACTTTTCATCTCGTGGCAATTTCGGTCGACCAAAATCCTCATTCGGTCGACCGAATTGGTCGACCGAACCCTATCCATTGGTCGACCGAACTCTAGAAATCCTGTAAAGATAGATTGTTAGCCCAGTAAATCATATCCATATGACAAGAGCTTCATGTCCTCATTCATTCGATACATTTTGGGTTTGATTTGGCTTTGTTTATGCATTTGGAAAACTTAAAACATTTGAGCTTTTACCATTACACAAAATAGCCTTTAACACATTCAAAGCTTCCTCTTGAACACTTCGACACGGCACGAGACGGAAACTAAGTCTAGGATTTTGTTATCATCAAAATCACTTGGAGAGACTCAACAATTGATATGGATGAAGACAACTTCATCTCCTTAGCTCTTACCTATTTACTAAAAAATAAACTAAAATAAAACATCAAATAACAAAAACATTGGGTTGCCTCCTACAAGCACTAAGTTTACCATCTTCAGCCAGATGCATGCAAGCTCCATAACCAACGAGTTGCATTCAAAATAATATACCACATAATCTTATCCTCTTGTAAGTTCCAATGTTTATGCAACGAGAATATAAGATCATGAAAGAATGTTTGGGGACTTGAGGTATGTTGGTTCTTAGCATGATTGATTTTTTCATGCAACGCGTATACTAACATTTTTTCTTCCGTGGGCGTCATGTAAAAATCAACATTCATTATTTATACTTTGGCTGGCATTTCAAACCATGGTAGATCAAGCAGGCCAAAACGACATCCCCACTCAAAGAATGGAAGATGAATTATCATGTCTTCAATTATAAAATTTCCCTCTTCAAACTTAAGGTCTTTATAAGTGTTGAAAACGTGAATGTAGACCTTATTATCTTCTAAAAAAATTTCTACAACCTTAATTTTAGGAATTACAAGAATATTTGTGAGGTGAGAATAGATTGAAGGGAGAGGAGATTTAATTAAAGGGTCAATGTCAAGGAGATAATGAAAATCAAAAGTGAAAGAAGCATACTCCTAAACACCATACATCTTGGAAGGCTCAATAGAATCAGACAAATTGGCCAACATGAAAGTGTCCACCACAAAGTGAGGGTTGCCGATGTCAGGAATAAATAGAAAATCACTACAAGAAAAATGGGAAATACCGACGGTATTTTTTGACTAAAAAGTTTTCGTCGGCAATACGTCGGAATGTTTTATCTTTCTGACGGAAATATATTATGTCAGAAATTTGTCAGTAATTACCGACTATTTTTGGACATAATTTTTTTGTCAGAAATACGTCCGAAACTTTCGACAGAAAAAATTAACGTCGAAACTACGTCGAATATTTCGGACGTATCTTCGACAAAAATACGTTTCGTCGAATATAAATAAATGCAGGTTAAAATATTTGAATAGTTTACGACGGATAAATTTAAGGTCGAACATTCGTCAGAAACTTGCCGATGTATCTCCAACAAACCTTTATCCGTCGAAGTATTTCGATATATTTCTGACTGATCTTTTGTCTATCGAAAAATGATTAAATAGTTTTCCACCCTTCCTATTATTAATAAACATTATTATATTGTTATATTTATTAATTAGCACTTTTATGGTTTTTCGTCAGTTTTGTAATTATTTTATGGTTATTGGCAAGTGGACCAATGAGAATTCAGAAAAATAAAATATTTTATCCACTTGAATTCCCTTTGATGTTGCTTGAATCACCTTCTTCTCGTAGACACACGAAAGTCACCTTGATTTTTCTGGTTGCACGCCCTTTCATCTCATTTTTTTTGTCTGTGATTTTCTCTTCGTTATGTAAGCACTCCCTCTTCCCAGGGTATGGAGACCCACAAAGGTTGTTATGACAAAGAAGGACTCTTGATAGAATCCTGATAAAAAACTCTTTCATCTGTAAATATAGCAGTTTATCTGTTCATACACTTATCAGGCACCGTAAATTAGTAGAATTGGAGATAATCTCGTTCCTTGATCTTAAATGAGTTTAATCAGTGTCATTTGATGACTAGGCAAGCTTCAGATCCATGTTGGTAGAGTTATTAGAAAGCCCATACACAGTTAAACCCTACAAACGAACTTGAGTTTCTTCAAGTTTCACTACCATGAGCTATTTGTCACCGTTACATAGTTATTTGTCACTTCTAATGGGCTATCTGTCACTCGTAATGAGATATTTATCACCCTTTTCCGACGCTAGGCGTCACGTTTGTTTCGCTTCATAACATATTGTGACTTATGATATCCATTTATCACACTTGCGAGACATTTGTCAGCCTTGAAGCCTATTTATCACCACTGATGACTATTTGTCATCACTATGCGGTGTTAGCCGTCGCGCTTGATTTTGGCTTATCTGACTGATTAGCTCCAAAACTTTAAAACATATTCTTCTTTCTGTCTAACAATGATAATTAATAAATATAATAGTATAATTATAAAAAAAGTAAATGAAAAAAATGAAAAAAAATCATAAAAATTGAAAACCAAAGGTTGTGATGTTGCCATCCAACTCTCTAAACAGAGCATGAAAACCAAGGGATATGAAGGTATGCCCCTGCGAAATGGACAATACCACAAGGTGATTATGTAAACATGACAAAAGTCACGAATGAAGGAAATACAATAGAGTAGGTGGATACAACGTAGTCCAAATACAACAGACACACTACATTATAACAAGGTAAGAAATTGAGCAAGTTCACGAAATAGATAGTAATTCATAGCACATATACTATTAGGCCCTGTTTGTTCAGCAGTTGTCACATATTTAGAATCCTTTAATAACCCACGACCTACCAACATGTCCCTCAACCTTGCATTCTTAAGACTTTGTTCAGCAGCAGTCACCTTCTATTAGACTTTTATCATTATTATATTAATTAAATATCATTTTGATGGCTTGTTACAAAGTCATGTATTTATTGATTATCATTTTTTATAGATTTTTATTATTATTATATTTATTTTCTCTTTTGGGTTCACCTTTCGTATGTGAGAGCAGCAGAGTAAAATGTATGATGCGAGTGATGAATGCATATTATTGGTGACAAATAAGTTGACAGAGGCAACAAATGTACATTAGTGGTGACAAATAGGTTAACATGGGCGACAAATGCGCATGAGGGGTGACAAAAGGCTCTTAACGGTGAAAAATGCACAAAGACGACGTCTCCCAGGAGTAAAGGCAATGGCTCCTGCATGCTAAGAGTGAAAAATGCCTATTAGTGGTGACAAATAGATCAATAGGGGGACAAATGTGCATGAAGGGTGACAAATGGATCCTAGCGATGAAGTATGAGCATGAAGATAAGCCCTACTAATATTAAAACCATCGACAAACCCTGCTACTTATAGGGGAAGAACTCCGCTTCGTAAAGGTAACCCCTACCTGTGATGGATGTTATCCTTCAATTGACGGTAACCACATCACACAAAGATCAAGCATCCATCATGTAAAGAAAGGTTGCAGAAAAAGAAAGTATATTGATAGGGGGAGAGGGTACAAGCAGTTACTCATCCTCTTTGGGACAGAACCTGTCAGGTTGGAGGCTCGACACCCCCTTGTTACAAAATAGGCGGTCCACCTTTGCCAAGGCGTCCCGCCACCCTTGCAGGTACCCCTGCTTATATTCCTCCGAAACATCGCAGTCGTTGCTTTCTCCTGATGGCTGGTCCGGCACCGACAGGGCTTCCTTTCGGAAGCACAGACATTTGGCAGGAACTGACTTCTCAGACGATGACATCTTCACGAGAGTGTCTTTGACCGCCAAAGGAACTCAGGATGTCCTTCGTGTTCCCCATAGAGTCTCTATTCATAGGGAGGAGACGAATACTTTAGTAGTAGCATGAGGCAGGACTGCAGGACTGTAGGAGGTTGAGACGTGTGCCAGGAGCCACAATTTTTTCTATTTGTTAATGCCCCTCTCTCTCTCTCACTCTCGCTCTGTCTCTTTCATTTGTCACCACTATAGGCTATTTTTCACGTTTAGACACCCATTTATTACCCTTAGAAGCTATTTGTCACCCTTAGGACCTATTTGTTACCCTTAGAAGCATTTGTCACCCTTACGACCTATTTGTCACCCTTACGACGTATTTCTTACCCTTAGAAGCCATTTGTTTTTCCCCCATCCCTTGCTTTTCCTCTCGTGTGTAATAAATAACAAAAATAAATATAAGTATATCAATAGTTTAGCTGGATAATATTCGAATTCGAATCCATATTAATTAGTGGATAATATTGTAAATAGTATTTATTTTTTCAGATACGGATAATATTCAAATTTGAATCGGAGCGGATACGGATATTATAATATTCGTTTCATAAAATATCCGTTCATAATATTATATTATATATCATATGATATATATATGTAAATAATATATTATAAAATATAATTTTCCTAATATAAAATATAAAAAATATGATAAGATGGAAGATTGTTACACTTCCTAAAACTATAATAACTACCCTGGATTTAACAATTTGACTTGTAAAATTAAAACCAGCCTTTAGTTGGGAGAGACACTTCGTCTTCCACTGACTTTAGGTCTTCCACTGCCTTTAGTAAAATTAAAAACCTCAACTCACGAGTAGTTGGCAGCAGCAGGACTGTAGCGGTACTAGACGTGTGCCAGGAGCCACCATTTTTTCTGATTGTTAATGCCCCCCCCCCTCTCTCTCTCTCTCTTTCATTTGTCACCACTACAAGCTATTTTGACGTTTAGACACCCATTTATTACCCTTAGAAGTTATTTGTCACCCTTAGGACCTATTTGTTACCCTTAAAAGCATTTGTCACCCTTACAACCTATTTGTCACCCTTACGATGTATTTCTTACCCTTAGAAGACATTTTTTTTCCCCCCCATCCCTTACTTTACCCACGGGTGCCCTGCGCACCCTCCCTCTCCTCCGCGAACCAGCACCGCCGTGAGTGCCGACCAGCCCGCCGTCGCACTCCCCCTTGCAGCCACGTCGGCAGAGCACCGCTGCCCCTCCGGTGCCGTGCCGTGGCAGCCGACAGCTGTTCCTGTCGGACCCGCCCTCCGACTGCCGTCTAGCACCGCTGCAGCCACCGTCGTCAGCCGCCCATCCCCATTTTACCACCGCCGCCCGCGCAGGGCCTCTATAACATCACATCCAAGGTGTGACTGCCAGGGTTTAATCCCTCATGTCATGATTCCTAATTTCATCTCAGTTCACATGTTGGATGTATTTATATTTTGTTTAATATATTTTTTTAGGATGTTAAAAACTATAAAATAGTCAATTTTTAAGGGAGATACTATCAAAATATTTTTGAATACTCGCTCCATTCAAACCATAATTTTGAAATAAGCTCTTTTCTGAAGCAGGTATCATGATCTCTCTCTTCCGGAGAATCTGCAATGACCAGCCTATATGTGTAAACCTTCCTCGTCTGTCCTGGTCTAAAAGCAGGACCAATGGCTTGGCGAGATACCAAAGCTATTGTTCGTACTTTTAGACCAGCACAGATGAGGAAGGTTTACACATATAGGCTGGTCGCTACTGATTCTCCGGAAGAGAGAGATCATGATACATGCTTCGGAAAAGAGCTTATTTTAAAATTATGATTTGAATGGAGGGAGTATTCTAAAAAATTACTGTCTCAAAGGATTCTAGTGCCGAAACTTTTCAATCAGACGTGGGTGACACTACAGAGTTGTGTATAGAGGACGAAGTGGATGAAGTCGATCCAACTGAGCTAAACGAAGCAATTGTTGGGCAAGAGGAGTCGTCTGAGAGAGGGGATCCTTCTGCAACTGGTGATGGTGGAGGATGATCCAATGGATATCTGTTGATTTGTAATTGTAATTGTAAAAAATGACACATTTGAATTAATGTAATTATAATTTATTTTATTCATTGATTTATTTATTGTGTGAATTTTATCGGGGGATGTGTGTTTTATGTTGAGTTGTATAGGTTGTGTATAAATGGATAACAGAAGTAAAAGGTTTGATGGATAACAGAAGTAAAAGGTTTGTTTTGTAGCGAAACAAAGGCGACGGCTGGCTAGCGATAAGGGTGACAAATAGATGTTCTGAGTGACAAATAGCCAATAGCACTGACAAATAACTATGTAACGGTGACAAATATCTCATGTCAGTGAAACTTGAAGAAACTCAAGTTCATTTGAAGGGTTTAACCGTGTATGGCTTTCCTAACTCTACCAACACAGATCTGATGCTTTCCTAGTCATCAAACGACGTTGATTAAACTCATGCAAGAAATGTGATTTTCCTCCAGTTCTACTAATTTACGGTGGGATCAAGCCAAGTCGTTGACAATGAGTAAAATGTCTAGTACATTATTTCCCTACGCATACAACAATAGTAATAAAAAGCAACTAATATGAAGAGGAGCAACACTACTAGAGTACATAATAGAACAACAACAATACAAGGCACATTTGACATGTGTGTAGTCGCCTGCTGGCGTAGCCCAGGAATTGCATGATATGTAGGCATGGGCCTTTCCTGTAGTTGAGGATGATCAACATACGCATGGCTACTATTGCCAACCCCATTTATAGCAGCATGTGCTTCCTCTACCGAGTGAAAACCCTTATAATGAGCTCCAGGGTATCCATTCACTTGGACAAAGCATTCGGGCCAACTATAATATACACCGGGTTCGCGACCAACCCACACTACATAGCATTTGTAATTGTACCTTCCCATTTTCTAAACCTCAATTCCCTGCATGTAAGGTGTTATTAAAGACAAGGGACCAGTGATGACAAGGGACCGAGAGGAGGACGTAGAGGAGACGGGCACTTATGCTGGGGAAGCCATCGCTACGTGCACTGATGAAGGGGATGACATTACGGAGGAGCCTTAAGAACTTAAAATAGAAGAGTGGGTGTCACTGTAGGGTCACGAGCAGGATCGGTGTGTCGATTTAACACATCGTTGTAATGGAGGTGGTAACACAGCCCCTCGGGAGCAGAAAAAAGGGGAACGTTAGGAGCGTATTGCAGAGATGCTTGGACAAGGGAGGGTGTAGGCATAATTAGGTTCCCCAACCACCCTTCTGACATTGCAATCTACCGTGACGGTCGCCGTTGACGTTGGCCCTGGGAACGCACATCCATTGTGACAGCGAAGGCAACAAGCTACACCAAGACTGGCGCAGTGAAGCGGCAGCGGGAGTGCGATGGCGGAGCACGGCGTCGAGGGTTTCGCGAGTGGAGAAAGGAGGATAAGGGTGTTACGTAACCCATATGGGGTACCCCAGTTTATACCATAGTTTGACGACAGGTCAGTGGCGACGGGGAGTATAAGAGTGACAAATAGTTACCTAGTGCTGACAAATGTTTGATAGTAGTGACAAATAGCTGCGTAAGTCTAAAAAATAGCTTGCAGCGTTTAAATTGTGAAAACCTCAACGTTGACGCATGAAGCAAAGCCATTGGATAAGGGTGCAAATACCCTATCAGTGGTGACAACTAGATCTACGTAGTAGCCAAATACACTAGTAAGGGTGAAAACTAGATTCTAGAGCTAACAAATGAAAAGCAGAAGGAGCTGAAAGAAGGAGTCAAGTTCACACGAGGAAAAAAATATGAACAGTGTATCTAGAGTTTCTACAACAATCAGAAGAACAACGAAGGGACTTGGTCAATGCCAAGATAGTCAATGTTGACTGGTCAAGGTCAACGCAAGTCAAAGAAGTCTCCAGCGAAGCTCAACTTTTTGTTGAACAGTTATGAAGTCCCAGTCAAAGTCCAAGGTCAATGAATAGACTAGTCACCACTATGCTCCCCAGACAAAGCCAAGCAGGTAATGAAGAGAAGAGAAGGCAACGACTGCTCATGTAGTCATGTGGTAAGAGTGATAAATATGCAGTAAGGGTGACAAATGGCACTTTAGTGGTAACAAATTCACAACTAGCGGTGACAAATGGCTAAGGCATAAGGCCTGTGCATAAGGTTTATGCACATTTGCATTTTGCAAGGTCAGGTCAGTGCACATGTTAGCGATAGCATGTAAGGTCGATGCACATGTGTTAGAGATAGGCATAAGGTCTGTGCACATGCGTTAGTGTTAGAAGCATCAGGTCGATGCACATGCGTTAGCGATAGAAACATAAGGTCTGTGCACATAGCACTATCAGGTCGGTGCACATTCACATTCTTGTCTGTGAGGTCGGTGCATGTCTTCATTCCACTCTAGTCGACACTTGTGCAAGTAAAGCCTTCATCTTTTCACACTTCAGCCTAGTTCCTTAACCAAACTTGAATCTATCTTCAGAAAACTCATTGATATTCATGAATACACATTATCAAGCACACATTAACGGCATTAAAACATATGAAACTTTGAAGATCAAAATGTATGAAAAAAGAAATATCAATCAACACAAGTATGTCACATTCTGAGGTTTGAGACGTGAAATTATTTAAGATCTTCTATTTCCAAAGTTAATGAGTTGGGCCCCAAACCGGGCTCTAATCATATTACAATCATCCTCATTAAATGTCCATGATGTCTCCATCTTCTTTGACAATTCATCAACATATTTCAGTACATAAATGGCATAGTTGAGGCTTTGATCCTCCTATTGGGGACATTCGTTGTCGAATACAAGATCCTATTTCTCAACTCCCTTGAATGCCCCATAGTTTTTCATAAACCCCCGTACAACTGCAGCCTGCAAATGAAATATTTGGCATTATTAAGGAATAACTAAAAGACACATTAAAGATATCTTTAATACAGGTACATGGATAAGAAAAAGTACCCATTTTCTTGTAGTGGCATCATGGATGGCCATGCCTCTCATGGAATTGTATGAGATAAAGCGGCGATTCTCCGTGTCAACAGCAAGTAGATGCCAGTGATTTGATGAGTGTAACACGAAGAATAAATATTTGTTCTTCTGCAGTTCAGTTAATTCAACATTCTCGAAGGCGCACTCCAACAATTTGTTTGATTTTGCGGAGTCGGCCTCTGGTCTGCTGTTGATGTGATTCACTAAAATGGTGGGAAAACAAACCCACTGATGAAAGATGTCAGATTCATTGCGTCTTGATTGGAGAAGGTACATCATGGCGTCGATTACCTGTAAATTAACAATCACGATTCTATTAGCAGTAGAAACACAAGTTTAGGGTAGGGCGAGGCATAAAATTGCACAATTAATGAAAGAAAGTACAGTATCATCTATCATCCGGCCATATAATAGATCAATGACATGGCAACGTCTAAAAACAATCCCGTTCTCTAATTTAAATATGGGGTCACTATATTGGACAAAAATTTTCATGGTAGTCAGAGTAAGGCGAATCAGGATAATTATAGAAACTATAAGAGGACAACTTACTCAATATCCCCTGAGTCACACAGATCAATGAATTCATTCACAGCGTTGTTATCTGTCAGCTTCAGCTGGCCTTTACAGATCCAATCAGTACTCTATAGGAGCGCACTGATCTGGTCGGCTTCATCTCCCTTCTACATGTATGCCAATATACCAATCTTAGATTCTATACTATAAGAAGTAGGAACAACGTAAACTCACCTTCTTCAGACCCCGTCCTATTTTCTTTGGAGTTGCCCGCCTTTTCCTCACGGGCTTCTCATCCCGTTGATGAAGGGACTGACAAAAGACACCTTGGTAAAGGTCACCATGCATTCCCGGCTCTTCTCTTAGCATGGTCAATTGTACGTGACCGCTGTTTCTGGACCGCCGACACTAATTCCACAAACTTGTGCATCGTTACCTGTAGCACGGCAGCTTCCCAATTGTAATCTGAAACTCTCTCAATGTCATCTAAGCATGACAACATCTGTTGTGGACAAGAATGCACTGACCCTGGGCAAAGGAAAGTGGACAGCAGGAGTACAATCCACAGCTGGACAATGTCGGCCACATCTTGCTCTTCATCAGACCCAACAATTTATTGGATGAGAGAGCACACTTTCTTCTGGTCAAATGTTGCTGCAAATCCGAATCGATTATGCAACTTCGACTTCTACTTTGCAGATCCATAATGTTGAACTGGCTGACCGGAGGAAGGTAATCCTAAAATTATGCCTACAACTTCCACACTGAATGCGACCTCCTTACTACCCATACGGAAATAATTTCCTCCACTATGGGTGCAAATAATCTCCTCCAATAGTGTCATGGTGAAGAATATGTGTGAAGCATTGTCATCATATGGACCAAAGGGTGTGGTCCTCATCAATGACTTGTGGCATTCCCGAAATGCCATATGATCCCTATCCTTCATGTAAAATGTCCATAGAACACCGGGCCCAGATGACCCGCGTGTTCACCAGATTCAAAAAATTAACGTGTAAATAAGAAATTCAGTTAAATTGACGGATCAAGAAATACAAAAAATATTAACAGTAAGACAAGGGTGACAAATGTATATATAGACAATGGAGTTTAGGTGCGGCAAATAGGTGCTTAAGTGTTACAAATGTATGAAATATGGTGACAGGTAGGTCTAAATCTGACACAAATAGGTAGATAAGCGTGACAAATAAATAGGTCGATAGGGGGGGCAAATATATATGTAAGGGATATAAGGAACCACAGTACCTTTAAATTGTTGTCCAGAAGTGGAGGCCTTAGAAACCCTAGGTTCCTCAAACGTTTCTTCTCCGGCCGTAGGAACTGGTACAATGTCTTGAGATGCAGGTGGGACATCCACTTTACGGCGGATGGAGCGTTGCATGGGTGTCTCCTTCGGCTCCATGGTTGAGAGGTCGCAAATGGCACCGCGAGGAAGATGAGACACTGAGCACGATGGAGAGACGAGCCGCCTTCGGGTAGGTTTCGTAAGAGGCAAGACATGGCGGGAAGGGTATATAAGGAATTGGGGATTTTTAGTTTTGAGGTCCAGTTCGGCCCTTCGGCGTCATCATTTCTGTTGATGTGGCCTGCGACGTTGGATCGGTAGCAATACGCAAACAACACCCACGCGTGGCCGACGTGTCCCGTTTTCCACGTGGGCCAATTGGAGGTTAAGGGTGACAAATGTGTCTACACGGGTGACAATGGGTTATCAAGGGTAAACAATACCCTGCTAACGGTGACAAATAAGGCTCAATAGAGACAAGCCCGACGTGTGGCTTTCAGGTAGTGTAGGAGTAAGGGCGATGGTTTCTGGAGTTTAGTGGTGACAATTAGGTGAGTATGGGTGACAAATGCTCAACTTGGGTAACAAATAACTTCACATTGGTAAAAAGTGAGAAGGAAGCTGAAGGTGAAAAAGAACAGAAGAGGAACTTGAGGAGGAAGAGACGTGCTCACTAGAAGAGGGTGACAAATAACTTCAACTTTATGTTGACCGAATGCACCAACACTCCAGGCAAAGTCAATAGTCAAAGTCAAGCTTTTGCAACTATTGACGTCTAGTCAAAGCATGGTCAAGCTTCGGCTAGCGATAGTGGACACAGAAAATGACAAATGTGCAAGAACAACAGAAGAAGACTAAAGGTAACAAATACTCTCCTAAGGTTGACAAATGAAGATGCAGCGGTGACATAGAGATATATAAGGCTAACAAATGGATGTTAAGGGTGACAAATGTGGGAACAACGGTGAAAATTTGCAAGACAGCAGCTACAAATAAGTCGCTAAGCGTGAAAAATGAGTTAGCGCGACGGTAATGTTGCAGCACGGAAAATGCTAAGGCGATGGTTATCAGCCGTAAGGGTGGCAAATTGATGTTAAGTCTGACAATTAGCCGTTAAGACTACAAAATGGGTTTGCAAGGGTGAATAAAGGCTTAGCACTTGAGACGTTGAGAGGGGCACTAGACTAAGTTCGTTTAGTGTATCGTTGTTAATCGTGACGTGCCAGGTTCGAAAATAGAGTTCTGCCGTGTATTCATTTACTTTTTTGAATAAGTTATATTCAAAAAATTTACGAAAACCTTACGCTGAAGCTAAGATTCGAACCCGGAGAAACCCGTTCAAACGGCCAAACAATAAACCAAAATGATACAAGATGTCATTTCAAATAGTTTAACTTATTCCATTATATATATATATATATTATAGTTTTTCATATCGGTACGCAATGTACCATCCCGTCTCGAGCCGTGGCCGGGACGACCGGTTCTGTAGGGACGGCCACACCTGCCCTGAATGATGTGCACGTGACTCAAGGATGGAGTCACAAGTCATTGATTGCTTCCACAAGGCATTAATATTCCCCGCGATCGAGGAGCCCTATCTCCCGAAATGTTGGCGATATATAGACGTGACAGTAAATTCACGACACATGAGTTTCAGGGGGGCACGGAACAATAAGGAAATGGTCTGTCATGCCCCGAGTCTTTATGACAGCGGAAGACTAGCTCGAGGAACATGAACAGTCGGCATGGTAAGCCTCTTGCAAGCAAGAACGATCAGAGCACAAGACAATCACACATAATGCAATTGCACAATAATTAACTCTAACTCTAACTCATTTCATTAATAATCAAATATTCAAATACCACCACTAATTCAATTTTCATCAAACTGGACTCAAGAACAAGAAAATTACATAGACTCAATTCTAAACAATGTAGACTTTCCTAAGTCTCCACTCGTTCTTCATTCACTCTTGGACCCGCTATTTGAACGTTTCGAATCTGACTCACTTCCATCTTCTGAAAAGATTGGAAATAGGTAATGAACACACTTGCCCAGTAGGTATCTTCGCATCAACATGAAGGCACTATTAAAGTAATTAACATTTTAGCTCTAGAGAAAATAAGGTAAAATCATGCGAATGCGATAAATCACAAGAATTCAAAGTAACAAGATGATCATGTAAGATAGAATGAACAAGTATGAACTAACAAGAATGTAACAAGAATGTACAAGAATGTAGCATGGCCTTTCAAGAACAAGAATGTAACGAGAATGCACTTTCACTTTTCACTTTCATAACCATAAAGGTTACGCACTAGAATGTCAATCATGTAGCAATTCACTAAATTTTCACGAGTGCTCATGGATTTCACTTATTTATAAAGAAAGTACTCCCAGCGTAATGCGAAGTAGCATCATACCCCATGATTTATAATAGTATGTTTTCGACAATCAGCCGAGGGGACTAGCATAGAGCCCTTGGACACAATCAGCGCCCGAACTGCATCTTCACGTATAAATCAAGCTACTTCCATGAGTGTAACAATAAATCGTGGCCAGTAATATACCAAATTCAATCAATAAGCTCGTGACAACAATCATCAAAGAATTAATGCTTCAATTAAGAATATGAGAGATCAAGAATGATTTAAGACGGTAGCATAACGGTACATTTGTTATCTTTCAAAATTTAAATTAAGTTTCTTTTGACAATATGACAAGTCCTAGACCATCAAAAATCCATCTAGGAACTTTAGAATATCAACCCTTTGGTCAAACCTCGGGTTAACGAACTGTAGAACTATGACGGTCTAATACTGGGCCGTTACATGAACATAACGCTCTAGTATTGGGCTGTTACAATGGGCTGAATCCAGAATAAAATAGATATGGACTCAAACAATGTGGCGGTCATATATTGGACCGTTATATGTGTCTGACGGTCGAATATAGATCCGTTACATTTCCAGAATCTGAAAACATCGGTAGTGCTTTCTAACAATTGGGATTTTATGGTACAACCAACTCGGCATCCTAGTGGGAATCCCAGGCTCGCAGAGAATTACGGAGGCCCTGAAACAAGATTTCCTAGTCCATTGGAAGGAATATCCAATAGAAAGTTCCTCATGTTCAAGAAAATGTTCCTATAGTGCAAAGTGTGAACTAATGGACATATATCAGAATATATGCCATGTACTTAAAGAAAATGACTCTATAGTAGAGGAAGAATGTGTAATGATATAAAATCACGATAAAACTCATCAATATCTTTTCTAAATCAAGGTTTAAATACAAAACTATAGTGTTTTGGCATGAAATTATCATATACTTGAAAATAACTCTAAATACTTAAAACATGCAATTTCCTATCATAAATCGTTCAATTAACTCAAAGTCATGAAATAAGGTCAAAACTTAGATAACTAGTCATACAAATATATATAGCAATTGGAGCGATCTTGATTCTGTCCTAAGTTGACAGAACGCAGTGTTGTGTAACGGACTAGTCTGGACGCGTCACATTAAGATAACAGTCTATATTAGGTCCATCAGGTTTCTCAGAACCCTTCAGTCATTTACAGAGGGTGTGACGGATCAAGGTAGGTCCGTTACACGTCTCTGGCGGTCTTACGATAGACCGTTAGATCCTCTGCTGACAGAAAATAGAAACTATAGAAATCTATGATTAAATCATGACATACTAACTACTCTAATCATGTCAAAATGAGGAAAATGGCTATCTAGATGCATAGGCAGTAATGAAATAACAAGATAGTACCTTTTTATTTCCCATTAAGGCTAAAGATATGCATGTATGCATGTCCCTACTTAAGCATGAAATTCATGATCTATAGTGTAAATAATCAAGCAAAATCAGAGGTCTTTTATGTCTAACATATTATTTTTACCGTTCATGAGATGACCTACCTTCTTACTGGCTTTAAAACTTCTAATTTGAGTCTTCAACGGTCACCCTAGTTCTTTTCTTCCTGTGATTTTTCAGCAAGCTCACGTTGCCCTATCTCTCTAATCTCTTGACCTAAGGATGTGAAATTTTGAGGTTAGGAAGATGATACTATTGGAAACAAAAAGTTCTAAAGCATCTAACTCTAATTACCTCGTTTAGGCTCTCTAATTTCCTGATCTTCAGCACCCTGTCGCACAGTTTCCTGGGTTGGCGTGATGAAACCAGCAACTTTGGAAGATCCCAACTCCTTGGATACTCGACCTCCTAACATGAAATTTTGAGGGTAGTTAGTCTAAAGTGTTAGGAACAAAATACTCTAAAGAACTTACACGAGATTCTATCTCCTTACCTTGATTTCACGCAAGCAAAGTAAGGTTGCTCAGTTCAGAACTTGGTCCTATTTATAGGGTTTTGGCTAGGGTTTGAGGATTAGATCGATTCTAGAGTCCTTGTTAAAGCTTAGATCGACTTCTAAGAGTCATTAACACGTCTAATAGTCTTCCCATCTCGATCCCTAAGATATAAGCTAGTAAAAATCTAATCTTTTGGCTTGTTCTTCACCTTACGAAACTATCAGAGCGTAACGGTCGAAGCTTGGCGCGTTACATGACTGTGGCGGTCGCACGATAGACCGCTACATCCCATGTGCGCAAAATTCAATAAAATTCAAACTCTTTTGTTTGTTTATCCATATAATTATCTATAAAAATAGTATTTATCCTTCAATTTCATGAATAGGCTAAATAACCTTCTAGAATATGGGCCAAACTTAATGGGCTTGGTCCATGAATCTATTGGGTTTCAATTAAATAGGCTAGTTAATTGTTTATCATATTTGGGCCTTAATAATGATTTATTTAACCCTATATTCATTTATTAATTCATTTAGACTTTTAAAAATTCCATAAAATTTTTAATAATATCAGAAATATTTTATAAAAATTCTGGGGCACTACACCCTCCCCCACTTAAGAAAATTTGGTCCCCAAATTCAATACATGAATTTTTATAGAGAGTGTATGTATTTTAATGTATTAAAAATCAACGTAAGGCGAATGGGTTAAGAGGGTACCTTTAATCATTTCACATTCCTTATCTAGGATGGCATTTAATCGACCTGGTTTCCCATATCCGTTGTTATCCCTTGAAGATTGTTCATTTATGAGAGGACATACGGGCAAGCGATGTTCCCGGCTTCCACACTTGAGGCAAGCGCCAAGACGCTTCCAACATTCTTCTGTCGAGTGCCCAAATTTTTCACAAAATGAGCAAGCCGTGGAGACTTGCATTATTTCTTCTTCTTTAACTTTCTTATTCCTTCCATTTCCATTTCCGTTTCTTTTTCCGTTACTGTTCCCATTACGGGACCTCTTAACGTGACAGTTTTCATCCTCATCCACTTCTTTCTCTTCTTGCCTATCATGTTTTCGGCTTGACCTTTCTCCTCGGAGCCTTTCCACCTTCTCCATGGTTCTTTCACATAGATGCGCTCTTTGAACCATCTCAGTATAGATACAGATATTCTACGTTCCAAGTTGTTGGATAAATCCGAGTCTTAAACCATCCATAAATCGGTTAGCTTTCAATAAATCTGTGTTTATCAAGTGAGGAGCATACGGTGCTAGTCGAGAGAATTGTAATTCATATTCTGCCACGGACATCGTGCCTTGTTTTAAGGAGGCAAATTCCATAGCCTTCCTCTCCTTTACATACTCCGAGAAGTACTTGGCTCGAAAAAGTGTAAGAAAACCCTCCCATGTATGAGGTGCATCTGCAGGTGGCGTCGGAATGGATTTCCACCATGTACGAGCATCCTTGTTGAGTTGGAACGTGGCAAGTCGAACTTTCTCCTGGTCGGTGCATTGCATGACATCGAATATTCGATTCATCTCATCGATCCAATTTTTCGCTTCATCTGGGTTAGAAGATCCAGAGAATCGTGGGGGATTTAAACTTCAGAAATTACCGTGTAAGTTACCCGCGCCAGCCCTTCCACCAGCTTGGGCCACTGTCTGTAGGGCTTGGGTAAGTCCCACAACAGTTTGCTGCATCTCGTCCCAGTTCACACGATGAGCCATTGAGAATCAAGGTACCTGAGAACCATGGATATTTTAGTTATTTAAAGTTGGGAAGATTTATCCTAAGATAATTTCTATATAACTATCTTATCCCGGGTTCTACCCAATTCTCACATAGGTGAGAAAATTTCTTCCTTAGGTCATAGGTATGGGTCCTTAAACCTTGGACTTATCCTAGGACATGACTCTTTTCTCTAAGTCCTAAGGCTTAGGCTATGATACTAACTTAACTGTCACGTCCCGAGTCTTTATCACAGCGGAAGACTAGCTCGAGGAACGTGAACAGTCGGCATGGTAAGCCTCTTGCAAGCAAGAATGATCAAAGCGCAAGACAATCACACATAATGCAATTGCACAATAATTAACTCAAACTCCAACTCATTTCATTATTTATCAAATATTCAAATACAACCACTAATTCAACTTTCATCATACTAGACTCAAGAATAAGAAAAATTACATAGACTCAATTCTAAACAATGTAGACTTTCCTAAGTCTCCACTCGTTCTTCATTCACTCTCGGACCCGCTATTTGAACGTTCCGAATCCGACTCACTTCCATCTCCTGAAAAGATTGGAAATAGGTAATAAGCACACTTGCCCAGTAGGTATCTTCGCATCAACATGAAGGCACTATTAAAGTAATTAATATTTTAGCTCTAGAGAAAATAAGGTAAAATCATGCGAATGCGATAAATCACAAGAATCCAAAGTAACAAGATGATCATGTAAGATAGAATGAACAAGTATGAACTAACAAGAATGTACAAGAATGTAGCATGGCCTTCAAGAATAAGAATGTAACGAGAATGCACTTTCACTTTTCACTTTCATAACCATAAAGGTTACGCACTAGAACGTCAATCATGTAGCAACTCACTAGATTTTCACGAGTGCTCATGGATTTCACTTATTTATAAAGAAAGTACTCCCAGCGCAATGCGACAATATGACAAGTCCTAGACCATCAATAATCCATCTAGGAATTTTAGAATATCAACCCTTTGGTCAAACCTCGGGTTAACGAACTTTGAACTGTGACGGTCTAATACTGGGCTGTTACATGAACATAACGCTCTAGTATTGGGCCGTTACAATGGGCTGAATCCAGAATAAAATAGATATGGACTCAAACAATGTGACGGTCATATATTGGACCGTTATATGTGTCTGACGGTCGAATATAGATCCGTTACATTTCCAGAATCTGAAAACATCGATAGTGCTTTCTAACAATTGGGATTTTATGGTACAACCAACTCGGCATCCTAGTGGGAATCCCAGGCTCGCAGAGAATTACGGAGGCCCTGAAACAAGATTTCCTAGTCCATTGGAAGGAATATCCAATAGAAAGTTCCTCATGTTCAAGAAAATGTTCCTATAGTGCAAAGTGTGAACTAATGGACATATATCAGAATATATGCCATGTACTTAAAGAAAATGACTCTATAGTAGAGGAAGAATGTGTAATGATATAAAATCACGATAAAACTCATCAATATCTTTTCTAAATCAAGGTTTAAATACAAAACAATAGTGCTTTGGCATGAAATTATCATATACTTGAAAATAACTCTAAATACTTAAAACATGCAATTTCTTATCATAAATCGTTCAATAAACTCAAAGTCATGAAATAAGGTCAAAACTTAGATAACTAGTCATACATATATATATCAATTGGACCGATCTTGATTCTGTCCTAAGCTGACAGAACGCAGTGTTGTGTAACGGACTAGTATGGGCGCGTCACATTAAGATAACGGTCTATATTAGGCCCGTCAGGTTTCTCAGAACCCTTCAGTCGTTTACAGAGGGTGTGACGGATCAAGGTAGGTCCGTTACACATTCGTGGCGGTCTTACGATAGACCGTTAGGTCCTCTGCTGACAGAAAATAGAAACTATAGAAATCTATGATTAAATCATGGCATACTAACTACTCTAATCATGTCAAAATGAAGAAAAAGTCTATCTAGATGCATAGGCAGTAATGAAAAAACAAGATAGTACTTTTTTATTTCCCATTAAGGCTAAAGATATGCATCTATGCATGTCCCTACTTAAGCATGAAATTCATGATCTATAGTGCAAATAATCAAGCAAAATCAGAGGGCTTTTATCCCTAACATATTATTTTTTCCGTTCATGGGATGACCTACCTTCTTTTTAGCTTTAAAACTTCTAATTTGAGTCTTCAACGGTCGCCCTAGTTCTTTTCTTCCTGTGATTTTTCAGCAACCTAACGTTGCCCTATCTCTCTAATCTCTTGACCTAAGGACGTGAAATTTTGAGGTTAGGAAGATGATACTATTGGAACAAAAAGTTCTAAAGCATCTAACTCTAATTACCTCGTTTAGGCTCTCTAATTTCCTGATCTTCAGCACCTTGTCGCACAGTTTCCTGGGTTGGCGTGATGAAACTAGCAACTTTGGAAGATCCCAACTCCTTGGATACTCGACCTCCTAACATAAAATTTTGAGGGTAGTTAGTCTAAAGTATTAGGAACAAAATACTCTAAAGAACTTACATGAGATTCTATCTCCTTACCTTGATTTCACGCGAGCCAAAGTAGGGGTCGCTCAGTTCAGAACTAGGTCCTATTTATAGGGTTTTGGCTAGGGTTTGAGGATTAGATCGATTCTAGAGTCCTTGTTAAACCTTAGATCGACTTCTAAGAGTCCTTAACACGTCTACTAGTCTTCCCATCTCGATCCCTAAGAGATAAGTTAGCAAAAATCCAATCTTTTGGCTTGTTCTTCACCTCACGGAACTATCAGAGCGTAACGGTCAAAGCTTGGCGTGTTACATGACTGTGGCGGTCGCACGATAGACCGCTACATCCCATGTGTGCAAAGTTCAATAAAATTCAAACTGTTTTGTTTGTTTATCCATATAATTATCTATAAAAATAGTATTTATCCTTAAAATTCGTGAATAGGCTAAATAACATTCTAGAATATGGGCCAAACTTAATGGGCTTGGTCCATGAACCTATTGGGTTTCAATTAAATAGTCTAGGTTAATTGTTTACCATATTTGAGCCTTAATAATGATTTATTTAACCCTATATTCATTTATTAATTCATTTAGACTTTTAAAATTTTCAAAAATTTCTTAATTATATCAGAAATATTGTATAAAAATTATGGAGCACTACTTGGTCAACATGTGACCGATATGGCTCTGAATATCTTTTCGCGTGCACCCTGATGTGGGGAATTCAAGGTAGCTATGCATTTCAACATGTTTTCTCTTCTTTTTATATAATCGAATCGACTTATCGACCATGCAGCCCCATTACTTGGCGTAGCGATTAATCAAACGTTTTCCCCTCTTATCGTCGTGATCAACCTTTATGACACGGCGGGTCGCTAGTCCCGACCCAACGCCCACCATCGTCTGCTTAGTGATCAGAAGGAGCGCACCTTTGTTAGTCCAGACCATCCCAGCCTTGGAACTTGAACACATTGTCAGACACGTGATTGGCACACCCTATCATGAGTAAAATCGATGAAAGATACAATGATATTTGACTATTAATTATATAATATCTTGAGTGCTTCCACATGGCTTTAACATTCCCCGTGATCGAGGAGCCCTAGCTCCCGAAAATTTATTATATAAAGATGTGACGGTAAATTCACGACACATGAGTTTGAGGGGGGCACGAAACAATAAGGAAATGATCACAACATGTGACCGATACGGCTCCGAATACCTTTTCGCGTGCACCCCGCTGTGGGCCTTTCTAGGTAGCTAGGCTTTTCAACACGTTCTCTCTTCTTTTTAAATAATTGAATCAACTTATTGGCCATGTAGCCCCATTGCTTGGCATGGTGATTAATCAAACGTTTTCCCCTCTTTTATCATCGTGAACGACCTTTATGGTACGGCGGGTAACCAGTCCCGACCGATTGCCCACCTCGTCTGCTTAGTGATCAGAAGGAGTGCACCTTCGGATAGTCCAGACCATCCCAACCTTTGAACTTGAACACATTGTCAGGGACGTGATTGGCACGCCCTATCGTGAGTAAAATCGATGAAAGATACAATGATATTTGACTATTATATATCCTGAGTACTTCCACGTGGCATTAATATTCCCCGCTATCAAGGAGCCCTAGCTCTCGAAAATTCATTAAATATAGACATGACGGTAAATTCATGACACATGAGTTTGAGGGGGGCACAGAACAATAAGGAAATGGTCAACATGTGACCGATACGGCTCCGAATACCTTTTCGCGCGCACCCAATGTCGGGCTTTCAAGGTAGCTAGGCTTTTCAACATGTTCTCTCTTCTTTTTATATAATTGACTTATCGGTCATAAAGAAGTTGAAAATTTTTAAATTACAGATCTTCGGATCTCTAAATAATAAATAATATTTTTTTAGATGTAATGATATTTTTTACTGAGAGAGATTTTATCCTATTAGAAGAAGTGAATGAATGACAAAGAATCACAAATGAATGGATGAAAACATGGCGCCAAATGAAAATATGGAGTCAAATAGAAAGAGACAAGAATTAGAAAAAAAACGTCCCCTCTCCTGTCCTCCTTAGTCCTTCCCCCTTCCTCCTCATTCAACCACTGCATCCCTTTCCTCTCTCACGAGTCACGATCGCACCCCCCTCTCAATCTCTCACCGGCGGGCGGCGGAGTGCCGAGGGCGGGCGGGCGCGGCGCGGCGGAGCTACCCAGGGACGCCGATGAGGGGCAAGCGGAGGCGGCACCGGCAGCGAGGGCGCAGAAGCGGCGGTGTCCTCCAGCAGCGGCAGTGAGCTCCCTCCCTTTCTCACGCTCACTCTCTCTCTCACACACACACATAGACACAAACTCTCTCACACTCTCACTTTTCATGCCTGATCTACAAGATGAACCTTTTCTCCTTATCACCTGGTGTACTCTTACAACATCAGATGAAATTCCAAGCCCCTTTTTTTATTGGGAGGGTGAGAAGAGCGATGTGGATATAAATGTGTGTGCGTAAATGTGGATATGACCCTTTGTTCCATTTTTGCCCGTTCAAGCCTTTTGTTATGATATATGTGATTAGTATGCTTGGATGTGAATTAAATTTGTAGACAGGTGTGGATGCCGATATGTGAAAAAATGTGTATGTGAATGCGAGTATGATAATGATTTTTTCCAGAAGATGATGTCGATGTCAACGTGAGTGTGTGAATATGGAAGTGAAAGTGGATGTGGATATGGATGTATATGTGACCAAACAGGATGTTCATATGTAGAAAATAGTCAATATTTAGGGGAGATGTTGTCGATATTTTCTTAGAAGTAGTGATAAGACATATTGATATGAATTTTTTAATTTGTTAGGTAAATATGGCTAGAGTTGATTATTCATGGATGAATCACAAAGTAGTTGGCGGGGTGGTGTCCGAGGAGTTTAAGGATGGAGTTGATAGTTTTATTCAGTTTGTATTGGGGCATTCAACAGCAGTGGACCAGCGTGGTAACATCTGGTGTCCTTATTTACACTATAAAAACAAGAAATTTCAGTCGCTATGGAATGTGCAAGCTCATTTATACAAGAAAGGGTTCATGAAAGGTTATATGAATTGGGTGTGTCAAGGTGAGGACTTTTGGTCGCATGCACCCAACAATGTTGGCGGCACAAGTACCTACGTAGACATGGTAATTATTGTGTCCCCTATGGTTCTGGAGTTTTGATGATGACAAATATTATGTCTCATTATGTTTACATGTACATCCTTGATGATATAATCCTGATGTACTATGAGGAAATGTCAGAACAGGTTTAAGAATGACTCATGGGTCATGAAAAGGAAGTCAACCCAAGTCAAAGTCCACTCATTGACATGTAAGGTCAATGAACAGTCAGATCAGGTATTGTTCTGTCTAATCTCAGATCTGTGCATGTGTAAATGCTTGTACAGAAATGTTGGTGCATGTGTAAAGTCCATGCACATAGAAGGTCAATGGCAGTCTTCATTATGTTAGAAAAGTCCAGGCATTTCACTATTCACATGAACATATGAAGTCCGTGCTAGTTCCTGTAGCACTTCATGGAGGTCGATGCACATCATCTTATTGAACACTTTATGTGCATGTCATGTTAGTGTGCATAGCATTTTCATCGAGCAGCTTGTGAGCATGGTGCATACTTTGCACTGGGCAGATAACATCGGTGCACTTCTTCGTCTTCTACACCGAAGGTCTATGCATATCTTGTGTCTTAGTTTGTGTGTTCACACAACTATGATCGGTGCAGATTTTTGTCTACAGCATATACATTCGGTGCATGTTTTGGCCAAACGAATATAAGGTCGGTACAATATGGTAGGTCAGTGCATGTTCCTGTGTATGCATGTCTCATACCAAGGTCAGTCCATTCATACACTCGGTGCATGTTTAGGTCCATGCATATTACTATTTAGGGTTTGTGGACACTTCAAAGTCCGTGCACATTCCTGTAGCCTGCATCTCATGCTGCGTCTTTAGCGCCAGTCTTGCGTCTCTTATTGCGTATCATGCAAATGTGTCTTTTGTTGTGTCTCATTCTGCGTCTCTACTGCGTCTTAGCAATTGCATCTCATGCACACCCAGTGTCAGTGCACCTTTGCGTCTCATGCATTTGTGTGTCATGTCTGAGTGTGTCTCATTCCGCGTCTCATGCACAGCTGCGATCATGTCTCATGCACTAATGGTCCTGCATCTCTGTTAGCGTCTCATGCACACTTGCGATCATGTCTGCGTCTCATGCACTTATGGTCTTGTGTCTCTGTTAGCATCTCATCCATTTGAGTCTCATATTGCATGAAGTCGGTGCAAGTTTTCAGTTTCATCATGACCACGGTCGGTGCAAGGTTTGGTTTCAAAGGATCAACGTCGGTGCATTCCTATCTTTACGTACGTTTGAGCTACACAACGTCTGTGCATTGTTTACCTCGGTGCAAGTTTTACCTTGAGCAAAATAAGGTCTGTGCATTCTTTGCCTTGGTGCAAGTTTGATAGTGCATGTCATATTCATAGCAACCTAAAGTCTGTGCATGTCGGTATGTTATAATTTAGAGTCTATACACCCTTCATGACTAATGTTTATAAGGTGTTTGACTAAAAGCTTTGTTGACTTTACTTACAGGGAACAATTTCATTCGTAGAAGAGGCACGTGACCTCTGAGAAGGCAGAAGGCTGGCTCGTGGGTAAAGGGAGAAATGATGGGCACGTGATTCGAGGAAAGGAAGCTTCTATTCCCTATCACGTGACCAATGGAATGTCAGTAGGGTTCTGTTGCTTGATCCTTACGGAGCCCCTACTCCTATATAAGAATACCTTACCCTTCGAAGAAGGGTGCCGGTGCTAGAAGAGAGGCCGCCAGAAGAAAATAAAGGAGAGCCAGAAGAAGAAGAAGAAGAAGAAGAAGAAGAGAGGTAGTTAGTGAGTGAAGAAGAAGCTGAGAGCCAGAGTGAGAGAGAAGAAAATTGTGAGAAGGAGAAAGTGGGTGCAGCCAGTACATCCTGAAGATCTGTTCATGAATTGACTCGTGGATCAAATCCACAATCATTGTGCTCCTCAGAGCTATATCTGTTTTTGTTTCTCTTGTTTGTTTTTCGTTTGTTCTTTTCATATCTTTAGTGCTTTCTGTTTCCCTGATTTGGGATCGGGGTTCTTCCTGTGGACTCAGAAGAAGGGAGACGTAGTCTCCGGTTACAAGTAGTGGTGTGCTACTTGTGGGTTTCCCTCCAGTTTAGAGGAAGGGAGGATTGGTCCTCCGGTTTACAAGTGACTGGGTGTCACTTGTCGATTCCCTCTGGTGTGGAGGAAGGGAGATTCATCTCCGGTTCTTGTCTTGTGGGTAGCAAGTCCAGGTGCAAAGCTTCTGCGGGTTGCAGAGCTTGGTTTGAGGGATTTGTCTCCCTCGGTTTGTCAAGCTGTTAGGCAGCGTCTGTTGCAGATTGAGTCTGCTGTTCTTACGTTTGCAATGGAAGCCTCACTCCGGTTTGGAGTGAGGGGTGGACGTAAGCAGACTGGAGGTCTGGCCGAACCACCTAAAAAATCCTGGTGTTCTATGGTTTGCTTTTGCGCTCTACTCCATATCTTCTACCACCCTTCGCAGGATGTTTCATGAGCGCAATATGGTTGATTGTTGTCTCACTTGACTCGTTTATTAGCCTACAGCGTTATTTGGTTTGTTCAGTGAGCTTGCGTACCTTTGCTCTTATCTATTGTTATCATCTTCTTCATTGAGTTAGAAGTTTGATTGGTTGACCAGTTTGGTGTCTCAGTGTTGCTTAGTTGGCAATATTTTATTTATGCAATAGTTTTTTAAAGGGGATTCATTCACCCCCCTCTGAATCCGTGCCTCGCACCCCAACAAGTGGTATCAGAGCGGGTCTCTGATTCATCAGATCCAACGATCTACAGAGGATCCTGCTATCCTATTTTAGGTGCATTTCTATTTGTTCTCTATCTATCGCGAGAATTACTCTTGAACTGATCACCATGGCTCATCCACCGATTTTCAATGGGTCTAATTTTGATTTGTGGCTTTGTAGTTTGCATAAATATGTAAAACTGATTAATCCTGATCTGTGGAAATTAATTTCACACGGTCCTCACAGATTACCAAAGAAAGAGTCCAAATGGACTAACAGTCACAGATCAAAGCTTGGAGAAAATCAGAAAGTTTTCAATCTAATGAAAGCAGCTACTGACAAGGCCCTACATTCTTGCTTTCATGACTGCAGGTCCGCTAAGGACATTCTGGAAAAGCTGAAGCTAGCTCACAAGAAAAATGAGGACAGCTGCATGATAGCTAATGGAAGTAATCAAAGTGACAGCCAAAATGAAGAAGATGACAATGATGAGATAAACCCTTTTGATAACTTTTCTATAAATGACTGGGAGGATGCATATGCTGACTTATTAGAGTCACATGACGAGTTGAGAAAATAATATAAAAAACTAAAAAGGGGTATTGGGTTGAATAGCTCAAATTCGTCTTCTTGTAAAAAATGTATGGAATTAAAACAATCTCATGATGCTTGTTTGTCTGATAATCAAAAGCTTAAGAAACAAATTGGATTGCTAAAAACTGACAATCAAGAACTAGCGAATGAGATATCTGAACTTAATGAAAAACTCAGCTCAACTAATGATGATCAGATTCTCGTTAGCAATCATGTGCGGTATGAAGAATTGCTGAAAGATTTCGAACGTGTTAACTCAGAATTAATCAAGTTGAAATCAGAAAATGAATATCTCAGAAGATCAGCTAAAGAAAAACTTGAGAAACTTGAATAAGAGAAAAACTTGTTTGCTGAAAAATTTGATGCCATCAAATCTGTAAACATGGAGTTGCAGAAAAATGTTGAAAAATAGCAAAGAAAATTGAAGGAATTTGAAAATGGAAGAAAGCATGAGGTGAATTCAGAAGATCAGATTCTAATAAATGAATTAGTACAAAATGATAAGCTTAAAGAAGAAATTGAAAAATTGAAACTGTTAAACAATGCTATGTCTGAAAGGCTTCTCACATTGGAAAAAGGAAAAACCGTCCTTACAGACGAATCTAAAAGGGTTGATGAGTTTAGAAAGGAGATCGAAGAATACAAAATTTCTAACAAAGTTTTGAATGAAGCTGTCAATTGCAGTGAACAAGAGATTGCAAGTTATGAAATACATGTTGCATCTCTTGAAAATGAAATTTAGGATTTGAAAAGTTCTTTGTTTAAATTTGTTAGTGGGCAAGATAATCTGAACAAATTGCTGGGAACAAAGGTCAACTTTCAGAAGGAGGGGTTAGGCTATAACCCTGTAAATAAAAAGAATTTTTAAAATAAAATTTAGACATCCTTTGTTTCTAGCTCTACTTCTCACATTTCTCAGAACCCACCTATTTTTCAGTTTACGGTTCAGAAAACCATACAACCAACTAATCTACAAAAGAACAAAAAGGTTCCTACCACTTCACTGCATGATGTTCAAAAATCATCCACGCACACACATACACATGCATACAAACAGAAAACTTCATGCCATTACTTTCATAGATTCGGTCATTTGATGCATGAATGTAGATTAATGGAGCTAGATGATCTGAATGTTAGAAAAATGCATGCTTGAGACTCTCATGTCAAGAAGTTTCCTGCCACTAAGAAAAAGAGTATCACATTCTTTAATTGTGGTAAGGTAGGACATGTAGGTGCACAATACTGGTTTGTAAATGGTAAGAAAAGCTCACAACATATCATGCTAAATTCCCTTCAACCCATCATATTTTTAACAAGAACAAAACTGTTTCAGTAAACCAGCACATCACATGTTTCAATTGTAACAAGCCTGGTCACAAGGCTACTGAATGCTGGTTAGGCTCTCATAGGAGAAACTCTTTTGTTTGCTCTCACTGTGGAAAGCATGGCCATACAGTTAAGGACTGTTGGCATATCCAGGGTAGGAATGTGAATTTCAAACATGCTAGATTCCCTGCAAAAGGACATGAACTTGATAGGAATAAATTTACATTTAAAAGAAAGATTCCTTCATGTTTTGAATGTGGAAAACATGGCCACCGAGGCTCTGACTGCTGGATGGCACGATATGGAAAATAGTATGTTCATGCAAATAACAGAAATTTTCATGTTAATGCACATAGATTCCATGCTTATGATAATGTGCATAAAAAGAACTCAAGATCTGCTATTTCATGTCATTACTGTGGAGCCTTTGGGCACTCCATGAGTGATTGTAATGTAATGAAATCTGATGACTTACATGCTCAAAGATTGTAGAAAGCACCTATCAGATGTGTTACTAACCGTGTAGGACCCAAGATGTCTTGGGTACTTAGAAACACAAAATAAGATCTGTGCTTTGCAGGTATGCCTTGGGGATGAGGAATAAAAGGGGGTCAAATAAACCAAGGCATCCAAAGTTTGGTAAAACCCCACCTCTGCTGGCAGACATTTGAGCTTTTGATAACTTTGTTTAGATAGTTGCATATCATGTTTGATTTGTTAATCAAAATTTCATGCATATAGTTTCTCATTTACATCTATGCTTGGCATTAAAATCTCTCAATGAATATGATGTATTATTTGTGCAACAATTTAACTGAAATTGGTGCTTGCATACGGAAATCTGAATTGATTGAAACTGAGTGAAAATGAATTACACATCATAAAACTGAAAAGCTGAATTGAATGAATTTGTTGCTTGCACGATGTCTCATGCTTAAAATGTTCACCTGCACATTTGACATGCACATGTATTCACAATTGCATATAAGTAGCATATGGTCAGCTTAAGATGCATATAGAACTGCATCTGCATTGGATTGTCATGCATGACTCTTGGTATATAAATAGTGAGATACTAAAGGGCAGATGAATTCTATCTAGAAGTTATTGCTATGTGTGAGGTGGTCTTTAGACCAAGTCTCCGCCTGGTACCATAGGTCAAAGTTGCACAAAGAGCAGTCTAAATGTTCATGAGCATATGTCATAAAAATTCCATACATAAATTTCATTGCATCCATTGTTCTTAGATTTCAGTCATACAGTGCATGGTGTCAGGGGTAGTTGTATACCAAGGAAACAATGTGATCATTGCATATATTACATGCTCTCAGATCACTGCACTTGCATTTACTGGTTAGAAGTGTCGACACCTTGAGTCGACATTAATTGGCAAATGTTCTATATTTTGCTGATAAACTCCTCAATCAGAACAGTCTAGTCTTTGCATATGATACATTCATGTGATTTTGCTTACTTATCTTGATTGCTAGCTCATGCATACATTTAGGGGGGGAATAACTCATATTTTTAAGATTGCATCTGACCCATGCATCACATAACTATCTATCTAGCTCACTTCTATCAACTGAACTTCCCATCTTCAGTTTGAATTGCTATCTTGTTTAAAACCCTATGATGAATGTGAAATGTAACACATCTCAGCTTCCTGCTTCAACTGTTATCAGCCATTATCACTCATCCTATCCATTGGTATCTGTTGAATTGGCTGCTCCTTAAAATGATTTGGCCTTCCCTAAAATTCAGAAAGATTTCTCTGTGCATATCCTGATCATAAATCTGAAAACAACTTAAAGAGGAATCTTCTATTATATAGGACTATGAATGTCTGAAAATTTTAGCTGGTTGAAGTTTTATGTATGTCTTGTGTTTGTTTATGAACATATCTTGAAAATATCTGAGTTAGTCTTAATAAACTTTAACCAACATTTTCACGTTGTGTCTTTTAAACTCTTCTAAATTCTGAAAATTCTAAAATCATGATATTCCTTGATTAATATGTATGAAATAAGTATTATTTTTAAACATATGAGAATCTAGAATATGTCTAAGGGTAAATCTAGTCAGAGCAATATCTTTGGTCACTGAGAAACACATCTCACTCATCAAAGAAATGAGTTGAGGTGTGTCATGAAGTGCCATAGTTAACTCTGCTTAAAAAATTGATTGAAAATCTGACAGAGCAATGGCATGCACACTGAGAAATACATCTCACTCATCAAAGAAATGAGTTGCAGTGTGTCATGAAGTGTAAATGCTATCTCTGTTCTTATGAAACATGACAGTTAGTCCTTCAAAGTGCTTAGGGATACTGGCGTCTAAACAACGTGTATCCTCTAGTTACAAGGGTGTACTAAACTCAAGTGCTCATGAAGATTGTTATGAAAATTGTTGCTGATCTAGTGTATCATTTGAAAATGTTTGCAAAAGAAAAATTCTATTGGAACCCTTGACAGAAACAAATGTTTGCTTATGTGTTTAACCTCAATACTATTGATTGCATCTCTTAAGGGAATCTTTGAAATTGAGTGAGTAAGAAAGAAGACGGTTAAACAAGACTTTCAATATGAAAGCATGGTTCACTTTTATTAAGAAAACTGATTTCAGATATGAGTACAGAAAGCGTATGAACAAGCCTTGCATACATCATATTCTGATCTAACTAGTCAATGAAGAATCATTCATAAATCTCTATAATAGAAGAGTCTGAAATACCTGTTTAATCATATTTATGAGATTGATATCCCATTGAAAACCTTTCTCATTCATTCTGAATGCTCTCTTTCTGAAATTGGACTCCACTATTGCAGACCTAACTATTTGATATATTTGTAATCAGCACTATCTGTTATCTTCTTTGTCATTGCTTTATATGTCCATAATTACCCCTGTGCTTCATTCCAATCACACTGTCCGTCCAAGGGGGAGAATTCTTGCATGTCCCTATGGTTCAATAATCATTCATTTCTTTCCACACCTCCTGCTCTGTCAAACAAGAGAGTATCTTGTCAGGGGGAGTTTTAGATGACAATAACTCAGTTTACATAATAGCTCCAATATCATCTCCTTCAGCAGTCATTGATCATTCCATTTTTTTTTATGTTGTCAAAGGGGGAGAACTTTTGTGAGTCATTGAGTCATCTGGTCATTTGCCATTCTTGGTCATTCGTCATTTGTCACTCTTGGTCAGTCATCATTTGCATCATCAATTGTAACTCTTGTCAGATGTTGCACACATGGTGTTTTACATGCTCATTTCTGACTGAGCTATTCTATGGTGAATGTTCATGAACTTTCATATGGTATTTCACAATCATCATGATGAATCTATTGCAATGACTCATAATATTGCCATCATCAAAAAGGGGGAGATTTTTGTGTCCCCTGTGATTCTGGAGTTTTGATGATGACAAATATTATGTCTCATTATGTTTACATATACATCCTTGATGATATAATCCTGATGTACTATGAGAAAATGTCAGAACAGGTTTAAGAATGACTCACGGGTCATGAAAAGGAAGTCAACCCAAGTCAAAGTCGACTCATTGACAGTAAGGTCAATGAACAGTCAGATCAGGTATTGTTCTGTCTAATCTCAGATCTGTGTAGATGTTAATGCTTGTACAGAAATGTTGGTGCATGTGTTAAGTCCATGCACATAGAAGGTCAATGGCAGTCTTCATTGTGTTAGAAAAGTCCAGGCATTTCACTGTTCACATGAACATATGAAGTCGGTGCTAGTTCCTCTAGCACTTCATGGAGGTCGATGCACGTCATCTTATCGAACACTTTGTGTGCATGTCATGTTAGTGGGCATAGCATTTTCATCGAGCAACTTGTGAGCATGGTGCATACTTTGCACTGGGCAGATAACATCGGTGCACTTCTTCGTCTTCTACACCCAAGGTCTGTGCATATCTTGTGTCTTAGTTTGTGTGTTCATACAACTAAGATCGGTGCAGATTTTTATCTTCAGCATATACATTCAGTGCATGTTTTGGCCAAACGAACATAAGGTCGGTGCAATATGGTACGTCAGTGCATGTTCCTGTGTATGCATGTCACATACCAAGGTCAGTCCATTCATACCCTCGGTGCATGTTTAGGTCCATGCATATTACTGTTTAGGGTCTGTGGACACTTCAAAGTCTGTGCACATTCATGTAGCCGGCGTCTCATGCTGCGTCTTTAGCGCCAGTCTTGCATCTCTTATTGTGTATCATGCAATTGTGTCTTTTGTTGCGTCTCATTCTGCGTCTCATTCTACGTCTCTACTGCGTCTTAGCAATTGCGTCTCATGCACACCATGTGTCAGTGCACCTCTGCGTCTCATGCATTTGTGTCTCATATCTGAGTGCGTCTCATTCTGCGTCTCATGCATAGCTGCAACCGTGTCTCATGCACTAATGGTCTTGCGTCTCTGTTAGCGTCTCATGCACAGCTGCGATCATGTCTGCGTCTCATGCACTTATGGCCTTGTGTCTCTATTAGCGTCTCATCCATTTGAGTCTCACATTGCATGAAGTCGGTGCAAGTTTTCAGTTTCATCATGACCAGGGTCGGTGCAAGGTTTGGTTTCAAAGGATCAACGTCGGTGCATTACTATCTTTATGTACGTTTGAGCTACACAACGTTTGTGCATTGTTTATCTCGGTGCAAGTTTTGCCTTGAGCAAAATAAGGTCTGTGCATTCTTTGCCTTGGTGCAAGTTTGATAGTGCATGTCCTATTCATACCAACCTAAAGTCTGTGCATGTTGACAGATTATAATTTAGAGTCTATACACCCTTCATGACTAATGTTTATAAGGTGTTTGACTAAAAGATTTGTTGACTTTACTTACAGGGAACAATTTCATTCGCAGAAGAGGCACGCGACCTCTGAGAAGGTAGAAGGCTGGCTCATGGATAAAGGGAGAAATGATGGGCACGTGATCCAAGGAAAGGAAGCTTCTATTCCCTAACACATGGACCAATGGAATGTCAGTAGGGTTCTGTTGCTTAATCCTTACGGAGCCCCTGCTCCTATAGAAGAATACCTTACCCTTCGAAGAAGGGTGCCGGTGCTGGAAGAGAGGTCGCTAGAAGAAAAGAAAGGAGAGCCAGAAGAAGAAGAAGAAGAAGAAGAAGAGAGGTAGTCAGTGAGTGAAGAAGAAGCTAAGAGCCAGAGTGAGAGAGAAGAAAATCCTGAGAAGGAGAAAGAGTGTGCAGCTAGTACATCCTGAAGATCTATTCATGAATTGACTCATGGATCAAATCCACAGTTATTGTGCTCCTCGGAGCTATATCTATTTTTGTTTCTCTTGTTTGTTGTGTCCCGTGAGGTGTAAACGGATCTAGAAGGGGGGGTTGAATAGATCCTTTCACAAGTTTTGACCTATTTAAAAACTCTTAGCTAGCGGAAGCTTAAACCACTCTTATAAAGTGAATGAATCACTTAGGCACAATGCACAACGGAATTAAGTAGAGTGGCTCAAATGAAAAGACTTGAATTACAAGCTATGAAACGTCCACACTTCTTTAAGTGAATTACAAAGCATAACACATAGATGAACATGCAATAGCTTGCAACAACCGTGTGTGTGTATGCTATGTTGATCACTCAAAGTGCATATGTGTGTGAGCAATATAACAAAGTGTGGAAGCACACGAACCTGCGAATGGGGTTAGAAGATATAGATCAATCACACACAATAAACAACCCACAACATGGGGATTTTTAAGGTGGTTCAGTTGCAACCCCGCAACCTACGTCCACCCCTCACCAAAACTCGGTGAGGCTTCCTTGCTGACTCACAGCTTGACCCGGGGACACGCCCCAAACCACAGAACAGAGAAAACTCTCTTTCTATCTTCCTACACACAAAGCCGGCAGGGACGGCTACACCGCAGATCGGAGAACTCCCGATTGCCTTCCTACTAACCACCGGTAGGGACGTCAACCGTAAATTGGAACACCCTCCAATTGCCTTCCTACTAACCACCTGGTAGGGACGAATCACAACTTCAATGTTTAACAGTATTGAAAGTAAAACAGATGTGAAGGAATTAAAACAAGAGATTGAGTAAGAAGGAATTGTCCCTTGTATCGATATGCTTTGTTGATCAGTAGCAGGGATCTCTTCTTCCTGCAAATCAATCTTCTTGTAATCACCCTTGAATGGATGATTGTTCTTCACAGAGTACTGTTCATGTGAACAGTAACTGTTCTTCCAATCCTCCTCTTTGGATCTTCCTTTTGATCTCTTTGAATGGATGAAGAAGTGAATAGATGCTACCTTGATCCTTGCTTCCTTCTTCACAGATCTTGGAAGATGATCTCTTTGATATGAGCTTGAATACCTTGGATTGGATGAAGATGTTCTTCACGGAGTACTGTTCACGTGAACAGTAACTCGAACTCCTCTTGCTTTAAACACCCCTTTGAAGCCTCCTTTGATCTTCCCTCTTAGCCTTACTTGCTTCTACTCTTTCTTGGAGGATGCTGGATTGAGATATGAGCTTGAATCATCTTGAATTGATGGAGAGGATATTGGATGTAGCTTTGATCTTCTTTGATCCTCTTGAGTTGATGAAGAGGTGTATGGATGTAGCTTTGATCACCTTTGCAAGCCTTGATTGCTTCTTGCTTGATTGGAGGTTGCTTGGCTTCAGATCTCACCTTGAATCACCTTGGAAGGATGAAGAAGTTCTACTCGAAACACTGTTCACGGAGGTGCTACAGTGCTCTCGAAATGGCCTCCCTTGATTCACTTCATCAACTCCATCAACTAGGGTTTCTAACCCTCTTGTAATGGTTTTATAGACTTTGAATGGTCTATAAACAAGCCCCAGACCAGATCCACAAATCATGGGAAGTTAGGTGAGGTTTGATTAAACAAAACCATGGAAAGAGGCTAGCCACGAGGTGGATTTTGAGGTCAAACAAGGTTGGCTCGGGGCTGGCGGTCGACCTAAGGTTCCTGGCGGTCGACCGCTACTGTAAAATGCTGTAGACGAATGGCCCCTGGGATTTCCGGTCGACCGCCACTGGCTGGCGGTCGACCGCCACTGAAAGATCTTCAGCCTGGGCGGTCCCTGGCTGGGGCGGTCGACCGCCCCTGTGCTGGCGGTCGACCGCCAGCTGGGCAGAACCCGGGTCACCCCGGGTCGGTCCGTTAGCCGATCTAACTCCGCCGCTTGACTTCTTTTGCAGCCCATTCATGTCCGTGGTATCTCCCTTGATAGTCTTGAACGTATCAACGCAGTCTTTAGCTTTGGATTCTCTTAGCTATACTTCTTTGTGCATTGACCTTGGATTTGGAACATGTAAACCAAGTGTTTGAACCTTGATCATCTTGGATGAATGCTCGGACCTTGTAGAAGCTTGCTTCCTTTCTTGGACGCGTTCCTTTCATCGTGCCAACTTCATTCCAGTCGTTCACCATCCAATGGTTTATCACATGACAAGAGTTCCTCTTCCTTAGCTTTCACCTTGACATCTTCACTCCATTTCTTTTGGCTTAGCTCAACGAGCTTTCACCTTTGACATATGGCTTATCTTGTTGAGCTTCTATCTTTCTGAGCTTCCACTTTGTATCTTGAGTGATCTTTTGCACTTGCATCTTGAGTCTTGAGTGATTTGTTGCACTTCCTTTCCACTTTGCATCTTGAGTGATCTTGGCGCCTTTGGATCTATCTTGATTTCTGTGCGGCCAATTGGTTAAGCGTTGCAAGCCATTCTTGATATGTTGAGTTGGCAATATGATGACCTGAAATGTATGCAAATGGATTTTATCAAATGCATAGCAAAAGCATAATAAATAGCAAAATGACTCTAAGGACATACATCATCAAAGCACTAGAAATGAGTCATAGTTGGAATCACATCAAAATAATAGAACCAATCATTAGTTGACTCATAGTTGGACATCATCAAAATAATAGAAACACTCACGTTCCACACATGCCCAACTTGAGCACAACATTCTCCCAACATTCTCCTCCTTTTTGATGATGGCAACTATGAGTCATAAAAAGATTCAAGAACATTCAAGAACACTATGACATGCATATGGCTCAACCAAATCGACTCCACACAAAGAATACCAAAATCTTTGAAATGGCTCAACCCATGCATATGGCTCAACCAAATCGCCATATGGCTCAACCAAATCTTCTCCCCCTTTGCCATCAGCAAGAAGGGAGCAGCAAGAAGGAATCAAATCTTTTCCCTTTTTTGCATTTGTGAGACCAATGAATGAGATCAAGTATGCCAACATAGTCCAATAGAAGAGATAGACAAGACAGCCATAAAGCAATTTTGACTTCAGATTTTTCAATTTTTAGATGTTTTCAAGATTTTAGCTTTTTATGATTTTCAGGATTTTCTATGCAATGCATGGGAAGGCAAGATGCAAGCCATATGTGCAATGCAAGGATGATCAAAACATGAGAATGCAAATATGTATGCATGATCACAAAATGATTTCTCCCAATTATGTATGCATGAAGTGATCACAGATGTGCATAGATGAAGTAGAGCATGTGAATGCAAAGAGTGCAATGTGTGATATGCTCTAAAATGAATTAACTCATGCTAGGCAATGACAATGAATGAACACATGCTATGCAACCCCTTGCTCACAAGATGACATGTACCTCTCGTTCTTCTTCCCTTATATATGATGCTCACCAAACCACAATGCAAACAGCATCACAATGCAAACACTTACAAGAATATATGCAAACATTCTTCCCCTATATGATGAATGACTCACCAAGTCACCAAGCCTTCTCCCCCTATAGAAATGAATGCAACCTTTCTCCCTCTATCTAAATGAATGAACAAATTATGTAGGAAGCTGAGGGAAAGAGGAGTATAGAGCAAACCATTATAAGCAACTAGAAACATGTCGTGATGAATATGTATGGTTCAAAGCTAATGAGTTCTGAATTAACAAAAGAATTTGAAAAAAGCTATATCCATGGTTTAATAGAAGTGAACCAAAAGTGCATGCTCTAGCAATGGTAATCCTCCATTGTCTTACATAGCCATATTCATAATCGTCATCGGGAAAAGCACAACTTGTATTGAGGTTAAACAACCATGACAAATATACGGAATGCTTTGATTCAACATATTTTCCATAATCTTCTGCAATGAAGGTCATATCATTAGACTCATATTTTACGAGCAATCGAGTCTAAGTCATACCTCCTAGCCGTAAGAATACACGTTGTTTAGACGCCCGTATTCCTAGGTATTCGGTAAAACTGACTGTTATGCTTCATAGTGAACAGAGATAGCTGAAATCACCTCATGACATAGCTGATCTCATATCTTTAATGAGGAGATATATTTCTCAGCAATTTAGCCATAGCTCTACCTTGAGTCTAAGCTATAGATAACAAAGATAACAAATTAAGGCACTTCATGACATATCTATCCTCATTTCCTTGATGAGAAGACATGTTTCTCAGTGACCTAATGTCATTGCTTTGTCTAAAGTTTTTCCTTTATGAATTCCAATATGTCAAGTTGTTTAAAAACAATACGAGACTGTAGCAACTCAACCAACTTGACTATGACATTTGAATTTTCAGATTTCAGAAAGATCATTCAAATCACAACATGCAACCTCTAGTTAAAGTCTATTAAAGACTACGTGACATAGATGATTTCAAAAACATATTTATCAGAATTTCAAATAAATCATTAAATCTGAACCATTGTTATTTGATGGACAATCATCAGTGCATATAATAGAAAGCTCTTACACCATTATCATACAATTACCCAAGAATGTTCAGATTGCAAGACTCCCCCTTAGGATGTGCATGGAATAGCTAGATCACTCATGAGATGGGTAAAAAGAAATATGCATGAATGCTATGACCCGACTCATGGTTGTACACTTATTAAATACAACATAATGAATATGAAACATATGCACGAATGCCTTAAGAAAACAACTCCCCCTAGCTATATGGCCTATATGCGATAGTGACGCATGGTACTTGGCGGAGGTGAAACCTCACGCATATTGAGTGCTTCCAGATAAGCATTGCCTGCCTGTCCATACATCAACATTTGATATACCATGGCCATGCAAGAATGTTATGATGTAAAATGATTCAAGCTAGGTTGATGTTGACTCCCCCTGAATACATGCAAGGGTTGGCAATGAACTATGCATCCTAAGATTTATGTGAATACACAATGCAATGACGATGCTGCAAAATGATTGTGCATTATCATTTGTCTTCAAAACATGATGTGCATTAAGGTATGTGTGATTATGAGATGATGCAAACACAAATCATTCACAATGGATTTTGAACTGAATGCAATATGATGATGCAAACACAAATCATTCACAATGGATTTTGAACTGAATGCAATATGATGATGATGATGCCAATAGACTCCCCCTTTGAGCAGTGCTAACATGAATAATGAGTTGAAAATGCAGCCATGGTACGTATCATCAAAACCAAAGTCCAAGAATTGCAAGTGGCTGATATCAGGTAGCAAACAACTCATCATCACATCAACTTCATCAGCATAACAAGTTTTTCATGAGTTAAATAGCTGAAATCAAGTATGGTGTGAGCAAATTATCTAGCTCAAAAGTTCATCTCACACCATGGGGGTTTTGCATTTCAAAGAGCAATTCAATTTGCAGAATTTAATGACATTTGGCAGACTTATGATGCACTATCTACATGTTAGGACTAAACATGCAAGATGATTGAAATTAAAAGGTTTATGTACATACCTGTGCCTTGAGCTTTTATTTACCTGACCATTCATTTGTTCAGCTCCAAGGCATCCTGCACCCAAAATTCTTGTTTAGAATTTTTAGGTATCCAAGCTTGCTTGGGTCCTTGTGGGTTAGCAACAGGTTTAGCATCTTGACTCATCTTTTTCAAGGCAATTAAATCATCTTCCCTCATTGTATGGCAACCATACATCTCATGCCCATTTTTACCACAGTAGAAACCACGCACAAAAGATTGATTATCCTTTTTATGTTCATGTGCATGTGCATGTGGCCTATACTTTTGTGGGCGAGCATGATTCTTACCTTTCATGGTATGAGGGTGGTGTCTTTCTTTCTTTCCTTGTTCTTTCACTTGCTGTCCTGCTCTAAGCTCATCATTTCTCAAGATAAAATAATCATGCACAGTGTGACCATGTCTACCACAATAATAACAACGGACATTCTTTTTGTGGAAAACATGATATTTAGCATTGAGCATGTTATGGTGCATGTTTGGATGAGAATGCTGAATTTTACTTTTCTTTCGAGCAGTATGCCCTTTTTGGTGACCACATGAAGTGGTGGCTTCCGGTGAGCCAAAATCTTGGATTTGGGCAAACATTGACAGAAAATCATTCAAACCTTGAATTTCATTTTCAAGTGAAGAAATATGCTGTTTAGACTCATTAAGACCCTCTTCACATGCTTCCAATTGCTCATTGAGCATGGCATTTACAGCTTTAAGATTTTGACTTTGTTGTTCTAAAGCATGCAATGTTTCGGAGTGATCATCAATGATAGATTTGCCTTTTTCATGTGCAGCCAATTTTTCATACAATTCTTCTTCAACTTTTTCACATTCAATTTTCTTTTCCAACAACTCTTTATTCTCTTCCTTTAGAGAATCAATCAAAGTTTGTTCCCATTCAAGATCATCATGGAGACCAACATTTATGTTTCTCAAGAATGAACATTTTTCACATTCAAGGTTAGCAGAGTATGAAACAGAATTTTTATTTTCTTCAATTAACCTCTCATCATGGATTAGCCCATCGGCCATAGTTTGATCATTAGAGATTGACTTAGGTTATTTTTGAGGTTTTATTACAATTTCTTTCAATCTAGTGATTTCATCATGAAGATTTTCATTTTCTTCCCTTAGACATGTAATGCTTTGTTTATGCGTAACTAGATCAACTGAGAGAGTGTTGTTGAGCTCTTTAAAAGTAGAACACTTTTTACAAATCGAGCTTTCATTTTGGTTTATTTTCTTGAGATCCTTTTTCAACTTTTTATTTTCTGATATTGCCTTTTTGTATTGTGTAAAGAACTCATCATAGGATTCCATAAGTTCTTCAAAAGTGAATTCCTCGGAATCAGAATTTACCTTTGATGAGGATGGTTTGCTTGACTCTTCTGCACGGTCGGCCATGAAGCATTCTTGTTCTTGTTCTTGTTCTTTTCATTCATGGATTTTCACCAACTTGTCCAATACTTGCTTGGCTGTGCTGCAAGAAGACACAAGATGAGTTAGTCTTAGATCAACTGCAGCTGTAATTAAGTTATATGCAAGACGATTATCATTGTGTTTGGTCTCATGTTCGGCTAACCAATCAATTGAATTTGATGGCAGCTCATGAGGACCATTATATATAAGAGTCCACAATTATGGATCTATGGAGCTAACATAGATGAACATTCTTCCAACCCATGTAGAAAAATCTGAACCATCATAAATGGGCGGAGAAACCATCGAAGCAAGTGTAGCATGTGAATCCATCTAAATAATAAACACCGGGATCTTTCCCTGCAGATCGTTGGATCTGGGAATGACAGAGCTTAGCTCTGATACCACTTGTTGGGTCCCGTGAGGTGTAAACGGATCTAGAAGGGGGGGTTGAATAGATCCTTTCACAAGTTTTGGCCTATTTAAAAACTCTTAGCTAGCGGAAGCTTAAACCACTCTTATAAAGTGAATGAATCACTTAGGCACAATGCACAGCGGAATTAAGTAGAGTGGCTCAAATGAAAAGACTTGAATTACAGGCTATGAAACGTCCACACTTCTTTAAGTGAATTACAAAGCATAACACATAGATGAACATGCAATAGCTTGCAACAACCGTGTGTGTGTGTGTATGCTATGTTGATCACTCAAAGTGCATATGTGTGTGAGCAATATAACAAAGTGTGGAAGCACACGAACCTGCGAATGGGGTTAGAAGATATAGATCAATCACACACAATAAACAACCCACAACACAGGGATTTTTAAGGTGGTTCAGTTGCAACCCCGCAACCTACGTCCACCCCTCACCAAAACCCGGTGAGGCTTCCTTGCTGACTCACAGCTTGACCCGGGGACACGCCCCAAACCACAGAACAGAGAAAACTCTCTTTCTGTCTTCCTACACACAAAGCCGGCAGGGACGGCTACACCGCAGATCGGAGAACTCCCGATTACCTTCCTACTAACCACCGGTAGGGACGTCAACCGCAAATTGGAACACCCTCCAATTGCCTTCCTACTAACCACCTGGTAGGGACGAATCACAACTTTAATGTTTAACAGTATTGAAAGTAAAACAGATGTGAAGGAATTAAAACAAGAGATTGAGTAAGAAGGAATTGGCCCTTGTATCGATATACTTTGTTGATCAGCAGCAGGGATCTCTTCTTCCTGCAAATCAATCTTCTTGTAATCACCCTTGAATGGATGATTGTTCTTCACAGAGTACTGTTCATGTGAACAGTAACTGTTCTTCCAATCCTCCTCTTTTGATCTTCCTTTTGATCTCTTTGAATGGATGAAGAAGTGAATAGATGCTACCTTGATCCTTGCTTCCTTCTTCACAGATCTTGGAAGATGATCTCTTTGATATGAGCTTGAATACCTTGGATTGGATGAAGATGTTCTTCACGGAGTACTGTTCACGTGAACAGTAACTCGAACTCCTCTTGCTTTGAACACCCCTTTGAAGCCTCCTTTGATCTTCCCTCTTAGCCTTACTTGCTTCTACTCTTTCTTGGAGGATGCTGGATTGAGATATGAGCTTGAATCACCTTGAATTGATGGAGAGGATATTGGATGTAGCTTTGATCTTCTTTGATCCTCTTGAGTTGATGAAGAGGTGTATGGATGTAGCTTTGATCACCTTTGCAAGCCTTGATTGCTTCTTGCTTGATTGGAGGTTACTTGGCTTCAGATCTCACCTTGAATCACCTTGGAAGGATGAAGAAGTTCTGCTCGAAACACTGTTCACGGAGGTGCTATAGTGCTCTCGAAATGGCCTCCATTGATTCACTTCATCAACTCCATCAACTAGGGTTTCTAACCCTCTTGTAATGGTTTTATAGACTTTGAATGGTCTATAAACAAGCCCCAGACCAGATCCACAAATCATGGGAAGTTAGGTGAGGTTTGATTAAATAAAACCATGGAAAGAGGCTAGCCACGAGGTGGATTTTGAGGTCAAACAAGGTTGGCTCGGGGCTGGCGGTCGACCTAAGGTTCCTGGCGGTCGACCGCTACTGTAAAATGCTGTAGACGAATGGCCCCTGGGATTTCTGGTCGACCGCCACTGGCTGGCGATCGACCGCCACTGAAAGATCTTCAGCCTGGGCGGTCCCTGGCTGGGGCGGTCGACCGCCCCTGTGCTGGCGGTCGACCGCCAGCTGGGCAGAACCCGGGTCACCCCGGTCAGTCCGTTAGCCGATCTAACACCGCCGCTTGACTTCTTTTGCAGCCCATTCATGTCCGTGGCATCTCCCTTGATAGTCTTGAACGTATCAACGCAGTCTTTAGCTTTGGATTCTCTTGGCTATACTTCTTTGTGCATTGACCTTGGATTTGGAACATGTAAACCAAGTGTTTGAACCTTGATCATCTTGGATGAATGCTCGGACCTTGTAGAAGCTTGCTTCCTTTCTTGGACGCGTTCCTTTCATCGTGCCAACTTCATTCCAGTCATTCACCATCCAATGGTTTATCACATGACAAGAGTTCCTCTTCCTTAGCTTTCACCTTGACATCTTCACTCCATTTCTTTTAGCTTAGCTCAACGAGCTTTCACCTTTGACATATGGCTTATCTTGTTGAGCTTCTATCTTGCTGAGCTTCCACTTTGTATCTTGAGTGATCTTTTGCACTTGCATCTTGAGTCTTGAGTGATTTGTTGCACTTCCTTTCCACTTTGCATCTTGAGTGATCTTGGCACCTTTGGATCTATCTTGATTTCTGTGCGGCCAATTGGTTAAGCGTTGCAAGCCATTCTTGATATGTTGAGTTGGCAATATGATGACCTGAAATGTATGCAAATGGATTTTATCAAATGCATAGAAAAAGCATAATAAATAGCACAATGACTCTAAGGACATACATCATCAAAGCACTAGAAATGAGTCATAGTTGAGTCATAGTTGGAATCACATCAAAACAATAGAACCAATCATTAGTTGACTCATAGTTGGACATCATCAAAACAATAGAAACACTCACGTTCCACACATGCCCAACTTGAGCACAACATTCTCCCAACATTGTTTGTTTTTCGTTTGTTCTTTTCATATCTTTAGTGCTTTCCGTTTCCCTGATTTGGGATCGGGGTTCTTCCTGTGGACTCAGGAGAAGGGAGACGTAGTCTCCGGTTACAAGTAGTGGTGTGCTACTTGTTGGTTTCCCTCTAGTTTGGAGGAAGGGTGGATTGGTCCTCCGGTTTACAAGTGACTGGGTGTCACTTGTGATTTCCCTCTGGTGTGGAGGAAGGGAGATTCGTCTCTGGTTCTTGTCTTGTGGGTAGCAAGTCAAGGTGCCAAGCTTCTGCAGGTTGCAGAGCTTGGTTTGCGGGATTTGTCTCCCTCGGTTTGTCAAGTTGTTAGGCAGCGTCTGTTGCAGACTGAGTCTGCTGTTCTTGCGTTTGCAAGGGAAGCCTCACTCCGATTTGGAGTGAGGGGTGGACGTAGGCAGACAGGAGGTCTGGCCGAGCCACCTAAAAAATCCTGGTGTTCTGTGGTTTGCTTTTACGCTCTAGTCCATATCTTTTACCACCCTTCGCAGGATGTTTCATGAGCGCTATATGGTTGATGGTTGTCTCACTTGACTCGTTTATTAGCCTACAGCGTTATTTGGTTTGTTCAGTGAGCTTGCGTACCTTTGCTCTTATCTGCTGTTATCATCTTCTTCACTGAGTTAGAAGTTTGATTGGTTGACCAGTTTGGTGTCTGAGTGTTGCTTGGTTGGCAATATTTTATTTTCGCAATAGTTTTTTAAAGGGGATTCATTCACCCCCCCCCCTCTGAATCCGTGCCTCGCACCCCAACAGTAATCGATGCTCATGGCCCTAACTTTAATGTACAAGGGGAACACGTGTACAACGAAGAACCACCAAACAAGTCGGCTGAAAGATTTTATCAGTTACTTCGGGATGCTGATGAGCCACTATGGGATGGTTGTGAAAATCACGCTCGCTTATCTGCTGTCTCACAGTTGTTGAATTTGAAATCCAAATTTCACCTTAATGAGAGTTGTTTTGACCGTATGCTCCTCCTTATCAAGAGTATGCTGCCTATGGATGAGAAGCTCCCTGAAAATTTTTATCATGCAAAGAAGATGGTCAATGATTTAGGGCTTGGATACCAAAAAATAGACGCATGCCCTAATCACTGTATGCTATATTATGAAGATAATGTAGATAAAATATCATGTGATATTTGTCATCATGATAGATTTAAACCTAAGAGAGGGGACAATTCAAAGCAGAAGGATATGCCTTACAAGTCATTGCGATACTTCCCTCTCATACCCAGATTGCAGCGGATGTATATGTCGTCAAAGACAGCTCGACATATGATATGGCACGCGGAAAGAGTACGTCGTGTAGATGATATAATCAGTCATCTCGCCGACGGTGAAGCTTGGGCTCATTTCAGTCGTAACTATACTGCTTTTGGTCACGAGCCACGCAATATTAGGTTAGGTTTAGGCACAGATGACGTCAACCCATTTGGAGGTTCAATGACGTCTTACTCATGTTGGCCAGTCTTCATGACGTCGTACAACCTTCCGCCAGGCATGTGCCTGAAGCGAGACAACCTTTTCTTAACTTTGGTGATTCCAGGTCCAAAAAATCTAGGAAAAAATTTGGACATATATCTCAGGCCACTGATTGATGAGTTGAAAATGTTATGGAATGATGGAGTTGTTACTTATGATGCGTATAGAAAATAAAATTTCACTATGAAGGCTGCATTGATGTGGATAATAAGTGACTTCTCTGCATATGGAATGCTATCTGGCTGGAGCACACACGGGAGGTTGGCATGTCCTTACTGTATGGCTGATACCAAATCATTTGTCCTTAAATATGGTAAGAAATCATGCTGGTTCGATTGTCATCAACGGTTTCTACCAATTGACCATCTGTTCCGAAGGCAAAAGGACTCATTCATTAAGAACACAGTTGAAATGGAAGAAGCAGACTTGGAACTGATGTCTAGTTAACAAATGGCGGCACAGGTGTAAAACATACCAGATATAGTGCAATTGTCGGGCAATACACGACATCTTCGTGGATTTGGAGAGGATCACAATTGGGTGAAGAGAAGTATCTTCTGGGAATTACCTTACTGGTCAGCCCTTTCGATACGGCACAACCTGGACATCATGCATGTTGAGAAGAATGTCTTTGATAATGTGTTCAACACCATCATGAATGTGAAAGCCAAAACAAAGGATAATGCCAAGGCGGGAGTAGACCTGAAGATACTTTGTAAACCACCAGAGTTGGAATTGCGGCCGGTACAGGGCAAAGTTGTGCAACCTAAAGTAGCTTACGTGTTGAAAGACACACAAATCAATGAACTGTGCCAGTGGCTGAAGCAATTAAGATTCCCTGATGGATATGTGTCTAACATAGCCCGTTGTGTGAACTTCAATGAGGGAAAAATATATGGATTGAAAAGTCATGACTGACATGTGTTCATGGAGAGACTTCTGCCCATTACACTCCGTGACATATTGCCAAAGCCTATATGGGGAGCATTGACTGAGTTGAGTCAGTTTTTCAGGATTCTATGTGCTTTAGAAATCAAACTTTGGGACGTGCAAAGTATGGAATAGAATGTGGTCACGACGGTATGCAAGTTGGAGAAGATATTTCCCCCCACGTTCTTCGATTCCATGGAGCACCTGATTATCCATTTGACATATGAGGCCAAAGTTGGAGGACCGGTACAATTTCGATGGATGTATCTATTTGAGAGGTAATCAGTATGTATTTACTGATTAATTGACAGTAGTTACATGTGTCTATAATTGTCACTATATGTCATTGCCATATGAATTATTGTCATAGGTGTATGCATGACCTGAAAATGAAGGTTCACAACAAGGCTAAAGTAGAGGGTTCGATTACCGAGACATATATTATTGAAGAAATTTTAATCTTCTGCTCGATGTACTTCGAACCTAAAATTCAAACTCGCCGCAATCGACCTCCACGTAATGATGATGGAGGAGAGGTGGGTCCGTCCGACCGGTTGTCCATATTTAAGTATCTAGGACGTGCATTCGAACATTGTTCGAATTGCATATTAGAGGACAGAGAGTTGTTGGCCGCAGAGATCTAGGTTCTCCTGAACTGTGCTGAGATTGAACCTTATGTTGAGTGAGTCCTCAACTCCGTAGGTGCTAAAATTTATAGGCATCTTGACATTCTTCCTCCCATTTACGGTGATGTTGCATTCATCATTGCAGGTAATTTGATTCTGAATTAATTACTCGATGTCCACACCTCAATGAGTTGGAGGTTCAAAATGAACGAGAGAGATCTTTTACCAGATGGCTTAAAGGTCAAGTAAGTGCCAATCTACCAATTTCACAAAGCTTGAGGTATATGCAAGTTCAATTTAAAGTAACGTGGTTTATATTCATAGGTTGAAGAAGGTTATTGTAATACCTTAGATCGTTATCGGGTCTTCCGGATCTTTATCAGAGTGCTTTCGGATAGCTTTTGTGGGTCCTGAGTTGAGTTTTACGATCCACGTGAGTTTTTCTCTCGTACAACTTACGGAACCCTGTGGTGAGTTTATTTCTCAGTTCATCGACTCGAGGATGCTACAGTTGCGATGTACACTTTGAGAGGATCGTTTCGGCTATTTTTACGTATTTTTCTAAATTAGTCCATTTTTGGCTCAAAAATCAAAATTTTTGAAAATTAGGAAAATTCCTAATTTCCTTTCCTTTTTCTTTTCCTTTCCTCTTTCCTTTCCCTCATTCACCGCCGCGACTCTCTCTCTCCCATTTTCTCTCTTCTCTCGCCCTCTGCTCCGGCTGTAGACGGAGGAGGCACGGGTAGGCTGAGGTGATGCTGTGGGGATGGTCCGGAGTGCGATGGGGCGAGGATCAGACCGTTTCTGGCGCGATCCCGAATGGTGGATTCAAAGCTAACGGTCGAGCTCGCGATGCAGTTTTCGGCGTGGTTTAGTCACTACGGTGCACGGAATCTTCGGTGGAGGTAGGGAGACAAATCACCTACTTCTCTTCTATGTTCCCGAGTGGGTTTCGTTCAGTTTCGGGTAAAGCATGCTCGGGGGGTGTGCGTTGGGTTCGCCAAAAAATGGCGATGATTTTTTACTAGATTACTTTCATTGTGACCCCCACCATGTCTGTATTCCATTTTCGCTGATTTCGTGTTGATTGGTCGTCACTTGGGGCCGGTACAAGTCTGGGAACCCCGGTGACCCAATTAGGGTCGATTCGATGGAATCGCCCATTTCTTGCGATTTATATGTTTCATGGACCCCTTCCGACCTGTGGAAGGTTATTTTTGTCTATTAGGAGTGTTTCCCCTGCGTTTAGATGCATATGGGGCGTGGAATGGCCTAGATCAGCAATTTCCCCTATTTTCCCGCCGTATCGTGATTGCGGTCGTTTCAGAGACCGCTAAAGGTCTCTGGCGGCCCCACGATGGACCAGCACACTCTATAGTGTGTCGGTTAGTTTTAGGTCGACTGAGGTTGGCGGCCCAACCTCTGACCGCCACTTGTCTCTGGCGGCCCTATGATGGTGCGCCAAGGTTCATTTTTCCTCGATTCTAGCGTACATCGGTTCGGTCTGGCGGTTCTATCTTTGATCGCCAGAGCCTTGTAGCGCGCCTTCCTTAGGCCGCTACAGTGAGTTTGACCGGGTCAATGTTTTAAGTCGGTTGGCCTTAGCGGCCTAACCTTCGTCTGCCTCTTCGTTGTAGCGCGCCCTTCTTAGGTCGGTACAGTCCATTCATCTTAGGTCAATGTCTTAGGGTGGTTAGTGTGGCGGTTCATTCTTAGACCGCCTTAGTCCGTGTATCGCGTCTATCTTAGACCGCTATGGTGGTTTAACTGGATAAGTCGGTTCGAGGGTTGACTGGGTGTAGTGGCCATATCTTTGACCGCCACTGTCATATTGCGGCCCTGTGTAAGACCGCCAGAGTCTTTGCCTCTGTGTGTATAGCGGGTTCTTCCTTGACTGCTTGTGTTGCTTAGCGGCCGAGTGATTTACCGCTTGCATCCCAGAGGATGGTTTATCGGTATTTTGGTTTCCGATTGTCTTGGCTCGACCTTGTGGTTTGTCCATCGTCCCGTGGATGTCTCTTGATGACCTATGAGGGCTATGACCACGATATAAGGTAGTCAGGCATGCCTTGGTTTCTGTACTACTGTAGAATCGTTGTCAGGTTCCGGTCAACCCGATGTGACCCAGTGGTTGACACGTGACCTTGTGTGTGTCTCGGCTATTCTGGATAGATAGAGACAGTGGTTCTTGATGCCTTGAGGTATCGTCTTACCATGGTTTGTGTGTCCAGGTGTGCTGAGGGTCTTGGTGATTCCTCAGGTCTCTGTGAGTCATTTTATGTGGATGTGTCGTTTCCTCTGGCTTAGGATTTGATCGATTGGTGGCTTGTTCCGCCGTTACGCGACGATCTTGACTCTGAGTCGTGAGACTCACGGATCGTTGTGTTAGCAGGTCTAGTTGTCATATCCTGAGTCTGTTCACAGTTTGGTATGCTACCTTGGTGCTTCGTAGTACGTGTAACAGTGCTTTCTCGGCATGTCTATACTCCAGCACTCGTGTTTCCGAGTCTCTGTGTCTAGTGAGCCTCCACTAGTCGTAGCCTGACGACCTCGAGTGTCGGCCCACCTGGGAGTGGTGGTTGAGGCAGTTCCCGAGATACGGTTTTTATGCTAGTTTCTGTGGGCCCCTACTTTACGATAGCATCCTGCTGAGGGGGGAAACTAGCTAGAGGCCTGGCGCTAGGCATGAGCTGGTGTGTGCACACGTGGTCAGGGAGTTTGAACGAACGCCGACGGGCGTGACCCTGACTAGTCACTCGTTACTGTAGTTCCTGTTCTGGTTCAGTGAGTATCTCAGTCTCCGTCGTTCTCGGCGTCCGTAGCGAGATACCTGTGGCGAAGTGTAAGACGTCAGTGGACGCATCTGGCTATTCTTCTAGTGAGGAGGTGCTTCCGTCACGTGACATGTGACTCTCACATTTCTCGTTCATCTTGACCTTCCCAGGTTAGTCTTTTCTTGGCCTTACCCGAGGTCAGTGCTGTGTAGTATGCACGATGATCCAGTCGTGTATGCGTTTGCGCTTAGGGAGTGTGCACGGCAACCTAGTCGTGTAGACTTTAGTGTTCCGTGTTTGTCTAGGTCTTTTCGAGGGCTTGTTGCCTGTCTTTATAGGCCTTCCCCTCAGGCCTTGTGCTTGGTCAATGGATCGGTAACTCCTAACTCTGTGAGATCAGGGTTCGCCCTTCTGCTGCTGTTGGAGTAGCGTAGGAGCCGAGGTTCTAGTTCGGTTCGGCTTCTTTTCCCTTTTCTTTTAGCTATTCTACTCCTTCCGTTACGTCTTTCCTTTACAACTTTCTAGTTATGGTTTAGCTTTTCCTGCTTTACTACTCCTACTGTTTCAGCTGTTGTTCCGTGTTACTGCATGTTTTTCAGTGGGGATCCGCGTGACCCCTACTGAGCCAGTGACACGAGGCTCACCCCTACTTTTTAGGTGTGGCGTCTCTTCTTCCATCACGGGTCCTGGTGTGGCGTGCTCATAATTGCCAGCGGTACCTACGTCGGGCTTCCCCCGACCTCAGTGTACGTCTTCTTTCTATTCGACTGTACTTGTCTTTCGTTTGGACTGGACTCTGGTATAATTGTAAATCTTAACTGTTAATAAAAAAGTAATTTTATTTCTGCTACTTTAGCAAACCTGATTAATGAAATTTAATTGCTTACTGTTATATATGCGACTTCAATGTACTACATGACATTCCTTTTATCCCTTCGGAGCTTTACAGCTCTTGGGAGGCTTCACGGGTTCCAAGAGATATCGGGTCTACTCGGTAGTCCTATCGGGTATATTCGGTATTCGGTGTCCGGGTCGTCATAGTTATGTTACTGATGAAAGAGTCCGGGTGATAAGTTATGGACTTTTGAAGGTCGCGCATGCCTATCCAGGATTTTTTGTGAATGGTTATAGATTTCACACCAATGATTATGGACGAAATAAGTCTACGATGAATAGCAGTATATGCGTGAAAGGAAGTACATATAATGAAAATGATCTTGATTACTATGGTATTCTTGAGGAGGTCATAGAATTACTGTATTTCGGACAACACAACCATATATTCCTTTTTAAGTGTCATTGGTTTGATCCTAATTCAGTTCGAAACGACGCAACATATGGGATTGTCGATGTCAAACATATATCCAAATTGAATACCTATGAGCCGTTCATTTTGGCCGCACAAGTCCAACAAGTGTATTATTCAAGTTATTCATCGTCCAAGAATAAAGATTGGTGGGCAGTCTGTAGGGTAAAACCAAGGCTTGCGCCTAATGATGAGTTAGATCTGATTGAAGCTGTCTCAGAGGATTCTAGTGCCGAATATTTTCAATCAGACCAGGGTGACACTGCAGAGTTGGTTACTTCTAATCCTCATCTGATCGAATCTGACGATCCACTTCAGTTGTGTATTGAGGATGAAGTGGAAGAAGTCGATTCAACTGAGCTAACTGAAGCAATTGTTGGGCAGGAGGAGTCCTCTGAGGAGGAAGTGTATGAATATAGTGATAATGAGGTGTTGCATCCCTATGATTTTGATGATGTCCCACACTATAAATCAATCTTCTATCTCTAGATTAATGTTGTTTCATCATGTGAGTGAGTACAGTTCAATGGCTGTCAGATAACATGCTCTACCTTAATTCTGCCTACACTCTGTCTGCATAGTCTTCACACCAGGGCGTCAACTCAGTGTGCTGATGCGTCGACCCTTCAGTCATTGCATGTCTCTGTTCTCACACCAGTGCGTCAACTCAATGTGCTGATGCGTCGACCCTTCAGTCATTGCTTGTCTCTGTTCTCGCACCAGTGCGTCAACTCTGGGTGCTGATGCGTAGACTCTTCTGTTCAGGTTCTTCATTTGATTAAGTCTATACATCATCAGTTGAACGTAAAACTAATACGTTGCAGCGTCAACTCATTGGGCTGCAGCGTCAACTCAGCATGTTTGCACTTCGCCTTCAGACTTTCAAGTCTATACACCCTATACTCATTCAAGTCTGTTCAGCCGTTTGCATCTCATAAAGTCTATACATTCGGGTCCTTGGGCAAAGTCTATACATCGCTTAGTCTGCACATTGCCTTCAGCCCAAGTGCTCAAAGCCTAAGTCTATACACTCGTTTGTGAGACCTTCAACTCTGTACACTGCTTGAGCCTCACCAAGTATGTACATCGCTTCAAGCGATTCTAGTCTATACAGTCTGCCTTCACACTAAGAGTCTGTACATCGGTCCTACAGCCGATCGTCTCACTCACTCTTTGCAAGTCTGTACAGCCTACCGTCTCATGCAACGTCTAATGTTAAAGTCTCGACATCGCATTGCATCGTCTCTATCAGTGTCTCACTGGTCTAGTCTGTATAGACTTTAGCGTCTCATGAAAGTCTATACAACGCATCAGTTTTTAGAAGTCTGTACACTGGCCTTTGCATTAAGCCTCAAAGTCTGTATAGTCGTGTACAGTGAATTCCAAGTCTATACATCCTTCAGCTGGATCTGTTCAAGTCTGTACATCGCCCAACTGATTTGGCAAGTCTATACAACGTGAAGTCCTCACCTCGTCTTGGTTCAAGTCTATACAGTCTGAAGTCTACATTGCTTTACATCCACAGAGTCTGTACAGCCTATCTGACTTCATGGGTAGCATGCCTTTAGTGCGTTGACGCACTTGGCTGACTGCGTAGACGCAATGGTGCGTCTTTCGCTTCCTTCTTGTTCACTGCGTCGACGTTGACACTGGATGCGTTGACGCATTGGTCAGCTTGCCTAGGGAGTGAGCATTTTTCTTGAGGAGCTGAGGCGACGCTGCACGCTGGAAGCGTTGACGCCTTGGCTGTTGACCAAGGGTCTTTTGATCAGCATCAAAGTCTGACAATTGTCCACTTTTTACAAGTCTACACATTGGGTTGTACGACCACAATCCTATACATTCTGTTATTACAACTTGAGTCTTCAGAGCTCACAGCACACTCATTACAAGTCTGTACACTGGTTAGGCTTTGTGAAGTCTACATAGTTGCTGAGCAATGTGAAGTCTACACTTTTGTCTCCTCTAGAGGTCTATACATTGGCTAAGGGTCTTCAAGTCCATACAGAGTCATCTGATGCATGCTGTCTGAAGTCTGTACAGCATGCCTTGCTGTTTACAGCTTTCAAAGACACATTGCACTGCGTCAACGCAGTGCATAGGCACGTAGTGTAGCGTCAACGCATTGCATTGTGCATACCCTGGTAAAGTCTATACATGCGTTTATTCATTAAGTCTATACATTCTCTCACGATTGTACATAGTTACTCAGTTGATGTTTCTGAAGTATATACATTCTTGCTAAAAGCCTGAACTAACTAAGTCTATACATTCCATCTGTCTGTCTGCAGGCGATTCAGGCTGATGATTGGGCACGTGAATCGAGGTTGGCACCTGACATGTGATCCAAGACAACAGGCGCATGACACGTGGATGGCAACCTTGTCAGGATGCTGCCATGTGGTCGAAATTCAAATGATCTGGCCAAAAGTGCATGGGCGGGAACCTGGCAGCCACACGCCATTATCTGCTATAAATATAGAGCTTCATCCTTCAGTAGAAGTTCGATCGTGAAAAGAAAAAGCAGAAGCCATTGGTGAGAGTCTGCACGATCCAGAAAAGAAAAGGAGCAGAGAGTTCCATATCTGAGAGGAGTTTGTTCGAGAGAGAGAGTGTGTGTGTGGATTGATGAATTGCTTCATTTGAAGCTACATTTGTATTAGGTTTCAGAACCGATTTCTTCTTCATTGGTTTTTCTTTCTATTTTGCTTTCGTTTATTTTTGTTCTTCCATTCTGATTTGAATTGGTTTCCCTCCGGTGAGTGGAGGAAGGGAGTGCTACTCCAGTTTCCCTCTGAGTTGCAGAGGAAGAGAGATCGGTGATCTCTGGTGTTGTTAGTGACAGGTTGTCATTAACAGTTTCCCTCCGTGTGTGGAGGAAGGGAGAGGATTCTTCGGTTGTGTTCTAGCTGGGAGCTAGAACAGGTTTCAAGTTCTGTGGGTAGCAGAGCTTGGTCGAGGGATTTGTTTCCCTTTGGTGTTCAAGCTGTGTGGCAGCATGTTGTACGCAGACTGAGTCTGCTTGTGATCTAGCTTTACCTAGTGGAATCCTCACTCTAGTTGGAGTGAGGGGTGGATGTAGATTGCGGACTGTAATCGAACCACCTAAAAACCGAGTGCCTCCTCTGTGGTTTGCTATTGATTTATGTGCTCTTCATCTGCTTGTCCCTTTGCCTTCAAGTGATCAGTTCTTCACTCTCATCTATATTTCTCTGTGTACGGGTTAAGAAGGTGCATTAGCAGTAGAATCTATTTTCCGCCTGAGTTTCTGCAAATTGGGAGTGATCTATTCATCCCCCCCTTCTATATCACTCTTGCTGCACTAACAATTGGTATCAGAGCGGGTTTACGCCATGTGGACGAACGGTCAAGGAAATGCTGGTGGTCCTAGAACCTTCATGGCCGAAGGTCAATCCATTAGTCACCCTCCTTATTTCGATGGTAGTAACTATCTGTTTTGGAAGAACGGGATGGAAGTGTTCATCAGGGCTCAGAGTCATAAACTGTGGAGAGTAATCACGGTGGGGCCATATGAGCTGCCACCAAACAAGGATGCTTGGACAGATGACCATGTCAAGCTCTCTTCACTAAACTGGACGGCGCTGAACATAATCCAGTGTGCTGTTCATCCAGAGGAATATGCCCGTATATCTGCATACAGAACTGCCAAGTGAATGTGGGATGAGCTGCAATTGATCTATGAAGGTACAGCTCAAGTGAAAGCCTCGAAGGTAAACCTCTACACTTCTAAGTATGAAATGTTTAAGATGAATGCAGATGAGAATATAACCGAAATGTATGCCAGGTTATCCTTGATCACTAACACTCTTAAAGGGCTAGGGAAGGATCTTGCTGAGGCAGATATAGTCAAGAAAATCCTTAGATCTTTATCACCGGCATGGCACACTAAGGCCATTATGATTGAGGAATCAAAAGATTTGACTGTCTTGACTGTGAATGAACTCATAGGATCCCTTATGACCTATGAGATGAATTTCCAAGGAGGTGGAGAAGGAAGTGAGAGGAAGGGTAAAAATGTAGCTCTAAGAGCTTCCCGCAACAAGGGTAGTAACAGTGGGAGCAGCAGCAGTAGCCCCGAGTCTGAGTCCAAGCTTGAAGGTTTATCAAATCTCGACCAGGAGGAGCAGGCAATGCTCACTAGACAGTTCAGAAAATTTTTGAAGAAAAAGGGAAAGACCTTTAGGAAGAAGAAGCCACAACCCTTTAACAAGAATGCTGAATTTACCAGTTATAGGGATAGAAATCCTAAGAAACTGACTTGTTTTAATTGTAACAAACAGGGACACATGAGAGGCGAATGCCCAGACCTCCAGAAGAAGGGTCCCTATCTTCAGAAGAAAAACATAAAGGTGCAAAAGAAGAAGAAGCCACAGGCGATGGTCTGCACATGGAGCGAGGAAGAAGAAGACCCCGAAGATGCTTCCTCAAAAGAATATGAAGATGGAATTTGCCTTATGGCAAACAGTGAAGAGGAGGTAATAAATGTTTTTAAAAATTTCTCAATTGATGACTGGGAGGATGCTTATGCTGATTTGTTAGATAAATTTAATTCCCTTAGCAAAGAGCACAGAGTTCTGAAAAGAAAATTTAACACAAGTGTTGAAGAACAAACTCTAGTCTGTGAGGAAAATGAAAAGCTAAAAGAATAACTAGAAGAAATGACCTCACTAAGGAAAGAAAATGATAAGTTCAAGGGAGAAACTCAAGAAAGTCAAAAACAGCTCAATGAATTCAAAACTAAAATTGAAGAAGGCATGAATGAAATTAGAGTGAATTCAGAGAAATATGAAGCTGTGAAGAAAGTAAATGCTGAACTCCTAAAGAATTCTGAGTATCTTCAAAAGGAGCTGGAAGACAAACAGAAAGTCTTAGAAAAGTTTGTCCAAGGAAAGACTAGCCTAGATGCTATACTAGGGACTAGGGTCAATTTCAATAAGGAAGGTCTAGGCTATGACCCAACCAACAAGAGACCCTTGCAATTCAAGACCATCACCTTCTGTCCAGAGAAGGGAAAAGAAAAGCTGGACACACCATCCAGCTCAAACAGCTCTAAGGGAATTCAAAGTCCTAAAGAAAATATAAAAACCAGTACTGGACAACCATTTAAGATGGGAATGAATTTTATGAAGAATAACACTATGCCCACTTACCAGAACACAAATGGTAGATGGACCAAGAAAGTAAATCAGAATAAGAGCTGGAATTACAACAATCAGATGGGTCCAAACAGGACCTACTGGAGAAATAACTTTCATGGTCAAAGATATGCTAATCAACAAGCCTACAGGAAATTTCCAAGGAATAGGAAGACTAATGAATGGAATAGAACTCACTTCTCCAGTTCAGCTGGATTCAACTTTAATAAACCAGAAAGGAAAGTGCCAGAGAAAACCATGCTGAAACAAATCTGGATACCTAAACACTTGATCAGAGATTTGAACAATGTCCTTGGACCCAACTCATCTTGGGTTCCAAATCACTCTGCTTGATATATTTGTGTAGGTCGGCCTGGCAGCTGAAGACAACAAGTGGTATCTCGACAGTGGCTGCTCCAGGCATATGACAGGAGACCGATCCAAGTTCAGCAAGATGGAGATGAAGCCAGGGGGTCTGGTCAAGTTTGGAGGAAAGAACAAAGGTAAAATAATTGGAGTTGGCACAGTAGGTAAGTCTTCCACAAATTCCATTGAAAAAGTATTACTTGTGGAAGGGCTTCAACACAACCTGATTAGCATAAGTCAGTTATGTGACAGGGGTCACAAGGTTGTATTTGATGATTGTTCATGCAAAATCCTTGAAACAAATTCTGACATGGTTAAATTTGTAGCCAACAGGATTAATAATGTCTACATTGTAGACTTAGATGAGAAATCTGAATCTACTATTTACTTATCTGCTAATTCTGAAAATGACGGCTTTGAATGGCATAGACGTCTAGGTCATGCTAGCTTTTCAACCTTAAATAAATTAGTCAAGCATGATTTAGTTAGAGGCATGCCTAGAATTAAATTCAACTCAATATCAAAAGCATGTGATGCCTGTGCTCTAGGCAAACAGACCAGAAATTCTTTTAAATTAAGATCTGAGCCATTGTCTTCTAGACCAATGGAACTTCTTCATATGGACCTTTTCGGTCCAACTAGAACTCAGAGTCTTAATAGAAACAGGTTTGGCTATATCATCATAGATGACTTCTCTAGATATTCATGGATATTTTTCTTAGCAAATAAGAGTGATGCATTTCAAAAGTTTAATCTATTTTTCAATAAGGTCAAACAAGAAGGGAAGTACAAGGTTAGTTCTATTCAATCTGACCATGGAGGTGAGTTTGAAAACTCCATGTTTACTGATCTTTGTGACAAAGAAGGACTAACTCACAGGTTTTCTTCTCCCAGGACACCTAAACAAAATGGGATTGTGGAGAGAAGAAATAGAACAGTGGTGGAAATGGCCCGAACCATGTTGATTGAAAGTAAATTACCTAGAAGGTTTTGGGCAGAAGCGGCCAATACAGCAACCTACATAATCAATAGGGCCATGGTAAGAACCATACACAAGAAAACACCCTATGAGCTTCTAAAAGGTAAGAAACCAAACTTGTTTCATTTCAGAATTTTTGGAGTAAAATGTTTTATTCATAACAATGATAAGAAAGATTTAGACAAGTTTGAAGCCAAGAGTTCACCTGGAATATTCTTGGGTTACTCTGAAGTGTCAAGGGCATATAGGGTATTTAACATATCAGATCAGAAAGTGGAAGAATCTCCACACATCCTTTTTAGTGAAAAGAAAGATGTCTCTAATGTTGAAAATCTTGACAGGGATTCCAATCATAGTGGAGACTTTCTAGAAGACCAACAGGAAGAAGAGAAGACTCAGCCAAATGGAGAAACAAATTCCCCCAATCAGGAAGGACCAAGAGAAACAGGTGAGTCTTCAACAAATATCAGATTTCTTAAAGACCATCCTTTAGATAAAGTCATAGACAATCCTGAAGATCCTCTTCGGACTAGGTCTCATTTTAGAAATGTGAATAATGATGACTTAATTGCTTTAGTGTCACAAATTGAACCCAAAACAGTAGAAGAGGCCTTAGCTGATCAAGCTTGGGTCAATGCTATGTGTGAGGAATTAGGTCAGTTTGAAAGGAATAATGTCTCGGAGCTTGTCCCAAGACCAGATGGCATTAATGTCATAGGAACCAAGTGGGTGTTCAAAAATAAGATGAATGAAGATGGAATTATCTCGAGGAATAAGGCCAGACTAGTAGCCAAAGGCTACTGTCAGGAATTCGGTGTAGACTTTGATGAATCCTATGCACCTGTTGCTATGATGGAAGCTATAAGATTGTTGCTTGTCTTTGCATGCTCAAAGAACATAAAACTTCAACAAATGGATGTTAAAAGTGCCTTTTTAAATGGAGTCATTAAAGAAGAAGTTTTGTTGAACAACCTCCTGGATTTCAATATTCTCCTCAACCTAACCAAGTTTTCAGGTTAAGCAAAGCCTTGTATGGTCTAAAGCAGGCTCCAAGAGCTTGGTATGAAAGATTATCTGAATTTCTGATCAGCAAGGGCTACAAAAGAGGTAAAGTTGATCAAACTTTATTTACCAAGGGCATAAATAAAGATCTCATCATAGTTCAGGTATATGTAGATGACATTGTATTTGGATCTACTAAGCATGAACTATGTGATGAATTTTCTACCATGATGTCTGCTGAATTTGAAATGAGCTTGGTTGGTGAACTAAAATATTTTCTTGGATTACAGGTACAATAGCTAGAAGATGGGTGCTTCATCAACCAAACCAAATACACAATGGAACTGTTCAAAAGGTTTGGCATGGAAAACTTAAAGCACATTACTACACCCATGGGCACCAATACTTCATTGGATGCAGATGAGACAGGTAAAGAAGTAAATGCCAAACTTTATCGAGGTATGATTGGATCACTACTTTACTTAACAGCCTCTAGACCTGATATACAATTCAGTGTAGGAATGTGTGCAAGGTATCAGTCTAGACCTACTGAACTACACTTAGCTGCAGTTAAAAGAATCTTCAGATATTTGTCAGCTAGTCACTCTCTTGGTTTATGGTATCCTGCATCTCACATATTTAACCTAGTAGCATACACAGATGCTGACTATGCAGGCTGTAAACTTGACAGGAAAAGCACAAGTGGCCATTGTGAATTCTTGGGTGGGTGTTTAGTGTCTTGGGGCTCCAAGAAACAACATTCTGTGGCCCTCTCCACTGCAGAAGCCGAATATGTGGCTGCAGGGAGTTGTGAAACACAAGTCATATGGATTAAACACAAGCTTCAGGACTACCAAGTAGACCTGGGGTGCACACCTATTTACTGTGATAATACTAGTGCCATCAATCTTGCTAAAAATCCTGTTTTGCATTCACGAACCAAACACATAGAAATAAGACATCATTTTATAAGAGATGAGGTGTCTAAGAATAATTTTGAACAGATTCATATAGGCACAGATAATCAGATTGCTGACATATTTACAAAACCTCTGGATAATGAAAAATTTTCCACATTGAGAAGAGAATTAGGCTTATACAAATTATCTTAATTATGAAGCATGTTCTTGTTGTGAGGGGGAGTTGTGTTTGTCTGATGTTTAGCCTTCTTGCATGCTGGTTTAAGGGGGAGTTCAGAATGCTTACTGGTTAGCTTTTAGGAATGCTCTAAGTAAGGGAAAGCCTTGAGATTTTGCTGGAATGTTTTATTAAGGAATGCTATGTCTTAGGGGGAGCTGAGTTGTGATGTTAGAAGAGAAGTTCTTTGACAGATTCAAAAGGGCTGTCCAGATGTGTACCTTTGCTGGTCTTGCATGACTGATTTAGTGTGGTTCTCTCAGAAAGTAGAGTGTCACTTATCTCTTAAGTCTATAAGTCAGTGACTCTAATCTCCAAGTTAGAATCTTTCCTTTGGTACTCCTTCAGAGATCTGGACTAATTGCATAAAGTATATCTTCCTACATTGTCATTGATTATGGTTCAGGCCAAAAACTTGTATGTCTTGATATCTGACCTAATCAACTTGAAATCTAGACTTCAAGACTCAATTCAAGAAAAGTCCTTTTTGGTATTGTCTTCAATCATTCTATCTCTTTAACTCAAGGGCTTAACTGAACAAACATGTTCTGTTTTGATCACTGAGAAACTGGGAGCTTCATCAATGAAATGAATATTTCTCCCAAGTCATGAGGTGTCAAATGCTTAAAATGAATGAAAAGTCATGACAGAGCAATGGTGGCTTGCTGGTGAGTAACTGGGGACTCTGGCCTCTAATCAAGGTGTTTCCTCATGTCAAAAGCCACAGTTACTAACTCTGTTCCTTAATATAAAAAAAAAGGAAGTAAGTAATGAGGTACTCACTCTGAGTAACTGGGGATTCAGGCCTCTAATCAAGGTGTCTCCCTAATGTCAGAGGAAGTGAACTACCAACTTACTCATTGATCTTCTTGAAAATCATCTCCAACAAAAATTCCTTGTTGTTATGCAACTAATGGATTGCTTGTCTTCTATACCTTGAGAACACCTCTCTGATTTAGTCTCTTGCTGTCTTGTGGAATAGTTGAATGATCAGCTATATTTGGCCATACTTGTGAACTCCTGCTCTAAATCATCCACTATGTATGCTGATAAACTTATCTATCATTCTACTTCTCTATTGTGTACTGAAGTCTAAAGAATCTTGTCTTGAGATTAGAAACTCGATTATTCTCTTAAGACCTACTCGTGACTTTCTGCACTAAGCAGTTACTGCCCTGAGTCCTCATGTTTCCAGCACTATCATACATTCTGTAGTTCTTTTTACTGATGTCAAAGGGGGAGAGAAGTTTGCAATATCAGTATAGAAGTTTGCAATATCAGTGAGTATTGGTTTTGTCTTGAGCTGTGAGAGGAGTCATGTTGCTTCGTGGAAGATATGGTTATGAGTTGTGGGGGAGATGAGAGTGTGCTATAGGGAATGTTTAATTCAATTGCATGAGCATGTCTTGAATTTATTCTGCTTGTTGCAGCTGGTATTAACTTTTTGTTGAAACTTGATATTGCTTGATTCATAGTGTTGTCATCATCAAAAAGGGGGAGATTGTTGCATCCCTATGGTTTTGATGATGTCCCACACTATAAATCAATCTTCTATCTCTAGATTAATGCTGTTTCATCATGTGAGTGAGTACAGTTCAATGGCTGTCAGATAACATGCTCTACCTTAATTCTGCCTACACTCTGTCTGCATAGTCTTCACACCAGTGCGTCAACTCAGTGTGCTGATGCGTCGACCCTTCAGTCATTGCATGTCTCTATTCTCACACCAGTGCGTCAACTCAATGTGCTGATGCGTCGACCCTTCAGTCATTGCTTGTCTCTGTTCTCGCACCAGTGCGTCAACTCAGGGTGCTGATGCGTAGACTCTTCTGTTCAGGTTCTTCATTTGATTATGTCTATACATCATCAGTTGAATGTAAAAGTAATACGTTACAGCGTCAACTCATTGGGCTGCAGCGTCAACTCAGCATGTTTGCACTTCGCCTTCAGACTTTCAAGTCTATACACCCTATACTCATTCAAGTCTGTTCAGCCGTTTGCATCTCATAAAGTCTATACATTCGGGTCCTTGGGCAAAGTCTATACATCGCTTAGTCTGCACATTGCCTTCAGCCCAAGTGCTCAAAGCCTAAGTCTATACACTCGTTTGTGAGACCTTCAACTATGTACACTACTTGAGCCTCACCAAGTATGTACATCGCTTCAAGCGATTCTAGTCTATACAGTCTGCCTTCACACTAAGAGTCTGTACATCGGTCCTACAGCCAATCGTCTCACTCACTCTTTGCAAGTCTGTACAGAATACCGTCTCATGCAGCGTCTAATGTTAAAGTCTCCACATCGCATTGCATCGTCTCTATCAGTGTCTCACTGGTCTAGTCTGTATAGACTTTAGCGTCTCATGAAAGTCTATACAACGCATCAGTTTTTAGAAGTCTGTACAATGGCCTTTGCATTAAGCCTCAAAGTCTGTATAGTCGTGTACAGTGAATTCCAAGTCTATACATCCTTCAGCTGGATCTGTTCAAGTCTGTACATCGCCCAACTGATTTGGCAAGTCTATACAACGTGAAGTCCTCACCTCGTCTTGGTTCAAGTCTATACAGTCTGAAGTCTACATTGCTTTACATCCACAGAGTCTGTACAGCCTATCTGACTTCATGGGTAGCATGCCTTTAGTGCGTTGACGCACTTGGCTGACTGCGTAGACGTAATGGTGCGTCTTTCGCTTCCTTCTTGTTCACTGTGTCGACGCTGACATTGGATGCGTTGACGCATTGGTCAGCTTGCCTAGGGAGTGAGCATTTTTCTTGAGGAGCTGAGGCGACGCTGCACGCTGGAAGCGTTGACGCCTTGGCTGTTGACCAAGGGTCTTTTGATCAGCATCAAAGTCTGACAATTGTCCACTTTTTACAAGTCTACACATTGGGTTGTACGACCACAATCCTATACATTCTGTTATTACAACTTGAGTCTTCAGAGCTCACAGCACACTCATTACAAGTCTGTACACTGGTTAGGCTTTGTGAAGTCTACATAGTGGCTGAGCAATGTGAAGTCTACACTTTTGTCTCCTCTAGAGGTCTATACATTGGCTAAGGGTCTTCAAGTCCATACAGAGTCATCTGATGCATGCTGTCTGAAGTCTGTACAGCATGCCTTGCTGTTTACAGCTTTCAAAGACACATTGCACTGCGTCAACGCAGTGCATAGGCACGTAGTGTAGCGTCAACGCATTGCATTGTGCATACCCTGGTAAAGTCTATACATGCGTTTATTCATTAAGTCTATACATTCTCTCACGATTGTACACAGTTACTCAGTTGATGTTTCTGAAGTATATACATTCTTGCTAAAAGCCTGAACTAACTAAGTCTATACATTCCATCTGTCTGTCTGCAGGCGATTCAGGCTGATGATTGGGCACGTGAATCGAGGTTGGCACCTGACACGTGATCCAAGACAACAGGCGCATGACACGTGGATGGCAACCTTGTCAGGATGCTACCATGTGGTCGAAATTCAAATGATCTGGCCAAAAGTGCATGGGCGGGAACCTGGCAACCACACGCCATTATCTGCTATAAATATAGAGCTTCATCCTTCAGTAGAAGTTCGGTCATGAAAAGAAAAGGTAGAAGCCATTGGTGAGAGTCTGCACGATCCAGAAAAGAAAAGGAGCAGAGAGTTCCATATCTGAGAGGAGTTTGTTCGAGAGAGAGAGAGTGTGTGTGGATTGATGAATTGCTTCATTTGAAGCTACATTTGTATTAGGTTTCAGAACCGATTTCTTCTTCATTGGTTTTTCTTTCTATTTTGATTTCATTTATTTTTGTTCTTCCATTCTGATTTGAATTGGTTTCCCTCCGGTGAGTGGAGGAAGGGAGTGCTACTCCAGTTTCCCGCTGAGTTGCAGAGGAAGAGAGATCGGTGATCTCTGGTGTTGTTAGTGACAGGTTGTCATTAACAGTTTCCCTCCGTGTGTGGAGGAAGGGAGAGGATTCTCCGGTTGTGTTCTAGCTGGGAGCTAGAACAAGTTTCAAGTTCTGTGGGTAGCAGAGCTTGGTCGAGGGATTTGTTTCCCTTTGGTGTTCAAGCTTTGTGGCAGCATGTTGTACGCAGACTGAGTCTGCTGTGATCTAGCTTTGCCTAGTGGAATCCTCACTCTAGTTGGAGTGAGGGGTGGATGTAGATTGTGTACTGCAATCGAACCACCTAAAAACCGAGTGCCTCCTCTGTGGTTTGCTATTGATTTTTGTGCTCTTCATCTGCTTGTCCCTTTGCCTCCAAGTGATCAGTTCTTCACTCTCATCTATATTTCTCTGTGTACAGGTTAAGAAGGTGCGTTAGCAGTAGAATCTATTTTCCGCCTGAGTTTCTGCAAATTGGGAGTGATCTATTCATCCCCCCCCCCTTCTATATCACTCTTGCTGCGCTAACATGAGGAAGATGACGAAGATGACAATGAGGTTGATATATCTTCAGCATGTGAAGATGAAATAGATACTGATTGAATATTTTGTAAGAAATTTAACATATATACACTTATCATTATTACTTACCACCTCTCCTCGTAATTAGTTGTCGACTAATATGCACTACTTTAAATGTTATCAATAATTCGATGATTCGAGGCCGTCGCGGATCTTCGAGGAGAGGTGGTTCCGGGAGAGGTTCTACTGGTATGTTTATTTAAATTCTTAGATAAATGATTAGTGAATATGCACTTTGTTTGGGTAATGATATTTTATGTCTCTGCACCAGGTATATAGATTACACTACCCCCACTACCTGCTGCGGGTATGTTTATTTAAATTCTTAGATGAATGAGTAGTGATTATGCACTTTGTTTAGGTAATGATATTTTATGTCTCTGCACCAGGTACACAGATTACACCGCCCCCACCACCTAGTGCGGGTATGTTTATTTAAATTCTTAGATGAATGAGTAGTGATTATGCACTTTGTTTGGGTAATGATATTTTATGTCTCTGCACCAGGTACACAAATTACACCACCCTCACCACCTGTGGCAGGTATGTTTATTTAAATTCTTAGATAAATGAGTAGTGAATATGCACTTTGTTTGGGTAATGATATTTTATGTCTCTGCACCAAGTACACAGATTACACTGCCCCCACCACCTGCTGCAGGTATGTTTATTTAAATTCTTAGATGAATGAGTAGTGAATATGGACTTTGTTTTCCTCACGACGTTTTATGTCTCTGCAACAGGTACACAGATTACATCGCCCCCACCACGTGCTGTGGGTATGTTTATTTAAATTCTTACATAAGTGAGTAGTGAATATGCACTTTATTTTTCTCACGACATTTTATGTCTCTGCACTAGGTACATAGATTACAACGCCCCCACCACCGGTTGCAGGTATGTTTATTTATATTCTTACATAAATGATAAGTGAATATGCACTTTGTCATGCTCACGACATTTTATGTCTTCGCACTAGGTACACAGATCACACCGCCCCCACCACCTGCTGCGGGTATGTTTATTTGAATTCTTACATAAGTGAGTAGTGAATGTGCACTTTATTTTCCTCACGACATTTTATGTCTCTGCACCAGGTACACAGATTACACCGCCCCCACCACGTGCTGCGGGTATGTTTATTTAAATTCTTAGATGAATGAGTAGTGAATATGCACTTTGTTTTCCTCACGACATTTTATGTCTCTGCACCAGGTACACAGATTACACCGCCCCCACCACGTGCTGCGGGTATGTTTATTTAAATTCTTACATAAGTGAGTAGTGAATATGCACTTTATTTTCCTTACGACATTTTATGTCTCTAAACCAGGTACACAGATTACACCGCCCCCACCACATGCTGTGGGTATATTTATTTGAAGCCTTACATAAGTGAGTAGTGAATATGCACTTTATTTTGCTAACGATATTTTCTATTTACAGGTTTGAGTACCTCTACATTAGGTCTACAGAGTACACCCCTTTCATCACATTCTACTGGTATGTTTATTTAAATTCTTAGTTAAATGATAAAAATTCTATATGTTTACTTGTTGAATAATTTTATTTTTAAAATGTGCTAAATTCTGATTAACTACTTCTATTTTACTTGTAACAGGTACGACAGGCACACCACCTGCGATAGTTGGCTCGTCCGCCCAGCCCGACACACAACCGGCAGACGATGCTGTTAGCCATCACGAGGGTGAGCAGGTGGTGTTGCAGGAGGGACACAAGCCATGTTGGGTCTCTGGGTAAATATTTAAACTCATGAATTATGTTCGTTAGCTATCCAACAACTATATAATTGTTGGCTATCATTTTAACACATGTAATTGCAGGGATAAAGTAGAGCCCAGTGAGGCTTCTCATTTTATTACCACCATTATTGAGCGGCATGTGACTGGCCCATATAAGTCATTTCGAAAGTTTCCTCAGGATATCCGCGATCGATTGTATGACGAGTTCCTGGTATACAATTTAATCTTTTAAATTACATATTTCCCAACTCCACAATTTCAATCCACTAACTTATAAAATTTGAATTCTTGATAGCAAGGATATCAGTTTGTGAGGCGAGCTGACGCCGGACGAGCTCGACGTGTATGGGAGGCCACATCAACTGTAAATTATAAGCATCATTTACATGGCTGTCGGGAACGTGCCAAGGCTCTAGCCGGGGGGAGCGAGGACCGTGGCCTTTGGAAGGCACACAGCCCCACATGGATGAGGAGGGAGCAGTGGGAAGACCTCTGTGATAGATGGGCTGAGCCTAATTGGATCGCCAAATCTGAAAAAGCCAAAGCCGCACGTGCGTTACATCCAGACGTGCATCTCCATACTTCTGGATATGTTTCCTTCGCGACCCAAAAGGAGAGATTGGTAAGTAATAATCTTGATTTTATTATATTTAATTTCTTATATGTCCTTATTTATTCTCTATAACATGTATAACAGGAAAAGAAGAGGGGTGGTGCGGTCTCGTACTGCAATTTATCTGCTACAGTTCACCAGAAGAAGGGGACCGATCAGTATGTGAGCGAGAGAGCTCGCTTGGTAGTGATAAGATTATACATACACATTTCTTTTCTATTTCAATTTTTAAATATGATTCATTAATATGAAATTTATAATATTTTTTATTCAATTTGTAGGAGTCATATGACAGGCATATGACTGAAAATTACGGGGAAGAGGAGACACAACGGTCGCAGCTAGATCCTGACGCATGGGTAGCAGCAGCTGGCCCACCGAAGAAAGGACGAGTATACGGTTTTGAGCAGACCTTGGACACCAGCCCGATTCTAGCATCTTGTCCGGGCTCAGCTTCGTCCTATCCCGGTAGCAGTTCCTTCTCTACTCCCTCCATCGGCACTTCTACGAGGCAGATTACATCCATCGTCGAACATGCGGTAGAACTGGTCGAGGAACGCATGGAGGCACGCTTTGCTCGTCTGGTTGCTACCCTCCTAGCCCAGGCGGGGATTTTGCCTCAGGGAGCACCCTTGAGCACACCACAGCCCTCTCATGTGAGTATTTAATTTAATTTTTAATTTCGTAGACTTTAGAGTTATAATAGAGGAGAATCTGTGATACCAATGTTATGTGCCCTATAGGCAAAGCCGAAAGCAAGTATATGATAATGTGTGCGCAGTAGTATAGATCCTATATAAATTTTAAGCTTAAGATAATTTAACACTCAACTATTAAACCAAGAGCTCAGATGATATCTGTGAGAACAATATAAATGAAAGTGACAAGAATGCACCAACTAAGAGAATGCTACTTCACAGAATCCACTCAGATCAGACAGATCTAACAGAATGCAATACAACCACTTAGCGTATAGGAAAGATCAGTTCATACGCAAACCTGTGAATGGAGGCCTTAGATGATAAGGGCCAATCACACCAATGAAAATCACGGCACACAGAATTTTTAGGTGATTCGATCTGCCACGCAGATCTACGTCCACCCCATACTCAAACCTGAGTGTGGCTTCCCCTTGCAACAGTAATAACCGCAGACTCAGTCTACAAACAAACGCTGACTTACAGCTTGACCTAGAAGAACACTCTCCTCTCTTCTTCTGATCAAATTAGAAGGAACCGTGAGTAACACCCAGTTACCCACAACCAGAGGATCAGTCCTGTCTTCCTCTGAAGCACAGAAGGAATCATTCTCTTTAACCAGTTTCATCATTCTTCAAATGTCAGTGACATGAGCCACTTTACACCACTGAACAGCCATTTAAAACTGCTATACATCCATTTGTCTGCTTTGTCCACCCATTTTCACCCTTAATCTGTAGCTAAAAAGTCTTCTTTCATTCTGTGAATTCTTCTATCAAAAGTCGACTTGTAAGCCCTCCCGAGTCGGCTTGAAGTTCTTGGTTTTCAGTTGTTTCACACCTGCTACCTATTATTCACCTTTGCACTGCTATTTGTCACCACTGTTACCTATTATTCACCTAGTCCATCTATTTGTTACCCTTAAGGTAGTGTCTGTCACCCGTAATGCACATTTGTCAGCCTTAAGGGATATTTTCCACCCTTATTCTTCAGCGGGTACAAAGTCTATCTTAAGCTGATATATTAGCTTGTTCCTTCAGCGATTGGAGGCTTCTTCTGCAGAGTTGCTTCTAGGGCTGTTGTGACACTGTCATGCTTATGCTTACCTGAATTCTTCAGATATTACAGTTCTTCAAACAGACATTCTTCAAGCATACAGACATAACAGTTCAAGCATTCATAGCATTGACATTACAACTCTTCAAGCCTTCATATGAAAATGTTGTTCAAGGCATTAGAAAACATATTGACATTAGCCAGCACACATCAAATTCATGATATAAAAAACCATTATCATAATATGATTCATAGTGTTAGACATCATCAAAACCACAGGGCACAACAATAACATTACTACTTAGTTCAAAGAATTCACCATTGAAAGTGAAAGAAATCATCTTCATGTTATCTACTTTCAGCCTTAGAAAATAAAAATGATATTTAACTAGATTTATTAATAATTATATTTATTATTAATTTTTTGTGATGTAGGATCCTCCTGCAGCCGGTGATGGTGGAGATGCTATGAATGACGAATGAGGATGATGCAGCGGATATCTCTTGATTTTTTTAATGATATTATGAAAAAATGATACATTTCAATTAATGTAACTGTAACTTTTTTTATTCAAAGATTTATGTGTTCTGGACGTTCTTTATTCTAATTTACAATATGATTTTATGCTATTGTGTGTTGTATATGTCGTTTATTGCGTGTTTTATGTTGAGTTGTGTCGATTGTGGTGTATAATTGTAGCTTTAAACAGGTTTTTAAAATTTTAAAATATATAAAAAAATATGTGGAGAAAGTTTTTGACGGAATTTCGACCAACTAACAAATCGTCGGAACTAGTTTCACGCACTTATTTCCTGACGTATTTATTTTCCAGCGCAAATCGGTCGAAAGGTTCAGACGTATATTCGACCAACTAAATATTCGTCGGAACAAATTTGATACACATTAGTTTCGACGTATTAATTATCCATCTCAAATACGTCGAACATTAACGACGTCTTTTTGACCCAAGGTAGTTTCGTCGGAAGTAATTTTATTCAACCTAGTTCCGACGTATTAATTATCCGTCTCAAATTCGTCGAGCATTAACGACGTATTTTCGACACAATAATAGTTCGTCGGAACTAATTTGACCCACAGATTTTCAACATATTATTTATCCGATAGAAATACGTCAAAAATTAAGGACGTATTTCCCACCAAAATAACATTCGTCGGAACTAATTTAACCCCTATGTTTGCGACAACATAATATATCTGTCGAAAATACGTCGAAAACTTTAGACCTATTTTCAACTAAATTATGTTCCATCGCAATGATTAATTAATTTCCGTATTATTAATTACCGACATAAATAGCCAGCATAATTTTGACGATATAGTTTCGTCGGTAATTCGGACGCAATGGCGATGCTATTTTAATACGTCAAAAATTTGCGACGTAAGAGTTCGACGTCCATATTCCGTCGAAAATATGCCGGCAATACGTCGAAAATTCACATTACGACGTATCTCCGACGTATTTGCGACGGTAAATGGACGTCGGAAGTTTCCATTTTTCTTGTAGTGAATCAATATCCTCCCCTTGATCAGAAAATGCCCAATCGAGATAAAAGCCATGTAGGGTTCCCGCCTCCTCCTTCACCCAAGAGAGATCATTTATGGCCTCCCTTAATTCATCCTCCACTCGCACATCCTCTTCGTCCTTCTCTTGGAAGAAAATCTCCTCAAATTCAAGAAGGAAAATTGGTGGAAATTGATCATTAACTAGCACATTCCTTTCCTCTTCTTCTCCACCCAACTTGAGATCAACAACTTCTTTATGACTCTCCTCATTAGTGCAATTAAGCTCAAACTACTCAAAATCATCTTCATAACTACAGCTAGCTCTATAACACCCCTAATTTTTCTAGAAATTATTCAGTAATTTTTTGGGATTAAATATAATTATTAAGCATTAAAAAGACTTAATGGACTATTAAAAGAATTATGGGATATTTAAATCAGTTTAAAGGCCCTATATTAACCAAAGGGTTAAGCCCAACTCAAATAGGCCCAAAGACCCAATTCCAAGACCTTTAGGCTCAAGCCCACCTCTAGAGACGTAATTAGGGTAATTTACGAAATTAAATTAGATAAATAGGTTGATAAAAAGGATAAATGAGAGATAATTAGAAAATCTGAAATTTTTAGATTTAACCGCCAGAACGTGGTCTATCGCGAGACCGCCTTCTCACAATAGCGGTCGCGCGATGACCGCTACTTTGTTCCGTGGACAGGTGAAGAAGAAGCGTGAAAAACTTAGATTTTTCCCATCCCCATCTCTATGATTCGAAGCTACCAGACATGAAAACCTAGTCTAGGACTCTTGGGGATCGATCCTACATCAATTTAGGACTCCTAGATCGATCTAATCCTTAGCTCTAAGCAAAACCCTATAAATAGGTCTCAGGTTTGACCTGCGTGAATCCTTGTTTTGGAGTGCATAGTTTGAAGGTAAGGAGGCATTATTTCAGGTTGGTTATTTAGAACATTATGTTCCTTTTAGTATTAACTAACATCCCTCCAAATTTCGTGATAAGAGGTCAAGCGTCCAGAGAGTTAGGAGCCCCCGAAGTTGATGTTCCTCTGCAAGGCGCTCAGGAACCAGCGTGTCGGTCCAATTAAGATCTAGGGGTTGGAAGCCCTAATCGAGGTATTTAGAAGTTCATCCTTTAGAACAATTTGTTAACCTTTCTATCTCTTGTCTACCCTCCAAATTTCATGGATTTAGGTCAAGAGGTTAAGGAGAACGAGGGATGGGAAGTTGCCGGTTTAGTACAGGACGTGCAGAAACTAGGGTCGACTTCTAGTCCAAAATTCGAAGTCTAAAGCCTGTTACAAAGGTAGGTTATCTCATGAATGGCTCAATTAACAAGTTAGGAGCAAAAGCCCTCTGTTTCCATGTGATTTCATGCATTGTACCCGTCGTATTTGATGTTTTATTGTCACTACGCATATAGGATTAATTCTATATGCATGAAATCTTGCCCTTAAGAAAAATATGATAATTTGATTAATTCACTCAAATCCATGCATCCCCATGCATTGTGCATTACCTATCATGACTTATCCCTCAGCTTGGCATGATTTTCATCTATTTTATTACCCTAGAATGGGTCTTAGATGTTGCCATGAACTTCTGCCTGTTACAGGCAGGAGGCGATCCCTCTGAGACCGCTAAAGTCAATACGTAGTCCCCAAAAGACCGCTACTATCAGAAACGGTCCTCATAAGACTGCTTTTATATTTCTATTTTCTACACTCCGTTCACTCTAAACAGATTACAGATTGGCTCTTATAAACATATGTTAAGCCTATGTAATTAGGTCTTATTCCTAATTATGACTTTACATTTATGAACTTATGTATATTGTTCATCCATCATGATAGATTTCATGTCCTTAATGTGTTTTAAACCTATTTTAAACTTAAGCTATTTTCATGCCAAAACTCTTATAGTTTGTATTAAAGTTAATTCTACATGGTTCATAGACTTGTCTTATTGATGTGTTGATCGCTGTTTTATCACGATCCACTCTCATCTTTGAGTCTTTCATAAGTACATAGTGCGTACTCCGGTGCGTAGCTATTAGTTACACCTTGCACTTGATAGGAACACAATCTTGGACTTGTGATCATCTCCGTTGGATATTCCTTCCACTGGACTAGGTGATCTTGTTTCAAGGCCTCCGTAAGTCTCTGTGAGCCTGGGATTCCCACTAGGACGTCGAGCTGGTTATACCCTCAAAGCCCATTGAACTAGAGAGCACTCAAGCTTACTGGTGTTTTCTGCAGCTAGGTTAATAGCGGTTCTCAGGCGACCGCTACTATCTAGTAGCGGTTCTGGAACGACCGCGTCTGTCCAGATTTCACCACTACGTCGACTCTTTTTCTGTCTCGCGTTGACTCTGTCTAGAAACGATTCTGACATGACCACATCTATCATAGAAACGGTCCTGACATGACCGCCTCTTAAAAAAACGGCCCCGATATGACCGTTTTATGTCTAAGTATTAATTAACCCGGGCTTTGACCCAAGGATTGATTTTCCCATGGTCTTAGATGGTCTATTAATTATCTAGAACCCAAATTTTATTCAAAAGCTATCTAATGAATTATGAAAGTTAAGGAATATGCCGTTATGCTACCGGATTTCTTCCGTAGTATGACCTTGTCTTAATTCATCTTTGACTTCTTGTAATCTTATATTGGTGAGTTCGTTACCTTGGTTACATTATCATGAAACTATTGTTGAACTGTACATTACTGGCTAAACTTTATTGTTATATCTCATGGAAGTAACTTGATTTATAACATGAAGATGCAGATCGGGCACGGATTATGTCCAAGGGCTCGACACTAGCCCCCTTGGCTAATTGTAGGAAACATACTGAAAACCATGGGGTATGATGAACACTAGTGTCGCATTGCGCTATGAGTACTTTTTTTATAGACAAGTGAAATCCACAAGGCAATCTAGTGAAATTACATTCTTCCGTGTTAAGTGACTTTCTAGTGCATAGCCTTTATGGTTATGAAAAGTGCATTCTCGTTACATTCTTGTTCGTGAAAGGCCATATTTACATTCATGCTATATTCTTACTTGATCATATTCCTAATTTACATGAACTCTCATATCTCATCTTGATCATATCTTGTTACTTGTGTTACTTTGGTTCATACCGTGTGTTTTACCATATTTCCTTTATCTTATTTTCTAGAGCTAAAAATGTTAATTACTTAAACATTACCTTCATGTTGATATGAATATACCTACTAGGCAAGTGTGCTCATTACCCTACTTTTTCAATCTTTTTAGGACATTCTAGCGGGTCGGATTCAGACTATTCAAGTGATGGATCCGAGAGCGATTGATGGTTCGAGAGAAGCCGTAGTTAGTCTAGTCAAGAGTCAATTTTATAATTTTCACTTTATTGAGTCTAGTTAGTCAAAGAGTCTTTGTGAACTTTTCATTATGATTCAATAAAGTCAAGATTAGAATATACCCTCTTGTGTTCACTTTTATGTGTGAATGATTAGCGCTCTGATTGTTATTATCATTTGAGGCTTCTCTTGCTGGCGGTTCATATTTCCAATTAGTTTCCGTTGCATAATCTCGAGGCGTGACAACCTCCCTTTAAGACCTCCTGACAAGATTCCTCCATTTTTCCCACATGGTCTAAATCGAGAGTGAGTTGAGCATTATGTTCATGGGGAATCATTGGTTGATCACAAAAGCTTTCTTATGGTCAAATTTCAAAAGTTGGTAATCAGAGTTGGCATGGGAGTAGCTAGGCAATTGATCCACTTCCATGCCCTTAATGTTTTTAGTAAGTTGACCTAGTCGGGCTTGGATGGATTAATTTTGAGCCATGATGAATTGATTAAATTGATGAAGTTGATTAAATCTCTCCTCCTGATTGAGAGTTAAATGTGGAGGAAATAAATGCGTAGATTGAGAAGCAAAGTTCGAAGAAGAAGAAGTTGAATGATGATCATATTGATAGTGAAATAGTGGAGAGGATGTGGGATGTCCTCCATAATGGGCTTGATCATAAGAGTCATTTGAAGGTGGAGCCCAATTTTGGAAGAATTGATCCGGAGGACTTTGGGCCGGGCCTTGATAAGAATCCCAAGAAATATTATGTTGTCCTCCCCAACAAGAATCATAAGAAGGGGGGAGAGTCCTTGAGCAATTTGGACTTATTCTTGGGTGCGAGATGAATCATAGGTCCTATGAAAGAATTGAGTGAATTGGGTATGATCTTGGATAAAGGGATGAAGCTGGGCCCCCATGAGTGATGGGCTTTCATTGTAGGCCGACCAAGAGTATGGGCTCTCATAGTGGGTCAAGCCAGGTTGGGTGAAAGGTGGAGATTGAGTTGGATAATTATCAACATAATGGGCCGGTCTAGCCCACATGTCATTATGATCTTGATAATAAGGTGGAATGAAGGCGTTTGGATTCATAGCCCAAAGGATGGATCAAGAGAAATGGGCCAAGAAGTCCACCTTATTGAATTTGTAAGCCCACTCAAAGATAAGAATTTTCTCACCAAATTTTTTTTGAATGATTTTTTTTATTTTTTTTCAAGCAATGCAATCAATAAATCAACAACTATATGAATAATACATACAAAATAATATTTTTTTATATAAAAGAAGAATTGGCACTCACGATCAAGTTGGTCCACCGGCTAAGTAAGAGGTGGGGTTGTGGGAGGCTCCGCCCATTTTCGTAGGGACCTAATTAAATAACCACAAGCCCGCTTAGATGTGAGCCAGTTAACCTCTAGCCTAGACACCGATTTCCCATAATAACAATAGGAACCAAAACCCTTTCTCTCTTTTTTTGTTTTGGACCTTCTAAGGGCAAACTAACTTCGAGATACTTCAAGGTACAACTGGCCTAGCTTCTGTGAGGGAATCCACGGGTGCGAGGACTTACGGAGATCTTGGAAAAGGAGATTCTGGTCCAATGAGACGGAGTGCTCAATTGGAGACTCCTTCCAATTCCAAGAGGGTGTGCCTAAATTGCCCTTAAGAAGGGAGAAAGAGAAGAAGAGAATGACTTTTTTTTGTTTTCAAATGATGCAAGTAAATGAGCACTAACTAGATGGATAAATGCATGAACATGATGTAACTAGTATGATGACAACATGAGAAATTTTTTTTCCTTTTTTTTCAAGATAAGATGGATATGAATACTCTTTAAACAAAGAAACTAGTCACAAAAATGCCTAATTAACATGTAATGTTAAGTAAAAAACAAGGCCTAAACTATTTTATTTCCACGAGTTTTTAATCTTTTGATTTTTTTTAGAATTTTTCAGAAATGTTTCTGATTTTTTTGGCAATTTTCAAAATAGAACTTTTACCTTCAGAAATGGACCTATAGCGACGCTTCTTTTTTCTGGAATTTCTTGATTATCAGATTTCTGCACCTCTGCACCTACATTTCTGCCTTCTGTGATAGATTTTCTGACAGATCTTTTTTCTGAATTTTTTGATTTCTGCTTCCTTTGGTGACATATTGCAGCCCTTTCAGCGACGCTTCCTGCAACACTTGATTTTCTGAGATTTTTAGGTCTGAATTTCTACTCTTTTTTCTGTAAAATAAAAAAAAAAGAGTTAATATTCACATATACACATGAAACACAAGAAATTTTAACCAAAAAGAAATCTATCCTCCTCGACAAAGGTGCCAAAAATTGATGTGCACAAACACTCGTCGTTTAAATATCGTGGCACAATTTAAAAATATACCGCACTCACTCACTAAAGGGATTTTAAATTAAAGTAAAGTGGTGAATACAGGTCGATCCCATGAGGAGGAAGATCTTTTATTAGGTTGAAAGCTCTTGTATTTTGAGATCAAGATTTGAGTGAGTTTGTGGAAAAGAAAATTAAGGTTGCATGGAATTAAATCTAACTATGAATGTTGGAGGGTTAGCGAAGAGAAAATTGGAAGAGGTAGAGAGAGAAAGAGAAAGATAATTGCGTGAAATTAAATCTAACTAAAGAAATTAGAGGGCTGAGGAAGAGAACATTGGAAGAGGTGGAGAAAGATAGAGAAAGACAATTGCAAAAATGAAACTCTTATTATTAGGAATTAAAAGTACAATGTCTATGAAAATAAAAATTACAACTAATGAAAAATTAAGAACAAGAAAGGAAGAACTAGAGCCAAGAGATCATGAAGAACGCCACCGTCTCCTCCTTGTCGATCCTTGGAATATCGCCCCGCCTTGAAGGAGAACAGCGTGGGAAGAGGTAGAGGAAGAAGCCGTCGTCATCCATGCCTCGCCGAGCTTTTGATCGCCGCCCCACCTTGGAGTGCCCAACGTCGTGAAAAGGGAAATTATGGAGAGATCTTGGAGTGAAATAGGGGGGAAGATGTGTAGAAATTAATGGTGAAAGCAATATAAAACAATAAGAAAAGCTACCTATCTATGTGAATGGAGAAGAAGAAGAGACATGAGGGTGCAAGGGGGAGAGAAGAAGAAGAGAGAGGGGGGTGCACCTAGGCTAGTGGAAGAAGAAGGGGCGGCCTAAGCTATGGGGAGAAAGAAAGAATAATTCTAAAAAGAAAAAGAACTCCCTTCTTCTACAATCACGTGGGCTATTTGTAGGAGAATTAGGTTCAATGGAAGGTGGAGATTGAGCTTGATGGAGATGAAGGACTAGGATTTGATGAGAAAGAGATGAGATGGGCAAGGGATGAGAGGGGCGGCCCCCCTTGGTGGCTAGGGTTTATGTGGAGAGAGGGGTGCACAAGGCTTAGAAGGGCAAGGAAGGGGGCACCCTTGGTTGAGAAGAGGAAAGGGAGGGGGCGCCCCTTGGCTCTTTCCTAATGGGAAGAGGATTCTCCCCCTATTTTCTCTCCAAGATAATTCAATAAAAGAAGTCCTTTCCTTATCTTTTTCTCCCATAAAAAAGGATGGTGGGTGCCTTGACTTGGTCAAAGGTGGAGGGGGAAAGAAGGGGGCGCCCTAGGGCAACCCCTGCTTGGGTCGATTGACTGCTTTGCCCCTAGCCCGTCGATTGACTGCTTTGCCCCTAGCCCTTCTAGCAATTGCCTTCGACGTCCTACACACACAATTTAGATTAAGCCCATTAAGAATTATTGCTTTGTGCACAAAAACCATAAATGCTTACAAATATGCAATGGAAAATTAATTCTCATGACCCTCAACCTCTTTTCATAGGATAATTAATCACAAATTAAGTTAATTTGCATGAAAGGCCCAATTTGTGTGAGGTTGAAGTTAACTGTAAAATATGTATAATTGGCTAATTATTCGCATATGAAATGGTGTGTTTGGCATAAATTATCATGAAAGAATGAACATTCATTAGGACACTACCCTCTTCACGTGCTTTGATAGGACTCAAGGGATGAATCCTACTCTCACCCTGAGGGTGGTGTGTTTCGGCTGCCTTGCACAACGCTTTAAGGGCGACTGCTATCTTGGTCAGTCGATTAGAAGAGAAAGAAGACTAGAGCCTTTCGAAAGACTTTGGGGTGAAGACTCGTCTTGAGCGACGCTACCAATTTTAAGAAAAACACGTGCGTGTGTGCATGTTATCTTCCTTTTAATGATCATAGGCCGACATGGTCAAACAGGGATCTCCCTGGTTCTGCTACACCAAGACCCATGACCTACCAAGACCTTAATGTGCCCTAACCTAACATAAAGGGTGGATGCATGACTTGAACTACATGACAGACACTAGGCGGTAGTCATAGTTTTCTTTTTTTTAGTTTTTCCTTTTTTTAGTTTTAGTTTTAGTTTGTTTGTTTTTACTATTTTGTTTGTTTTTTGTTTGACTATGTACAAGGTCTCACGGATAGAATTTCTTTAAGTAGATCCTATTCCAGGGGTATGTGAGTTCCACCCCGTTGGAATCCACTAGCTTATATGTGTGTCTAGAAAAGACCTCTTTGACGACATATGGACCTTCCCAATTCTCTCGCAACTTCCGTTTTGGACCAATGGTTTTAGTGAGCTTCCTCTTTAAGACTAGTTCACCTTCTTTAAATTTTCTCTCGAGGACCTTTTTCACATAGAAATGTGCAATTCTATGACAAAAAACTTGTGTGTGATCAGCTGCAATCATTCATTTCTCATCTAACAGCTTCAGCTGGGCCAATAAATTTTCTCGACGTTGCTCGGGATCGAGCTCTGGGTCCAGCTACACTCTTAGTGAAGGAACGAAGATTTCGTGCGGGAGTACTGCTTCTGTCCCAAAGGTTAGCGCGTAGGGGGTTTGACTCGTGGGAGTTCAAACAGAAGTACGATAAGCCTAGAGGGCCTCGACGAGGCGATCTGTCATGAAGCTCCTGTGATGTGAACTGAGGTCCGTTGTCAGTGACGATGTCACGCAGGATGCCGAACCTGGTGAGGATGTTGCGCTTGATGAACTTTATCACCGTCGATGCCTTGACTTTCTTGAACGCTTCAGCTTCCGCCCATTTTGTGAAGTATTCTGTAGCGATGAGGATGAAGGATTTCATCCAAATTTCTCCGGTCCTATCCTCTAGTGGACCGACTGCGTCGAATGCCCACATGGAGAAAGGCCAAGGAGCTATAAGAGGGTGGAGTGAAGATGAAGGAGCAAGAACCTTGTCTCCGTGAAGTTGCCATTTGGCGCAATGGCAGACAAAACGGGAACAATCCTCCTCCATGGTAGGCCAGTAATATGCCTGAGGAGCTTTTGAGCTAGCTATGACCGTTCACATGGCCACCGCATTCACTGGAATGTGTAGCCTCAATGACTGCACGAGATTCCATCTCATCAAGACATCAGAGGTATACTCCACTAAGGGATCTTCGGTGCAAGATACCACCTATGATAGTAAAGCGCTCCGCAGCACGGCGAATGGCTCATTGATCAGGGGCGATAGCGTACTCAGGAAATGATCCATCACGGAGATAGTTCTCAATGTCAAAGAACCATTGATTGCCGTCATCGAGGTCGATTTCCAGCTCATGAGAAAGGGCATGGACCTGAGGGGCAGGCTCCAGGAACTGTTGGAACCATGGATCGGCGTGCGAAGGAGTGTGCATCCTTTGCACGAGGATAGTAGCTGAAGGTCTCTCAAATGGGATTGGGAGAGATGATGATAAAGAGGCTAGAGCATCAGCCAAGATATTTTGGGCTCTAGGAGTGTGCACTAGAGTTAGCTTCCTCAACTACCGGACTACCTTGCTAACCAAATCCTGGTATGGCCTCAGCTTCGGGTCCCGAGTTTGGTAGTTGCTAAGAGATTGTCGGAGTATAAGCTATGAATATCCAATTATTCAAAGCTCCTTGACTCATAGGGCTAATGCCATTTTCAAGCCTGTGAAGAGCGCCTCATACTCAACCACGTTGTTTATGGTAGGGAAGGACAACTGACAAGCGCACGGGATAATTACACCTTCCGAGGAGTGAAGGACAGCTCTGATTCCACAACCCTTGGAGTTAAGTGCACCGAAGAAGTAAAGAATCCATGAAGGTTCACCATCGATGATGGATCCTAACTCTTCGTATGGAAAGTCTTCATCGACGGGAGAATGTGTGGGAAGCGGATGGTGGGCAAGGTGCTCGGCGATGGCATGCCCCTTGACCACCTTCTGACTGATGTAGGTAATATCGAACTAATTGAAAAAGCTTTGCCATCTCACCAAGCGATCAGTCAGTGCAGGCTTCTCTAGCAAGTAGTTGATTGGGTCCATTTGCGCCAAAAGCTTCACTTCGTCAGCTAGGAAGTAGTGTTTCAGCTTTTGGGCGACCCAGACGACGACCGCGCAAGTTCTTTCATAGCAGTGTACTTTTTCTCTGCTTCATTAAAGAATTTCGACAAGTAGTAGACTGCTCGCTCTTTCTTCGCGTCATCATATTGAGCCAAGACTGCTCCGACGGATTCTTCTATGGTGGATACATAGAGCAGTAGAGGCCGACCCGGGACTGGGGGTGCAAGGACGGGAGGATTGAGGAGGTAGCTCTTCAGATCTTCGAAGGCCTTTTGGCATTTGTCATTCCATGTGAACTTGGCCTCTCCCTTGAGCATGTCATAAAAGGGAGTGCATCGTTGCGAATGGAGAGATATGAATCTCCTAATGAACTGCAAATGCCCAATTAGACCTCAGATTTCCTTGATATTCTTGGGAGGCGACATTTCGGTAATTGCCTTGGCCTTGTTAGGGTCTATTTCGATCCCTCTTTTGTTGACTATAAACCCTAGAAGCTTACCTGAGGAAACCCCGAACACACACTTCTTGGGGTTCATCTTGAGTTGGTGCTCTCGAGACCTTTGGAGAACTGCGCGGAGGACCTCAGCATGGCCGCTCCTGGTTTTGGACTTAACCAGAATATCATCCACATATACCTCCATGTGAACGTGCATCATAACGTGGAAGATGGCCATCATAGCCCTTTGATATGTGGCTCTCACATTTTTCAGTCCGAAGGGCATGACAACATAACATTAGGTCCCCCACGGGGTAGTGAAGGATGTCTTCTCCTAGTCTTCCTCCGCTAAGCGGATCTAGTTGTACCCCGAGAAGCCGTCCATGAAGGATAACATTTCGTAGCCGATGGTATTGTCTACAAGGACATCTATGTGCGGAAGAGGAAAATCATCCTTAGGGCAAGCACGATTGAGATCACAGAAATCTATACAGATCCAGACCCTACCGTCCTTCTTCATGACGGGGATGATGTTAGCTACTCACTGCAGATACAAGACTACCCTGATGAACTTGGCCTTATGGAGCTTGTCAAGTTCCTCTTTGACTTTGAGTGCGAGCTTCGGATGAAGCCGCCTTAGCTTTTGTTTGACAGCTCTTGCATCGGGCTTCAAGACAAGGCGGTGTTCCACCAATGAAGGATCTAAGCCCGCATGTCTTCGTAGGACCAAGCAAAGGCATCAGGGAATTCCTTGAGCACTGCCACTATGGATGCTTGTTCTTCACTCTTCAAATTGACACTTATCAAAATAATTTTCTAATAATCCTTGGTGCCCAGGTTGACTTACTTGGTTGATTCATCTACTGACATACTAGGCTCGTCGAACCTTCTAGTCCCGTCGACAAAAGGAGCTATGTCATCGGTGCAATCCTCTAGCTGTTCCTCTCCTTCTTCTCGCTATCATCTTCATCTTCTAAAACATAGACCCCTAGACCATCTTCTAGTGAACACCCTTCTACTTCTGCTGCCCATAGGGGAATGGGTGTTGATACAAAGTCGGAGACCTGACACAACTGCACGCACTTCTCGGCCAACTGGCTGATGTAGCATGTAGGGACCTGACGAACCCTAGTTTGCTTGGAATGGGGAGGAGAAGACACTCTAGACTGACCTGAACATAGACTTGATTCTGTTGGGGTGCAAGACACGGATTCAGAGGGGGGGTGAATGAGTCCCCTTAAAAAAATATTGCGGAAATAAAAACTCAAACCCAAATATACTCTAATTCAAACTCAAATTATGCTAGACAGATTTAAGATCTGGTGGAAGAAAACCATAAGTGTTCTATTGAGGCTCACACTTGAACACTAAGCAAGCACACGCGGCCTTAGACTTTACTAATTATGCAGATGACACTTCACAGTTGTGTTTGATACGAACCAACAATATATGGAAGAACTTCAACTAGGAAATGATCAAACGGCCTGTGAAGGGGGATAAGAAATATGGAATTGGACAATCACCCAAACCACGATGCTCAGAGATTTTAGATGGTTTGGTCTGCTACCACAGACCTACGTCCATCCCCCACTCAAACCTGAGTGAGGCTTTTCACTGACAAACAGCTTGAACTGCTAAGCATCACAGCTTGCTTACACCGCTGAGCACCACAGCTTGCTTCCGTTGAGCAACACAGCTTGCTTCCGCTGAGCATCACAGCTAGCTACAGCTTGTTGTCCGAGGAACAGCCTCGCCTGCTGAGCACCACAGCTTGCTCTACTGATTCACAGCTTACAATGGAAGTCAAAATAAAAACGAAGGAATCAAAGAAAATAAGGACAGAAAAGACAATGTAGCTCTCAATAGAGCAATCTGACTCTAGCTCTGATCCAGAAGTCAAGATAGAACAACCTCACAGAAACTCTCTTCTTCTTCTCAACCCTCTCTACGGAACTCTATTTTTCCCTTTCTTCTCAGAAAATTGGCTCTTTCACTTTTCTCGCTCTCTCTTCTCTTCTCTTCCTGATCTCTCCTCTTTTCTTCTCTCTCAGACTCTAATTCTTCTCAGCTTCTCTGAGCTCTTCTGCTGCTGCTTCTGCTTCTACTTCCACTTTTCTTCTCCTGTCTGCTTTCTTTCACTACTCTATCTGGATCTTCTGGTTTTTCTTCTCTATCAATATGTCTCTCTTGCTCTCCACAGAAGTCTTCTTATATAGAAACAGGGGCGCCGGAGGTAGGTTGGCCGAAAAAGATGATTTCTCCTGCCTCTGATTGCCCCACATGGCAGGATCCTGTATTTCTACATGATTCACCTGAGGGCGCGTGGAGGGAATACTCCCGCCAGAACTGTTCAGAAAAATGATTAGCTGAAGTACTTCTGGATTCCACATGTCAGATGAAGATGAGGTGCTTTACACGTGGTAGATTCCTCCTGTTTAAGGTTCCAGCATGCATTGGATCATGTGTCCACTTATTTAAGCCTCGAGCCACGTGACTGTTCTGAGTGTAAATCTTCCTGTCTCTTATGTGTTCGTCACTGGATCCTTCATTGACTTAAACCTGTCAACATGATAAAAGGCATTTAATCAAATACCTTATCATCATAAGTAGTTCAGAGGGATATTTAGGAATTACATGTTTATGCATGGTTTTTTAAAGATGATCATGATATGGCCAAAACCATAAAGATCAGGTAGCAATTCAATAGACATCACAAAAGATCATAAACATCAAAGCATAATACTCTATGTGCTTTGACCTGACAGTGTATCCAACAATAACACCTGCATCGACCTAAGTAACACAGGTAGACTTGTTATGCACATGATATGAGTGAAGATAATGAACATACATCGACCTATGAAAACAAGAGTCACAGTGCACCAATGAGTTTCAGGCAAAGGTGAAAAGATGCACAGACCTGACTGAACATGATGCATTGGCTTGATATGAAACCTAGACACACTAGCATTGACCTTATGTATGTAACATATATGCTCAGACCCTACGTGTGCATGTGCACCGACCTAGTCTTGTGAATGTGCACTGACTTACGAATGTGCTTCGACCTTTAAAGAACAAATGCATTACGTGCTTTGACGTTGATGATCACAAGGTTCGAATATGCTTCAACCAAGATGAACATAGGGTAAGCATGTGCACTGACCTGAATATGCTGCTAGTGTGAACATGCACTGACCTGATGCATTGCTAAAATATGTATGCTTTGACCTAAGTGTGTATGACAGAACATGTGCATCGACCTTCATGCAATGAAATGAACATGTGCACCGACCCTGGTATGAAAGTGCTTGGACCTTATGAAGGTGCTCGGACTTGATATGAATGTGCTCCGACCTTCATGTGAATATGCTCAGACCTTTTACATGCATGTGCTCTGACTAGTGAGAATATGCTCGGACCTTGTTCATGCATATGCTCTGACTTAGTGAAGGAGACTTTATGCATATGTACAGACCTGAACGAAGATGCTCAGACCTTATGCATACTATTACATATGCTCAGACCTGACAAAGACTCTTATACATGGGCTCTGACTTGCATAATGCATGTGTACAGACGTAAAAGCATGTGCTTAGACCTTGTGCGTGCATGTGCTCAGACTTGTATGAATATAGTCAGACCTGCATAATCCATATGCTCTGACATGAATGCATGTGCTTCAACTTTGAGTGTGCATACGTGTACATATGCGTTCACTATCAACCTATGAAAAATGTTTGTGCACACAACCTGTTCCGTAAAATGAATATGCATGCAACCTGTTTGATTAAATGACCAGAATGTTTAAATGTGCACAGTCGTAATATGAAAGTGCTCCGACCTTCATGTGCAAAAGATTTGTGCATGTGCACAGACTCAGGATGCAGCGATAGGCACGTGCATCGACCTTGAACACCCATATGTCATCATGCATATATAGGTCAAAGTGTAATACCTATGACATAACATCAATACGTAACACAAAATAGTCATAGTGTCTAACATCATCAAGGCCACACTAAAGTCACATCAAAACCATAGTATCAAGGCAACACAAACACATATGACATTATGCACATGAGTCATAGTGTTTGACATCATCAAAACCACAGGTGTGACGACCCGGATCCCGGATACCGGATATACCCGATAGGACTACCGAATAGACCTGATACCACTTGGAACCCGCGAGGCCTCCCAAGAGCGGTAAAGCTCCGAAGGGATAAAAGGATTATCGTGTAGTACATTGAAGCCATAGAGATATAATAGTAAGCAATTAAATTTCATTAGATCGGTGTGCTAAAGTAGCGGAAATAAAATTACTTTTTAATTAACAGTTACAAATTAACAATTATACACCAGAGTCAAGTCCAAAGCTAAAGATAGCAAGTCTAGCAGTACAGTCGACAGAACAGAAAAGACGTACCTTCAAAGTCGGGTGAAGCCCGACGAAGGTACCAGCTGGCAGCTACGAACTCGAACACCAGGAATCGTACGGAAGCAGAGCGACGCCACCCACCTGGAAAGCAGGGGTGAGCCTCGTGTCACTGGCCCAGTAGGGGTCACGCGGATCCCCACTGAAAGACAACGCAATAACACAGAACAACTAAAACAACAACAGTAGTAGTAAAGCAGGAAAGTAGGAAACTACCACTAGAAAGCTGGAAAAGAAAACCAGAACGGGAGAGGTAAAAACAACTAAAAGAAAAGGGAAAAGCCGTACCAAACAAAACGCGGCTGCCGAACTAACCTCAGCCCCTAAGCTACTCCAAACAACAACAGCAATAGATGGGTAACCTCTGAACTGATGAAGTCAGGAGTTACCGATCTGTCGGCAAGCAAGAGGCCCAAGACGAAGGCCTACGAGATCAGTCAACAAGTCTAGGAAAAGACCTAGACAGACACAGATGGCATAAAGCATACACGACTCGAGTGCCATGCACGCTCTTCTAGATACGACCACACATGACTAGAATGTCGTGCACCGACACAACACTGACCTCAGGCAAGACCACGAGAGGGCTAACCCAGAAAGGTCACGACATGCGAGAAACATGAGAGTCACGTGTCACGTGACGGAAGTACCCCCTCACTAGAAGAACAGCCAACTGTGTCCACTGACGTCTTATGCTGTGCCTACAAGCATCTTGTCTACTATGCCGCCTGAAGCACGACAAAGACTAAGACACACTGGGCATGCAGACCACAAGGAAAAGCCAAGATATACGAAAATCGAAACGACAGGAACCGACACTCTGGGCATAAGCGATCCATCATTCAGCTTCTAGGGAAACCAAGCAGTCAAGGAGGAAACCGCTATGCACACAGAGACAAGGACACTGGCGGTCAGGGGTAGGGCCACGAGGCGACTGTAGCGGTCTAGGGCGAACCACTAGACTCAGTTAACTCCAGCTGACCTGCCCAAGGAACCACCAAGCGGTCGAAGGTAGACACGCCACACGGACTAGGCGATCCAAGAGACAACCGCCAAGATGAAAAGAAACTAAAACTGCGGAAAGTAGGACTCTAGGGCTGTAACGCTCCTCCTTTAGAACGCTACACGGAGGTGATGGTCTAAGGGTGAGCCGTTACACTCTAGAGAAGACAGGACTGTGGTGGTCAAAGAAGACGCGTCACACAGATGTGACGGTCAGGGGATGGAGCGTCACAGACACTGCCCTACTCAATAACCTAAGACAGAAAAACACTGTAATGGCCTAAGAGAGATGCGCTACACGACTCTGACGCACCCAGATTGGGCTGTCAGGGCCAACAGACCTAAGCCTAAGGCTCAGACAAACAGCATGTAACGGTCCGACATGGACGCGTTACAGCACCCTGGCGCATGGAGGTTGGGCCGTTAGAGCCAATCGACATAGCCAGTCAAACTCGATCAAACAACATGTAACGGTCTAAGGAAGGTGCATTACAAGGCTCTGACGCATAAGGGATGGGCTGTGAGAGAAAATCGACAGACACGGTCTTCGAAAAACCCCCAAGCTGTGACGCACCAACACAGGCACGTCAGAGTCATGTGACGGCCCTACATTGGGCCGTCACACTGACCCAACCTTGAAGACCCGAAATGACCAACGGCTGTGGCAGTCTATCGTAAGGCCGTCAGAGAGCTCTCACGGTCACTTGAATGACCGCTACACTGTCATGGCAGGAAAAATAGTTGAATGGCCGAATCAGCCCTTTCCATGCCCCATTCATGCCGAATCGCAGGGGAAACAAAGCCACACGATGAAAAATAACTTCTGGAAGCTAAAAAGTCCACATGCACGCATTAAATCACGAGATCGGGGCGATTCCGACGAATCGACCCTAAACGAGTCACAGAGGTTCCCGGACTCCTACCGGCCCCGAATGATGACCAAACACTACGAAACTTACATGAATGGGATCCAGACATCCTGGCAGTCATTTTGACACTAACTAGACTAAGAATGGTTGCCATTTTCTGGTGAACCCTACAAATCGCGAAAATGACGGTTTTGCTAGAACTGGCCCGATCTAGCCCGTTCGAGCACCAAACCTCGCACAAAAGCAGGGAAAACGTGCAGGAGGAAGTGGCGATCCGTCTCCCTTCCTCCACCGAAGAAACCGAGCGCCGAGGTGACTAAACCGCGCCAAAAACCACAACGCGAACTCAACCGCCGGCTTTGAATCCACCATTCAGGATCGCACCAAAACCAACCCGATCCTCGCTCCATCACGCGTCTCAGTAGCTTCCCGGCGTCCTCAGCTCGGCCACGGTCCCCTCGTCTGCAACCGGAGGTGAAGAGGCGAGAGAACGAGAGAGAACGGGAGAGAGAGAGAGAGAGCGCGAGTGAGAGGAGAGAGAGAAAGGGGGGGTTAAATAAAAAGGAAATTAGAAATTTTTCTAATTTCTAAAATCCGTAAATTGCATCGAAAATGCACAAATTCATAAAAATACGCAAAAATAGTCAAAATGATCCTCGCGAAGAGTACATCGCAACTGTATCATCCACGAGTCGATGAACTGAGAACTAAACTCACCGTAGGGTTCTGTAACTAGTACGAGAGAAAACTCACACGGATCAAAAAACTCAACTCAGGAGCTACAAAAGCAATCTGAAACACTCCAAAAAGGATCTGAAAAGACCTAATAATGATCCAATAAAGATCCAAGGCATTACATCCTCCCCTCCTTTAAGGAATTTTGTCCTCAAAATTTAAAGACTAGCAAAGGAGAAGCAGGGAAGAACAACCCCAAGACACAACTTGAAACAGTGCGGATCTCGAAAAACATAACTCAGAGGAACTCTGTCAGACCATAATCACAAGTACACGCTCTGGATCGAGCACGACACAAGTGAGCACGAGTCTGACACCTCCGAAACAAGGCAACGTCGCTTACGTCTCACAGGAAAAGAGACACGACTGCCACAACAACAGATACCGAGAAAAACAAAACGGCAGACACATCAAGCAGCAGCTTAAACAAGGAAACATAATCCTCTCAGCTGACAGCCTAACAACATCATTGGCTCCAGTGCCAAAGGCGACAGGGAACACCTGGCACATAGGACACCAACGACAGATTCACAGAGAAACAACGGCAAGACAACTGCACTGGACCATGGGCACAATCAAGTCAGTCCTCACTCAGATATTACATCTGATCGAGTCGCAAGCTAACTCTACTAGGAGGAAAGAGTATAGCAAAGCTAACCGACAAGAGTTGGTCCACAAAGTGCCAATGATAGACAGACAAAATCATAGAGAAATAGCACCTACAAAAACAACAACGGCAGCACTCGCAGGATTCCGGCTCCGTACAGGACACAGAACCACGGAACATAACTGCAAGCTGGGTCACCCCAAGGCACAACGACAGCTGAACGCACGACCACAAGGGAACAAGTCATGCATCGAGCAGCTCACCAAGAAGGACCCACAACAACGAGAAACGACAAGAAAATGACAATCTCAAGGGACGCATCTCAAGGATCACAAGCACGCCTCGAGAACACAACACCCAAGAGAAGGAAATGTAGAGCAGATGGTACCCAATCAGCAGGAATGCCGACAGATTCCCCAACACTCGCAAATGCCAATGCCAACACCAGAATAACTCCAGCAATAGCACGGCAGCAGACAACATCAAGGCACAGGAAGCCAAGATGAAGTCACATCGAGAAAAAGCAATTCTCTCGACCAGCCAGAATCTTAGGAAAAGATCCTCGACCTGTGGGTTATCAGCCCACACGCTTCAGCTGCACACTCATAAAACGCACACAGGCATCAAGAAATATCTCGATATTCGCATCTCAGCACACGTACGGTGGCATCGCAATTCATGAAAATCGTAATATAACACGCCACGAGTACTGATCCAGCGAACGACCGATCACAAGAAGCCTAAGTGCAAAGAAGAGGAGTACCAGCTTCAGCACAAAGCCCGAAAAAAAATGCTAATCTCAGCTTACCCTTATGTCCTAAAACGATTAATGAGCCCTCACAACACATCGGCCGCTGGACACGGCACGATGAATACGGTACACCACAGCTCTCGACATAGAGATTAGGTCCAAAGCCAAGCAACCGTAAAGCAAGGAAAAGATCAGGCTCAGAACAAAGCCATCCACACTTAAGTAGACATAGGACAAGGCATCACAAAGACAACAATTCCAAGGCTAACCTCGAAAAGACTCCACCAGATGGGATGAGAAACATTAAGCTCAATCAACAGAAGCCGCCCGAGCATCTTCTCAATCAAGGAATCTAATCGAGCACTTCATCAGAAGAGAAACACATCAGGAGCTAAATAGACTTATGCTGGGATGACCAAAACAACGTAAGAACGTGTACAGTCATCACCCCAATGCCAAAAGTCAACAGCAACCTGAACAAGCCACGGAGAAATCTCGAGCAATGTACTATAGATTCGAGCCGTTCGGCGAACACTGCCAAGTACAACATGATCGAGACAGACATTACAATGGAAAAGAAACACCTCGTCACATCATGACGAGAGCAGGACCATCTCGTACAGTGCTAGGACAGCACGCACAAGACAACACACGGAAAACGAAGCGATACAGAATCATAAAACCTAATGCCAACAAATTCCACCAGCCTTCAGCTGGCCAAATGTACAGGACTTTCAAGACTCTGGTGACTGTATATCTCGGATTCCCATGTACTTCACACAACAACGCTCTGATACCAACTATGACGACCCGGATCCCGGATACCGGATATACTCGATAGGACTACCAAATAGACCCGATACCACTTGGAACCTGCGAGGCCTCCCAAGAGCGGTAAAGCTCCGAAGGGATAAAAGGATTGTCGTATAGTACATTGAAGCCACAGAGATATAATAGTAAGTAATTAAATTTCATTAGATCAATTTTCTAAAGTAGCGAAAATAAAATTACTTTTTAATTAACAATTATACACCAGAGTCAAGTCCAAAGCTAAAGACAGCAAGTCTACCAGTACAGTCGACAGAACAGAAAAGACGTACCCTGAAAGTCGGGGGAAGCCCGACGAAGGTACCAGCTGGCAGCTACGAACTCGAACCCCAGGAATCATACGGAAGCAGAGCGACGCCACCCACCTGAAAAGCAGGGGTGAGCCTCGTGTCACTGGCCTAGTAGGGGTCACGCACATCCCCACTGAAAGACAATGTAGTAACACGGAACAACTAAAATAGCAACAGTAGTAGTAACGCAGGAAAGTAGGAAACTACCACTAGAAACTTGTAAAAAAAACTGGAACGGGAGGGGTATGAACAGCTAAAAGAAAACGGAAAAGCCATACCAAATAAAATGCGGCTGTCGAACTAACCTCGGCCCCTAAGCTACTCCAAACAACAACAACAACAGATGGGTAACCTCTGAACTGACGAAGTCGGGAGTTACCGATATGTCGGCAAGCACGAGGCCCAAGATGAAGGCCAACGAGATCAGTCAAAAAATCTTGGAAAAGACCTAGACAGACATAGACAGCCTAAAGCAAACATGACTCGAGTGCCATGCACGCTCTTCTAGATACAACCATACACGACTAGAACGTCGTGCACACGACACAACAATGACCTCGGGCAAGACCATGAGAGGGCTAACCCGAAAAGGTCACGACATGCGAAAAACATGAGAGTCATGTGTCACGTGATGGAAGTACCCCCTCACTAGAAGAACAGCCAGCTGCGTCCACTGACATCTTATGACGCGCCTACAAGCGTCTTATCTACTATGTCGCCTGAAGCACGACAGAGACTAAGACACACTCTGAACCAGAACAGGAACTACAGTAACGAGTGACTAGACAGGGGAACACCCATCGGCGTCAGTCCAAAGCCCCTGACCACATGTGCATACACCGACTATTGCTGGAGAGCCAGGCCTCTAGCTAGTTTTCCCCACCCAGCAGGACGCCACTGTACAGCGGAGGCCCATGGAAACTAGCTTACAAACTGTATTTCAGGAACTGCCCCGCCACAAGGGCCGACACGCCGTAACGTGTCGTAAGGCTACGACTAGTGGAGGCTCACAAGACACAAACTCCAAAATGCGAGTGCCGGAGTATAGATAGGCAAAGAAGCACTGTCGTATGTACTACGAAGCACAAGACACGAGGTAGCATACCAGACTGCCATCGGACTCAAGACAAGGCAACTAGACCTGAAAACACAACGATCCTTGAGTCTCACGACTCGGAGTCAAGATCGTCGTACAAAGCGGTACGAGCCGCCAATCGGTCTATTCCTATGCCAGAAGAAACAACCGTGGAAAACGACACACTAAAACCTGAGGGAACACCAAGACCCTCAGCCCGCTTGGACAAGTAAACTGAGGTAAGACAACACCTTGAGGCATCCAGAACCATGTCTCGAATTGGACAGAACCATCGTGACACACAAGGCTACTTGTCAACCACTGGGTGACCCCAGGTTGACCGGAACCAGACAATGACGACTCTACAGTAGGAAAGAAAATCCTACTACAAGCAAGAAGACTCCTGACTGCCTTATGATGTAGTCTTAGCCCTCATAGGATGTCAGGAGACATCCACGGGAAAGCAGGCAGACCATAAGGAAAAGCCAAGATATATGGAAATCGAAACGACAGGAACCGACACTCTGGGCATAAGCGATCCATCATTCAGCTGCTAGGGAAACCAAGCAGTCAAGGAGGAAACCGCTATGCACACAGAGACAAGGACACTGGCGGTCAGGGGTAGGGCCACGAGGCAACTATAGCGGTCCAGGGTGAACGACTAGACTCAGTTAACTCCAGCTGACCTGCCCAAGGAACAACCAAGCGGTCGAAGGCAGACACGCCACACGGACTAGGTGATCCAGGAGACAACCGCCAAGACGAACAGAAACTAAAACTGCGGAAAGTAGGACTCTAGGGCAGTAACGCTCCTCCTTTAGAATGCTACACGGAGGTGATGGTCTAAGGGTGAGCCGTTACACTCTAGAGAAGACAGGACTGTGTTGGTCAAAGAAGACGTGTCACACGGATGTGATGGTCAAGGGATGGAGCGTCACAGATACCGCCCTACTCAATAACCTAAGACAGAAAAACACTGTAACGGCCTAAGAGAGACGTGTTACACGACTCTGACGCACCCAGATTGGGCTGTCAGGGCCAACAGACCTAAGCCTAAGGCTCGGACAAACAGCATGTAACGGTCCAATATGGACGCGTTACAGCACCCTGGCGCATGGAGGTTGGGCCGTTAGAGCCAACCGACATAGCCAGTCAAACTCGGTCAAATAACATGTAACGGTCTAAGGATGGTGCGTTACAAGGCTCTGACGCACAAGGGATGGGCCGTCAAAGAAAATCGACAGACATGGTCTTCGAGAAACGCCCAGGCTGTGACACACCAACACAGGCGCGTCAGAGTCATGTGATGGCCCTACATTGGGCTGTCACACTGACCCAACCTTGAAGACCCGAAACGACCAACGGCTGTGGCGGTCTATCGTAGGGCCGTCAGAGACCTCTGACGGTCACTGGAATGACCGCTACACTGTCATGGCGGGAAAAATAGTGGAATGGCCGAATCAGCCCGTTCCACGCCCCATTCACGCCGAAGCACAGGGGAAACAAAGCCACACGATGAAAAATAACTTCTGGAAGCTAAAAAGTCCACATGCACGCATTAAATTGCGAGATCAGTGCGATTCCGACGAATCGACCCTAAACGAGTCACCGAGGTTCCCGAACTTCTACCGGCCCCGAATGACGACCAAACACTACGAAACTTACATGAATGGGATCCAGACATCCCAGCAGTCATTTTGACACTAACTAGACTAAGAATGGTTGCCATTTTTCGGTGAACCCTACAAACCGCGAAAATGACGATTTTGCTAGAACTGGCCCGATCTAGCCCGTTCGAGCACCAAACCTCGCACAGAAGCAGGGAAAACGTGCAGGAGGAAGTGGTGATCCGTCTCCCTTCCTCCACCGAAGAAACCAAGTGCCGAGGCGACTAAACCGCGTCGAAAACAACAACGTGAACTCAACCACCGGCTTTGAATCCACCGTTCGGGATCGCGCCAAAACTAACCTGATCCTTGCTCTATCACGCGTCTCAGCAGCTTCCCGGCGTCGTCAGCTTGGCCACGGTACCCTCCGTCTGCAACCAGAGGTGAAGAGGCGAGAGAACAAGAGAGAACGAGAGAGAGAGAGAGAGAGAGAGAGAGAGAGAGAGAGAGAGAGAGAGAGAGAGAGAGAGAAAGGGGGGTTAAATAAAAAGGAAATTAGAAAATTTTCAAATTTCTGAAAATCCGTAAATTGTACCGAAAATGCACAAATTCAGAAAAATACGCAAAAATATCAAAATGATCCTCGCGAAGAGTACATCGCAACTGTATCATCCACGAGTCGATGAACTGAGAACTAAACTCACCGTAGGGTTCTATAACTAGTACGAGAGAAAAACTCACACAGGTCGTAAAACTCAACTCAGGAGCTACAAAAGCGATCCGAAACTCTCCAAAAAGGATCCGAAAAGACCTAATAATGATCCAAGGCATTACATCCTCCCCTCCTTTAAGGAATTTCATCCTCAAAATTTAAAGACTAGCAAAGGAGAAGCAGGGAAGAACAACCCCAAGATACAACTTGAAACAGTGCGGATCTCGAAAAACACAACTCAGAGGAACTCTGTCAGACCATAATCACAAGTACACGCTCTGGATCGAGCACGACACAAGTGAGCACGAGTCTGACACCTCCGAAACAAGGCAACGTCGCTTACGTCTCACAGGAAAAGAGACATGACTGCCACAACAACAGATACCGAGAAAAATAAAACGGCAGACACATCAAGCAGCCCTTAAACAAGGAAACATAGTCCTCTCAGCTGACAGCCTGACAACATCATCGGCTCCAGTGCCAAAGGTGATAGGGAACACCTGGCACATAGGACACCAACGACAGATTCACAGAGAAACAACGGCAAGACAACAGCATCGGACCACGGGCACAATCAAGTCAGTCCTCACTCAGATATTACATCTGATCGAGTCGCAAGCCAACTCTACTAGGAGGAAAGAGTATAGCAAAGCTAACCGACAAGAGTTGGTCCACAAAGTGCCAATGATAGACAGACAAAATCATAGAGAAATAGCACCTACAAAAACAACAACGGCATCACTCGCAGGATTCCGGCTCCGTACAGGACACAGAACCACGGAACACAACTGCAAGCTGGTCACACCAAGGCACAACGACAGCTGAACGCACGACCACAAGGGAACAAGTCATGCATCGAGCAGCTCACCAAGAAAGACCAACAACAATGAGAAACGACAAGAAAATGACAATCTCAAGGGACGCATCTCAAGGATCACAAGCACGCCTCGAGAACACAACACCCAAGAGAAGGAAATGCAGTGTAGAGGGTACTCAATCAGCAGGAATGCCGACAGATTCCCCAACACTAGCAAATGCCAATGCCAACACCAGAATAACTCAAGCAATAGCACAGCAGCAGACAACATCAAGGCATAGGAAGCCAAGATGAAGTCACATCGAGAAGAAGCAATTCTCTCGACCAGCCAGAATCTTACGAAAAGATCATCGACCTGTGGGTTATCAGCCCACACGCTTCAGCTGCACACTCATAAAATGCACACAGGCATCAAGAAATATCTCGATATTCGCATCTCAGCACACGTACGGCGGCATCGCAATTCATGAAAATCGCAATATAACACGCCACGAGTACTGATCCAGCGAACGACCGATCACAAGAAGCCTAAGTGCAAAGAAGATGAGTACTAGCTTCAGCACAAAGCCCGAAAAAAAATGCTAATCTCAGCTTACCCTTATGTCCTGAAATGATTAATGAGCCCTCATAACACATCGGCCGCTGGACACGGCACGATGAATACGGTACACCACAGCTCTCGACATAGAGATTAGGTCCAAAGCCAAGCAACCGTAAAGCAAGGAAAAGATCAGGCTCAGAACAAAGCCATCCACACTTAAGTAGACATAGGACAAGGCATCACAAAGACAGCAATTCCAAGGCTAACCTCGAAAAGACTCCACCAGATGGGATGAGAAACATTAAGCTCAATCAACAGAAGCCGCTCGAGCATCTTCTCAATCAAGGAATCTAATCGAGCACTTCATCAGAAGAGAAACACATCAGGAGCTAAACAGACTTATGCTGGGATGACCAAAACAACGTAAGAACGTGTACAGTCATCACCCCAATGCCAATAGTCAACAGCAACCTGAACAAGCCACAGAGAAATCTCGAGCAATGTATTATAGATTCGAGCCGTTCGGCGAACACTGCCAAGTACAACATGATCGAGACAGACATTACAATGGAAAAGAAACACCTCGTCACATCATGACGAGAGCAGGACCATCTCGTACAGTGCCAGGACAGCACGCACAAGACAACACACGGAAAACGAAGCGATACATAATCATAAAACCTAACGCCAACAAATTCCACCAGCCTTCAGCTGGCCAAATGTACAGGACTTTCAAGACTCTGGTGACTGTATATCTCAGATTCCCATGTACTTCACACAACAACGCTCTGATACCAACTATGACGACCCGGATCCCGGATACCGGATATACTCGATAGGACTACCAAATAGACCCGATACCACTTGGAACCTGCGAGGCCTCCCAAGAGCGGTAAAGCTCCGAAGGGATAAAAGGATTGTCGTATAGTACATTGAAGCCACAGAGATATAACAGTAAGTAATTAAATTTCATTAGATCAATTTTCTAAAGTAGAGAAAATAAAATTACTTTTTAATTAACAATTACAAATTAACAATTATACACCAGAGTCAAGTCCAAAGCTAAAGACAGCAAGTCTAGCAGTACAGTCGACAGAACAGAAAAGACGTACCTTGAAAGTCGGGGGAAGCCCGACGAAGGTACCAGCTGGCAGCTACGAACTCGAACCCCAGGAATCGTACGGAAGCAGAGCGACGCCACCCACCTGAAAAGCAGGCGTGAGCCTCGTGTCACTGGCCTAGTAGGGGTCACGCGCATCCCCACTGAAAGACAATGCAGTAACACGGAACAACTAAAATAGCAACAGTAGTAGTAACGCAGGAAAGTAGGAAACTACCACTAGAAACTTGTAAAAAAAACTGGAACGGGAGGGGTAGGAACAGCTAAAAGAAAAGGGAAAAGCCATACCAAATAAAATGCGGCTGTCGAACTAACGTCGGCCCCTAAGCTACTCCGAACAACAACAGCAACAGATGGGTAACCTCTGAACTGACGAAGTCGAGAGTTACCGATATGTCGGCAAGCACGAGGCCCAAGATGAAGGCCAACGAGATCAGTCAAAAAATCTTGGAAAAGACCTAGACAGACATAGACAGCCTAAAGCAAACATGACTCGAGTGCCATGCACGCTCTTCTAGGTACAACCACATACGACTAGAACGTCGTGCACACGACACAACAATGACCTCGGGCAAGACCATGAGAGGGCTAACCCGAAAAGGTCACGACATGCGAAAAACATGAGAGTCATGTGTCACGTGATGGAAGTACCCCCTCACTAGAAGAACAGCCAGCTGCGTCCACTGACATCTTATGACGCGCCTATAAGCGTCTCATCTACTATGTCGCCTGAAGCACGACAGAGACTAAGACACACTCTGAACCAGAACAGGAACTACAGTAACGAGTGACTAGACAGGGGAACGCCCATCGGCGTCAGTCCAAAGCCCCTGACCACATGTGCATACACCGACTCTTGCTGGAGAGCCAGGCCTCTAGCTAGTTTTCCCCTCCCAGCAGGACGCCACTGTACAGCGGAGGCCCATGGAAACTAGCTTACAAACTGTATTTCAGGAACTGCCCCGCCACAAGGGCCGACACGCCGTAACGTGTCGTAAGGCTACGACTAGTGGAGGCTCACAAGACACAAACTCCAAAATGCGAGTGCCGAAGTATAGACAGGCAAAGAAGCACTGTCGTATGTACTACGAAGCACAAGACACGAGGTAGCATACCAGACTGCCACCGGACTCAAGACAAGGCAACTAGACCTGAAAACACAACGATCCTTGAGTCTCACGACTCGGAGTCAAGATCGTCGTACAAAGCGGTACGAGCCGCCAATCGGTCTATTCCTATGCCATAAGAAACAACCGTGGAAAATGACACACTAAAACCTGAGGGAACACCAAGACCCTCAGCCCGCTTGGACACGCAAACTGAGGTAAGACAACACCTCGAGGCATCCAGAAGCATGTCTCGAATTGGACAGCACCATCGTGACACACAAGGCTACATGTCAACCACTGGGTGACCCCGGGTTGACCGGAACCAGACAATGACGACTCTACAGTAGGAATGAAAATCCTACTACAAGCAAGAAGACTCATGGCTGCCTTATGACGTAGTCTTAGCCCTCATAGGATGTCAGGAGGCATCCATGGTGAAGCAGGCAGACCACAAGAAAAAGCAAAGATATACAGAAATCGAAACGACAGGAACCAACACTCTGGGCATAAGCGATCCATCATTCAGCTGCTAGGGAAACCAAGCAGTCAAGGAGGAAACCGCTATGCACACAGAGACAAGGACACTAGCAGTCAGGGGTAGGGCCACGAGGCAACTATAGCGGTCCTGAATGAACCACTAGCCTCAGTCAAATCCAGCTAACCTGCCCAACGAACCACTAAGCGGTTGAAGGCAGACACGCCACACGGACTAGGCTATGAAGAGGCAACCGCCAAGATGAACAGAAACTAAAACTGTAGAAAGCAGGACTCTAGGGCTGTAACGCTCCTCCTTTAGACTGCTACACGGAGGTGACGGTCTAAGGGTGAGCCGTTACACTCTAGAGAAGACAGGACTGTGGCGGTCAAAGATGGCGTGTCACACGGATGTGACGGTCAAGGGATGGAGCGTCACTGTAATATCCCGGACCTTTCGGATCCTTTTCATAGGTCTCAGATCTGGTTTTCGGAGTGTCTGGCTTCATTGTGTCTGAATATTCGTTTCGGACATCTTTTATGTTCGGATCGGCGCGATCCGGAGTCGTTTCGGAAGCCCGGAGTCGTTCAACGACTTTTCCGAGCGTGTTTTCCGATTACCAGTGTGTGTTTCGGTAATTCCTTCGGAACCTCGCTGCGGGTGAACCGGGTCGTTCACCTGGGCGCGAGTGGTACCGTTGCGATCAGTGCGTTCCGAGGATTCCGGAAACGTAATTTTTTATTTTTTGATATGTTCCAGATTTTCTGGATTTTCTATAAATACCCCCCCTATTTCTCCCTCTTCCCCACCCTCTTCTTCTTCTTCCTTCTCTTCTCCCCACTGTGACCACCACCCCTCCCTCTCTCTCTCTCGTTCGGCCGTGGCGACGTCCCCTTCCGTCTGCAGATGGCACGGGGCAACGGTGTGACGACGTGGGCGACGGCGAGGTGATCGTGGCGGCGTAAAAGTTGTGGGGAACCGTGAAGGGACGAGGGTTTTCAAAGCGTTCTTGGCGATCTCGGTAACGATTCGGCGGAGCATTCATTCCATTGAGGTAGGGTGACATTCCCTAGCTCCCCGCCGTTCATTTCCATGATTTATAGGCCGAGGGGAGGCCGAGAGGGGCTTGATTGAGCATGTTTGGGGTTTTTCCATGTTTGGGGAGAGCTCGTCCAGTCTATGGATTTGATGCATGATCTCGCGTTTTGATGGCCTAGAATCATGCTAGGGGTCCCAGGGGTCTTCCCCTTTGGTTTCCCCCTCTCCGGTGGAGGCATGGGGGTGTGGTTGAATTTTTTGGGCTTTCCCGCCATTTTCACCGTCGGGTGCATGTGACGGTCCTTCCAGGGACCGTTACACGATCTGACGTGCCTGGGAGAGACCGTCACCTGCCCTTTGTTAGCCTTCGGGGGTCAGGGACTGTGACGGTCCCACGATAGACCGCCACTTGTAAGTGACGCGCCTGGGCTGGGCCGTCAGGGACGTTCCGACCGTTGGCTTGTGACCGTTGCTTTTGACCGTTGGGGGTCTGCGCGTGTAACGCGCCAGGGCAGGCGCGTTACATTCGCGTAACGCGCCAGGGCAGGCGCGTTACTTCCTGAGTCACCCCCAGGTTTGAGGGGCGCGTAACGCACTGGGCCAGGCGCGTTACGTTCGCGTAACACCCTGGGGCAAGCGTGTTACATCCCATTTTCACGTTGGGAGCGTGAGGTGCGTGTAACGCGCCAGGGCAGGCGCGTTACGTTTGTGTAATGCGCTGGGCCAGGCCGTTACTCCCTGCGTCCCTTATGCAGTGTAACGACCTGCGTTTGGCCGTCGGGTGAGTGTGACGGTCTCGCCTAGACCGTCACAGCACTGTGATGGTCCTGGGGTGGACCGTCAGGCGCCTGGCTGCCCCGAGAGGGTTGAAACCCCATTTTTAGTCCGACTGTGGCCACCATGCGATGGGGCCGGTGCGTGGGGTGGTCCCCGTGCGTCGTCGGATGCGGGCATCATTTTCCGTGACTTGAGAGTCTACTCCTTTAGTGACCCTCCACTAGTCGTAGCCTACCAGTACGCGGTACCGGTCGCACCAGGGAGTGGTGTACGGGCTTACCCTTAGAGGCGGTTTGTGGACCGGTTGTCGTCGGGCCCCACGTCTTGCAGCCAAAGTCCGGCTGAGGGGAAAACCAGTCAGAGGGCCAGACCAGGGACGCGCGGTCTGTGTGTGCACACGTGGTTGGGGGCAGTTAGACCCACGTCGACGGGCGTGACCCCAGCTAGTCACTTGTTTGTGGTTACTTGTGCGGTGTTCGTGCCTTAGGTAGGCGCTACCACGTCAGGCAGTTCACCTACGGTGCGGTGTAAGTCGTCAGGGGACGCTACCGACTGTGCTTCTAGTGGGAGGTACTCCTGTTGAGTGCGGAGTGTTAGGCTGTCAGTTTCGTGGCTTTGACCTTCGGGTTTGCCGGGTCGACCGTTGAGTTTCGGTTGTCTCACCGTGGCACGTGTGCCGGTTTGTGTGCCGTAGGACCTTTGTTTTATAGAGTACAGGGCTTTCCTTTCCGAGGTACTCTCCTACCGCTAGCGTAGTGGTTTCCTGTTTTATGAGGTAGGGTTCGAGTGATCCCTACTAAGTCTTGTTTCGAGACTCATCCCCTGCGTGTTTGTATCGTGTTTCAGGTGAGGCGCCGCCCCAGGGGAGCGCGTCTGGGGTGCAGCATGGTGCGGGTGCCCAGAGGTAGTGCCAGAGGTCAGAGCCAGGGTATGCCTCGTGTAGCTGTACTTTCTTTTCTTGTCTCTGTACTAGTTGTGGACTACTGTTGTTATTTTGTGGACCATGTAAAATGCTAATTTATTCTCCTGCTTATAATTATAACTGTTTAATTTCTGCAATTACTTGTGATACTTGTGTAGTTCCCACACCATCCTTCTAACCCTTCCGAGTCTTCGGGCTCGTGGGTGGCGATGCGAGTCTCGGGTTATCGGGCCCTCCCGGTAATCGGATTCTTGAGTCGTTACAGTCACAGACACCGCCCTACTCAATAACCTAAGACAGAAAAACACTGTAACGGCCTAAGAGAGGCGCGTTACACGACTCTGACGCACCCAGATTGGGTCGTCAGGGCCAACAGACCTAAGCCTAAGGCTCGGACAAACAGCATGTAACGGTTCAATATGGACGCGTTACAGCACCCTAGCGCATGGAGGTTGGGCCGTTAGAGCCAACCGACATAGCCAGTCACACTCGGTCAAACAACATGTAACGGTCTAAGGAAGGCGCGTTACAAGGCTCTGATGCACAAGGGATTGGCTGTTAGAGAAAATCAACAGACATGGTCTTCGAGAAACACCCAGGCTGTGACGCACCAACACAGGCGCGTCAGAGTCATGTGACGGTCCTACATTGTGCCGTCACACTGACCCAACCTTGAAGACTCGAAGTGACCAACGGTTGTGGCTGTCTATCGTAGGGCCGTCAGAGACCTTTGACGGTCACTGGAACGACTGCTACACCGTCACGGCCGGAAAAATAGTGGAATGGCCGAATCGGCCCGTTCCACGCCCCATTCACGCCGAAGCGCAAGGGAAACAAAGCCACACGACGAAAAACAACTTCTAGAGGCTAAAAAGTCCACATGCATGCATTAAATCACGAGATCGGGGCGATTCCGACGAATCGACCCTAAACGAGTCACCGAGGTTCCTGGACTCCTATCGACCCCGAATGACAACCAAACACTACAAAGCTTACATGAATGGGATCCAGACATCCCAGCGGTCATTTTGACACTAACTGGACTAAGAATGGTTGCCATTTTTCGGCGAACCCTACAAACTGTGAAAATGACGGTTTTGCTAGAACTGGCCCGATCTAGCCCGTTCGAGCACCAAACCTCGCAAAGAAGCAGGGAAAACGTGCAGGAGGAAGTGGCGATCCGTCTCCCTACCTCCACCGAAGAAACCGAGCGCCGAGGCGACTAAACCGCGCTGAAAACCACTACGCGAACTCAACCGCCAACTTTGAATCTACCGTTCGGGATCGCACCAAAACCAACCCGATCCTCGCTCCATCACGCGTCTCAGCAGCTTCCCGACGTCGTCAGCTCAGCCACGGTCCCCTCATCTGCAGCCGGAGGCGAAGAGGCGAGAGAACGAGAGAGAACGGGAGAGAGAGAGAGCGCGAGTGAGAGGAGACAGAGAAAGGGGGGGTTAAATAAAAAGGAAATTAGAAATTTTTCTAATTTTGAAAATCCGTAAATTACGCCAAAAATGCATAAATTCAGAAAAATATGCAAAAATAGTCAAAACGATCCTCATGAAGAGTACATCGCAACTGTATCATCCACGTGTCGATGAACTGAGAACTAAACTCACCGTAGGGTTTCGTAACTAGTACGAGAGAAAAACCCACACAGATCGTAAAACTCAACTCAGGAGCTACAAAAGCGATATGAAACTCTCCAAAAAGGATCTAAAAAGACCTAATAACGATCCAATAAAGATCCAGGGCATTACAACATACTTACAACAATCTCCCCCATTTTGATGATGGCAACACTATGAGTCACACACAAACAAAATGCAGACTCATATCAAATTATTCTCCCCCTTTGACATCATCAAATAGAAATCAATAATTTGATTAATGCAGTGATGTCATGTTGCATTCTCCCCCTTTTTAAAATGCAACCCTACTCCTTGTGACAAATGGAAAGCAGTGAAAACATAAGAGTAGGAATGGAGAATTTCAAAAAGTAAACATATGTTCCCCTTTGATAATAAAGGAATGGAAACCACAGCAAAAAAAAATTGAATCTCAGCAAAGATTGGAGGGACTACCAAGATAGAATATAGATGTGGAAAACAAACTTATCTCTGAAAGATGTGGATGAGATAATCTCCCCCTTGAAAGAACAGAGATATTAGAATAGAATCAAATCATCAGGCGTACAGAAGTAAATATACATGAGTTCAGCAAAAACACAGGAGGGTAGTTGGAGTGCACATAGTAATTGGTCATATGAAATGGTATCAGATATGGAGCTGGATGTGCAAATAGGTTGAAAACTGAGCACAAGAGCAATTTGAAAATATGATATGCAACAGAACCAAAACAGGAACACAAGAAGTCCTACTGAGCTTCCAAAAAGTTTAGAGAAAATTTTCAATGAGTTATCAAAGTCATAATTCCAAAGTGAAAGATATTTCATATTCTTCCACTATAAAGGCTTATGACATAATCTTTATTGAACAGCCTAGTTTAAATATGATGTATTCAAGGTTTATTCATAAATTCTGTACTCATATCTAAGAATCAATCTTTTTAATAAAAGTGAACCAAGCCTCCATATTAACATCTAGTTTAAACCTCCCTTCATCTTAATCAATCAATGTCAATGACCCCTCTAGGAGTTTCAAACAGTAGTATTGAGGTTAAACAAACATAAATGCATCTGATTTTGTTTACCATTTCTGAAGATTTTTTGAAGCAATTATTTTTGAGAGCAGAATTTATTTTCATACCAATTGTTGGTCACATTTTTCAAGAGCAATCGAGTTTTAGTGTACACCTTGTAACTGGAGGACACACGTTGTTTATGATGTGTGCCTTGCATATGTTTATGTTTTTGATTATCACTAAACTTTGTGTATGCTTGCATATACTTTTGATGACTGTGTGCACTCATGATAGCACTTATGATATTTGCTATGCCTGCATGTGCTTCATATGGGCAACTGTGCTATTGGTGTTTAAATGTGGTCGAGACTGTAAATGGTTTAAATGTTGCATATATATGTTGCATGGATAGATTGTAAAGTGTTTGCAATCTAGATCATGTCTTGATTGAATCTTGAGAAGAATGATCAAATTGTTAATGTGATTTACATACATTTCCATCATGCATTTTGAGACATGTTGTTTGATTGCATGACTATTTGGAGTTGTCTTTTGGTTGAAGAAAACTTGGGTTGTCAGGAGGCTTCAAAGCCTTTTATGATTGAATAAGTCTTTGTGCAACTCATGATGTATTGACTTGACTATTTTGAATTATAGGATCAAATCTCATGGCGGTTGCTTGGAAGATAAAACAAACGTGTGGACAAGCACCTTGCTTTCTACAATCTGAAATAGGTGGTATATGTCATGTCTAATCTATCAAGAACAATTGGTAAAATTTTTGCTTTGTCATAACATCGATCTCACCATGTGCACTTCATGTAGCCTTCCTTAATACAGTTCATTCATGGCTTTTGAGGTTCACAATGTCCTTAAGAATTTCACATAAGGTTGGCGGAGATCATTCATTGTGTACAACCTCATAGTCATTAGCTCTTGTTGTTTGGATGTAAGACTTGTGTTTTCAAGGGCTACAATGCATATCATTCATATTAATCTTGGTGGCATGTGTGTGTGATGCTTGAGTCTCATGGTTTGCTGTGAGTGGAAGATCTGATGGATGCTGGGTTTTTCACAAATGAAAGTCTCTTTTGAGTTCATCCGATTATGAACATAACTTCAATTGATGTTTTGTCAATGGTCATGATGTGCTTAAAACATTCACATTAATCTTGGTGAAATTGGTTTCTTGATGCCCATCTAATGTGTGAGATGGATTCATCTTCGGTCATTGGATTGAAGGATGCTAAAAGGGTTTTCATACTTATCTCTTACTCATTCTTAATGTTTTGTATGAAGCTCATGCATTTATCATATGGATTATTGAGCTAAAGTTCTAATCATTTCTCTATGGTTTTGCAGGTCAAAATACTCAGTAGAAACCCTCCAAGTTCAAAGGAGTTTGATGCTACAAACTTGAATGGGCTGCTAATGCTGTTAAGGGTCTGAACGGTTGCAAATCTAGAATTTTCCAGATTTCGGTCGACCGCCCCTGGGGTTTCAGTCGATAGAAATCCCCAGAAAGAGATGTATTCAGTTTGTGAATTTTAGGTCGACCGCCCACCCCGTGTAGGTCGACCGGTACCGGTGAAACCCAAAAACATGGATCCAAAAACCATCTAAATCCAATCCATTTGTGCTCTACTTTTACCCATTTACCCCTAGGGTTATGATATACATGTTTAGGCATGTTTCACATAGTTTTGGCAAGGGTTAAATGGTCTTTTCATACACTTTGTGTGGGTTTATATATGAGCTATGAATTTGCGGAGAAAAAACCCTAATAAGCTAATCTTTCTATCTTGCAGGAGAAGAAGTGATGGGAATCGACGCCGAGCATTAACTTTTATTTTTACATTTGAGTCCTTTTATTTACTTTTATATCCTTGGGAAAGTATATGTACAATTGTAAGGCTTTGTAAGCCAATGTGTCATTCCCTAGGATTATGTGGGTTTTTGTGCAAATGTGTAGTAGGCCCAGTTAGGGGGCCCCCTCCCCTTCCCCATTGGTCCACCTCATCCATGTGGGGCTGGTCAACCATCCTAGGTGGCCATCTAGAAGGTTTGAATGCTAATTGACCACATGGGAGACAAAGGGGTTAAAATTTCAAAGGTTGGCCACCTACCTTACCTACCTAGTCAAAGGAGTGCTCCATTCATATGTAATTTATTTTTTTTTGAGTTTTTACCACATGGGAGAAGAAAATGACTTATTTCGCACGAAATTCCCAGCCCCCCCACCCCTTGCCATTTTCTATATAAGCCTATGTATAGTGTCATTAGAGATTAATGAAGAAATGAAGAGAAAATTATTGGAAAATCAAGAGTGTTCTTGAGCCCCTCCTCTCGCCCTCTGGTTTCTCTCCTCCAACCTCCAGTTCTAGAGTGATTTCTATCTTCTATCCCCTCCCCTCTATCTCCGGTGATCATCTGTGATGCCGCCGCCGCCGTCCGTGCCGCCATCACGCCGCCGCGGAGCAGCCTTCGGTGTTCTATTCATCCTGGACAGAGGCTTCTTGTCCGAATATCTTCTCTCCTCCACGTGAAGATCTCAAGTTGACATTTTTATGGTGTGTTCTAACCTTGCATCCCAAGTGCCACCTAAATTTTCACGCCCAAAATCCACCATTTAGTATTTTTACATTTTCGTCCAACCTGTCATCCCAGATCTGCTAGGTTTCTATCTACGGTGACAGAACCTCTGAGTTCTCCCCCTCCGACCATCTTTTGGATTTGTCCAAACCCTCCCAATTTTACTGAGAGTTCTGTCCATCACCCCCTACCTCCACAAATTTTCTTAATTTTTTATCAGCCTTCTATCTATTTTTAGAAATTCGTGTTCTTCCTCTGATACAGTATTTTTAGTCAGATCCCAGATCCGACCACCCTCCACTTCCAAAATCAGAACAAATCCCCACCACCTCCAAATCTAGATCCAAAAATAGTCCTGGTTTCCTTGTTCGATTTCCTACAACCTTGCTGAATAACACATCTTCAAATGCGGACATCTACTTCACGGTCAAAGGCAATCAACAGGAAAGTTCTCTGCAGATCTGAGTCTTCGGTTACTGTACAACAACAACATATAAAACTCGCCAACACAAAGTACAAATCTGGTGAATTTTTATGAAGGCCACTAGATTGTAGTACTTCTAAGCAGCTTTCCAACGGCTCTAATCTCGTCGCATTCCGACACCGGTGCTGATCGCAGCGTCCGTTCTTGCCGGAGCACGCGCTGAAATACAGAACCGGCAGATTTTCGATCGGTTTTTCCGACCGGTGCCGAACGGTGCTGCCCGGCCTCCGGCCGGCGAACCAAATTGTTGCCAGCCCGGGGAGCGCTTCTCTAAGTGTTCCCACTACAGCGGTGCCACCGGGTCCCACACGGCCCCTCCGGACAGCACGTGGGCCCCACAGTCACAAGTTCGGGTGCTGCAGAAGAGACGCGAGAAGCCGCCCGTCAACCCGAATTCGGTCCTCCCGGGCCCGTTTGTGTAGCCCTTTACCTCCCTGCGTGGAGTGGGAAGTAATTCATTTGCTGTAATATGGTGTAATATTTATCCCGGGAGTACGAGTTTCGGTCGGGTCTGTCGTCCCCATGCCGAGCGCGTGGAGGTATCGTGTTCGCTCCTTGCCTGGCATTTTGCTTACTTCATATATATTTTTTTATGCCGCTGCTAGAGAGCATGTGTAGGGATATCTAGCTCGCTTTATTTATTCATTACCGCTGCTGCGAGAGAGTGCGAGACCGTCCCGTGACCTGATCCGGGCACGAAAGTGCGAGCCGACCACCCTAGCTCTTGCCGGTTTCTCAACCGCGCACGTCCGACGCTTCCCTCGTTAAGGGACGATCGCGAGCTTGTCGTGTCCGTGTCTCGTCCCGCATCAATTTGGTATCAGAGCGAGTTTGAGTCTAGGGTGTTTGCATTCACAAAAAAAAAGTGTCTTTTTGTATTTACATCCCTTTACTCGGTATATCAAAAGGTGTTGTCCGAATGTTAGGCTACGCCTATCGGGAAGGCCGCACACTTGCGCGAGTGACCTTCGGGTCAATTATCTCCGCCACGTACCGAGTCTTGGTTTACGTCTAGGGTCCTTAGTGTGCATGCATTCAAACTTTGCATTACTTAGGGTCGTGTCTAGTGTCTTTCCCAAATGGCCTTGCATATCCATTCCTAGGGATCCATTCCCGTATTTTGGCAACTATGGCCAACCCATGTCGACCCGTCCAAGGTGATAGGTCCGTGTCCGAGTACATTCGGGCATATCATAAGTATTGGTTGGAACATGGCTTGGGAGAGGAGAGCAACACGGCCGCATTTCAGTTCCGGAGAGGTTTGCGCCTTCACTTCCAATTAGAATGTCTTATTCGCAATGCATTCTCTCTAGCGGAATCCTATTCGGTCGCTCTAGTGGTCGAACCATTTGAGTCACACTTTTCTCGGTATGGTGGCTTTCGACAAGCATCCACCTACCAGCCGCCTACACCATGGCCTTCACCACTCGAGAGAGTTCCAATGTCATCCATCTCTATTTCCGAATTTGATTCGGAATCCTCTCATTTGGAACCACCAAGGCCCGAGCCACCCGTATTTATAACGGGTACGCTTTTCATAGCCGAGCCGCTTCTTAGTTAGCTCAATGATGGCTTGGTCCTACCTCCCTTCCTATCAATGGACCCCACACTACCACTAGTGTCAAGTAACTCATTTCATACCACCTTCCGGTCTCGTCACTATGTAGACACATTGGACGACCTTCTTAAAGGGTTAGACCGACAGTTGACCTTTACACATTTATTGGCCCGAGGCTTCGACCAACCCGCTAGTCTTAGCTTCACCCATCCGGCCTATGGGTCCATTACCTCCGAGTGCACCGTGGGTTGTGTCACCACAGAGATCCTCTTACTCCTTCCCTTACCGGTCGAGCCCGAATCCATACCCTTTTGTCCGAGGGAGGAATCATACTTCTTGCTTACGGTCCCCGTCCCACCCATCACAATGCAAGAAGGTGACTATCCACACCTTCAAAACTTCTACACGTGGGACCGTGACTTGGGGGAGCCCACCACAAGGGGTCATACCTTCTTCGATCCCTTTGACCCATTCCTTAGTGGACCCCATGACCCACCTTATATAGTTCATTTCTTCAAGGGAGTCCACTATCACACTCCTACCCCACGGGACGGGTCATTTACACCCACCAAGCCCGTCCACGATACAACAACATTCGGCCCTCCTAGCCCTCTCAAGTCCCCCAAATCCAAAGGGCCGTCCATGCATGACTGGGTCATACTTGGATGTTTAGGTGTTCCCCATACCACCCATCTCCGGTTACATAACATGCATGCATGGCACACATTCGGGTGTCCTGGTCCACCGTCACCTATGTACGGGTCAGACTAACAATAGGTGTGTCTAGAGTCATGTATGAGCCGGTTTCTTATTTGTGTGGTTTGCATATGTGTGTTAGTGCATGGTGAGTCTGCATATGTCGTGTGCAAGCTCGTCGATGTCAGTCCCTTATGAGTGTGAAAGCGAGTAGACTCACTCGATGAGTATGGGATCGGTTCTACATCTATACCCGGATCAGTCACCTACAGGGACTCAGCGGTGATTCCTTGTGAGTCTTGGAGCTGCTTCCTTCCCTTTTGAGAGTGCCCCACTCGGAGTGTCCACCTCTAGCCCGTAGCAGCTTGTGCATATCGAGTATATATGGATTGAGCAAGTGACGGTCACTTGGAGTGGAGCATACCCGCGCTACTCAGCACGGTGACGGATCCGCCGGAGTACTCGAGCATCCATACCCCTACTCGACGGGGTCGAGTTCCTCCCACCTGGGGAGAGTTGATGGGAATCGACGCTGAGCATTAACTTTTATTTTTACATTTGAGTCCTTTTATTTACTTTTATATCCTTGGGAAAGTATATGTACAATTGTAAGGCTTTGTAAGCCAATGTGTCATTCCCTAGGATTGTGTGGGTTTTTGTGCAAATGTGTAGTAGGTCCAGTTAGTGGGCCCCCTCCCCTTCCCCATTGGTCCACCTCATCCATGTGGGGCTGGTCAACCATCCTAGGTGGCCATCTAGAAGGTTTGAATGCTAATTGACCACATGGGAGACAAAGGGGTTAAAATTTCAAAGGTTGGCCACCTACCTTACCTACCTAGTCAAAGGAGTGATCCATTCATATGTAATTTATTTTTTTTGAGTTTTTACCACATGGGGGAAGAAAATGACTTATTTCCCATGAAATTCCCAGCCCCCCCACCCCTTGTCATTTTCTATATAAGCCTATGTATAGTGTCATTAGAGATTAATGAAGAAATGAAGAGAAAATTGTTAGAAAATCAAGAGTGTTCTTGAGCCCCTCCTCTCTCCCTCTGGTTTCTCTCCTCCAACCTCCAGTTCTAGAGTGATTTTTATCTTCTATCCCCTCCCCTCTATCTCCGGTGATCATCTATGCCGCCGCCGCCGCCGTCCGTGCCGCCATCACGCCGCCGCGGAGTCGCCTTCGGTGTTCTGTCCATCCTGGACAGAAGCTTCTTGTCCGAATATCTTCTCTCCTCCACGTGAAGATCTCAAGCGGAAATTTTTATGGTGTATTCTAACCTTGCATCCCAAGTGCCACCTAAAGTTTCACGCCCAAAATCCACCATTTAGTATTTTTACATTTTCGTCCAACCTGTCATCCCAGATCTGCCAGGTTTCTGTCCACAGTGATAGAACCTCTGAGTTATCCCCCTCCGACCATCTTTTTGATTTTTCCAAACCCTCCCAATTTTACTGGAAGTTCTGTCCATCACCCCCTACCTCTAAAAATTTTCTTAATTTTTTATCAGCCTTCTATCTATTTTTAGAAATTCGTGTTCTTCCTCTTATACAGTATTTTTAGTCAGATCCCAGATCCGACCACCCTCCACTTCCAAAATCAGAACAAATCACCACCACCTTCAACTCTAGATCCAAAAATAGTCTTGGTTTCCTTGTTCGATTTCCTACAACCTTGCTGAAGAACACACCTTCAAATTCGGACATCTACTTCACGGTCAAAGGTAATCAACAGGAAAGTTCTCTGCAGATCTGAGTCTTCGGTTACTGTACAACAGCAGCATATAAAATTCACCAACACAAAGAAAAATCTGGTGAATTTTTCTGAAGGCCACTAGATTGCAGTACTTCTAAGCAGCTTTCCAACGGCTCTAATCTCGTCGCATTTTGACACCGGTGCTGATCGCAGCGTCCGTTCTCGCCGGAGCGCGCGCTGAAATACAGAACCGGCAGATTTCCGATCGATTTTTCCGACCGGTGCCGAACGGTGCAGCCCGGCCTCCGGCCGGTGAACCAGCGTGCCGCCAGCCCGGGGAGCGCTTCTCTAAGTGTTCCCACTACAGCGGTGCCACCGGGTCCCACACGGCCCCTCTAGACAGCACGTGGGCCCCACAGTCACAAGTTCGGGTGCTGCCGAAGAGACGCGAGAAGCCGCCCGTCAACCCGAATTCGGTCCTCCCAGGCCCGTTTGTGTAGCCCTTTACCTCCCTGCGTGGAGTGGGCAGTAATTCATTTGCTGTAATATGGTGTAATATTTATCCCGGGAGTACGAGTTTCGGCCGGGTCCGTCGTCCCCACGCCGAGCGCGTGGAGGTATCGTGTTCGCTCCTTGCTTGGCATTTTGCTTACTTCATATATATTTGTTTATACCGCTGCTAGAGAGCATGTGTAGGGATATCTAGCTCGCTTTATTTATTCATTATCGCTGCTGCGAGAGAGTGCGAGACCGTCCCGTGACCCGATCTGGGTACGAAAGTGCGAGCCGACCACCCTAGCTCTTGCCGGTTTCTCAACCGCGCACGTCCGACGCTTCCCTCGTTAAGGGACGATCGCGAGCTTGTCGTGTCCGTGTCTCATCCAGCATCAAGAAGGCCAAGGAGCAGAAGAGAAGAACGTGTGAGAAGGTTTTGTAAGGTTTTCATCTGCATCTCGGCATCTCCGGGGTTCGTGGAAGAAGAAGAAAAGGAGCGGATCAATGAGAGGAACAAGAGGACGCAAGAATCGTCATCATCCGAATCCGAGAATCAAGCATCACCATCCATAGGCTTGGGAAATTGAAGGGGGAAGAACTTCTACATCTTATTCCTATCTATTTGTGATGTTTCTCATAGGTTTTATTTAGATCTGAGCATATCTTGAGTATTTGTGTTTATTTCCTCAACTCATAGAGATATTCGTGTGTGTTTGACTGTTTGCGTACGGTCGTGTGCTGTCGGTGCTGCGGTTGTTGCAGCGTGCGTGTGTGTGTCTTGCTGGATTCACGATCCAGCACATCTGTGTGTGTCATTGTGCTGCGTTTGTTGCAGCGAGTCTGTGTGTGTTGTGATCCGGTGTCGGATCGTGTTGGAGACTCCATCTCCGTGTGTGTGTGTGTGTGTTGGAACGCATCCCCGTGTGTGTTTGCAGGCATCGTCTTGCGTGTGTGTTGGAGTGTTGCTCTGTATTGGGGATTCATCCTCGTGTGTGTTGGAGCCTTGCTCCGTGTTTGGGGAGTCGTCCCCGTGCTGGTTTATCTAACGAGTGAATCCTTACCGATTTGGTAAGGGGCAGACGTAGGGAGCCCGTCGTGGTCCCTAACCACCTTAAAAATCCCTGTGTCCAGTGGTTTGGCTTGTGTTATGTATGTTTATGGGATTGTAATGTTAGCGTTGTTTATCTTGATCGTGTGTGAACGGCGAGATTGAGAGAATTTGTTTATCTTTGCTTACTTTATTTCTATCAATCTTGTTAAACTTGATAATTCCGCTACATAAGTTTTAATTTGCCATATCGCGTGGGGGATAATTCAACCCCCCCTTCTTGTCCACTCGCCTACCCAGGGACCAACCATTCGTATCAGAGCTAAGGCTCTGTTTTTCATAGATCTAACGATCTAGAGCAAGATCCTAATCATGACTACCAAAGTTTTCACTATGGATTCTCCACTAGTGTTTGATGGTTCTAACTTCAATTTGTGGTTAGGAAGAATATGCAGTCTTGTCAACTCATATGACCCTAAGCTATGGAAGCGTATCTCTCATGGTCTTTATGAGTTATCTGAAGATGAATCAGTCTGGACTGCAGATTATGATACTAAACATGTTCAAAATTGCTTAGTTCTAAGTTTGCTTATTGCCGCAGTTGATGTTAATAGTCTTCCTTTTGCTTCAGGCTGCAGCTCCGCAAATGACATACTAGATGGCTTGGTTGGCTTCCATGAGAAGAATGTGGACAAATGTCTTGTGGCAGGTATGAGTGATCACGGTAGTGATCAACAGAATGGATCACCCTCGGAGGTAAAGTCAAATTCTGAAAATATATCTCTTGATGAGCTAGTGGATGCATACAGTGAACTTGCAAGTAAATATAAGAGGCTAAAATCTGAGAATAAAAATTTAAAAAAGAAGGTTGAACAAAATAACTGTGATTCCTCCTGTAAAAAATACTCACATTTAGAGGAATTAATTGAGGCTCATGTGTTTGATATTGAATTTCATAAAGATCAAATTTACTCCTTAAGAAATGAAAACAATGAGATGAAAGCAAAAGTAAATTCAATGGCCAATGATCAAATCTTGATAAATGAACTCATTCATGATGAAAAGTTTGCAAAAGAAAATGAGAAATTGAAGGAATTGAACACGGCTATTTCTGAAACACTGCTGGTTCTAGAAATAGAAAATTTGTGGTTGTAAATAAATGTGAAAATGTGGATGAATTGAAGCAAGAAGTAGAATGTCTTAAGACTACCAATGCAGTGTTGAATGTCAGCCTTTCTACTTGTGAAGAAGAACTTGCCAATACTGAATTGCATATCACATCTTTAGGAAGTGAAATCTAGGACTTGCATAATTCATTGTCTAGATTTGTGGATGGTCAAAATAATCTGGATAAACTTTTGGACATGAAAGTCAATTCTCAAAGGGAAGGGTTTGGCTATAATCCTTTAAAGAAGAAGTCTTTTACAAATAAGTTAACTACTTCTTTTGTTCATAGTTCAAATATAGCCAGTACCTCTACTTCACCCCCAAAACAGTCTTCTGTCCAAGTGATTCAAAAAGAAAATAAAAATCAAAAAATCAATTTACATCAAAAATCCAAAAATGTTGCTAGCACCACTATGCATGTTAAACATACTTTTGCCACACACACACACATCCACCTAGAAAGAAAATCTCATGTTTTTATTGTGGAAGACATGGACATGCCATGCATGATTGCTTTACAATGAAGAGTGATGATTTAGAAGCATGTAGGAAAAGAATGAACAATGGAAAAGGCAAGGGTAGGACGACGCATCCCAAGGCTAAACAACACTACCAACCTATGGTGTCAACACATCATGTGTCTTGGACCCATTATCCTCAGCCAAAACCAAGGGAAGGTCAACCTAGGATCTTTGATGTGTTTAACCCACCTCTTCCCAATTGGAAACAATATTGGAACAAAAAGTCACATGCTTCAAAAAATCCTCACGCTTTTAAGTATTCAAAGTCATGCTGTAATTATTATGGTAAATCTGGACACATGATGCATGATTATTTTTTGATGAAAAATGATGATTTGAATGTTGTCAAAAATTAGAAATCACGTGCCAATGTTGCTGCTAACCCACAAGGACCCAAAAGGATTTGGGTACCTAAGAATGCAAAATGAGAAATCTATTTTGCAGGTGTCTTGGAAATATGAAGCGTGAAACATGTTTTCAGTCAAGAAGGTAAGGCACACGGGCCAAGTGGCATAAGTCAGGTTAAAAGAAAAGTCAAAAATGAAATCTTAATACTCAGGTAATATCCCTATCACTTCTCTAGAAAGGTGCTATGTCTTGACTTGCTTTGTGTTGAATCTTATGTGATAATGCAAATGTTGTATATGCATTCCACTCGTAGCTATTTGCATACCTTTGAGTATATCACCTGTCATATAGCATCTTGTTGAAGGGGAGCTTGTTGAATGAGAACTTTGTTGCAGGGTTGCCTTGAGGTCAAGTGGAAGGCTTGAAAGATGATCTATGCTCAAGGCACAGGTATTGAAAATAAATTTTTGAGTTCTTTTTGAAAAACTCAAATTTTTTTTAATCGAATCTCCATTAATGAAAATAAAAAAAATTGTTATTAGAATGCACTACATCTTTCATGAATCACCATTGCATGATTGCATTTCATGAAACTGAATATTCATCCATCTGATCATCATTGCATGACTTCATGGTATATTAAAAGGTGACCTGAGGAAGGGCAAGTCATTCCTGATAGAAATCTATCATCATGCGTGAGAATGTGCCTCCGCCAGGTACCATGAGTCACTTGTTCATTAAGTCATTGAATGCATGCATATTCAAAAAACTACATACAGTGAGTCTGCATAAACTCTCATGCACTATCTTGCATAAATTTGTAAAACTTGCTTCTTATATTAGAATGCATATCCATTCTCATGCATATACATTGTTGATGAAACTTGATATTTACATGTGTGAGACTGCAGAATGCACCTCTCAAAGGTGCTGCTGAACCCCAGGGATCCAAGAAAGCTTGAGTACCAAAATATGCAAAATGATAACCTTTATTACAGGAGTGACTTGAGGGAAATGAAGAAATTGAGAAAAATAAGGGATTCTCAAGGTAAAGGTAAGAAAATAAAAATTTGAAATATTGACCTTCATGAGGTTAGTGATTTTGGTGCTTGAAGGCATATGGTACTGCCTGATGAACTAAGGTAACTCAACCTTTTGCTATGGAAATGAAATTTCATGCATTAGCTTATGACACTGGGTGGTATTGTTTCATGATAGGTATTGCTTCTGAAAAACTTGACCTCGTATTCCTCTACTCTGTTGTGCCAAAAATGTCCAAATGGTTATTTGAACAATTCTTGATTGAAACTGCATGTGTGATATCACATTCGAGGTTAACTGCATTTCTGGTATATCAAATCGTGTTAGTGGAAGAGTGGATCACGTCCACTTGGAAACTTTCACCATGTGTGAGTCGGGTCTTCAGACTTCAAACTCCGCCTTGTACTAGAACTTGGACAAATCAAATGGCTAACTTGTGATTGGATTGGTTTTCTTCTGAAGATTCATTGAAAAATCTGTTTGGGTTGTGGATGATTTTCTGAACTTCTAAAATGCTATTGAAAATCTATTTTTGAAAAGTTTTTGAAAATAAAATGGGTTACATTACTCATTTCAGATCTTTTCTGCACCCTTGTTCATAAAGGCCATATGATGGAAAATACTTGTTGTTCATCTTTCAAAACTGAATGCCCTCTTGTGGAATTTGACAAATGTTCTTAAAATCAAGCCTTCTCATCTTGCTTTTGCATCTTGCATTCCACTCTTATATAGTTATAGGTTGCATGCATTGGAATTCAATGCATTAGGTGTATTTAGATCATCCAGATGAAAAATTGAAAACTTGTCATTTGCATCCATGCTACATCTTGCACTTTGCAATGCATTTAGGTCATTCAAATAAAAATCTAAAATTTTTCATTCATAATGCATTCTGCATTTTACATTGCACATTTCATATCTTCCAAATTGTGTGCTTGCATGTTATATATATTATTCACCCCCATCCTTGGAATTTCTAAGACCTCATAATTCTTGCTAAATAATGTTGCATTTGAGTCATCACTAGAGTGTTTCTTATCAATATACTCAGGGGGAGTCAAGATTTTATAAGTGCATCTATTTCGGGGGAGCTGCACTGTTATGTGTTCATGAAATTTTCGGTATACATGATGAATCAAATTTATACACTTCATGCATAAGATGTGAAAGTGAGTGTTAAAGACAAGGATATAGGAATTTCTTTTCAACACTCTAGAGATATTAAACTTGCTATATGAATGTTAAAGAGGCAGTTGAGGAAAAAGCTGGCTGCCTATTTCTTTAAAAAAAATCTAAAATGAAGGCAGAGCAATGTTTAGTCTCACTGAGTAAATTGGGCACATGTCACCTGAGACGTGATGTGGTTCATTTCCGAAAAGTGTTCTACTATAATATCTCTACTCAAAATGAAGTGAAATGGTCAATATTTTGAGTAACCGGGGAGTCTGGCATGAGCTCCATGTGTCTACTCGCGTAAAAAGGAATATTTGAACTTGATCACTCTTGTAAAATTCTGATTATCTTTGTGACGATTTTTAAACTGAAAAATTCTGACAAATTCTTTGTGGCAGAGCGTAGCCTCCAATATGCTGTTCTCATAAATTGAAGTCCAGTCTATAAAATCTCTCTTTGTGTTGATCAGAAAATCTGAATATCCATATTGCAACAGTCTATTTTCATGTTATTCACTTACACAAATGGAAATTTGATTTAATATGTATTCAAAAAATTGATTGATTGTTTTAACTATTGCATAACTCTTTTGTGTGATTGCATAATCTCCTAGGTGTTATACTTGAACATTCTGGATGTACTGACTCACCTGCACTTTTCGTACACCTATTCCATCTCTTTAAATAAAGAGGGGGCGCTATGTTGCATGTATATATACGTATCTGTCTGGTTGCATTGCTTGCATTTATGTGTCCTCTTTTATTAGCAATCCAGCTTTATGCATTTTAATAGAGAACTAAAAATTTGAAAATTTAAAAATTAAAAAAAATTACTTGGTGTGTCATCGCTTACATGCATTTAAAAGTTTTTATGCATTTCAACAGAAAAATATGAAAATCTGAAAATCCAAGGAAAATCTGAAAATTTGGAATTCAAAGAACAGTCTTGCCTTTGCCTTGCCATTGCATATTGTGAACATCTAAAATGGGCTTTGACTTTCAGTGGTATTATCTTGATGTGTTTACTTAGTCTATAAGTTTTAAGTCTACACACCTGTCATCTCCGTCACCAGCAATTGGAATCACATGAATCAACACATTTTGATCATCTTACCTCTTACTCATTCTTAATGTTTTGTACGAAGCTCATGCATTTATTATATGAATTATTGAGCTAAAGTTCTAATCATTTCTCTATAGTTTTGCAGGTCAAAATACTCAACATAAACCTTCCAAGTTCAAAGGAGTTTGATGCTACAAACTTGAATGGGCTGCTAATGGGGTTAAGGGTCTGAACGATTGCAAATCTGGAATTTTCCAGATTTCGGTCGACCGCCCCTGGGGTTTCGGTTGACCGAAATCCCCAGAAAGGGCTGTTTTCAATCAGTAAATTTTAGGTCGACCGCCCACCCCTTGTAGGTCGAACGGTACCGTCGAAACCCAAAAACGTAGATCCGAAAGCCATCTAAACCCAATCCATTTGTGCTCTACTTTTACCCACTTGCCCCTAAGGTTATGATATACATGTTTAAGCATGTTTCACATAGTTTTGGCAAGGGTTAAATGTTCTTTTCATACACTTTGTGTGGGTTTATATATGAGCTACGAATTTGGGGAGAAAAGACCCTAATAAGTTAATCTTTCTATCTTGCAGGAGAAGAAGGCCAAGGAGCAGAAGAGAAGAACGTGGGAGAATGTTTTGTAAGGTTTTCATCTGCATCTAGGCATCTCTGGGGTTCGTGGAAGAAGAAGAAAAGGAGCAAATCGACAAGAGGAACAAGAGGAGGCAAGAATCGTCATCATCTGAATCTGAGAATCAAGCATCAACATCCATAGGCTTGGGAAATCGAAGGGGAAACAACTTCTACATCTTATTCATATCTATTTATGATCTTTCTCATGGGTTTTATTTAGATCTGAGCATATCTTGAGTATTTATGTTTATTTCCTCAACTCATAGAGATCTTTCGGTGCAGCGGTTGTTGCAGCGTGTGTGTGTGTGTGTTGCTGGATTCACGATCCAGTGCGTCTATATGTGTTGTTGTGCTACGTTTGTTGCAGCGAGTTTGCGTGTGTTGTGATCTGGTGTCGGATCGTGTTGGAGACTCCGTCTCCGTGTGTGTGTGTGTGTGTGTATTGGAGCGCGTCCCCGTGTGTGTGTGCAGGCGTTGTCTTGCGTATGTGTTGGAGTGTTGCTCTGTATTGGGGATTTATCCTCGTGTGTATTGGAGCCTTGCTCGTGTGTTTGGGGAGTCTTCCCCGTGCTGGTTTATCTAGCAAGTGAATCCTTACTAGTTTGGTAAGGGGTGGACGTAGGGTGCCCATCATGGTCCCGAACCACCTTAAAAATCCCCGTGTCCAGTGGTTTGCCTTGTGTTATGTATGTTTATGGGATTGTAATGTTAACGATGTTTATCTTGATCGTGTGTGAACGGCGAGATTGAGAGAATTTGTTTATCCTTACTTACTTTATTTCTATCAATCATGTTAAACTTGGTAATTCCCCTGCATAAGTTTTAATTTGCCATATCACGTGGGGACAATTCAACCCCCCTTCTTCTCTGCTTTCCTACCCAGGGACCAACAGTTTAGACGTCAGTATCCATAAGCACTTAGTATGACTAACTGTCATGCTTCACACTGAACAGAGATAACTAGGGCACTTTATGACATAGGTTTACTCCATTTCTTTGATGAAGAACCCAGTTTCTCAGTGCAACTTAGCCATTGCTCTGCCTTAATTCTATAGATATAGCAATAATTTTCCAGCAGAGTTAACTATGGTACATCATGACTGTGAGGCCCGTTCTTTAACGGATTTATACCGGTGTTAAAATGTATTTTCATCCATGAATTTAGAAGATTTTTAGGGATTTATTGGGCCTACTTAATTGGGCTTTGTGCATATATATAAGAGTTTTAGAAATTAAATGGGGCATTTACACAATTTTATTTCACTTAAGGCCTTCTAGCAATTTGAGGGTTTTTTTGAAAAAAAAATATATGTCGAAGGTTTTTCCTGAGAGGAGAGAACCGAGAGTTCTCTCTCTCTCTCACTTTACTCTCTTCCCCCCCCTTTTCACACGCACCCGCAGGCGCATACCGCGAATTGGCGGAACCCCCCCTCTCCCCCGTTCGTCTTCTCGGCGCGCGGTGACCCAAGACCGGTAGAGGAGCCAGAGCCTCGCTGGTGAGCCTGCAAGGGGAGCCACTGCGACGGTGGCCTCGTCGGAGCCGAACCCCGGTGTGGAGGGGCGAACCCACGGCGGAAGACGACGGCTCTCTCCATCACCTTCTCACGGCGGAATCGGCATCCTCGGCTTAAATCCGATGGGGGGATGGCCTTCTAGCCTCGCTTGGAGCGACGGGAGGTCCCCCACGACGCTAGGAACGTGGAGACATCAACCCGAGTCGAACCGTGGACTGGAGAGATGGCCAGGAAAGAGCGAGCCGCGGCGTGACCCTCGGCTTGCATGCTGTCGGAACAGAGTTTTCATCGTGTTTGAGGTAGGGGGATCGATGCCCTAGCTCGTTAGATCATTCCTAATGCCATGCCCATTGTCCTTATGTTTTAAACGGCATGCCCATCATCTTTATGTTTTCGAAGCATGCCCTTCGTCCTTATGCTTTTGAAGCATGCCCATCGTCCTTATGTTTTTGGAGCATGCCCATCGTTGTTGAGTTCATAGACGATAAACTATCGTATCCCATCGTTGCTGAGTTCATAGACGATAAATTGTCGTATTAAGATGGTGGAATGGCAGGGAACAGGTTAAAAGTGATGCTTCCCGTCGATTTAAGTCGACCGGGAGGGGGTCCGGTTACGATCCCCGTGGATTCGGTTCTCCGGTAAGGACCATGTTTAGATTATTTCAAATTTTGTAATGGTCCGCCATAAATCGTTTATTGACCCAAGCGGCTGACATTTCAACCACGTAAATATTTTAAATCTGAATGGCGGTAGAAACATCACGGCCAGTCCATTTAGCAGCACGCAGCGGTTTGTTGTTCGACCGCCTAAGGCTATAGCGGCCCTAGTTCGACCGCTTGTTCTGTAATTTTTACGTATTCGTCTAATTATGCATTTAATATTGCATCTTCGCCATGTTTAAGTTATTTTATAGACTGGGGTGGTTTTCTTTCAAACCGTTTAGTCCCGACAGATTTCAATTCTTAGTATATTCAGTTAATTATGCTTTTAATCTTGCATATTTGCCATGTTTAAATATTATCATAAATTATGGTATGTTTTTAGATCCCAATAGAATTATATTCTCTTTCCTAGTGATGGAACCACCAGTCGTAGCCCGACGACTTTTAGTGTTGATGCCACCCGAGAGAGGTGGCGGGGTATCCCAGTTTACGGTTTTTAAGCTAGTTCCGTGGGCCCCGGTCCAACCGTAGTGTCCTATGGAGGGTAATACTAGCTAGAGGCCTGGCTCTAGGTGACGAGCCGGTGTGTGCACACTTGGTCAGAGACTTGGACTGACACTGACGAGTGTTGCTCTGAATAGTTACTTGCTTTTGGTACTGTCACGCGTCTCGCTTGCTATCATCAGCTTGCGTAGATGCTTGAGATGCAGTGTAAGTCGTTAGTGGACGCATCTGGTTTCTTCTTCTGGTGGATCTCCTCTCCTTCTCTCTCTTGTCACTTGGAAATGATTGAGTTATTATCTATTGGTAGATTTCGAGTTCTTACATTTAAGTTACAATAGGCATAGTAGTTAACTGTTCTTAAACTGTTTAGATAGATTTACAACTTTACTAGATTGTCTTTTATTTATGCCAAATTAGCACCCCGATTTATTAATGAATAAAAATTTTGAGAAATTAATAAGAAATTCCTTAAGAAATAGGATAAGTAAAATTTTGACCATTTTATAAAAATCTGGAAAAAATTAGAATCTTGTAGAGGATAAAACGTTTAGTAAAATTATCTTCTAAGACCAGCCCAAATAAAATCCCTAAATGAGCCGAATTAGCATATTAATGCCCAAATCCACACTTAGCCTAATCGGACCTTAAAACACGAAATTACAGCCCAATACCCGACCATTTAGGCTAAAACCAGATGCAAATGAAAGGCTAGGATTAAAAGATCGTTTCATCTCTGGTTATTCTCCGAAACCCTAACCCTAGGAGGAGTATTTGGCGGCGGAGTGGCGGATTGACTTGGTCTTGCCCGAATCGCGCATGTCTATGGTGCATGGACTCTATCTCCACAATTAGAACCCTCTAGATACCATTGAACCTATAAAATCGAACCTAAGCCACCCTAGAATCGTTTAGATGTTGTGGCGTCCGGAGAGGAGCTCAATCGAGGGAGAATTCTGGCGATTACCGGCGGTGTGTACCTAGCGCGTCGGCTTCCTTTCTTCTTCATTCATCCTTTGATTAAGGTAGGTTCTAGCAGACCAAACCTAACTAATAATATACCGTTAGATTCATCCTCTTGTCCTCTTTCTTTTTGTCTAAAAGGCCCTAAATTTTATCTAGTATCCTGCTAGTATTTCAAGTTTTAGTGGAAGCATGCTAGAACTAGGGTTAACTATGTTCCACCTCGATTTAAGTAGGGACTTCAGGCACTAAATGTTTAATTGATCATGCTATCTTGTATAACTTTTCATGCTCGTTCTATTGATAGTAAAAGCCCTAAATTTCATGCTCTATGTTTTGTGTATTTCACTATTTTAGCTAACCCTAGCCGGACTGGCCGGAGGCAGGCAAGGCGAAGGTAGCAGAAGCCCCCTGACTTGCGCGGCCTCTCGATAGACTGCCCATCCTAGATAGGCGGCTGGTTATTGACCGTTCATGTGTTTCATCACCGATATGTTTTGTGGAATGAGCGGCATATCCCTAACCGCTCTACCATCAGGCGACCAGTCACAGACCGTTCTTCTTCCCCAGTGGCACTCTACAGACCGTCCATATCTAGCAGGCCTTCGGACTTGAGATGGCATAGATAGCCTATCATGCGACCGTCGAGGCATGGGGACGGTTCTAAACGAACCGCCCAACACTACAGAACTGCTTAGTTTCATTTTAGCATGATTTACCTTAGTAGATTAGTGGCTAATGGTAAGTTAGCAACACACATGATAACTGGAAATTATGGAACTAAACAATTATGAATTCTTGCTAGTTTGTCTTCACTTGATCTTGATTCATCTTTTTCCATGAAGTTAATATTAATTATGATCCATTGATAAATGAAATTGTTATTAGGATTGTTTAACAGTCATTCTACTCCGGTAGGATTGACTGACCGCTATACTTGATTTTTGATGTTTTGTTAGCCTCTATTCCTTGTAATGGTTGGGACTCTCCACCGGATACTCCTTCCGTCAGACTAGGACCTTCATTACGGGACCTCTGTAAGCCCCCGCGAGCCTGGGATTCCCACTAGGACGCCGGGCAGGTTGTACCACCAAGACCTGAACCTGTTCACGTGATCGAACCGCTTGGATTGCTGTGTTGTGAGTCACGGCTCAATTTGGACTAACTGAGTATTGAACGGTCAGATTTGGACTGTTTAGCTCAATAGGAGGCCTATTATGAACCGTGCATTCCTGGCTAAATGCCATTTCTTGTTGGTCGATTAACCTTGTTTCATCTTCGACCAAATCATGGTTTGATCAACCCATTAAGCCCTAGGTTGACCAGTGGATAGTGGGCTGGTCCCTGGTTCAGTTCTGCCCCACTTATGGCAGCCCGAGCCCATTTTGGGTAGACTTCTGGTTACCAGTCAGGCCCAGTAATTGAACGGACAGTCTTGGCCCGCTCATTCTTTAGCGCGGATCGTAATGGACCGTTCAGTTACTGAGCGGCCAAGTCCGAACCGCTTACTGTCATCATGGGCTTCAGATCCTTAATGTCGTGAACGGCCCATAGTAGACCGTTTATCCTTGGCTCTACTGGGCTGTTCTTTCAGCCCGATCCCTTTTGAGCGGTCCAGATAACGACCATCCATATCTTTGAGCAGCCCAACATGGACCGTGTATCTCCCAGAAAATGATTTCCGTGGTTGTTCGTGTTTGAATACAAGGACCTGTTGGTTCTTGATAACTTGAACTTTCTGGCCAAAATATCTACTTCACTTACCCCTGGAATTCTCCGAGGTAAGTTCTATACTTTGACATTATTGGCCATTTAACTTGATTAATGTCTAGACGTGACTTGGGATCTTTGATCCATTAAATCAATGCCAACGCATCATAAGGGCCTAGTCTGGTCTTGGGAGGAGCGCCCGAAAAGTACTTGTGCCCCGGGGAGTTTGAATGACATGGTGAGGCATTGCACCGAGTGCATGACTAGCGTGATGTCTACGACATAATCTCTTATTTGGATCTCCTTGACTTGGTTAGTTCTTACTTGTTGACCAATTTCTAGTTACGTTATGTGCATGATCTCATGCATATGTTACTTGTCATATCATCATTTCATTTCGTTCTTTTCTTTTTGCACTTATAAATGCAATGAATTGGTTAATTACTTAAATTTACATGTTATTACCTATTGAGCGTTCGCTCACCCAGTTGTTTTTCCCCCCTTTTAGGTAGCTCAGGTGAGGATTCGCAAACTCATTGGGATGGGCAAGAGTGACGACCCTAGAGCGAACCTGTTGGACGAACCTGAAGAGTCATCTAGAGTTGATGTGTCTAGTTATGATTTAGAGTGTGTAATAGTAGATTTGTAATGTTGGAGTCAGGAAATGTACTGAAGTCAAGTGAATGTTATGTTGGAAGTTTTTCTTGGGTTATTTGAAAGGTTGATGTATTTGGTTTATGGATCTTTTAAATGTTATTTAGTTATGGTGTTATTTTTATTCATGGTGTGGTGGTGATTCTTTAGCTTTAGTATAGCATGTCTGTAAATCAACATATTATTATTAATTGTTTCTATTGCTGGTCTTGATATTCCGCGTCGAGGCGTGACAGTTAGGTGGTATCAGAGCCCAAGTTTCTAATATTCCTAGGTTTTCTAAGTTCTAGGATTCTAAGTGATGTCGTAGGACCTATAACCTTGTTATAAGTCTAAGGACCCAACCTAGTGAGATTGGGTAGAGACTTGGGTTGAGTTAATAATCTAATTCAAAGATTTCCTTCTAAATGATTCTAAAATAATTTATTCTACGTATTGGACGTTCTAATTGCGGCAGAGCGTGCGCAATGGCGAGACATGCAGAGAACGGTTCAAGGACTTACTCGAGCCTTGCAGCAAGTGGCCCAAGGAGGAGGAGCGAACCACGATGCTGGCGATCTTCACCGGAACTTCCTTGGGATGAATCCCCCACGTTTTAGAGGCTCGACCAATTCCCGATGAAGCCGAGCACTGGCTAAAAGAGATGGAAAGGATCTTTGAAGTGATGCAGTGTAGCGATCAGGAGTGTGTTCTTTTAACGACCTTCCAGCTAGAGCGTGATGCGAGGACATGGTGGGATGTAGTGAAGGCTACCCTTGGAGATAGACAAGTTTCCTAGATGGAGTTCGAGGAACTCTTTAATAGCAAATATTTCTCTGATAGAGTGCAAGAAAAGAAAGCGGTCGAGTTTGCTGCTTTGAAGCAGCGGAATCTATCTATAGCGGAGTATGAAGCTCTGTTCTCCCGGTTATCTCGTTATGCCACTCACTTGATATCTACAGAGAAGATGAAGGCTAAGTATTTTCTCAACGGGCTGAAGTTGCAGTATATCAACCAGTTAGCACCACTAGAAATTCAGACTTATGCGGAGCTGGTAAGGAAGGCTCAAGTCTTGGAAGACTCCTTAGAAATGACGGAGAGAATCTGTGGAAAGGGTGTTAAGAAGGAACAACCTTCTGGTTCCGAGAGTGTCAAACCCGGTAATGGCAAGAAGAGGCCCAATGGCGGGTCTGGTTCGTGGAAGGGCAAGATGCCAAAGAATGAAGATAAGAAGCCTGACTCGATTGTGCCATTTAAGGGCGTGTGCAAGTATTGTGACCGTCCAAGTCACAAGATGGAAGAGTGCTGGCGCAAGCTGGGCGCTTGTCTACACTGTGGAAGTAGGGACCACCGTATTCCTGAGTGTCCCCTTTTGTCAGATCAAGCTACTCCGACCAAGCCACAAGGAAACAAGAAGCAACAGGGCAAGCTCCAAGCCCTATAGGAAGATGATGCTGGAACCACCGAGGAGGGTGGACTCATTGAAGGTACTCTTATTATACATGATAAGCCAGCACTTTTTCTCTTTGATACTGGTGCCACTCATTCTTTTGTTTCTCAAAAATTTGCTAAGTCCTTATCTATGAAGCCAGTCTTGATGAATTCTCCATTAGAGATTTCAACCCCTATTGGTTCCAGTTCAACAATTAAGTATTTCTATCCATCTAGTAAGGTTAGGATTAATGAACAGAACTTGCTAGCTGACTTAGTTTGTATGGATATGAAGGATTATGATGTAATTCTAGGAGCAGATTGGTTGGCTAAGTATGAGGCCAATGTTCATTGCAGTTCTAGTTCTGTGTCTTTATCTAGACACTCTGGGCTTTCTTTTATAGGGGTTAGGCACCATAAGTCTGTGCCACTTATTTCGGTCCTTCGAGCTGAGAAGTTGATGAGGAAAGGATGTCAGGCTTTTCTAGCCTTTATTTATGTGACCCCTGAGAAGAAGATCGAGGTTAAGGACATTCCTGTCGTCCGAGACTTTCCAGATGTCTTTCCTGAAGAATTGTCAAGACTTCCGCCTGAGAGAGAAGTTATCTTTTCTATTGATCTGATTCCTGGCACGACCCCTATTTCTAAAGCTCCTTATCATATGTCCCCTATGGAGCTGAGGGAATTGAAGCAACAGTTAATGGAATTACTTGAGAAGGGGTTCATTCGTCCAAGTACATCCCTGTGGGGAGCCCCAGTATTGTTCGTCCGGAAGAAGGATGGTTCAATAAGGTTGTGCATCGATTATCGGCAATTGAACCAGTTGACTATCAAGAATAAATACCCATTGCTAAACAATTAAGGATGGCGTTGCAAATATTGAGAGACCATCAGCTATACGCCAAGTTTAGTAAGTGTGAATTCTGGTTGCAAGAGGTGTCCTTTCTAGGGCATATTATTACAAAGGAAGGTATTTTTGTTGACCCCTCGAAGGTAGAGGCAGTGAAGAATTGGGATAGGCCTACTAATGTAACTGAAGTTAGATGTTTCCTAGGCCTATCATGTTATTACCGGAGGTTTATTAAGAATTTCTCCAAGATTGCGGTGCCTTTAGCGAGATTAACCCGCAAGGAGAACAAATTTGATTGGTCTGAGGATTGTGAGAGAAGCTTTCAGACCTTGAAGGAGTGTTTAACTACTGCCCCTATTTTGGATTTACCATCTGGAGAAGGAGGTTTTGTGGTGTACACTGATGCTTCAGGTATTGGTTTAGGTTGTGTACTGATGCAGCACGGGAAAGTGATAGCCTATTCTTCTAGGCAGTTGAGGAAGCATGAAGAGAACTATCATGTTCATGATTTGGAACTAGCAGCGGTAGTGTTCGCCTTGAAGATATGGAGGCACTACCTGTATGGAGAGACATTTACAGTGTTCTCAGACCATAAGAGTCTGAAGTATTTATTTTCTCAGAAGGAACTCAATATGAGGCAGAGAAGATGGCTTGAGTATTTAAAAGACTTTGACTTCTCCATAGAGTATCATCTTGGAAAGGGGAATGTAGTGGCAGATGCCTTGAGCCGCAAGCCAATAGCTAAGTTGTCGCATCTCATGTTGCAAGAATGGAGACTGTTGGAGTAGTTAGCTAGTTTGGACCTCAATGTTGACAAGGACCGGGTTACGATTGCTCAGATTCAACTTAAACCAGAATTCTTGATAGAAATCAAGTCTTTGCAAGATAATGACCCAGAGTTGGTAGAGATCAAGGAGAGTTTGAGTAACAGACCTGATTTCATGGTAGCTGACGATGGCAGATTGTTGTTTCAGGAAAGGACATGTGTGCCAGACGTAGCTGAGTTAAAGAACAAGATTCTCGAAGAAGCTCATAGATCCATATACACTATTCATCCCGGAGGTACTAAGATTTTTAAGGATTTGAAAAGATCCTTTTGGTGGCCGAATATGAAAAAGGAAATTACAGAATTTATAAGTACATGTTTGGTATGTCAGCAAGTTAAGGCTGAGCATTTCAGACCTGCAGGGAAATTGAAACCACTTGATATACCTCAATGGAAGTGGGAAAGTATTGGCATGGATTTCATTATGGGTCTACCTAGGACTCGTAGTGGATTTGATGCAATATGGGTTATTGTTGACAGATTGACAAAGTCTGCTCATTTCTTGTCCATTAAGTCTAAGTGGACAGTGGACGTCTTGGCGGCTTTGTATATGAAGGAAATTGTAAGACTCCATGGTATTCCAGTCAGCATTGTGTCTGATAGAGACCCCAGATTCACTTTACATTTTTGGAAAGGATTGTAAGAATCTTTGGGAACCCGTCTGAATTTCAGTATTACTTTTCATCCACAAACAGACGGACAAACTGACAGGGCCAACCAGAGAGTGGAAGATATGCTTAGAGCCTGCATGATCGATTTTTGAGGTTGTTGGAGTGATCGCTTGGCTTTGATTGAATTCGCCAACAATAATAGTTATCAGTCCAGTATTCAGATGGCCATGTTTGAAGCTTTGTATGGAAGAAGCTGTCGATCTCCATTATGTTGGGAGGAGGTAGGTGAGAAGCAATGGCTGGGACCAGATCTCATCTTTGAATCGTCCAAGAATATCTGTATTATCAGAGATCTATTACAAGTAGCACAATCAAGACAGAAGAGCTTTGCCGACAACAGAAGAAGAGCCTTGGAATTTCAGGTTGGTGAGCATGTGTTTTTGAAGGTTTCTCCCATGAGAGGGATTTGCAGGTTTGGTATTCAAGGCAAGCTGAGTCCAAGATATGTTGGTCCATTCGAGATTCTGGATAGGGTGGGAGAGGTTGCTTACCGATTAGCACTACCACCTCAGTTATCATGAGTACACAACGTCTTCTATGTGTCTATGCTGCGTAAATATATGTATGACCCCGCTCATGTCATTCAGCATGCGGATTTGGAGCTGAAGGAAGATTTGACTTATGAAGAAAGACCTATCAAGATTTTGGATCGTAAGCAGCAGCAAGTCAGGAATCGTTCCATACCAATGGTTAAAATACAGTGGAGTCGACATGGAACCAAAGAAGCTACATGGGAGTCAGAAGATACCATGCAGAAGTAATATCCCGACTTGTTCTAGGTGAGTTATCTCACTCCCCATTTTTCGTAAGTGCAGTGAATTTGGAGGACCAAATTCCTTAAGTGGGGGGGTGTAGCACCCTGATTTATTAATGAATAAAAATTTTGAGAAATTAATAAGAAATTCCTTAAGAAATAGGATAAGTAAAATTTTGACCATTTTATAAAAATTTGGAAAAATTAGAATCTTATAGAGGATAAAACGTTTAGTAAAATTGTCTTCTTAGACCAGCCCAAATAAAATCCCTAAATAAGCCGAATTAGCAGATTAAGGCCCAAATCCACACTTAGCCTAATCGAACCTTAAAATGTGAAATTACAGCCCAATACCTGACCATTTAGGCTAAAACCGGATGTAAATGAAAGGCTAGGATTAATAGATCATTTTCCCTCTGGTTATTCTCCGAAACCCTAACCCTAGGAGGAGTATTTGGCGGCGGAGAGGCGGATTGACTCGGTCTTGCGCAAATCACGCACGTCCGCGGTGCGTGGACTCTATCTCACGATTAGAACCCTCTAGATACCATTGAACCTATAAAATCGAACCTAAGCCACCCTAGAATCGTTTAGATGCTGTGGCGGCCGGCGATGAGCTCGATCGAGGGAGAATTCCAGCGATTACCGGCGGTGTGTACCTAGCGCGTCAGCTTCCTTTCTTCTTCCTTCATCCTTCGATTAAGGTAGGTTCTAGCAGACCAAACCTAACTAATAATATACGGTTAGATACGTCCTCTTGTCCTCTTTCTTTTAGTCTAAAAAGTCCTAAATTTTATCTAGTATCCTTCTAGGATTTTGAGTTTTAGTGCAAGCATGCTAGAACTAGGGTTAACTATGTTCCACCTCGATTTAAGTAGGGACTTCAAGCACTAAACGTTCAATTAATCATGCTATCTTCTATAACTTTTCATGCTCATTCTATTGATAGTAAAAGCTCTAAATTTCATGCTCTATTTTTCGTGTATTTCACAGTTTTAGCTAACCCTAGCCGGACTCGCCGGAGGCGGGTAAGGCGAAGGTAGCAGAAGCCCCCTGACTTGCGCGGCCTCTCGATAGACCGCCCATCCTAGATAGGTGGCCGATTATTGACCGTTCATGTGTTTCATCTCCGATATGTTTCGTGGAATGAGCGGCAAGTCCCTAACCGCTCTACCATAAAGCGGCCAGTCACAGACCGTTCTTCTTCCCCAGCGGCACTCTACAGACCGTCCATATCCAGCAGGCCTTCAGACCTGAGAGGGCATGAACGGCCTGTCGTGCGACTGCCAAGGCATGTGGACGGTTCTGAACGAACCGCCCAACACTACAGAACTACTTAGTTTCATTTTAGCATGATTTACCTTAGTAGATTAGTGGCTAATGGTAAGTTAGCAACACACATGATAACTGGAAATTATGGAACTAAACAATTATGAATTCTTGCTAGTTTATCTTCACTTGATCTTGATTCATCTTTTTCCATGAAGTTAATATTAATTATGATCCATTGATAAATGAAATTGTTATTAGGATTGTTTAACAGTCTTTCTACTCTGGTAGGATTGACTGATCGCTATACTTGGTTTCCGATGTTTTGCTAGCCTCTATTCCTTGTAATGGTTGGGACTCTCTGCCGGATACTCCTTCCTTCGGACTAGGACCTTCATTACAGGACCTCCGTAAGCTCCCGCGAGCCTGGTATTCCCACTAGGACGCCGGGTAGGTTGTACAACCAAGACCTGTACCTGTTCACGTGATCGAACCGCTTGGATTGTTGTGTTGTGAGTCATGGCTCAATTTGGACCGATTGAGTCTTGAACGGTCGGATTTGGACCGTTTAGCTTAATAGGCGGCCCATTATGAACCGTGCATTCCTCGCTAAATGCCATTTCTTGTTGGTCGATTAACCTTGTTTCATCTTCGACCAAATCATGGTTTGATCGACCCAATAAGCCCTTGGTTGACCAGTGGATAGTGGGCTAGACCCTGGTTCAGTTCTGCCCCACTTATGGCAGCCTGGAGCCCATTTTGGGTAGACTTCTGGTTACAAGTTAGGCCCAGAAATTGAACGGACAGTCTTGGCCCGCTCATTCTTTAGCGCGGATCGTAATGGACCATTCAATTACTGAGCGGCCCAGTCCGAACCACTTACTGTCATCGTGGGCTTCAGATCCTTACTGTCGTGAACGGCCCATAGTAGACCGTTTATCCTTGGCTTTACTGGGCTGTTCTTTCAGCTCGATCCCTTTTAAGCATTCCAGATAACGACCGTCCATTTCTTTGAGCGGCCCAACATGGACCGTGTATCTCCCAGAAAATGATTTTCGTGGTTGTTCATGTTTGAATACAAGGACCTGTTGGTTCTTGATAACTTGAACTTTCTGGTCAAAATATCTACTTCACTTACCCCTGGAATTCTCCGAGGTAAGTTCTATACTTTGACATTATTGGCCATTTAACTTGATTAATGTCTAGACGTGACTTGGGATCTTGGATCCATTAAATCAATGCCAACACATCATAAGGGCCCGGTCTGGTCTTGGGAGGAGCGCCCGAAAAGTACTTGTGCCCTAGAGAGTTTGAATGACATGGTGAGGCATTGCACCGAGTGCATGAATAGCGTGATGTCTACGACATAATCTCTTATTTGGATCTCCTTGACTTGGTTAGTTCTTGCTTGTTGGCCAATTTCCAGTTACGTTATGTGCATGATCTCGTGCTTATGTTACTTGTCATATCATCATTTCATTTCGTTCTTTTCTTTTCACACTTATAAATGCAATGAATTGGTTAATTACTTAAACTTGCCTGTTATTACTTACTGAGCGTTCGCTCACCCAGTTATTTTTCCCCCCTTTCAGGTAGCTCAGGTGAGGATTCGCAAACTGATGGGGATGGGCAAGAGTGACGACCCTGGAGCGAACCTGTTGGACGAACCTGAAGAGTCATCTAGAGTTGATGTGTGTAGTTATGATTCAGAGTGTGTAATAGTAGATTTGTAATGTTGGAGTCAGGAAATGTACTGAAGTCAAGTGAATGTTATGTTGGAAGTTTTTCTTGGGTTATTTGAAAGGTTGATGTATTTGGTTTATGGATCTTTTAAATGTTATTTAGTTATTGTGTTATTTTTGTTCATGGTGTGGTGGTGATTCTTTAGCTTTAGTATAGCATGTATGTAAATCAACATATTATTATTAATTATTTCTACTGTCGGTCCCGATATTCCGCGTCAGGGCATGACAGTCAATGCATGCTTTACTGCTTTCCTTTAGTTAGTTACGAGATAGGTATCCGCGTGAACCCTACTGAGTCTCTGTGGTGAGACTCACCCCTTCCTTTTTCAGGTGAGGCGGAGCAACATGCTGTAGGATTCTCTCGTGCTTTTGGGGAAAAGTCTTAGAGCCAGCAGTGGCCTGTCAGTGGTCGGTTAGTAGTCAGTCTGTCTTTTTTTCCTCTTTTGGCCGGGGTGTGCCCCGTGTAGTTATTTATTTTGACCATTGTACAGTGTGGGACTTGTGATACATGGATCTAGACTACTTATATAAATATAAAACTCTGATATATTTAAATTGCTTCTGTTTAAAATTATTGCTTTAAAAATGCACATGTGATTGCAATTCGTTATGCATCCCCTCAACAATATTTACTAACCCTTACGGCGCCTCATCAGCCTCTTGGGTGGCTTCCCCGAGTTCCTGGTATCGGTAAATCAATGATATCGGTTTATCGGTATCCGGATCTTCTGGGTCGTCACAGTTGGTATCAGAGCTGTGTTGAGGATTTGTATAAGGAATTGAAATTGCATTAGTCCATAACAAGTCCATGTGAGTCTTCTACTACTGGCTTAGGATGTTTTCTGTGATTACTGATGGATTTTCTGCTATTGCATGTTTTCTTCTAGATCAAAATGCCACCTCGTAGAAGGGCACGCGTTCTGAGGGAAGGAAGTGGTACTTCTCCTCCGGCTAATGTGCCAGCTCCAGTTCAAACTGATCCTGCTCCTCAAGCTGATTTGCCTCCAGGTGGTCGTGGCAGGGCATTGAAAGAGTTTTTGATGTTCCACCCACCGACTTATGAAGGATAGGCAGATCTGGATGCAGCCAGAGTATGGATCGATGCAACCGAACGTGTATTCCGATCAATGGAGTGCATGAAAGAGGAAAAAGTGATGTTGGATACCTTCCAACTTCAGGGAGCAGCACTCACGTGGTGGACCACGGAGTGGGAGGTTGCTTTCAGATCCCGTCCGCTTCGTCAGATCACATGGCGGGAATTTGTTACAACCTTTGAGCGCACTTACAGTCCAGCTTACCTCAGGATGGATAAGATGCACCAATTCATGGAGCTAGATCAAGGTGATATGACCTTGCTGGAATATCGAAACAAGTTCATGGAATTGGGTCGGTATGCGCCCCACATTCTTGCTGATGAAGGCTTAAAGACCGAGCAATTTCTACGTGGATTGAAACCAGAGTTGAGGCAGCCTTTGATTGCGACCAGGGTAGCAGAAATGGACGCAGCATATCAGGCAGCTACGACTTTAGAGCTTGACATGGCAAGATCCCAAGGGTTTCTTCCAATTGACTCAGTCCAGCTGAGTGTGTAGCATCAACAGTTCAGTCGGCCATCTATGGCAGGAGTTCCATCTGATGTTCCTGCTACCAGTGGCATTCCTATTTCTAAAATCAAGTTTAAGAAATTCATGAAGTTTAAGAAGCGGTATGGCAGTCATGCATCTTCGGGTACCGCGCAGCAGCAATCAACACCTTCTTTTCAGCAGCGCCAGGGATCCGTGGCGAGTCAGCCGAGGCAGTGTGCAAGATGTGGTGGGAGCCACCCAGGCAAGCCGTGTTCAATGCCGGTGGTTTATTTTCAATGCGATCAACTGGGACATGTGGTTCGAGATTGTCCTCTAAGGCCGAAGCTAGTGCAATTTTCTCAATCGCAGCTGTCTCAGTTCAGACCTCCTCCACCACCTCAGGCACAACAGTATTATCCTCAAGCTTTAGTATCTTCTTCCCAGCAGTCTACTACAGCGGGCAAGAAGCAGAAAGGAAAGGTTTCTCATATTACCCGTGCTGAAGCTATGGCGTCTCATCTTGTTGAAGGTACGATTATGATTTATGGTCATGCAGCTCGTGTCTTATTTGATTCAGGTGCTTCTCATTCGTTTATTTCTAAAGACTTTATTGCCTGTATTGAGGAGCCGACTTCTGAAATGACCTGTGAGTTGCTAGTTGAATTACCTTCTGGACATTTCATGTTCACTCCTCTTTGTTTGGAAGAGACTCTGATTATTATTGGCAATCATCAGTTGCCAGCTAGATTATATGCTTTGCAGCTGGTTAATTATGATATTATTCTGGGCATGGATTGGTTAGAAGAGTATGGAGCCGTGGTTGATTGCAGATCAAAGAAGGTCTATTTTCAGCCACATGGGAAACCAGCATTCTATTTTCAAGGCATTCGATCTCGTTCTTCTCGCTTGCTTATTTCTGCTATTCGAGTCTGTAGATTGCTTAATGCAGGTTGTCAGGGATTCTTAGCTTTCGCGGTTGCTGTCGAGGGACCACAGCAGGATATCAATGTTATTACTGTGGTCTGTGAATTTCCTGATGAGTTACCAGGCTTACCTCCTCAACGAGAAATAGAAATGGTGATTGAATTGATTCCAAGTACGGCACCTTTGGCAAAGGCACCATAACGTATGGATCCAGCTGAATTGAAAGAATTGCGAGCACAACTGTTAGATTTGTTGAGAAAAGGCTATATTCGTCCTAGCTTTTCTCCATGGGGTGCTCCAGTTTTATTTGTGAACAAGAAAGATGGAAGCTTGAGGCTATGTATCGATTATAGGCAATTGAATCAGGTGACTATCAAGAACAAGTATCCTCTGCCCATGATTGATGATCTGTTTGATCAATTGCAGTTAGCTACTGTCTTTTCACGAATTGATCTTCGATCTGGTTATTTCAATTGAGGATTCGAGAATCTGATGTGGAAAAGACTACTTTTAGCACGTGGTATGGTCATTATGAATTTTTGGTTATGCTGTTTGGGCTAACCAATGCTTCAGCAGCTTTTATGGACCTGATGCAGCATGTGTTTCATCCATATCTGGACTAGTTTGTTGTGATCTTTGTTGATGATATTCTTGTCTATTCTGCTTCTGAAGAAGAATATGTGCAGCATCTCAGGATTGTATTACAGACTCTGCGAGATCACGAGCTCTATGCAAAATTTAGTAAATGTAAGTTTTGGCTACGGGAAGTGCACTTTCTCGGCCATGTGATTTCTGGTGACGGAGTTGCAGTTGACCCGGCGAAGATTGAAGCTGTTCTTCAATGGCAGAGACCAAGGACTGTGATAGAGATCAGAAGTTTTTTAGGTCTTGCTGGTTATTATCGAAGATTCATTCAAGACTTTGCACGGATTGCCACGCCAATGACTAGAGTGACACGTAAAGATGTGCCTTTTATCTGGTCGGATCAATGTGAGCAGAGCTTCACTGAACTGAAAAGGCTTCTCACTGCTTCTCCAGTGCTGGTGTTACCTTCTGGCTCGGGTGGATTCGTGGTTTGCACGGATGCTTCTCGAGTAGGTCTGGGTGCAGTGCTTATGCAACATGGTAAAGTCATAGCTTATGCATCTCGACAATTAAAACATCATGAAGAGAATTATTCGACTCATGATTTAGAGCTTGCAGCGGTGATCTTTGCACTAAAAATATGGAGACACTATCTGTATGGTGAGAAATTTGAGATCTTTACAGATTATCAAAGCTTGCAGTATGTGTTTTCTCAAAAATATTTGAATCTCCAGTAGCACAGATGGATGGAATATATGAAAGACTATGATTTCACCCTTTCCTATCAGCCAGGTAAAATGAATGTTGTGGCTGATGCTCTGAGTAGGAAAGTGCAAATTAGTTATTTGCTAGTTCATGAATGGAAATTATGGGAACAGTTTCCTTGTGAAACATTCAGCGTGGACATTTCTTCTGATCCGACGGTAGCTGTGTGTGCTAGTCTTGTGATAACTCCAGCTATTTATCAGCAGATCAAGGAAGCTCAATAGGCAGATTCTGATTTGTCCCGCATTATAATGATGCATGATGTTGAATTCGATGATGAGCTGGTTGTCAGCTTCAGAGGAAGACTGTATGTTCCAGCTACTGATGAGTTGAGAAATGCCATCTTGCGTGAAGCCCATGGATCCCGTTATGCTATTCACCCCGGCACTACCAAGATGTATGAAAATCTGAAAAGGCAGTTCTGGTGGCCAGGAATGAAAAAGGATGTAGCTGCTTTTGTGTCTAAGTGTTTGACATGCCAATAGGTTAAAGCTGAGCATCAAAAACCTTGAGGAATGCTTCAACCTTTAGAAATTCTGATGTGGAAATGGGATCATGTCATGACATATTTTATTGTGGGTTTACCCCGCACTTCACAAGGCTTTGATGGTATATGGCTGTTAGTAGATCGATTAACTAAGATAGCGAGATTATTACCGATCAAGGTGACGTGGAATGTTCAGAAATTGGCCGAGCTTTATGTTGCAAAGATTGTGCCATTGCATGGAATTCTCATTTCTATTGTGTCAGATTGTGACCCACGGTTTACTTCTTGCTTATGGCGTAGCTTTCAAAAAGCGTTAGGCACAGAGTTAGCCTTCAGTTCAGCGTATCATCCGCAGTCAGATGGTCAGTCAGAGAGGACCATTCAGACTTTGGAAGATATGCTGCGATCATATTGCCTAGATTGGCAGGGTTCGTGGAGTCAGCATTTGCCACTTATGGAATTTGCTCATAATAACAGCTATCACTCCAGCATTGGCATGGCACCGTATGCGGCTTTATATGGGCATCCTTGTCGTACACCTTTGAACTGGTTTGAGGCCGGTGACAGATTGTTGACAGGACTTGATATGGTTCAGTAGTGCGCTAATGTGGTTCGTTAGATCATGCAAAAATGTTGACAGTTCAGAGTCGACAGAAAAGTTATGCAGATCAGCGCAGGCGACCATTGCAATTTGAGCCTACAGATATGGTGTTTGTAAAAATATCTTCGATTAAAGGTGTTATGAGATTTGGGAAGCGTGGAAAGCTCAGTCCCCATTATATTGGTCGGTTTCCTATTCTGGAACGTGTGGGCCAAGTGGCTTATCGTCTTCAATTGTCGACGGTGATTCAAGCAATCCACGATGTATTTCATGTGTCGCAGCTGCGAAAGTATGTCCCTAATGCATCTCACGTGCTTGATGACTCAGTTTGGCCTGAAGTGACTACATATTTATCTACACCAGAGTACCCACTCAGAATTGAAGATCATCGTGAGCAACGATTGAGAAATAAAGTAATTCCTCTAGTTAAGGTTGTCTGACAGCGTCACTCTGGGAATGGGGCTACATGGCAATGTGAGGACGAAATGCGACAGTAATTTCTTTTCTTGTTCGAATAAGGTATAATTCTTTCAGTTCGCTCCTTGTTCTTCCTTTTAAATTTCGAGGACAAAATTTTTATTAGGAGGGAGGGACTTTAAGGCCCGTTCTTTAATGGACTTTTATCGGTGTTAAAATGTATTTTAATCCATGAATTTAGAAGATTTTTAGGGATTTATTGGGCCTACTTAATTGGGCTTTGTGCATATATATAAGAGTTTTAGAAATTAAATGGGGCATTTACACAATTTTGCTTCACTTAAGGTCTGCTAGCAATTTGAGGGTTTTTTTGAAAAAAAAATATGTCGAAGGTTTTTCTGAGAGGAGAGAACCGAGAGTTCTCTCTCTCTCACTTTACTCTCTCCCCCCCCCCCCACTTTTCACCCGAACCCGCAGGCGCATACCGCGAACCGGCGGAACCCCCCCTCTCCCCCGTTCGTCTTCATGGCGCGCGGCGACCCAAGATCGGTGGAGGAGCCGGAGCCTCACCGGCGAGCCTGCAAGGGGAGCCACCGCGGGGGCGCCGTCGTCGGAGCCGAACCTCGGAGTGGAGAGACGGCCGGGAAAGAGTGAGCCGCGGTGCGACCCTCGGCTTACATGCGATCGGAATGGAGTTTTCATCGCGTTTAAGGTAGGGGGATCGATGCCCTAGCTCGTTAGATCGTTCCTAATTCCATGCCCATTGTCCTTATGTTTTAAACGGCATGCCCATCGTCTTTATGTTTTCGAAGCATGCCCATCGTCCTTATGTTTTTGAAGCATGCCCATTGTCCTTATGTTTTTGGAGCGTGCCCATCGTTGTTGAGTTCATAGACGATAAACTGCCGTATCCCATCGTTGCTGAGTTCATAGACGATAAATTGTCGTATTAAGATGGTGGAATGGCAGGGAACAGGTTAAAAGTTATGCTTCCCGTCGATTTAAGTCGACCGGGAGGGGGTCCGGTTACGATCCCCGTGGATTCGGTTCTCCAGTAAGGACCATGTTTAGATTATTTCAGATTTTGTAACAGTCGCCATAAACTGTTTATTGACCCAAGCGGCTGACATTTCGACCGCGTAAATATTTTAAATCTGAATGGCGGTAGAAACATCATGGCCAGTCCGTTTAGCAGCACGCAGCAGTTCGTTATTCGACCGCCTAAGGCTATAGCGGCCCTAGTTCGACCGCTTGTTCTGCAATTTTTGCATGTTCGTATAATTATGCATTTAATATTGCATCTTCGCCATGTTTAAGTTATTTTATAGACTGGGGCGGTTTTCTTTCAAACCATTTAATCCTGATAGATTTCAATTCTTAGCATACTCAGTTAATTATGCTTTTAATCTTGCATATTTGCCATGTTTAATTGTTATCATAAATTATGGTATGTTTTTAGATCCCCATAGAATTACATTCTCTTTCCTAGTGATGGAACCACCAGTCGTAGCCCGATGACTTTTAGTGTTGATCCCACCTGGGAGAGGTGGCAGGGTATCCTAGTTTACGGTTTTTAAGCTAGTTCCGTGGGCCCCAGTCCAACCGTAGCATCCTATAGAGGGGAATACTAGCTAGAGGCCTGGCTCTAGGCGACGAGCCGGTGTGTGCACACGTGGTCAGAGACTTTGACTGACACTGACGAGTGTTGCTCTGACTAGTTACTTGCTTCTAGTACTGTCACGCGTCTCGCTTGCTATGATCAGGCTTGCGTATATGCTTGAGACGCAGTGTAAGTCGTCAGTGGACGCATCTGATTTTTTCTTCTGGTGGATCTCCTCTCCTTCTCTCTCTTGTCACTTGAAAATGATTGAGTTATTATCTATTGGTAGATTTCGAGTACTTACGTTTAAATTACAATTAGCATAGTAGTTAACTGTTCTTAAACTGTTTAGATAGATTTACAGCTTTACTAGATTGTCTTTTATTTATGCCAATGCATGATTTACTGCTTTCCTTTAGTTAGTTGCGAGATAGGGATCTGCGTGAACCCTACTGAGTCTCTGTGGTGAGACTCACCCCTTCCTTTTTCAGGTGAGGCGGAGCAACGGGCTACAGGATTCTCTCATGCTTTTGGCGAAAAGTCTTAGAGCCAGCAGTGGTCTGTCAGTGGTCGGTTAGTAGTCAGTCTGTCTTTTTCCCCTCTTTTGGTCGGGGTGTGTCCCGTGTAGTTATTTATTTTGACCATTGTACAGTGTGAGACTTGTGATATATGGATCTGGACTACTTATATAAATTTACCACTCTGATATATTTAAATTACTTCCGTTTAAAATTATTGCCTTAAAAATGCGCATGTGATTGCAATTCGTTATGCATCCCCTCAACAATATTTACTAACCCTTACGGGGCCTCATCAGCCTCTTGGGTGGCTTCTGCGAGTTCCTGGTATCGGTAAATCAATGATATCGATTTATCGGTATCCTGATCTTCTGGGTCGTCACAATGACACAGTCCTTGGGGCATGGTTTCTCAGTAACCACAATCATTGCTCTGACCAACTTTTACTTTTTTTTTTGACATTTTCAGATTTTCATATGTTTAAAGACAATACTTACTACATGTATCTCTACCAGAGTTAGCCATGATCTCAAAATTTTTAGATTTTAGAAGATCTTACATGATATAACATGAACTACCTGGTTAAAGTTTATTAAAAGATTTGATTCAGATATTTTCAAGATGTTCAAATCAAAACTTAATAAATACATAAGACTTAAACCAGCTGAGTATTTCAGACATTCATAGTTCCTTATAATGGAAGATTCCTAGTACAAACATTTTCAGATTTATGATCAATATATGCCCATTAAAATCTTCATGAATTTCTAACAGAAATGTTCCAGCAACAGTCAATGATTCAGAATTAAGATCATCAAGAAGCATGCAAATTGTGAAAAGTTTTCAGAAGGTATGATAACAAAGATTAGTCATAGAAGAATTACATCAGCCAGAAAGATTTTCAAGGAATGGCAATCAAGTAAAGTACCCTTCAAAATAGAATTTCTGACAATCAGCTCACCCTCAGCAAATGCAACGTAGTAGATTCTAGAATGATGGGAAAGATTTTCTCAAAGGAATTCAGAGCAGATAACTAGTTTGGTCGGACTTACAGTGTTTGAAGAGAATCATCATTCAGAGTTCAGAAGTTAAGAATCAAACCATGCAGTAAAGACATTAGTTAATTAGATGAAAATTTGGAGCTTCGATTGACCAAAATGGAAAATATTGGTCGACCGAACTGGACAGAAATGCAACAATATGTTCCCCTTGAATTGTGCAATCAATCAATCTTTTTGGTATTTTCTATATGAATGATATGCAATGAAATATGTATGCATATGCATACTAAATGCATTAAGCCATCGTATATGACATGATAAACATACATGGACTTAATCTAAACACATATGTATGTGACACAAGAATTACCCTAATTAACTCCCCCTGACTTTATGCAACATAAGCAATGAAGGCTAAGCATAGGCTTTTATGATTCATGCTCATGATCATCTAGACTACCCTATGTGCAAATTGACCCATGGTACAAGGCGGAGTACTTAGGTCCAAAGGACCACCTCACACATGATGTGGGTTTCCAGACAGAAAGGATCTGCCCTTCTCCCAACTTACCATTTAATATACCACTGGGTCATGCATGACAGTTTAGAGCAAATGCAGTCCTGTATACATGACAATTTTGCTGAGCATGAATATGTGCATATGAGCCTTATATGCAGTAAGACATCGAGCAAACATGAAATTCAAGCAATTCAGATTCAAGAGATGACATTTGTGAATCAATTGTTTGTAGACATAAAATTATTCAAGATGCTATCATATGAATGCCTGCATGTCAAACAATATTTTTGAATCTTCAATCATGAATATGAGTTCTCAATATATAAAATCTAAATGCAAATTCAATACAAGTTCCATGCAGACTGACTAATGGTACTTGGCAGAGTACTTAGACCCATAAGGATCACCATCATGCTTGGGGAAAGTTTTCAGATAGGCTTAACCTACCCTTCCACAATCGCCTTTGTATATACCAATTAGTCAATTTTTCATTTCAAGAATGCAATCAATAGAGAAAGACAAGATTTTCAAATAATAATGCAAATATCACATATGGATGTAAGCATGTATGCACTGGCTCATGAGATGTAGCAAACTAAAAGAAATTATTTAAAGTTTAAAAGATCAAACCTGTCAAGCACAAAGATGGGGTTTTACCATACTTGGGTGCCTTGGCTTATTAAACCCCTTTATTCATCAGCTTCCAAGGCACTCCTGCAAAATAGCTTTTATTTTGCACAAATAGGTACCCAAGAGGTCTTGGGTCCGGTCATGACAGTGGCACTTCTGAATTGTGCTCTCAACATTTTTTGAGCCAACATATCATCAGATTTCATCAAATAAAAGTTAGGCATGAAATGCCCAAACTGTCTACAATAATAACAAGGAATAACATATTTCATGTTCTTCTTATATGAGTTAGCATGAACATGAAGTTGGTGTTAGTGAACATAATTGTTTCTGTTATTAACATGGAAATTTATCCTTTCATTACCAGCCAGCCAATAGTCAGCAGCTTTGTGGCCTGGCTTTCTACAGTTAAAACATGCAAAATAATTTTCCTTAATCATAAATTTATTTCTTCCAAAAATATTTTGATTTGCAGAGAATTTAACAAGTTCAGAATTAAATCTCTTTCCCTTTGTTGTGTCTCCTCTGGATTGGCTCTATCCTTGTCTTGTTTTAATGATTGGCAACAATGGTTTGACCATTGGCAACATCAACTTTTTATAGGTCAGAATCTCTCCAAGTTTCATTTTTTTGGGTCATTGCATTTTCAGATTGATTAGTCATGTGCACACATTATAAAGTCAGTGCGTGCAGTCCTTCACACACAAGGTCGATGCTAGACTAGTCCGTGCATATATATGTCTAAGGCATTCGCAAGGTCGGTGCAATATAGGGCGGTGAAGTCTGTGCATATCCTGCGTCTTATCTTGCGTCTCACATAGCCTACCATGTCTACGTCTAAGGTCTGTGAAGTCTGTGCATTTCATCATATGCATACACTGCTCAACTCTGTGCACATCACTGTTCATGGGGAACAGCTCAATGCATTCATATAGTCGATGCATGTTTTCACACGATCAAAGCTGCATGGAAGGTCTGTGCAACTCTTACTGCGAGCAAGTCTGTGCAGGGTCTAGCTGCATGCACGTTCTTTTAGTTAAACGCATATAAGGTCGGTGCAAGTCTTTGCATCGCATATCTAGAGCCGGTGCATGTCATTGTTCATCTAGTAGAAGGTCTGTGCATTTAGGCCACTCTGCATATCTAACATCGGTGCACCTTTCAGCTCTAAACTATCCAAGTCTGTGCATATCCCTGTAGCTACACTATTAAAGTCGGTGCAAGCTCCTGTAGCTTGCTTATCCTTGGTCAGTGCATAATCGTTCACACCGCATATATATAAGTTAGTGCATATGTCCACTTCTGCATACTCATGGTCTGTGCAAGTCCCGCATATGCATAACCAAGACGGGTCCGTGCATGTTTGCCTTGTGCCATACAAGGTCCGTGCAACATTCAGGTCCATGCATCATTTATGTCCATGCACATCTGCCTTCTCGCACATAAGTCTGTGCATGTGGTAGCCACAAGACTTCATAGTCTGTGCAACTTTAAAGTCAGTGCGTTTGCCTCTCATGCTACGTCTGATACACACATAGGTCGGTGCTATTTTCGGTCTTGCATCTCTGTCAGTATCTCATGCACAACTGCAACCCCGACTGCGTCTCATTCTATGTCTCAATGCATGCCTACGCCTCAATGTTTTTCTAAAGCATATAGGAGGTCAGTGCTTTCTCTAACTCAGTGCATGTTTTACATGCACGCATATAGAGCACGATGCGTTATTTACCTCGGTGCATGTCTTCGGGTGTTCATACGAAAGTCAGTGCATATCAACATATGTGCTTGATTTAGTCCAGGCAAGACTTGGTCGGTGCAAGTTTTTGCCTTGTGCATTTACATTTAAAGTATGTGCAGTGTCTTATATGTATGTGCATGATTTCACTCTGACACTTATGTCTTGCAGACTGGCACATGATCGAGCATCTGCAATGCACGTGGTCCTCCTCACATCACGCCTGAAGTATGAGTGCGTGGGGATAATGGATTTAATTATTGGCACGTGATCCAAGGATAAGGTTTAGAAGAACATTCTATTCCCTGCCATGTGGACCAATGGGGCTTCACTAGGGCGTCTCTGGTTCTTCGAAACGAAGCTTCTGTTCCTATATAAAGTTGCATTACCCTTCGAAGAAAGTAGCTGGTGGCTGGTGCTGAACAGAACTGAGAGAAAAGAAAAAGGAGTGCCACCAGAGAGAAGAAGAGAAGAGAAGCACGAGAGAAGAAGAGAAGTGGAGAGCCCGGAAGGAGAAGAGAAGAGAGAGCAAGAAAGAGAGTGAGAAGGAGAAGAAGTGTGAGCTACAGTCTCTTTCTGACCTCTGGATCAAATCCAAGGTCAGCTTGCTCTATCTTAAGAGCTACATTGTTTTCTTTCATCGGTGTGTTTTTACGTTTCTTTAGTTTTTCTTTTTGAAACCTTTAGAAGCTGTGAATCAGTAGAGCTAAGCTGTTTGCTCAGCGGGCGAGGGTGTTCCTCGGACAGCAAGCTGTGAGGCTCAGCGGTTGTAGGGATTTCCATTCCCAAAGCTGTGGATCAGCGGTATTCATGTTGTGTGGCAGCAGGAAGCCTTACTCAGTTGAGTAAGGGGTGGACGTAGATCTCTGGACAGAGATCGAACCATCTCAAAAATATTTGTCTCCTGTGTGATTGCTTGTGCGTCTTCTCCTCGGTAGATGAATGCTTAGGCTCACCTAAATGGTTTAGCATGGTTTGATTAGTTAATCGTTCATCTGTTGTTATCTTCTGATTCGTTTCATCTTGCGTTCTTAATCGAGTTTCTACTGCTGGTTGATTTCACTTGCTCTTGGATCATCCTTCTTCTGAATCTGTGGGTGAGTCCATAGCAATTCAGTCTATTTCCGCACTGGTTATTTTTAACTGCCATTGTTCCTTTTATTTGGGGTTGGATCTATTCACCCCCCCTCTAGATCTGTTCATCAGACCCTTCACTTGGTATCAGAGCCAACCTCTCCCTTAGGGCCTTACATCTCGGAGAGTTTAGAATGGATGTTAGAGGGTTAACTGTTGAGGGTCAGTCCACTAGTAAGCCCCCTTTCTTCGATGGGTCTAATTACTCTTACTGGAAGAATCGCATGGAGGTATTCCATCGGGCTAAGGACTATGAGATTTGGAAGGTAGTTAGTATTGGTCCTTTCGAGTTACCCCAGATGAAACGTTCTGGTCCAAGGAGCACATCCGTAGGTCCACCTTGAATTGGGCGGCCATTAATGCCATACAATGTGCACTTCATCCCACCGAGTTTTCCAGGATTTCCTCCTGTAGCACAGCCAAGGAGATGTGGGATAAGCTGAAGGTTATCTATGAAGGGACTACACAGGTTAGGGAAACCAGGGCCAACATGTTGGTCTCCGAGTATGAAGCATTCAGAATGAAGCCTGATGAGTCAGTGTCTGAATTGTATGCTCGTTTGTTGGTGCTCACAAATGGCTTGAGAAACTTGGGTAAAGTATATAGTGAGTACGAGCTGGTTAGGAAAATCCTGAGGTCTCTGACACCTATTTGGCATACCAAGGCCACCGTTGTCGAGGAGTCAAGGAACCTTGCTACCACGACCGTTGATGAGCTCATTGGCTCTCTTATGACTTACGAGCTAAACCTTAAGAGGGTAGATGAGTCTGAGAAAATAAAGAAACCCCTGGCACTTAAAGTCTCAGCTAGTAACAAAGGGTTTGATAGTGAATACAGCTCATCCAGTTCAGGTGAAGACAATGATGATTTTTCTATGTTTACTAGGAATTTTAAGAGGTTTCTAAGAAAGGAAGGAAAGAGCTTTAAGAAAAAATATTTCTCTGGAAAAAGGCAGTCAAAGTATATATTTGATACTGCAAAGAAAACTGATAGCAATGTCTATTATAATTGCGGGAAGGCAGGACATCTCAAGGCAGATTGTCCGGAGTTGAAAAACATTGAGAAAGCTAAGCCCAGGCGGAAGAACAGGAAAGGAAAGGCTATGGTTAGCACCTGGAGCGATGAAGATGAAGGAAGTCAGAGCAGCTCCTCTAACAGTGAGAAGGAAGACAAGCTATGCTTGATGGCCAAAAGTGGTGAAGACAAAGAAGACAGTGATGAGGTAACTTCAATTTTTGAAAATTTCACTCATGATGATTGGCAAGAAGCATATGCTGAGTTACTCGATAAATATGATGATATGAAAAAAGAATACAAACATTTGACAAGGAAAACTAATTCTGTGATTCATGATACATCTTTGAATGATAAAATTGCATGTCTGGAAATTGAAAAAATCAATTTGAAAAAATCTCTTGATGAAGCTGAGTGTGATAAAGTCATCTTGATTGACTTAAGATCTGAAAATGAAAATATGATGAACACCATTGATGAACTCAAACTTAGAATACACGAATTTCAGGAAGAAACTAGGATAGCCACTGAAAAATATGAAGCTATCAATGGTGTGAATGTTGAATTGAAAAAGACAATAGAAAAATTAGAAAAAGAAAATACAGACAAACAACACTCCCTTGAAGGCATGACACAAGGTACAGAAAATCTGAATGTCATCTAGGGAACAAAAAGTAATTTCAGAAAGGGTGGTTTGGGTTTCAACCCAACTAATAAGGAGAGGTTTGACGTGAGAACCATCTCCTTTGTGGCAGAAAAGGGGACATTTCAACCCCTGATAAACATGACTTCTGGAGAAGGTCAAAATAAGAGCACAATGAAAAATATTGAGAAAACTAAGCCCAGTGTCAAGGACAAGGGCAATGGGAAGATAGAGGTGTCTAGGGGATCATGCTCACATACTCCCACACCTAAATTCAAGGGACAGGCTAGGGGTCAGTTTTCTAATGCTAGAACTCAAGAAAACCCCAAGGCCAAAACTACCCAGTCTCCACAGAAAGGTCTAGGCAACCATTTAGGTGCTTTGACTTCTACTACTTCTGGGTACAACTCCCCTAGGAACTCTGGGCCGAGCAGAAGTACCTCAGGACGCGGCTACTTCAACAATGCTCCAACCTACTCTTCATGTCATAACTTTTCTCACTACAATTCCCATGAGAGAGGTCAAGGTAGCTTCTATATGAGGCCGATGCAGTATCATTTTCTGAACCCTTACACTACTCAGATACGTCAACCTCAACCTTGGAACTCCTATGTGCAACCTATGCACAACGAAATCATAAGTCAGAACCCCTATGGCCTTTACCATTCGATGTTCGGTCAGCCTAGGGTCTTCGGAGCACCCACTACTCCCAACGCCTATCAGACTAAGCACTGGCAAAGAAAGTTTCAAAATGATTTTAAAAGGAAGAACCAAGCCACAGTTCAGAAACAACTTCCAAAAACTAAAAGTGGCAAGAAAAGGCAGACTGAACCGAATGACAAAAAATCCACCATGAAGAAACCAAATCAGATGTGGATACCAAAACATTTAGTTTCTAGTCTGCATGAAATAAATGCTTTTATGGGGCCCAAACAGTTTTGGGTTCCAAACATTTCTGCTTGATTCTCCTTGCAGGTATGCCTGGCAGCCAACCAGAACAGATGGTACCTTGATAGTGGCTGCTCAAGGCACATGACCGGGGATAAAGATAAAGTTTGCATGCTGGTAAAGAAGGATGCATGTCATGTTACCTTCAGAGGTAATACCAAAGGGAAAATAGTTGGATCAGGTAAAGTAGGTAAGTGTTCTTCATTCTGCATTGATGAAGTGTTATTGGTAGAAGGACTTGCCTACAATTTGCTTAGTATCAGCCAACTACGTGATAAAGGTCATAAGGTAGTTTTTGATTCTCTTGCATGCACCATATTTGAACCAAATTCTGAATGTGTCAAATTTTTTGGTAAGAGAGTCAATAATATCTACATTGTAGATTTAGATGATGCAGCACATACAGATTTATGCTTAACTGTTAATAAGGATGACTTAGCCTGTTTGTGGCACCGTAGGTTAGGTCATGCTAGCTATCATGTGTTGCATAAAGTGACAAAACACAGCATGGTAAAAGGTCTCCCTGAAATTTCATTCAAAATAAATTATAAAATTTGTGAGGCCTGTACTCAATGCAAGCAAACTAGAAAGTCACTTAAGTCTAGAACTAAAAGCTTATCTTCTAAACCGTTTGAGCTGATTCATATGGATTTGTTTGGACCATCTAGATCAGCCAGCTTATCTGGTAGGAGATATGGTTATGTTTTAGTAGATGACTTCTCTAGATTTACCTGGGTATATTTCCTGACACATAAAAATGATGCTTTTAAGGAATTTGAGGAATTCTACCATAAAATAACTCAGACCAATGAGCACTCAATTTTAAACATTTTGTTTGATCATGGAGGTGAGTTTGAAAACTCACAATTTGATGATTTCTGCAGGGATAATGGAATCAACCACATGTTCTCATCTCCAAGAACTCCAGAGCAGAATGGAGTAGTTGAAAGGAGGAATAGAACCTTGGTGGAAATGGCTAGGACAATGCTGGTTGAAGGGAATCTGCCAAGGAAGTTCTGGGCCGAGGCTGTGAGTACATCCTGTTATATAATTAATAGAGCTCTGGTAAGACTTTCTACACAAAAGACTCCTTATGAGATACTTAAAGGTAAGAAACCTTCACTAGCACATTTCTTGGTCTTTGGATGTAGGTGTTTCATTCATATAAATTCTAAAAGAGACCTTGATAAGTTTGAACCTAAAAGTAAACCTGGAATTTTTCTAGGATATTTCGAAGTGTGCAGAGCCTATAGGATTTATAACCTAAACTCAAAAACTGTTGAGGAATCACCTCATGTTGTCTTTGATGAACATTCTAATAAATGTGAAATTGGTTTTTACAGAGACGAGGCTGATGGTGATATCCTTGAGAGTAAAGAAGAACCAAATCCTGAACATGTAGAAGATGGTGAGACTAGTGTGTCTAGAACTCAGGGGGAGGAAAATGCAGAACCAGGTAATCAGCCTACCAATGTTAGAGTTATTAAAGATCATCCTTTAGAGAATATAATTGATAATCTGAATGAACCCCTTAGGACTAGATTATACTTTAGGATTGAAAATGAGTTGAATTCTTTTGCTCTAGTCTCTCAAATAGAACCAAAAAACATAGATAGTGCCTTAGAAGATGTGCATTGGATAAATGCCATGCATGATGAGTAGAACCAATTTGAAAGGAACAAGGTATGACACCTAGTTCATAATCCCTCACATGGCTCGGTTATAAGCACTAAATGGGTTTTCAGGAATAAGACAGATGAGCAAGGTAAGGTAGTTAGAAATAAAGCTAGGCTAGTGGTACAGGGTTACAACCAGGAATATGGGGTAGATTTTGAAGAATCTTTTGCACATGTCGCCAGGTTAGAGGCTATTAGAATACTTTTAGCTTTTGCTTGTAGCCTAAGAATAAAATTGCTGGAGATGGGTGTAAAATCTGCTTTTTTGAATGGGTTGATAAAGGAGGATGTGTATGTTAAACAACCTCTAGGTTTTGAATGCCTTGATTTTCCTGATTATGTTTACAAATTAGATAAGATATTATATGGACTGAAGTAAGCTCCCAGGGCCTGGTACGACAGGCTGAGCTCCTTCCTCACAGGTAAGGGTTTTTCAAGAGGAGAAGTTGACCAGACCCTATTCACTAAGGTCAGTAACAATGACATTCTTATTGTTCAGATTTACGTAAATGATATAGTGTTTGGGTCAACTAAATCTGAAATGTGTCAGGAATTTTCTAAATTAATGACAGATGAATTTGAAATGAGTTTTATGGGAGAATTGAAGTTTTTCCTTGGTCTGCAGGTCAATCAAACATTGGAGAGAAGCTTCATCACACAGTCCAAGTACCTAAGGGACCTGTTAAAGAAATATCAAATGGAATACCTCAAAGTAATAACAGCACCTATGGGCACCTCAACCAGTCTTGATGGTGACCCAAAAGGTAAATTGGTTGACACCAAGCTTTATAGAGGTATGATCAGATCCCTTTTGTACCTTACTGCATCTCGACCTGATATTCAATTCTCAATATGTTTATGTGCTAGATTTTAGGCTAGTCCTAGAGAATCTCACATGAGTGCAGTGAAGAGGATTTTTAGGTATCTCTCAGGCACCCCTAACTTAGGTCTATGGTTTTCTGCTAAGTGTGAGCTCGACCTTGTAGCTTACACTGATGCAGATTATGCCGGGTGCAGAATAGATAGAAAAAGCACTAGTGGGTATTGTCAATACCTAGGCGGTTGTCTTGTGTCTTGGGCATCTAAGAAGCAACACACTGTTACTCTTTCCACTGCTGAAGAAGAATATGTTGCAGCAGGGAATTGTGCAGCCCAAGTCCTATGGATAAAGCACCAACTTGCTGATTATCATATCAATCTAGGATGCACACCTATTTTGTGTGATAACACCAGTGCTATTTCATTAACCAAAAACCATGTTCATCACTCTAGGACAAAGCACATAGAAATTAAACATCACTTCTTGAGAGATGAAGTAAGTAAGAATGAAATTGAATTTCACTTTGTTGAAACTGAAAAATAAATTGCTGATATATTTACTAAGCCCCTTGGAAATGATAGATTTAAATTTTTATGAAGGGAACTAGGCTTATGTAAATTTCAGCATGATGATTAATGTTTCATTCCTATCTATTGTGAATAAATGCTCTTCATAAATGTTTCAACTGCACATGTCACATACCATCAATTAAGTAACTCTGTCAATAGTTTAACTGCATGCATTGCACTCTGTCCGTTAATAGAGTCATAGTTGTGTCGTGCATTTGTGTCAAGCATTTTCATTATGCATTCATATGTCACCTTGTTTCGACCAATCATGATACATATAGATAGGGGGAGCATGTGTTCTCCATTCTTGTTGATTGTCTACCTTGACATGCATGTGTTAGAGGAAGTTCAGAAATATGTCTGTCTATTCTGATTCATTTTTTTCTTTCTGAACCAACTTCACTTGAAATCATTTCTCCTAGCATCCCTCTATATCAAGTTGATACATTCTCATGGTAACACACTTGGCATCTGACCTACTTTTACTTCAAAAAATTCATTCACTCTCATCCTTGAAAATCTTGCTATCCCTGAGATTCTAAAATAAAGACAAACTGATGATCATTTCACTATACTAAGCTTCTAAAATCAGATATCTACTCCTATAAGAATCTGAATGCACCTTGTCTGAACTGATGATTTAGGTTTAATGAACTTTAGAGTCTAAAGGCTTAACTCAATGAAAAAGAGTTGTTCAACTAATAGCTCTCAACCATTATTTACATGTTATGTCTGATTCTATCATTCTGAAACTGAAAGTCTATAAACTCAAGACATCATAGTTGAGAAACTTAGATATAAGTATTATTTTTAAGCAAAACAAAAGGGCAGCTATATAAATCCTTTTGGTCAAAAATAATTTAGCAGAGCAATGACTGAAGTCATTGAGAAACTGGGTCCTCCATCAAAGAAAGAGGATGTACCCATGTCATGAGGTGCTTTAGTTAACTCTGTTTAAAAAGGATAAAATTTTGATTCAAAAACTAATTGGCAGAGCAATGGCTGACTGCACAGAGAAACTGGGCTCTCTATCTATGAAATAGAGTGCACCTATGTCATGAAGTGCTTCAGTTACCTCTATTCAAAAAATTGAAACAGAATGGTAAATCCTACTGAGTAAACTGGGGGTGCTGGCGTCTGATCAACGTGTACCTCCATGTACAAAGGTCTGGATCATACCTGCATGTTCATACATTTATGGTTAACAAGTTAAATCCAGCTGTAACCCTGAAGAAATATATAAGTTTTTGCTTAACCTCAATACCTACTCTAGTTGCTTCTAGGAACTTCTCTGATTTTATACTCAAGTAAGTTGAAGATTGATTGTTCTGACCTGATGTTGTATGCCTGGTTTATTGCTATTAACATCTCATGCAACCCTCTACAACGAGTCTAGTTGCTAAACTCTAACTCTCATTACACTTAAATCAGATTTTTACCAAGGTTGCCTTCCGTGAACTCTTATTCTAATAGATTCTGATCTATGTTGTGCCCTTGTGGTCATTTGAGTTATTTGATATTCATGGTTTTGATAATGGCTAAACACTATAAGTCATTGTTGTTTTCCACTCTCATATGACTGACAAACGTGATGTTTTTCTCATGATAGATAAGCCAATAAATGAACAAGGAATAGAGTGGAGATGGCAAATGTGAAAGCTCAATGATTGCGCCCTCGCACACTGATCGACCTGCGCGGTCAGGTCGCGGGGATCGACCTGCCCGGTTAGGTCGCGGGGGTCAAGGGGGCAGCGCCCCTTGCGGGGGTTCCGGGGGCAGAGCCCCGGGAACAAAATTTTGATTATAGGAGCGATATAATCAATAGAAATCTTCAAGACTGTCAAGGTTAATGCCACAGATGAGAACGGGGTGCTAAAGGACTTAAGCAACGAGCTAAAATGGTTAATGGACTGAACCGGGATAACCCGGGTTCTGCCCAGCTAGCGGTCGACCGCCCCTGCCAGCAGCCAACTGCTTGCACGTTTCTCAGTGGCGGTCGACCGCCAGCCCAGTAGCGGTCGACCGAAAATTCTAGGGACTAAATTTCTACAGCAATTCTCAGTAGCGGTCGACCGCCAGAAGCTTCCGGTCAATCGCCAGTCCCGAGCCAACAAATGTTGACTTTGTTTTCCACTTCGAGAAGAGCCCCTTTCCGTGTATTTGTTTAACCCCAAAGTCACCCAATCCCCCATGGATTGTGGATCTGGTCTGGGGGATGTCCAAGGACCATTGAAAAGATATAAAACCAAGGCAAGAGGGTTAGAAACCCTAGTTGATCATTTGGGAGATCAAAGGAGGCTGCAAGGGTGTGTTCAAGGGAGAGGAGTTCGAGTATTGTAGCAGTGAACAGTACTACGGGAAGAAGTTCTTCATCAAATCCTCAAGTGATTCAAGCTGCTTCAAGAGGAGATCAAGCCCAAGCCAAGTGAAGATAAAGCTACAACCATCATCCTCTTCCTCATCTCAAGGTGATCCATAGAAGCTCATTCTCAAGAGAGATCAAATCTGCATCCTTCATCTTCTTCATCAACTCAAGGTGATCCAAGGAAGACCATGTCACAAGGAAGAAGATACCATTGAACAATCAGATTCAAGCTTCAGCAATCTCAGATAATATCTTTTCTCTTTGAGCATATTTCACATCTTGTTTGAGTGTTTTCATATTTGTTCTCTTTCCATTTCATTCAAACATTTGAAACTGAAGATCGTCCCTACCGGTGGTTAGTAGGAAGGCAATCATAAGTTGTCCGATCTGCGGTGTTGATGTCCCTACCTGTGGTTAGTAGGAAGGTAATCGGAGGTCTTTCTGATTTACGATTTAGTGCGTGGCACTAGTGGAGCCTCACCAGATTTGGTGAGGGGTGAACGTAGGACTAGTGATTCAATCTGAACCACCTTAAAATCATTTGTGTTGTGATTTGTTTATGTGATTGCTTCATTCTAGATGCATGCTTAGGTTCAAATCGATAGATTAGTTGCTCATCTTGCCAAGTGAATCATAGTGTTCTTCGATAAGCTAGTTACACTCCGCTGCAATTTATTTTATCTAGCTATATAGAGGGTTGCATTACGAAAAGAGGGGCAGATCTATTCACCCCTCCTCTCTAGATCCGATGTCCACTACTCAACAATCTAAGTATGCTTGTTTAATAAAAATTTCCTTCAGTTTGTCATCAGATCTCATGGATTCCATACTCTGAAACCCTTCTCATCTTTGTGTCTCCTCACTACCTCAATTCCCTTGTCTCTCTCCTATTCCTTGTTTGATGATGGCAAAGGGGGAGAGAATTTGATGAGTCTTAACTTGATGGGCAGCTTGAGCCTTATCATTTCTTTAGTGAAAAGGGGAGAGAAAGGGGGAGTGTCTAAAGGGGGAGAGATTTCCTTTGCAGTTTCTGACTCTTATTGCATTTGTGTTGCCATCAAAGTATAAATTGTTTCCATCATCAAGAAGGGGGAGAATGTTGTGTCTCCTCTGGATTGGCTCTATCCTTGTCTTGTTTTAATGATTGGAAACAATGGTTTGACCATTGGAAACATCAACTTTTTATAGGTCAGAATCTCTCCAAGTTTCATTTTTTTGGGTCATTGCATTTTCAGATTGATTAGTCATGTGCACACATTCTAAAGTCAGTGCGTGCAGTCCTTCACACACAAGGTCGATGCTAGACTAGTCCATGCATATATATGTCTAAGGCATTCGCAAGGTCGGTGCAATATAGGGCGGTGAAGTCTGTGCATATCCTGCGTCTTATCTTGTGTCTCACATAGCCTAGCATGTCTACGTCTAAGGTCTGTGAAGTCTGTGCATTTCGTCATATGCATACACTGCTCAACTCCGTGCACATCACTGTTCATGGGGATCAGCTCAATCCATTCATATAGTCGATGCATGTTTTCACATGATCAAAGCTGCATGGAAGGTATGTGCAACTCTTACTACGAGCAAGTCTGTGCAGGGTCTAGCTGCATGCACGTTCTTTTAGTTAAACGCATATAAGGTCGGTGCAAGTCTTTGCATCGCACATCTAGAGCCGGTGCATGTCACTGTTCATCTAGTAGAAGGTCTGTGCATTTAGGCCACTCTGCATATCTAACATCGGTGCACCTTTCAGCTCTAAACTATCAAAGTCTGTGCATATCCCTGTAGCTACGCTATTGAAGTCGGGGCAAGCTCCTGTAGCTTGCTTATCCTTGGTCAGTGCATAATTGTTCACACCGCATATATATTAGTCAGTGCATATGTCCACTTCCGCATACTCATGGTCCGTGCAAGTCTCGCATATGCATAACCAAGACGGGTCCGTGCATGTTTGCCTTGTGCCATACAAGGTCCGTGCAACATTCAGGTCCATGCATCATTTATGTCCATGCACATCCGCCTTCTCGCACATAAGTCTGTGCACGTGGTATCCACAAGACTTCATAGTCTGTGCAACTTTAAAGTCAGTGTGTCTGCGTCTCATGCTACGTCTGATACACATACAGGTCGGTGCGATTTTTGGTCTTGCGTATCTGTCAGCGTCTCATGCACAGCTGCGACCCCGTCTGCGTCTCATTCTGCGTCTCAATGCATGCCTACGCCTCAATGTTTTTCTAAAGCATATAGGAGGTCAGTGCTTTCTCTAACTCGGTGCATGTTTTACATGCACGCATATAGAGCACGGTGCATTGTTTACCTCGGTGCATGTCTTCGGGTGTTCATACTATACGAAAGTCAGTGCATATCAACGTATGTGCTTGATTTAGTCTAGGCAAGACTTGGTCGGTGCAAGTTTTTACCTTGTGCATTTACATTTAAAGTATGTGCAGTGTCTTATATGTATGTGCATGATTTCACTCTGACACTTATGTCTTGCAGACTGGCACATGATCGAGCATCTACAATGCACGTGGCCCTCCTCACATCACGCCTGAAGTATGAGCGCGTGGGGATAATAGATTTAATCATTGGCACGTGATCCAAGGATAAGGTTTAGAAGAACATTCTATTCCCTGCCATGTGGACCAATGGGGCTTCACTAGGGCGTCTCTGGTTCATCGAAACGAAGCTTCTGTTCCTATATAAAGCTACATTACCCTTCGAAGAAAGTAGCTGGTGGCTGAAGCTGAACAGAACTGAGAGAAAAGAAAAAGGAGTGCCTCCAGAGAGAAGAAGAGAAGAGAAGCACGAGAGAAGAAGAGAAGAGGATAGCCCAGAAGGAGAAGAGAAGAGAGAGCAAGAAAGAGAGTGAGAAGGAGAAGAAGTGTGAGCTGCAGTCTCTTTCTGATCTCTAGATCAAATCTAGGGTCAACTTGCTCTGTCTTAAGAGCTACATTATTTTCTTTCATCGGTGTGTTTTTACATTTCTTTAGTTTTTCTTTTTGAAACCTTTAGAAGCTGTGAATCAGTAGAGCTAAGCTGTGTTGCTCAGCGGGCGAGGTTGTTCCTCGGACAGCAAGCTGTGAGGCTCAGCGGTTGTAGAGATTTCCATTCCCAAAGCTGTGGATCAGCGGTATTCAAGTTGTGTGACAGCAGGAAGCTTTACTCAGTTGAGTAAGGGGTGGACGTAGATCTCTGGACAGAGATCGAACCACCTTAAAAACGTTTGTCTCCTGTGTGATTGCTTGTGCGTCTTCTCCTCGGTAGATGAATGCTTAGGCTTGCCTAAATGGTTTGGCATGGTTTGATTAGTTAATCGTTCATCTGTTGTTATCTTCTGATTGGTTTCATCTTGCGTTCTTAATCAAGTTTCTACTGCTGGTTGATTTCACTTGCTCTTGGATCATCCTTCTTCTGAATCTGTGGGTGAGTCCATAGCAGTTCAGTCTATTTCCGCACTGGTTATTTTTAACTGCCGTTGTTGCCTTTTATTTGGGGTTGGATCTATTCAGCCCCCCTCTAGATCCGTTCATCACACCCTTCACCCTTCTCATGCCAACAGTCCTTGACTGTATGGCCAATCTTCCCACAATGGAAGCATACATTGTGCTTACCTCTAGACCCAAATTCATTTCTACCAACAATCTTTTTATTGACAAGGTGATTAACATGTTTTGAATGAATGCTTCTACCATGTACATGTCAACAAAATGCAGCAATGTGGCCCAATTTGCCACAACAAAAACATTGAGTTTTCTTTGCATGATTCTTAACATGGAATTTCTTATCATGCATTGCACTAGTATTGAGATCATCTTGTCCCATTAATTTACAATCATGCATTAGATGACCTATCTTACAACAGTAAAAATAGTGAATTCTTTTCTTTTGAACAGAAGAAGGTTTCTTAACATGGGAATTCCTAGCATGAATTCTACCACCATTCAAATCATCCTTCTTCATTATTATCAGACAATCATTCATCATATGGCCAGTTTTCCCACAATAAAAACAAACAATACTCTTCCTAGGAACATCAGGAAATTTCTTGGCCTTATATTTTGCAGGATGCATGTTGTTTCTTTTCTTTTTCAATGTTTTCTTTTTCACATTTTTATTCTGTGTTTGAATTTTTTGATTAGCAGGCTATTTTGAGGAAGATGTAGAAGTGCTAGCTATATTTAAGCTACGCACAATGGTTGTGTACAACTTCTTCTTAATTTTAGATTTATTATGTATCCTCTTACCTGAATCAGTGGCTTCATCTTCCATGTGAACCTTTGCCTTACCTTTATTTTTAGGATGTTTAGATGAAGTCTGATTCAATACAGTGAGTTTATCATTCAAGGAAGCTAATAGGATTTCAAGATCAACTTTCTCTTTTTTACACAAGGCCTGCTTTTCTTTCAATTTTTCATTTTCATTTTTGTGTTTTTCAATTTCTTTTTCAAAGATAGGAGCCATGGATTTTTCTTTCTCAAGATTCAGTAACCTGTTTGACATAACAGTGTTGAGCTCCTTCAACTTGGTCATTTCATCTATTAATTTTTGATTTTGAACCAGTTCATTTATTAAAGCATGATCATCATTGCTTGAACTCAATTTTTCTTCCAGTTTAGAAATTTTCAGGTTAAGTTCTTGGTTTTCATCTTTCAATAAGCACAATTGTTTCTTGCATGTATGGACATTAGACAAACATTCATCAAGAGATTGTTTCAATTTCAAACAATTTTCACAAGAAACATTCGAACTAATCTGATCAATTTTATTTTTCAATTTTGTATTTTCGGATCTTATTTTCTTGTGTCTATCAGATAATTCTTCATACATCATCACCAATTCATCAAATAAGAGTTCTTCGGATCTAGAGCTTACCTGAGACGCTGAGTCCTCATTTAGATTACTTCTGTGACCACTCTTGTTTGCCATTAGACATTTTTCTTCCTTCTTTTCATGATTGGCAATCACTTTGTCCTGTATTTCTTTTCCCGATGTGCACCTAAAAGCAAATGGAAATAAATCAGTATTAACTGCAGCTTTTTGAATATTAAGAACTATGATATTATCACGGTTCTTCAATCTGTCCTCATTAGACCACTTAGTCTGATCATGAGGCAATTTGTGTGGGCCATTAGATACAAGACTCCGTAGATTAGAATCAATGGAGTTAATGTAGACACATAGGCCACCAAGCCAACTGTTAAAGTTTGAACCATCAAAGATCACAAGAGAAGCCATTGAGAAACAATTAAGCAGATTTAGAGCAATGAGGTAAAAACAATAATGCACCAGGATAAGAAATAAGCAGTAAAGCACCAAATACGGCAGGATCCTCTGCAGATCGTTGGATCTGGAAAGTCAGAGACCCTCTCTGATACCAATTGTTGGGGTGCAAGACAAGGATTCAGAGGGGGGGTGAATGAATCCCCTTAAAAAAATATTGTGGAATTAAAAACTCAAACCCAAATATACTCTAATTCAAACTCAAATTATGCTAGATAGATTTAAGATCTGATGGAAGAAAACCACAAGTGTTCTATTGAGGCTCACACTCGAACACTAAGCGAGCACACGCAACCTTAGACATTACTAATTACGCGGATGACACTTCACAGTTGTGTTTGATACGAACCAACAATATATGGAAGAACATCAACTAGAAAATGATCAAACGGCCTGTGAAGGGGGATAGAAAATATGGAATTGGACAATCACCCAAACCACGATGCTCAGAGATTTTAGATGGTTCGGTCTGCTACCACAGACCTACGTCCATCCCCCACTCAAACCTGAGTGAGGCTTTCCGCTGACAAACAGCTTGAACCGCTGAGCATCACAGCTTGCTTACACCGCTGAGCACCACAACTTGCTTCTGCTGAGCAACACAGCTTGCTTCCACTGAGCATCACAGCTTGCTTCCGCTCCATCCCCCACTCAAACCTGAGTGAGACTTTCTGTTGACAAACAACTTGAACCATTGAGCATCACAGCTTGCTTACACCGCTAAGCACCACAGATTGCTTACACCGCTGAGCACCACATCTTGCTTCTGCTGAGCAACACAGCTTGCTTCCGCTGAGCATCACAGTTTGCTGCAGCTGAGCGTCACAGCTTGCTATCCGAGGAACACCCTCGCCTGCTGAGCACCACAGCTTGCTCTGCTGATTCATAGCTTACAATGGAATTCAAAACGAAAACAAAGAAATTAAAGAAAATAAGGACAGAAAAGATAATGTAGCTCTCAATAGAGCAATCTGACTCTGGATCTGATCTAGAAGTTAGGATAGAACAATCTCACTGAAACTCTCTTCTTCTTCTCAACCCTCTCTACGGCACTCTATTTTTCCCTTTCTTCTCAGAAAACTGGCTCTCTCACTTTTCTCGCTCTCTCACTCTCTCTTCTCTTCTCTTCCTGATCTCTCCTCTTTTCTTCTCTCTCAGACTCTAATTCTTCTCAGCTTCTCTGGCTCTTCTGCTCTTCTTCTCTTCTGCATCTACTATTGCTTTTGCTTCTACTTCCACTTTTCTTCTCTCGTCTGCTTTCTTTCACTGCTCTATCTGTATCTGGATCTTTTGGTTTTTCTTCTCTATCAATATGTTTCTCTTGCTCTCCACAGAAGTCTTCTTATATAGGAACATGGGCGTCGGAGGTAGGTTGGCCGAAAAATATGATTCCTCCTGCCTCTGATTGCCCCACGTGGCAGGATCTTGTGTTCCCTACATGATTCACCTGAGGGCGCGTGGAGGGAATACTCCTGCTAGAACTATTCAGAAAAATGATTAGCTGAAGTACTTCTGGATTCCACATGTCAGATGAAGATGAGGTGCTTTACACGTGGCAGATTCATGCCGTCCACGCCAATTGTTGGGTTCTGTGCGTCCCCTCGTTGTCTTTGACAATGCTTTTGATGATTCCAATATATCGTGTGTTTTGTGTTTACTTCAAATCTTGATTGTTTATGTTCAATGGCATCTTGATGATAAATAAGCTAACATGATGGTATCTTGGTTTGCAGGTGGCAGGTTGACAGTTTATGGTCCTTCACAAACAAACATGTGAAGTTGCCTCATGCATGCTATGCATGAGACTTTGGAACAAACCTGTGAAACCTTGTGTTTTAATAATCTGCTCATGGGGTTTTTTAATGAATTCATATAAATGCTTGACATTGTGTTTCATGCATACTCAAAGTCCACACATTCTGTTTCATACATTGGCCTTCATCCTCCAAGTCTACACATTGCCTTTTGGAATCAAAGTCTGTACATTGGCCCAGCCAAGTCTGTACATTGGCCTTTGGCCACCAAGTCTATCCATTGGCCTTCATACTTCAAGTCTATACATTGGCCTTCATATTTCAAAGTCTATACATTGGGCTTCATATTTCAAAGTATGTACACTGGCCTTCTTACATACAAGTCTATACATTGGCCTTCTATCTTCCAAGTCTATACATTCAGTTTCATGCATATACAAAGTGGAGATTTGAGTTTGCTCTAAATTCATCTAATTCATGTTGGCTTGATTAAACTGTTACTTTTGGACTGATCTTGATAGTCTTGGTTTGAATATCTAACTCTTGTGTAGCTTGCTTGAATCATATTTGATATGTGAGGCTTGTGTAGAAAATGGCCATCCTTGAGTTGAAAGTGAAATGGTTAGATAACTAATCAAATTAGTTTGTCTCCCTATGGATAGCTCATGAAGTCCATGTGTGATGTAGTTGAACTCAAATTGCTTGACATACCAAATTTATTTTTAGCTTTCAGTGTGGAACTTGGTGAATATTTGGTGAAAGGCTTTCTGATAGTGCTTGATGGATGGTTCAATGTATTTGACCTTTGAATGAGGGAAAGTGTATTTTTTAGTGGTTTTCAATTGTGTCTAATGCATCCTCTTCAAAGAGCTCTTTATGGTCCTTTATCCTTGTGCAAACTAATTGGGTTAATTTGTGTTGAAGGTGGTCTTTTCATGCATGAACTATTTCTAAAATAAAAACTTGTATGGAAGAATTGAAAAGCTTAATATGCAAGTTAAGAGATCTATTCACATGACAAAGATGTAAGGTAGATGCTCTTTTCACTTAGCATTGATGAAAGAATGATGAGGTTGAACGTTCATGTAGTGCAGGTCCAAAATGCTCTTAAATCATGAAAGACAAGGTAAGAATTTACATTTGATGTAATTCATGTGTGGTTACATGTTGATGCATGTTTAGATCATTGGGTTTGCATTATATAGTCATTTCATAAGGTTACAAGGTCATTGGGTCGACCCCCCCACTCAATGGGTCGACCCATGTGCTGAAACAGGCCAAAACTGGCTTCTGGGACAAAGTGGGTCGACCCCCCTCTCAAGTGGGTCGACCCCTGTAATACTTTTTCATGAAAAATAGCTTATGGAGCAAGATGGGTCGACCCCCCCCCCTCTTGATGGGTCGACCCCCCCCTGTTTGCAGGTCCGCGCGGCTTTTTTCGTAAATTGCTGAAACCCAACCAAATGACCTCCGATTGGGCTAAAATTTTACACCAATACCCTTGAGTTACTAATGAACATATTAGGGTGGTTTTGTTAGGGTTTTGCAAGGGTATTGTGGTCTTTTGCACAACTCATCCCTCTTGTATATATAACATACGAATTTGGGATTTTATTCATCTCCTTTGGCTAACCTTGTTCTATTTGTTGTAGGAGAGAAAGAAGAGAGCTCAAGGAAGCTTCAACGCTAGATTCGATCTACATCCCTCGACATTTGGAGCTCGTGGAAGAAGAAGAAAAGGAGCGGATCATCAAGGGGATGAAGAGGACACTCTCAACATCATCATCCGGCTACCCTCCGACCCGTGGCATAGAGAAGACATTCTATAGCCCTTGTTCTTCGATAGGAATTTCTTTCTACATCCTTTTTGTGCTTAATGGAGTCAATCTCTTTAGGTGTCTAAAGTTATATTGATCATATCCTTCGTTTCTAAACATCATGTCTGTGAGTGTGTGAACCATCGGTGAACGGTTGTGGAGTTATTGTGCCGCGGGCATTGCGGCTTGTGTGTGTGTGATTGTTCGTCCCTTGTGGATCGTGTACGGAGCTGCGTCTCGGTGTGTGCTTATTGTCCGGGGTGTGTTCCCCGTCGTGTGTGTGTGGATATTGCTACAGAAGTAGCGTGTGTGTGTGGTTGGGGTTCATCCCCGGGTGCTACGAAAGTAGCGTGTAGTGAATCCTCACCCGATTGGGTGAGGGGTGGACGTAGGGTGCCCGTCGTGGTCTCGAACCACCTAAAAATCTCCGTGTCCTTTGTGATTGCCTGTATGTTTGTCCTTTTCTTCTATCTCGCTTCACAGGTCAATTTAATAGGTTTTTACTCACTACACCACTGCACACTGCTACTTCTGTTATTCGTGTTAGGCATAATTTTATCTAACATTTGCATTGATATTACGAGTGAGATCGGAAAGATTGAGAGAACCTGTTAAATCTCATATGTGTTTAGGCTAATCAAGTAGTTGATATTTAATTCCACCGTGATCAGTTAAGAGAATTTTTTAAATCCGCCATCAAGGTCAAAGGGGACAATTCAACCCCCCTTCTTGTCCGCCATCTCTATCTGGGCCAACAATTGGTATCAGAGCCCAGTCTCTGATTTTTATTCAGCGGACCTCACGGTCTAGGAGAAAAGATCTTTTTATGATGGCTAGTCTGAATTCAGTTCCTGTCTTTGATGGTTTTGATTTCACATCATGGCTTGGAAAATTGTGTGTTTGCATTTCTAGTACTAATCCAAGACTTTTGAACTTAATGGCTAATGGTCCTCATGTTTTACCAAAAGACAAATCAAAGTGGACCGATGAGCACAAGAAAAAGGATTCTGATAATCATTTTGTTTTGAATACTCTTAAGGCTGTAGTGAACACTGATGTTTATCCTTTCGTCTTATCTTGTAGGTCAGCCAAAGATATCTTGGATGGGCTAAGCAAGGCCCAAGAAGGAAGCAACAACAATGATGAGTGCCTCGTGGCAAACAAAGAAAATGAATGTCAAAGCGAGGAAAACTCCAAGGTAAATTCTAATTCTGATGAAGAGGATGAGCTTAGCTATGATGAGTTAATGGATGCTTACGATGAGTTAGTTGATAAATACAAAGCCTTAAAATCTGAGAACAGAAAAATGAAAAAGAAAATAGAAAACTAGTGCGTTGATAATTATGCATGTGAAAAATGCATTGAGCATGAAAAATCAATTGAATCTCACATGCTTGTTGAAGAAGAACTCAAAGAATCGATTGCAAATCTGAAATCTGAAAACAAATCTTTACAGGATAAAATTTCAGAATTTCAACTCATTGAAGAAGAAAATGAAAAGCTGAAAATGTTAAATTCCGCTATATCTGAAAAACTGCTTCTTTTGGAAAAAGGAAAAGCTACCTTGAATGCTGACAACTCTGAAAAGTTGAAAGAACTGAGAAAGGAAATAGAAAGCTTCAAAAATTTGAATGACAAATTTGAAAACAATGAAACCATTGGTAGAATGGTTGGTGAAAATGTGAATTTTGAAATGAATGAACTTGAACATATCTCTATGAGTGAAAACTCATTTGAAAAACTTCAAAATGAAAAACTTGCTGCAGAGATTCAGAGATTGAAAGATCAAAACGGTCTTCTGGTTGACAAAATCCACATATTTGAAAAAGGAAAATATGTTGCTGTTGATAATCTTGAAAACTCTCAAGTTTTAGAACAAGAAATTGCAAGTTTCAAAACTATCAATTCTCTGTTGAATGATAAGCTTGTATTGTGTGAAGATGAAGTGGCTAAGTCTGAACTGCATATTTTGTCTTTGGAGAATGAGATCAAAAGGTTGAATGAGTCATTCTATACTTGTGATAAAGAAAATCAGAAATCGAAAAATGTTGTTGTTCATTTTTGTATGCATGAAAAACATCCATCTGTTAAATATGCTCACGCATCAAGAAAACAAAGAAATGTCTCATGCTACTATTGTGGACAATATGGTCATGACATGTATGACTGCCTTCTAATGAAATCTGATGATGAAAAAGCATTGCAGTCACAAATGAAAACTGTTAATGAGTCTAAAGATCATGTGAAACCCACTAGGAAAACATTCAACTCTCATTGCTATTATTGTGGAATACATGGTCATGTCGTTGATAATTGTTTCATGAAGAGAAATGATGATGAGTGGTCTTTCAAGAAATACATCTCTTGCCATTACTGTGGTAGCTTTGGACATAAGATGAACAATTGCTCAGTAATGGAAAATGATGAAAAGATGTCCATGAGAAGAAAATCCTTTCATTGTTATTACTGTGGCCTGAATGGACACTCAATGGATAATTATTCCATGATGAGGGCCGACGATGAGTGGTATGAGAGGAGAAATGAAAAGCAAACATTTGGTTATGTCAAAACTAACCCCTCGGGACCCAAGATGGCTTGGGTACCCAAAACTCCAACTTGAGAATCTATTTTGCAGGGGTACCTTGAGGTTGAAGAAATTAATAAATATTGGGATCTCAAGGTGAGGAATAAAAATGATTTGTTTTGAAACTTTGTCTCACTTGGTTCTCTTTAAAAAATCTGAAAAAGGTAAAATTTATGTTTTGAGAAAAATGCCTCCAACTTGGTTCACTGGTTATGGTATCTTTTGGAAATCTTGAGAATTTTTGAGTTCCATGTCAGAATGACTTGATCACTTCTATTTTCACTCCATGTGAATAAATTCTGTCTTCAAATGCTTTACTCTTCTCATAAAGTGTTTTCACACTTATAATCAACTCTTGTAAATAAAATTTGGTTTGAATGCTTCTCATTGTGCATAGAGTTTTCAAACTCTTACTTACTTTTTGTAAATAATCACTCACTTGTGCATACATAGATCACATGCTTAAGTTGCATAAAACATGTTGCACATATCATATACATCCTCACTTGAATACATTTGCACTTGCTTGCATACATTTGCATATTCCTCAATATTCGTGTGCTTGATTGCAATGATTTTTCGGTATATAAAATGGTGTTTGTGGAAGGTTAGATTATATCTAGCCGGAAGCTTTCACTATGCGTGATGGTGGTCTTCGGACCTATGTTCCCCGTCGCGTACCGAAAATCACTTTGTTTGAATAGTTTGCTATATCCTTGCTTGAATGCATGTATATAATTTTAGATCACAATTCCTTGCAAATCTTCTAAGACCTCACCTCCTTGCTATATAAAATGCAGTGATTTTAATCATTTGTGAATAGTGACATATACAAAGGAGGATGATTCATTTCAACTGTGCATACATTTAGGGGGAGTCATAACTGTGTATAGGCAAATTCATCTTCTACATCCAAAGTAATTACCCATACATTATTCCAAAATGATGCATATGACTTTGATTGATAAGGATTTCAGAAATTCTTTTTAACACTTCATGGGAAATAAATTTCTACATGAAAATTAAGAGAATCGTGAGGCAAAAGCTGCCTACCCCGCATGCTTAAATAAGTGGTATGTCTAACTGAGTAGCCGGGAATCCCCACTGAAATAAATGAGGAAACTCGCGTCGAAAGGTGAAACAAAATACACATTTTGTGATGAATCCTAGTAAGCCGGGAAACCCCATTGAGACACATGAGGTGACTCGCGCCGAACAGTGAAATCCAATAAAAGAAAAACAAAAAGGGGTTGAGCGAAGCTACCAATAGTCGAGGATCAAAATGGAAGTGTAGGAAGGAAATAACCCTCTAGTGTTTTCTAGAAACTCTGCTAATATCCATATAAACTTGAAGTTCATTGCTCATTTACATAAATTTCAATTGGGTATTTTTGTTATGATTGTATATCTTGAATTTATTCTTATCATGGCTTATGTAGTACCTTGCATATATGAATGCACTACCTTTTTTGATTATGGTTCATATCTCACATTTTGATTTTGAATGAACTGTTCTCTTGCTATCCCCTTACCCCATTAAGGGGGAGCTATAGTACTGTTTGTGTGCTTAACTCCAATGCATGCTTGCTTGTTTGCTTGCTTGCATACTTCATTTCACATTTAAGTTTGCATACATGCATCTTTAGGCTATACTTGTATATAACAGGTTCAATAACCCATTGTCGGTTGGTTTTTGCTCTTGACAAATGGGGAAGAATAATGTGCTCTTCTAGCACAATACACTCTGTGCATAACTCAATTTTCAGATTTTGCATATAGTTACCTTATGCCACGTGTGCATATTTTGTTAAACATATAACAAAAATTTACAAAAATTGAGTCTTTGCAATTATTTCACACGTCTCCTGATTGCACATCAAATTCCACACTTTTGATTGCTTCTTAGTTTACACACCTTTCTCTCATGGTAGGTGTATTGCTGGGTTCGTGCTCTACTTTTTGAATCTTCATATCTATTCCCTGAGTCCCCCATTTTTTTTTGCTAATGACAAAGGGGGAGAGAACTTTAAAATTGTCACAATATCTTGTCATCATCAAAAAGGGGGAGATTGTTGGGTTCTGTGCGTCCCCTCGTTGTCTTTGACAATGCTTTTGATGATTCCAATATATCGTGTGTTTTGTTTTTACTTCAAATCTTGATTGTTTATGTTCAATGGCATCTTGATGATAAATAAGCTAACATGATGGTATCTTGGTTTGCAGGTGGCAGGTTGACAGTTTATGGTCCTTCACAAACAAACATGTGAAGTTGCCTCATGCATGCTATGCATGAGACTTTGGAACAAACCTGTGAAATCTTGTGTTTTGATAATCTGCTCATGGGGTTTTTTAATGAATTCATATAAATGCTTGACATTGTGTTTCATGCATACTCAAAGTCCACACATTCTGTTTCATACATTGGCCTTCATCCTCCAAGTCTACACATTACCTTTTGAAATCAAAGTCTGTACATTGGCCCAGCCAAGTCTGTACATTGGCCTTTGGCCACCAAGTCTATCCATTGGCCTTCATACTTCAAGTCTATACATTGGCCTTCATATTTCAAAGTCTATACATTGGGCTTCATATTTCAAAGTATGTACATTGGCCTTCTTACATACAAGTCTATACATTGGCCTTCTATCTTCCAAGTCTATACATTCAGTTTCATGCATATACAAAGTGGAGATTTGAGTTTGCTCTAAATTCATCTAATTCATGTTGGCTTGATTAAACTGTTACTTTTGGACTGATCTTGATAGTCTTGGTTTGAATATCGAACTCTTGTGTAGCTTGCTTGAATCATATTTGATATGTGAGGCTTGTGTAGAAAATGGCCATCCTTGAGTTGAAAGTGAAATGGTTAGATAACTAATCAAATTAGTTTGTCTCCCTATGGATAGCTCATGAAGTCCATGTGTGATGTAGTTGAACTCAAATTGCTTGACATACCAAATTTATTTTTAGCTTTCAGTGTGGAACTTGGTGAATCTTTGGTGAAAGGCTTTCTGATAGTGCTTGATGGATGGTTCAATGTATTTGACCTTTGAATGAGGGAAAGTGTATTTTTTAGTGGTTTTCAATTGTGTCTAATGCATCCTCTTCAAAGAGCTCTTTATGGTCCTTTATCCTTGTGCAAACTAATTGGGTTAATTTGTGTTGAAGGTGGTCTTTTCATGCATGAACTATTTCTAAAATGAAAACTTGTATGGAAGAATTGAAAAGCTTAATATGCAAGTTAAGAGATCTATTCACATGACAAAGATGTAAGGTAGATGCTCTTTTCACTTAGCATTGATGAAAGAATGATGAGGTTGAACGTTCATGTAGTGCAGGTCCAAAATGCTCTTAAATCATGAAAGACAAGGTAAGAATTTACATTTGATGTAATTCATGTGTGGTTACATGTTGATGCATGTTTAGATCATTGGGTTTGCATTATATAGTCATTTCATAAGGTTACAAGGTCATTGGGTCGACCCCCCCACTCAATGGGTCGACCCATGTGCTGAAACAGGCCAAAACTGGCTTCTGGGACAAAGTGGGTCGACCCCCCTCTCAAGTGGGTCGACCCCTGTAATACTTTTTCATGAAAAATAGCTTATGGAGCAAGATGGGTCGACCCCCCCCCTCTTGATGGGTCGACCCCCCCCCTGTTTGCAGGTCCGCGCGGCTTTTTTCGTAAATTGCTGAAACCCAACCAAATGACCTCCGATTGGGCTAAAATTTTACACCAATACCCTTGAGTTACTAATGAACATATTAGGGTGGTTTTGTTAGGGTTTTGCAAGGGTATTGTGGTCTTTTGCACAACTCATCCCTCTTGTATATATAACATACGAATTTGGGGTTTTATTCATCTCCTTTGGCTAACCTTGTTCTATTTGTTGTAGGAGAGAAAGAAGAGAGCTCAAGGAAGCTTCAACGCTAGATTCGATCTACATCCCTCGACATTTGGAGCTCGTGGAAGAAGAAGAAAAGGAGCGGATCATCAAGGGGATGAAGAAGACACTCTCAACGTCATCATCCGGCTACCCTCCGACCCGTGGCATAGAGAAGACATTCTATAGCCCTTGTTCTTCGATAGGAATTTCTTTCTACATCCTTTTTGTGCTTAATGGAGTCAATCTCTTTAGGTGTCTAAAGTTATATTGATCATATCCTTCGTTTCTAAACATCATGTCTGTGAGTGTGTGAACCGTCGGTGAACGGTTGTGGAGTTATTGTGCCGCGGGCATTGCGGCTTGTGTGTGTGTGAATGTTCGTCCCTTGTGGATCGTGTACGGAGCTGCGTCTCGGTGTGTGCTTATTGTCCGGCGTGTGTTCCCCGTCGTGTGTGTGTGGATATTGCTATAGAAGTAGCGTGTGTGTGTGGTTGGGGTTCATCCCCGGGTGCTACGAAAGTAGCGTGTAGTAAATCCTCACCCGATTGGGTGAGGGGTGGACGTAGGGTGCCCGTCGTGGTCCTGAACCACCTAAAAATCTCTGTGTCCTTTGTGATTGCCTGTGTGTTTGTCCTTTTCTTCTATCTCACTTCACAGGTTAATTTAATAGGTTTTTACTCACTACACCACTGCACACTGCTACTTCTGTTATTCGTGTTAGGCATAATTTTATCTAACATTTGCATTGATATTACGAGTGAGATCGGAAAGATTGAGAGAACCTGTTAAATCTCATATGTGTTTAGGCTTATCAAGTAGTTGATATTTAATTCCACCGTGATCAGTTAAGAGAATTTTTTAAATCCGCCATCAAGGTCAAAGGGGACAATTCAACCCCCCTTCTTGTCCGCCATCTCTATCTGGGCCAACATGATTAGCTGAAGTACTTCTGGATTCCACATGTCAGATGAAGATGAGGTGCTTTACACGTGGCAGATTCCTCCTGTTTAAGGTTCCAGCCTACCTTGGATCACGTGTCCTCTTATTTGAGCCTCGAGCTACGTGACTATTCTGAGTGTAAATCTTCCTGCCTCTTATGTGTTTGTCACTAGATCCTTCATTGACTTAAACCTGTCAACATGATAAAAGGTATTTAATCAAATACCTTATCATCGTAAGTAGTTCAGAGAGATATTTAGGAATTACAAGTTTATGCATGGTTTTATAAAGATGATCATGATATAGCCAAAACCATAAAGATTAGGTAGCAATTCAATAGACATCACAGAAGACCATAAACATCAAAGCATAAAACTCTATGTGCTTGGACCTGACAGTGTATCCAACAACAACACTTGCATCGACCTAAGCAACACAGGTAGACTTGTTATGCACATGATATGAGTGAAGATAATGAACATACATCAACCTATGAAAACAAGAGTCACAGTGCACCAATGAGTTTCAGGCAAAGGTGAAAAGATGCATAGACCTGATTGAACATGATGCACTAGCTTGATATAAAACCTAGACACACTAGCATTGACCTTATGTATGTGACATATATGCTCAGACCCTACATATGCATGTGCACCGACCTAGTCTTGTGAATGTGCACTGACTTATGAATGTGCTTCGACCTTTAAAGAACAAATGCATTATGTGCTTCGACCTTGATGATCACAAGGTTCGAATATGCTTCAACCTAGATGAACACAGGGTAAGCATGTGCACCGACCTGAATATGCTGCTAGTGTGAACATGCACCGACCTGATGCATTGATAGAATATGTATGCTTCGACCTAAGTGTGTATGACAGAACATGTGCATCGACCTTCATGCAATGAAATGAACATGTGCACCGACCCTGGTACGAAAGTGCTTGGACCTTAAGAAGGTGCTCGGACTTGATATGAATGTTCTTCGACCTTCATGTGAATATGCTCAGACCTTTTACATGCATGTGCTCTGACTAGTGAGAATATGCTCGGACCTTGTTCATGCATATGCTCTGACTTAGTGAAGGAGACTTTATGCATATGTACAGACTTGAACGAAGATGCTCAGACCTTATGCATACTATTACATATGCTCAGACCTGACAAAGACTCTTATACATGTGCTCCGACTTGCATAATGCATGTGTACAGATGTAAAAGCATGTGCTTAGACCTTGTGCGTACATGTGCTCAGACTTGTATGAATATAGTCTGACCTGCATAATCCATATGCTCTGACATGAATGCATGTGCTTCGACTTTGAGTGTGCATACGTGTACATATGCACTGACTATCAACCTGTGAAAAATGTTTATGCACACAACCTGTTCGGTAAAATGAATATGCATGCAACCTATTTGATTAAATGACCAGAATGTTTAAATGTGCACAGACGTAATATGAAAGTGCTCCGACCTTCATGTGCAAAAGATTTGTGAATGTGCACAGACTCAGGATGCAGCGATAAGCATGTGCATCGACCTTGAACACCCATATGTCATCATGCATATATTGGTCAAAGTTTAATACTTATGACATAACATCAATACGTAACACAAAATAGTCATAGTGTCTGACATCATCAAGGCCACACTAAAGTCACATCAAAACCACAGCATCAACTCAACACAAACACATATGACATTATGCACATGAGTCATAGTGTTTGACATCATCAAAACCATAGGATTTCAACAGATTCTACACTACTATGTACAAAGGGAACATGCGAGAGAGGGTTCAAGGTGGAAAGTGTTAGCCCTTGACCGAGGGATCAAGGCTCCATGGAGGAGGTTTCTTCGATAGTGAGCTCACATGCCCACATTTGGAGAGTGGCATTTTTTTTGGTGGTCATGGCTAAGCGTGCAGACGACATGCGTTGATTGTTCCATGACCATGTGAGTAAGGAGTGGAGGGAAGTGTGGATGAAATAGGAAGGGAATGAAGCAGACAGGAGCCGGCCAGTCTAATGCCAAAAAAGTGCCTATAGGTGAGGCATCATAAGGAGGTTTATCGAGGTGGAATAGAGAGAGGAGCCCGAAGTCATCTTCGAGCAATTGATCTAGAGGAACTTCCTTTTGGATGATTATGTGGTTCTGTCTCGACTCAACCTGAGTCCCTGGCTGTATCAGGCCTTTGATAAAGTGGTTATAGAGTTGACCCCTAGCTTGACTGGTTTTGGATGCCTTTTTAGCTGAATAGCTTAAACTTGTGCGACCCTTGGAGACTTTGAGTCTCGTCCCATGAGTGGGGCCCTACTTTTGCTGACCTAGACCTCTACCCAAAGTGAAGCCCATTTTTGCCATCAACTCCCATCCTTTCCCGAATGGCATGTTGGAGTGGGTGATTGGTCGGGGAAGGACGGAGTGGCTCGACTAACATTGGGCGGAGGACCCTATGGCGCCCACTATAGAGAGGATGGGTTTGTTTCCCTTGTATGGAATAGTCATGAAGGGAATCTATTCAAAGGTAATAGCATTGAGGGTTTCCACCAAGGGGATGCTCTTGATTTTAATCACCCTGCCACTATATGGCAATTTGAAGCACTGATGAGCAGTTGATGGGATTCCCAGGGTTTGTTCAATCCACGGCCGCCCTAGGATGGGTTTGTACGCCGGGTCAACATCCATGACAAAGAAATCCAAAGACATGACCACGGGGCCTAGGCCAAGTTGTAGGGTTACCTTTCCTTTAGTGCACCGTCTTGAGTTGTTGTATGCAGAAATGGTGGTGCATACCTCTTCCAGATTCTCCTTGTGCAGGCCAATCTTTTGAATGATTTTCATGGGACACATTAATTGAAGCTCCCGTGTCAATCAAGCTGGAGTCAACCGTGACCCCGTTGAGAGTAACAATGAGGCATAACGGGAGTGACCTGCTTTCGAGTGGAGTGAGATCTTTATCAGAAAAGAATATGGAGGGACCCTGAGTGAGGGCTAGGATGGTGTCAGTCACGCCACTAGCCGGAAGATCCTCATTGACCGTGATCTTTTGTAGGAATTGAAGCAAAGTGGATTGATGGGATGGGGGCCTTTTGATGAGCTCCAGAATGGAAACCTTAGCTGACGTCCTGTCCAAGTGCTGAAGGATATCATACTCCACAGGTGGAGTTTGCAAATTAGCCCCATCCTCGGGCTGGGATTACCTTTGAGATGGGGGAATGATGCCATTGTGGAGAGTGACATTGAGGGTAGCTTCTTTTGAAACCTCTGGATCCAGAGGTTTTAGGTCGATCAATTGTAAGGGAGGTGACCCGAATATGAATGACAAGGAAGCTGGCTCTTCAGCGGGAGCACTAGGAACAGGAGAGGCTCACTTAGGTTGAGGAGGATTTAGCAAAACCAGTGGACGTTCTTGTTCCGTCCGGACATCCGTAGGAGTGGCCGACCCTTAGAAGGGAGATCGTGGGGGCATGATCAAGTTGAGGGGGCTTTGATGAGACGTTGGGGATTGGACGGGAGGTGGAATTAGCATCCATAGTTGGGACTCTTGCGTGAACATGTTGACCTCAGCCCATGGCTCTTCAACCTCTACCTCAAATTGTTCATGCCATTCGGGAAAGCCTTCAATGCCCCACATTTGAGTTCGCTTGAACACGTGGTTCTAACATGATCACAGTGTTCACTATTTGATGCTACCTTGAACTTGATAGGTCCTTGTTTGGCTGATGAGCGGGCAAAGGATTTTAGACAATGCAAATCTCAATTAGGCTTCTTCAGGTTGGCAATGGCAAGCTTGACATCGGCCCAATTAATTATATCCTCGTCGTTCATGTCGTATACCCAATCCCAGAATTGGAAGCATTTGTAGATATCGTGCCCGGGAGTGCGGTGATATGGACAACATTTGGAAGTGTCGGCATTGGGGTGGACCCAATCCTTTTGAGGGGGTAATTGAATAGCCTGGGATGACATGAGGGCAAAGAAGATGTCACCCAAAGTCTCGGGCAACGGGGGGTAAGAGGTCCACTTAGTACCGGAGCGATAGTAGGTTTGAGGTGGGGGTACGTTGGAATACGACCTCGAACCTCCCAGGCCTTGGTTGGGACCGGCTTGATTGGATTGTGGAGCTTGGCGGTTGTTCGGCCTAAAAGATGGGCCAAAGGCATTGACCTGCTCGTTCACTATGACTCCTTCCGTGATGGGAATAGCTGGGGCTTTCTGACCCTGGGTACGAGTTTCAAAGAAGGGTGGTAATGTGGAGTCCTTCATTTGGGCTTGAATGATCCGAGCTCGATTGTACAATTGCGAGAATGTGTGGAGCTCACTAAGCATCAAGGTGGCCCTAAGCTGTGGAGTGGCTTTATTCACCAGCATTGTGACTACCTGGGATTCGGGGATAGGGACCTCCATTCCGAGAAGCCATGATTCTCCAGTGATTGGCAAACTAAATGAAGTCCTCGTCGAGCTTCATCTTTTCTGTGACCAGATCAAACAAGGTGTGAGCTATAGTGGACATGTGACCAAAGTGAGCGAGGAACTGCTCAGAGACTATATCAAAGTTCAAGAGATCAACAGCCGGGAGAGAGGAGAACCAGCACAAGGCCTCGCTCTCAAGGGATTTTTGGAATAAGTGGACTAACAGCACCCGGTCATATAGCCATTGATGGGAATCCATAAGGAAACCCGAAAGGTGGTGGTGTGGATTGGTAGTACCATCGTACTTCCGATATTTCAGGGCCTTGAAGCTAGGCGAGAAGTAAGCATTGGGGAGTTTACAATACTGTGCCAGGGAATGAGGATGGGTGACCGACATGCTCTCGGCAACTATTTGCCAAACGTAGCTTTGAATCTCTTACCTAGATATTGATTCCACCCCCCTCGAAGGGGCGGCCCTGGTTGGTGGGATATGGGGTTGAGCAACCCCTTGAGAGGTGACAGGGTAGCTGAATTGAGGCGGGATTTCTCAAATGGGCCTACCTTGGAATGGGGTTTGAACCCTTGGCAGTGTAAAATGAGAGGACAATTGGGGAGTGACCGGGACCTTCCCTCGGGAGGCCATGGTGACCAGATCCTTGGGTGTTTAGCAAGACAGCATGTTGATCAATTCCTGATCTTCGCGTGTAGACAGTGTGGGAGCCCTAGGGCTAACTTGATCACATTCGCTATGGGATGATGTCGAGTCGACATGGGCCGCCTCATTCTGCGATGCTGAGAACATGCCTATGAAGGCACCCGGATGACTATCCTCTATTTCAAATAAAGGATTGGCCTTAAACTCTGACTCATATTGGGGAGCGAACTCCTCCTCATAGCTGAGATTTGTGAAGACTCGTTCCATTAAGAAAAAAAAGTCCTCAATTTTAAATGATTTGCACATTTGGATTTAAATATGTTATCGAGAGGATGTGGGTTTTCCCTATAGCAAGCAAAGTTTCCACAGCAACGTCCCACAGTTTTCTTTTAATTTTTTGTTTTGCTTTTTTTGGTTCTCTCCTGAGGAGAAGAGAAGTCTAAGGGTGAAGGCTAGTTACTCCCGGGGAACCTAGCAGAACCTCACTTAAACCCCAGGGGTGACTAACAGGACTGCGTGGGTACAACTATCCTGGCGACCATGTTGGAATCCACGGTTCGCGAGGACTTATGGAGGTTCCCGATTGGAAGGGACTGGTTACACCCGAGTAGGAATCCCCGGGCGAAGAGCCCAATCCAATGGGAGGGTGTTCCTACAAGTGTGAAGCCAGCTCTTCCTAAGCCCACCCATGTATTAATCTGCAGCAAAAGCCAAATACAAAATAAACATCAAACAGACTAAACAACAAACGAAAAAATGGACTTGAACAAAACTAGGTAGGAGGCGACCAGACTATTGGCCATTGAGAAGCCTGGGCGGCTAAATCGATGGTCGCTCGAGGAGCCTAGGTGGCCAAAACTTGGGTCGTCTAAGATGGTGGGCAGCCAGGGTTCTGGCCGTTCACAACAGGGCTTGGGCGGCCTACATTCAGGTCGCCCAGGTGTTTAGGTGGCCACTAATGTGGACTTCTTCCACATGCGAGCAGAACTAAACAAATGCAGGAAACAAATGACCATGTGCTCGAAATTCTTGGGCATTTAGCATCTTGGACTTATAGTAGGCAATAGCGGGTCCCACCGTGATCGCCAGAAGGTTGTAGGTGCCGCGGGGAGTAGGGCGATGTGGGAGCGTGTAGCCCCCCCCCCCTTTCTTCTCTCCCTTCTCTCCAGAACGGGTGCTACGGCTCTTGGTGTGGGCCTACAGTGCACAAATTAAAAAGGAAGAAATAGAGTGATCGCCAGAGGCTTGTACCTGAGCCTCGCAGGGATGGATGATCGCATTGGGGTGCCTCAAGTGGGGAGTTTGCGGGAACCCGACTTCTCCATGCTCAGTCGGCCAAGAATGGAGAGCCCTGCACAGTCCGAGGATGCTAAAAGTCTTGTAAGGAATGACAAGAGCCCACAAACACAGAAGGAAAATGCCAATTAGATCTAAGAAATGTAGTAAATGTCCTAAGCAATGCAGAGAAGCATAAATAATGGCATCGTGATTACCTGGGGGATCGTTGGGAAGGGGGGATGGTCGAGACTTTCGACCACCCCTCTTCCCATTTGTTTAAAAGTAAAACCTCGATGAGCAGGGATTAAGGATTGCCTAAGATGTGATGGATGCAGATGCACAGGGTATGTAACACGAAACAGAGACCAAAGAGCAAAAAACGCAAGGAGCAAACTAGGGGGCGGCTAAGTCCTTGGCCGCCCAGAAACCGCAGGTGGATGAAACCAGAAACAGAGGTAGCTGAGGTCGATCTCCTTCAGCTCCCCCCTCTCGAGGGGAGCTTGCTGTCTCTCGAACTCTCGGAACTCCTGAACTCCTTTCACCCTCCGAGCTCAAACTCTTCATCTGTCTAACTTTGAATTCCCAGCTCTCTCTCCTCAGCCCTCCGAATCATTCCCCCTCTCGAACTCCAACCTTCTAGAGGTTTTGTCACTGTGACTTCCCTCTAGAAGCCTCCAGCTTCATGCTTTCGGATGTGGGCGATGAGGCCGGGGCTAGTGCGAGACGTGGAGGGTGAACGTGGCACGTTCTGTTGACCATCGGTTGCAGGAAGGTGGACAGACCATTGGCCATTCACAAGATGAAGGCGAGAAGGCTTGTTGTCATGCCCCGAGATATAAGTACAGTGGAAGATAATCGAGAACATGAACAGTCGGCTAGTACGCCGCAAGCGAGCAATATAATCAGAGCGCTAACACATTCACACATAAAAGAGAATGCACAAGATAATATACTCAAAACTTCACTTTATTGAATAATATTCAAGTGCAATGATAATTGACTCATTTCACTAGACTCAAATAAAGAGAAAATTACATAGACTCAACTTGACTCATAACTCTACTAGGTCTTCCCCCGATCTTTAATCACTCTCAGACTCCGATCTTTAATCACTCTCAGACTCATCACTTGAGTAGTCCGAATCCCCTCTAGAATTTCCTGAAAAGATTAGAAAAGTCAGGAATGAGCACACTTGCCTAGTAGGTATCTTCGTATCAACATAAAGGTAATGTTTAAGTGATTAGTATTTTTGCTCTAGAAATAAAAGATAAATGCACATGATGAAACATGCGAATAAAACTATAGTAACAACGTAAGTACCAAGACATGACTATGAAGATATGAGATTGTATATAGAGATGAAGAGGATATTCATTGAAGAATGTATAGTGGCCTTTCATGTAACAAGAATGTACTAGCATATATGGAGAATGTACTATTCATAACCATGAAGGTCATACACTAGAAAGTCATGTAATCAAGAATGTATATTTCATGTAGAGTCTCGTGGTTTTCACTTGTCTATAAAAAAAGTACTCCCAGCGTAATGTGATGCTAGTATCATCGTACCCCATGTTTTTCAGCACGTTTCCGATAATAAGTCAAGGAGGCTAGCATGGAGCCCTTAGACACAATCAGTACCAGAACCGCATCTTCAAGTTATAAATCAAGCTACTTCCACGAGAAATATCACACAGATAATTTAAAACAAAGTCATGCCATAAAAATAATTCGGCAGTATAACGGCATGTTCTTTAACTTCCACAATCCATTAATAGCTTATTGAACAACGTGTTACGTTCTAGATCATCAATAGGCCATCTAGGAGCTTAGGGAAACCAACCCTTGGGTCAAACCTTGGGTTAAGAACATTGAAGACACTTGCGATCATGACTGGACCGTTTATAGACTTTAGAGGTCAGTACGAGACCGTTTTTGACAGAGTTGACACATGAAGAAAGAAAGTGTCAATGCAGTGAAATCCCTAGAACCTTGCAGTCATGGCAGGGTCGCTAGGCATCTTTGGCGGTCAAGTAAATGGCCGCTACTAGACTCTTGCGGTCTCCAGAGGGTTGCTAGTGACCAGAACACAAGAAACATCGGTAAAAGTGCTTTCTAGACAATTGGATTTTAAGGGTACAACCAGCTCGGCGTCCTTGTGTGAATCCCAGGCTCACAGAGACTTACGGAGGCCTTGAAACAAGATCACCTAGTCCGGTGAAAGAAATATCCAACAGAGAGGAACACAAGTCCAAGATTATATGTTTATAAGTGTAAAGTGTATCTAATGGCCACGCACCGGGGTACGCACCATGTACTTTTAAAAAATACTATAGATGAGGAAGGATCGTGGCAAAACAACGATCAAATATCATCAATGACACAAGTCTCATAAGCACATGAAGTTTATAGGGTGTTTGGAAGCACTTTTTTTCTTTAAAACTATTTCTCTCTTAGAGTTTATGCCATGTCAATTTTTTACTTAATTTTTAAAAGTGATGTAAACTGTTCACTACTTGTTTGGTAAAAATTACATAGTTTTTAAAAATTGTATAAACATGTTTGGTAGATTATTTTTTTGTTCCCTTCCTTTTCTTCTATTCTATGTTACACCTTCCCGTTCTTGCGTTCTCCTCTGTGACGCACGTACGTAGCAGAACCCCATCGCCGGAGCCACCCATCACCGGAGCCACCCATCGCCACCCCGTCCTCGCGTGGCCACGGCTGCCCTGTGCCCCTCCCTCTCCTTGCCGTCGTCCTCCATCACGCCGCAGTCAAACCCGCCCTCAGCCGGCTACCGCCGGTCATCCCACCTGCAACTCCTGCGAACCCAATGGCTGGACCGCGGCAGTCAGCCACCCCTCCGGCTGCCGTTTACGCGCAGCCCAGGCCGCCACCACCGCATGCCCGATCTGTCGACCCCGCAATGCAGGCCATCGCGGCTGCCGTCTATGGGCCTCGCTCGCCCGCGCCGTCGTTGCTTGAATGCCCCCTGCCCCTACTGCCATCGCCCACGGTTGTCCTCCGCGGGTGAGCGCGCCCCTACCCCTGATGTCACCCACGTGCTGTGCCCCTATGATTTTGATGATAGCAAACACTATGAGTCAGCATTGCATATCATTGCATATCATGAACATCTGTGTCTAAATGATAGTTCTGCTTTGGGCATATGAATGTGTTATCTTGCATTAGTGCAGACATACAGTTCACTTGGTTGCTTTATGCTGTGTCGGTTGCTTTATGCTGTGCTTCACTGGTTCATCTTTGTTCAAAGTCTATACATCCATCTGTTGATAATTGAACAAGTCTATACATCGCTACACGCATCGCTTAAAGTCTGTACAGAGTTCTGCATAGTTTGCATCGGTGCATTCGTCATGTCGCTTACACGTCACAAAGTCTATACATTGCAGCTTGTTCGTGTTCAAGCTTTCCAAGTCTATACAATGTCTGCACAGTCCATACATATATTAGCCATAGTCAATGCATTTGGGCATCGTTCATTACAGCAAGTCTGCACATTCCTTTTTACACAAAGTCTACACATTCCTTGTTGTTATGTCCATGCGTGTTTTAGCAAGTCTGCACATTCCTTTTTAGCAAGTCTGCACATTGCTTGCATATTACACAAAGGCTACACATTCCTTCTGTTAAGTCCATACAGTCATTGTTGGCAAGTCTATACATCGCATAACATGCACGCGTTCAGAGTCTGTACATTGGATAAAGTCTGTACAGAGTTGACAGCATGCCTGAACCTTGTTAGATGAAGTCTACACACTCGCCATCATGCTATACTGCTAAGTATGCACATTGGCCAAGTCTGTACAGAGTCTTATTGCATCGTTCATCAAGTCTATACATCATTGTGGCTTGTGCATGCATCATCTATCAAGTCTATACATTGCATGCAGGCAAAGTCTGTACATTGGCAAAGTCTGTACATCATTGGCTTGTGCATGCATCGTCTTTCAAAGTCTGTACATCGGGCAGTCTCACTCAGCGTCTCATGCTATCAAGTCTATACATCGCATGCATTACACACAGCAAGTCTGTACATCCACCATCTCACTTAGCGTCTCTATGCATATTTGAGTCAAAGTATGTACAACTTATAGTCGTAAGACCAAGTCTGTACATTGTTCTATTTCAGGCACAAGTGAAGTCTGTACAGAGTTTGCTGTCTACACGTAGCTTGATGACTTAGCATGTCTATACACTCGTTATCGTGCATTCAATGTCTACACACTCTGCTGATATGTTTGTGCATCATGATAACAGTCTATACACTGTCTTGTTGTGGGCATAAAAGGTCTGTACATTCCTTGACAGCATGCCTGAGCATTCATCCTGTACATACCTTGCATGTCTGATCATTTATGTTTGTCGTGCACACTTTACTATATGCATATTGCATTAAACTATCTTGTATGCAAAGTCTGCACATTCTGGTTGCCTCATAAGTCTACACATCCCCCCATAGCAAGTCTACACATCGTTTGCACAGCACAAAAAGTCTATACATTCTGTTGCATACCATGCACACAAAGTCTACACACTCCTCCACAGCAAGTCTGTACAGCCCGTGTTCATGCATCATCTCATTAAGTCTGTACATCCATTAGTTGATAGCTGAGCAAGTCTATACATTCTTTAGCTCAGTTCGCAGCTGAGTCTGAAGTCTGTACAACATGTTCTTCATACAAGTCTATGCATGCATAAATCAAAGTCTATACATCCTCATTGTGCATACTTTGTTTAAGTGCTTCAAGCATTTCCAAGTCTGTACATTGCATCATGTGCTTCAGGGATTAGACGTAAAGTCTGTACATTCTTTATTTCTAAGTCTATACATCCTATTGCATATGCATCTTTAGTCTGCACACGGCGGTCTTGAGTTACCCAGCAAGTCTGTACATCTCTCTAATATCCTCTTATGACTGTTTGACAGGTATATGCTTCGAGAAGAAAAAATGTTTGGGCACGTGATCCGAGGTTGGCACCTGGCACGTGATCCGAGGTGTTCTCTGGATAAAGGGGGCACACGCCCTAGCTGCTGCTGCTATAAATATGAGGACTTCTCCATCTGGAGAAGACTGATCGTGACAGAAACAGAAGAAGAGAGCGGCTGAGAGGCAGAGAGTAGCAGAAGAAGAAACAGAAGAGAAAAGAAGAGATAGTGAGAGTCTGCACGATCTAGTGTCAAGAAGAACGAGAGAAAGAAAAGGAGAAGCAGATAGAAGAAGAAAGAAGAGGAAGAAAGAAAGAGAAAGATAGAGAGCTCGAGGAGAGAAAAGAAGCTTCATCTGAAGATTAGTTCCTACTGGACCGTGGATCAAATCCAGGCCAGTCAGCTCCTGTGAGAGCCACATTGTGATTTCATTTCCAGCATTCCGATTGCTGTATTTTCGTTTATTGTTTTTCTTTTACACTTCCTTGGCTTTGTTCTTCCGATTCTCTGGTTGGAGATCGGGGTTCCTCCTGTTGGTTCAGGAGAATGGAGATTTTAATCTCCGGTTGCAAGTGACGGTGTGTCACTTGTAGGTTCCCTCTGGTCTCAGAGGAAGGGAGTCTCTGACTCTGGGTTTGCAGGTAGTGGTTGCTACCTGTGGTTTCCCTGCTGGGTGGAGGAAGAGAGACTTCGTCTCTGGTTGCTAGTGACGGGTAGTCACTAGTTAGTTCTCTCCGGTCTGGAGGAAGAGGGGAGGTTGTTCCCCTGGTCAAGCTGTTAGGCAGCACCTGTTGCATACTGAGTCTGCGGTTCTAGCGTTAGCTAGTGGAAGCCTCACTCCGGTTTGGAGTGAGGGGTGGATGTAGGTTTGTGGACCGAACCACCTAAAAAATTATCTGTGCCGTGATTTGGCTTGTGCGTTTGCTCCTTGTCTTCTATCTCTTCTTCACAGGTTAGGCATGGTTGATTTGTTGTGATTTCCTTGGGAGCTTATATGATTGTGAAGTGTTTGTTCTTTCGCTCAGAAGAATTAGAACTCATTTGTGAGTCTAAGCTTCTCTGTCCACGGTTGTGATAAGAGAGCAGTTCAGTTGATTTCTATCTAATTGTCTCTGATTGGTTTTAATCTGGGCATTTTTGAAGAGGGATACATTCACCCCCCCTCTGTATCCATCGCACCGATCCTATCATTTGGTATCAGAGCGGGTGTCTGCATAGAAGGCCCAGCGACTAGCAGTTTCGTTCCTACAGTCTTCGGTGCTATCTCGCTTTTCGTGTATCATTATTCCTGTTACATTAATCTGATCTATTTCCATGGGTGATCCACCGGCTTTCAACGGCTCTAATTTTAATGTGTGGTTTGTCAGTCTGCGTAAATATGTTATATCAGTTAATCCTGATCTGTGGAAGTTAATTTCACAAGGTCCTCACAGACTACCAAAGAAAGTGTCCAAATGGACCGACAGTCACAGATCAAAGGATGGAGAAAATCAGAAAGCTTGGAAGCTGATGAAAGCAGCTACTGACAAAGTCTTACACTCTTGCCTTCATGATTGTAGGTCCGCTAAAGACATCCTGGATACGCTGGAGCTAGCTCACAGGATAAATGAGGACAGCTGCATGATGGCTAACAAGAGCAACCATAGCAGTGATCAAGATGACTTTGAAGATGCTGAAGAGGTAATCAATCCTTTCTCTAGTTACACTTTAGATGACTGGGAAGATGCCTATGCCAATCTGTTACACTCCTATGAAAAACTAGAGAAGAAGAATAAAAGTCTGATAAAGAAGCTAAAAAATCTAGGGGATCCTATCTCTAGAGGTGAAAATCTTGAAATTTTGAAAACTGAAAATGAAATATTCAGAAGACAACTGTCGAAACTAGATGAAATCCAATCTGAACTTGATCATGTCAAATCTGAAAATGGAAAACTCAGAAAACAATGTCAGGAATTTGAACAAAGATTAATCAATCTTGAAAGTGAAAACAAATTGATCAATGAAAAGTTTGAGGCTGTTAGTGCTGTGAATTTAAAGTTTCAGGAAAACCTTGAAAACTATGAACCAGAAAACCAGAGTTTCCTAACTGATGTATTGTTTGATGATGATAAACTTGAGCAGGAGAACACTAGTTTGAAGGTAGAAACTGAGAAATTGAGAAAGGAAAATGAGGAATTGAAACAGTTGAATACTGTTATGTCGAAGAGACTTCTTATCTTAGAAAAAGGAAAATCTGTTGTTGATGAAAATCAAAATGAGCTCAAACTGAAACAAGAAATTGAAACCCTTAAAAATTTGAATGGTGTGATGCATCAACAAATTCTGGTCTGTGAAGAAGATATAGTCAACTATGAACATCAGATTTCTTCCCTTCAATCTGAAATAAATGATCTGAACAATTCTCTATCAAAATTTGTGGAGGGAAAAGGTAACCTAGACAAGCTGCTGGGAATGAAAGTAAACTTTCAGAAAGAGGGGCTGGGTTTTAATCTTGTTAATAAAAAGAGTTTTGACAGTAAGCTTCACACTTCATTTTTGTGTTCTGAGCCGACTAGCATAGCCAGTTCACCTATCTTTCAATTCAAGGCTCAGAGGAACCAAAAACCCACTGTCAGTCCCGAAACTACTGAACAAACTCAGAAATTGGGAAAGAAAAAAGTCTCACATGGAAAGACCAAAAGTATTTCTGCTGATGCTATGAGTACTGCACACAAGTCGCATGCACCCACACACAGTCATGCAAAGATAATTTCATGCCATTATTGTGGAAAAATTGGTCATGTGATGCATAACTGTTATCTCTTGGAATCTGATGAATCGAATTTTCATTTAGGAATGAAGGAAACAAGAAATTCCAGAAATACACATGTGCACACGACTAAAAAGTCATTCAAGAATCTTTTTACTCACAAAAGGTAACTTAAATGTCTCCACTGTGGTAGATCCGGTCATGCAATGCATGACTGTTGGTTTTTGAAAGACAATAAGAGTAAGTCATTTAGGAGGAACATTGTTCCTAGAAATGCTCCAAGGAGACCTTATTGCAATAAGTGTGGTAAGTCCGGCCATACAACTAGGCAATGTTGGCATGCTCAGGGAAGGAAGTCTAACTATGAATCTGTTAAATTCCCTGTCAATAGAAACACTTCTGGTACAAATGGATTTATTTTTGAAAGGAAAACTCTTGCATGTTTTGAGTGTGGTAAGTTAGGCCACAGAGCTAGAGATTGTTGGCAAACTAAAAATAGAAGAAGAAATGCTCATGTAAACATCAGAGAATTTCATTCACGTGCACATAGGTTTCATGATTATACTAATGTGCACATCAAGAACACAAAACATGTTGTTTCATGTCGTTATTGTGGTGGCTTTACGCATTCTATGAATAATTGTTCGGTAATGAAAACTGATGATCTATTTGCCCAGAAAAGCTTGAGAATGCCATTCAAAGGCATCACTATCATTTCAGGACCCAAGACTGCTTGGGTACCTGTTTGTGTAAAATAAACCTTATTTTGCAGGTGTGCCTTGATTGAAAATAAGTTGGGGAATAAACCAAGGCACTCAAAAGAAAACCCCTTTCTGAACCTTTCAGGTAAATTCCTTGCACTTCATGTTCTTAGATTTACTGCATAGCATGTTAGATCTGTTTTTGCATATTCATTCATCATCTTCATTGTCAAATTTGAATTCTCTGAACTCTCCTCATCTGAAGTTTATGTTTTGCACTTAACTCTAATGATGGACATTGCCTGATTAAGAATTCACTGCAAACATCTAAATTTCACATGATTTACATTTTAATGATTGTCTGAATTTGCATATGCAGCCATTGAAAAATCTGATGCACTTAGGACTGTTGGTATTGCATTATCATACATGACCACCATGGTATATCAAATGGTAAGCTACTAAAAGGCAGGTGAAATCTGTCTGATGGTTCTTACTATGTGTAAGATAGTTCTTTAGACCAAGTTCTCTGCCTAGTACCATGGGTCATATCACTTAACAGGGCAGTCTAAATGAGCTTGAGTCTCAAAATCATATGTTCAGCCTTCATTACAAACATTGCATGTATTCAGGGGGAGTTTGTTGAGTCTCTGCATGTCTTTGCATACATGTAGTTAATTGCATTGCATATCACTTTTTGAAAACTCAAAAAGGGGGAGGAAGTGACTCACTGCATATAGACAAGGGGAGCATGCTTAATCTCTTGACTGCTTCTGAAATATTCATAATCTGAATTTATACCTTGCCTGTCTGCCTCTCCTAAATCTGCTGAAGGAGAGCTTCACCTCTATCCAGTCAACTCTGAACTACTTTGCTCAAGAGCAGTCTCCCTGCTGCAATTTTTCAGAATCCATGATGTTTGTTGAAATATCAGTCAGCTCACTTGAATTACTGAGCCGAGATATGAAGTAAACCTTCAGCTTGAATACTACTTCATAAAAGTTAAAACATCTTTAATGAGGAACCTTCCATTATACAAGCTTAAGAACATTTGTTAACACGAATTGGTTTAAGTCTTATGCACTCTTGTTTGGACTCAAAGAACATGAAAATATCTGATTCAACCTCTTATTAAACTTTAACTGTCTTCTTCATGTAAATTCATGTAAGACTTTCTGAAATCTGAAAAGTTAATATCCATGTCTACGTTGACTGAGATATATAGTGTATGTAGTTGTTCTTAAACACCTAACTTGTCTGAATCCATTCTGAGAAAAATGATGGACAGAGTAATGACTGTGGTTACTGAGAAACATGTCCAAAGGATTGTGTCATGAAGTACCATGGTTAACTCTGTTTAAAGAGATGATTGGAAACTACTGTGAGAATATGGCAGAGCAATGGCATAGTTGTATTGAGTAACTGGGGATTCTGGCATCTGATCAAGGTGTATCCTCATGCCAAAGATACTTTTAATGCAACCTCTGTTCTCTAAAATGGGAGAAGCAATACGGTTGTCACACTGAGTAACTGGGGATTCTGGCCTCTGATCAAGGTGTCTCCCCACGTCAAAAGGTGTTGATAAACTAAAATTGTTCATTAAAAAAAAGGGGAAAAATATGAACAAGTGTAAATCAAATTCTGAAAGAACAATTAAAATTCAGATGCATTCACTTATGTATCTCTTAAAGCAGTCATAGAAAGTAAACTAAGTAAGATGGAAGTTGGTTGAACTAAAATTTTATATGAGCTTGTAGTTCCTTTTTATTAAGAGTTGGTTCAGATATGAGTATAATTTCTTTTGGAAAAAACTCGGTTTACATCATTCTTAAACCATATCTGACAATCAAGGATTCATAAGCTTTTATAATGGAGGAATTTAAAACTTAAATCCTATTTTTATGAAGTTGGTATCATGCTGAAAAGTTATATATCTCCATTTTCACTATTTGCTGAATCTGTTCATCCTATTGCTCTCTATCATTGTGCTTCATTGTTTAACTTACACTGTGTCTTTCATGTCTAAATGACTGAGTCAAAGGGGGAGTATTTGATTTATTCATGTCATGTATGTTTATATTTCTCATCTCAAACTATTTTCTTTTTGATGAAGTCAAAGGGGGAGAATAGTTTGACATGAGTCAGTGTGACTCATAGTGTTGCCATCATCAAAAAGGGGGAGATTGTTGTGCCCCTGTGATTTTGATGATAGCAAACACTATGAGTCAGCATTGCATATCATTGCATATCATGAACATCTGTGTCTTAATGATAGTTCTGCTTTGGGCATATGAATGTGTTATCTTGCATTAGTGCAGACATACAGTTCACTTGGTTGCTTTATGCTGTGTCGGTTGCTTTATGTTGTGCTTCACTGGTTCATCTTTGTTCAAAGTCTATACATCCATCTGTTGATAATTGAACAAGTCTGTACATCGCTACACGCATCGCTTAAAGTTTGTACAGAGTTCTGCAAAGTTTGCATCGGTGCATTCATCATGTCGCTTACACGCCACAAAGTCTATACATTGCAGCCTGTTCGTGTTCAAGCTTTCCAAGTCTATACAATGTCTGCACAGTCCATACATATATTAGCCATAGTCAATGCATTTGGGCATCGTTCATTACAGCAAGTCTGCACATTCCTTTTTACACAAAGTCTGCACATTCCTTGTTGTTATGTCCATGCGTGTTTTAGCAAGTCTGCACATTCCTTTTTAGCAAGTCTGCACATTGCTTGCATATTACACAAAGGCTGCACATTCCTAGCTGTTAAGTCCATACACTCGTTGTTGGCAAGTCTATACATCGCATAGCATGCACGCATTCAGAGTCTGTACATTGGATAAAGTATGTACAGAGTTGACAGCATGCCTGAACCTTGTTAGATGAAGTCTACACACTCGCCATCATGCTATACTGCTAAGTATGCACATTGGCCAAGTCTGTACAGAGTCTTATTGCATCGTTCATCAAGTCTATACATCGTTGTGGCTTGTGCATGCATCATCTATCAAGTCTATACATTGCATGCAGGCAAAGTCTGTACATTGGCAAAGTCTGTACATCGTTGGTTTGTGCATGCATCGTCTTTCAAAGTATGTACATCGGGCAGTCTCACTCAGCATCTCATGCTATCAAGTTTATACATCGCATGCATTACACACAGCAAGTCTGTACATCCACCGTCTCACTTAGCGTCTCTATGCATATTTGAGTCAAAGTATGTACAACCTGTAGTCGCAAGACCAAGTCTGTACATTGTTCTGTTTCAGGCACAAGTGAAGTCTGTACAGAGTTTGCTGTCTGCACGTAGCTTGATGACTTAGCATGTCTATACACTCGTTATCATGCATTCAATGTCTACACACTCTGTTGATATGTTTGTGCATCATGATAACAGTCTATACACTGTCTTGTTGCGGGCATAAAAGGTCTGTACATCCCTTGACAGCATGCCTGAGCATTCATCATGTACATACCTTGCATGCCTGATCATTTATGTTTATCGTGCACACTTTACTATATGCATATTGCATTAAACTATCTTGTATGCAAAGTCTGTACATTCTGGTTGCCTCATAAGTCTACATATCCCCCCATAGCAAGTATGCACATCGTTTGCACAGCACAACAAAGTCTATACATTCTGTTGCATACCATGCAAACAAAGTCTACACACTCCTCCACAGCAAGTCTGTACATCCCGTGTTCATGCATCATCTCATTAAGTCTGTACATCCATTAGCTGATAGCTGAGCAAGTCTATACATTCTTTAGCTCAGTTCGCAGCTGAGTCTGAAGTCTGTACAGCCTGTTCTTCATACAAGTCTGTGCATGCATAAATCAAAGTCTATACATCCTCATTGTGCATACTTTGTTTAAGTGCTTCAAGCATTTCCAAGTCTGTACATTGCATCATGTGCTTCAGGGATTAGATGTAAAGTCTGTACATTCGTTATTTCTAAGTCTATACATCCTATTGCATATGCATCTTTCATACTAAGTCTGCACACGGCAGTCTTGAGTTACCCAACAAGTCTATACATCTCTCTAATATCCTCTTATGACTGTTTGACTAGTATATGCTTCGAGAAGAAAAAATGTTTGGGCACGTGATCCGAGGTTGGCACCTGGCACGTGATCCGAGGTGTTCTCTGGATAAAGGGGGCACACGCCCTAGCTGCTGCTACTATAAATATGAGGACTTCTCCATCTGGAGAAGACTGATCGTGACAGAAACAGAAGAAGAGAGCGGCTGAGAGGCAGAGAGTAGCAGAAGAAGAAACAGAAGAGAAAAGAAGAGATAGTGAGAGTCTGCACGATCTAGTGTCAAGAAGAACGAGAGAAAGAAAAGGAGAAGCAGAGAGAAGAAGAAAAAAGAGGAAGAAAGAAAGAGAAAGATAGAGAGCTCGAGGAGAGAAAAGAAGCTTCATCTGAAGATTAGTTCCTACCGGACCGTGGATCAAATCCAGGCCAGTCAGCTCCTGCGAGAGCCACATTGTGATTTCATTTCCAGCTTTTCGATTGCTGTATTTTCATTTATTGTTTTTCTTTTACACTTCCTTGGCTTTGTTCTCCGATTCTCTGGTTGGAGATCGGGGTTCCTCTGTTGGTTCAGGAGAAGGGAGATTTTAATCTCCGGTTGCAAGTGACAGTGTGTCACTTGTAGGTTCCCTCTGGTCTCAGAGGAAGGGAGTCTCTGACTCCAGGTTTGTAGGTAGTGGTTGCTACCTGTGGTTTCCCTCCTGGGTGGAGGAAGAGAGACTTCGTCTCTGGTTGCTAGTGACGGGTAGTCACTAGTGGGTTCCCTCCGGTCTGGAGGAAGAGGGGAGGTTGTTCCCTTGGTCAAGCTGTTAGGCAGCACCTGTTGCAAACTGAGTCTGCGGTTCTAGCGTTAGCTAGTGGAAGCCTCACTCCGGTTTGGAGTGAGGGGTGGATGTAGGTCTGTGGACCGAACCACCTAAAAAATTATCTGTGCCGTGGTTTGGCTTGTGCGTTTGCTCCTTGTCTTCTATCTCCTCTTCACAGGTTAGGCATGGTTGATTTGTTGTGATTTCCTTGGGAGCTTATATGATTGTGAAGTGTTTGTTCTTTAGCTTAGAAGAATTAGAACTCATTTGTGAGTCTGAGCTTCTCTGTCCACGGTTGTGATAAGAGAGTAGTTCAGTTGATTTCTATCTAATTGTCTCTGATTGGTTTTAATCTGGGCATTTTTGAAGAGGGATACATTCACCCCCCCTCTGTATCCATCGCACCGATCCTATCACCACGGCCCTACACAGCACCGCCCTCTACGAGCGAACGCCCCGCTGCCCCTACCGCAGCCCGCCTCCTCCCTTTCGCCATTCCGTGGCGATCGAGTTCGGGGAGGATGGAGGATCAAGACCAGCGGCCATTAACACCGGTGCCCAGCCACGGGGGGGGGGGGGGGGGGGGGGGTAAGATGAGGAGGGAGAGGAGCGCTAGGGGCCGCAGAGAAGTGAGCCACCCACTGATGTGACACAACCTCGGACCTAATTTAACAAGCACAACCACAAGGCTATGAAGCCTACGCAAGCGGACCTTCGTATGGCGCACACACTTAACCCGGGGGTAACTCAGGGATGCCGAGTCGAGGAAATGGGACAAGCCCCTTGCTGGTAGAGGGCCAGTAAAGTCTAAGTCAAACCTCCCCTTGAGGTGCAGATATTCAACTCAATGTGTTGGCCTTGGCCGAGGGACGCGGAACACTCACTCGCTCCCACGGGGGTCGCACAAGTGCGGTGGAGCCTTAAGATCGGGCGCTCTCTTCCATACCGACGACGCAATTGGAGAATATTAAATGAACAAGAATAATTGAGAGCAAGGGACGAGTTCTCACCTAGCCGGTTTGAAGAAACCGACTCCGGTCGGAGATGGGGGCGAGCGGGGAGGCGAGGGGAAGCACCCGCACGCCGCGTCGATGAAGCTTCAAACCTGTGAGTGTAAATAATACATGAACTACCCCCATGCAAGGGGGGGGATCTCGGGGAAGGGAAGCCAATGAATACACTCAATACGACCTCCACGCAGGGAGGGGCCTTCAGCCGGCCAAGCGGGGAGGGGAATTCGAGCTAGAAGTGAAGAGTGGGAAGTCGAAGCCAAATCTGCCCGATGACTGTGTCTCAAGATAGACCGTCAGGTATTTGGATGTTGTGGTCAGCCCCGAATTTTTTTGCAGATGAAACCACTTGGAGATTCTTCTTAGCTGGATCTGAATGATGCTTGAATTTTTTAAATTTCTTCGGGCACTGCTGCTGGTTGGGGTAGGGGCTTGAACAGGGTGGCAGACCCTCGGATCTGACAGATTCAGGTTCCCAACAGCAGGAAGCAGAGGTTGCCACGGTCGCTCCCGAGCACAGAGTTAGGTGCCGCTAGAGCCGTTGGAATCGCTGACGAGTCCTCTTCGAAGCAAGACCGACCGGGAAGCCATCTGATGTCGGCGTCGACCGGTAGGCTCTGAACGCTGAGGAGGGGTCGGTGCAGACTAAGTGAAGCAGAACCGAGCACCCGAGGGAAAAAATTGATAACTTTAAGGTCCGGTCGCCAAATGGGGATCTGCTTCTCGGAGATGTTAGAAGACGCGTAGTAGAAGATGTTTGAAGCAGAACTCTCGATCCGATTCCCAACATGATCGTCGCAGTTGAGCTTTCAATCCGGCTCTGGTCTTCGGCCAGGGGGGATCTGTGCAGTTGTGGGAGAATGGCTCTCCTGGTCGATCTCGAACTCGGAATGGGACGGGACCACCACCGTTGCGCAGAAGACAGGCAGATGCTTCTGTTGGTATATGATATGCCACTTGAAACTCCCAGGGGATGACAGGGTGGCCTCTGCAACCTGCAGCCAATCTACTACCTGCAACCAGAACTTGAGAGGGTGGAGATAGGTAATGGGGAATGGGGTAGATGGGAGGGGAAATGAGGTGGTTGTGTGTAGGGGAAACCCCCAGCTGTGAGGGGGTCTAGGAGGGGGGGTTTCAAGGTGTGGGAAGGGGAGAATGGGGGCTAGAAGGGAGTGTTTGCTATGGGTGAGAGAGGAGCTGCGAATTTGGGCTTGGAGGGAGAGGGGAAGGTGAGGGGGGCACAAGTGGGTGGAGGGAAGGTGAGTTTGAATTTTCCTTAATGGAGGGTATTCAATGGTGGTCTTGGGGATGGGAGGGGTTGTGTTGGGGAAGGGAAGGGGTGCTTGGGGTAGTGGGAAGGGTGCTTGGGGAAGTGGGTGGGGTAGTTGGGGGTTGGGAGGTGGAGCTAGGATTGGTGGAAGCTCTCTTGGGACTAGGGGGTGGAGTAATGGGATGTGTGGGGAAGGGGAGTGGCCTTTAATGGGGGTAGGTGGGAGAGTGGTGGTTGGGAAGGGAGGAGAGAGAAAATTTTTGAAATTGGGTGTGGAGGAGAGAGAAAGGGGAGTGAAAGAGAGAGATTAAGAGAGGGATGAGTGGGGAATCTCTCCCCTAGGGTCTCTCACCCAAATAATGGAATCTCTCCACTAGATAAGAACTTTGAACTCTCAAAATGACAAGTTTTTCATTCATTGATTCATTACCTCAAAATGGAGAGAGTGGGGTCCTATTTATAGGGATCCCACAATTTACAATAAGACCCTGACTTTTGACACATTGACTAATAACCAACAAGATAGGGGCGCCCATGGGCCAAGCCCAATGAATTGGGCCCAATAGCTAACTAATAAACCTAATGACACTCAAACCTAGGGAAATAAGTACAAGACCTAGGGACATGACTCAAATAAAAGGGAAATTACAATGATATGACTCAAATAAAATAAAGAAACATACATAGGACTCAAAATAAATGACTAGACCATGATGTACGCCTCCGGGGTGACGAGAATGGTCGAGAGTGTCAGGATGGATGGTGATGACCCCATCATACTCCCGATGTGCGGAGAACTCGACTCCGTCGAGTAAGAGGTGGTACCGCTCACATGTCTTCCGAAAGAAGCCGATTCTTCCACCTAGCGAGGTAGAGCCCGTTCACCTTGCTCCGAGTGATGATTACCTGTTCATCCAATATTCTCTCAAGTTGCTTACGTCGGGCTCTCTGGGATGATGGTGCTCACATGGGGAGGGGTGGGTGCTCTCTCAAGGGAGAAAGGGGGCTTGAAATTCTCACTTGGTGCCACCGTGGGTCCCTTGTGTGGCACAAGGCTTTCCACATTGAAACTGAAGTTAACTCCGTATCCCTTGAGGAGGCCTAACTTAGTAGTGGGGCTAATGCACCTCAAAACCTGGAAGGGGCTGATCCCACAAAATCTCAATCTTGAGTTATCTCTATGTGAGAGCCTCTCATTCCTCACCATCCCGGAATCACCCATTTGGATTTCTTGGTGACGCCATTGAGTCGGCCGGCCTTTTGTAGATTTCATGACTCTTGTTGATGCGCTTGCAAGGTTATCATGCAATTTTGTGAATGCTATCCTTTTAGTGGTTATGGGTGGACCTGGACAACCATAGATGGACCTATCATGCCATGATGCCATATGGAGCTTGATGAACCTTGGTGGGCCGGGATAACCATATGTGGACTTATCATGCAATGTTGTCATGTAGACTTTGGTGGGCCTAGGTGGGCCGGGGCAACCATATGTGAACCTATCATGCAAAGTGGTGATGAATGTCGGGGGGCCCGGACATCCGTAGATGCTTTTGACATGCTTAAGACCCATGATGAATGAGGGTGGACCAATACATCCGAATATGGACCACTCATGCTTTCTACTTGACATGTGGGTGATATGAATGAATGGACCCACCATAGTGTTCATGCCAAGTGATGTCATAAGCCTAGACACATGCATGTTTTTCCTATGGGTGACTTCCATGTGTATAGGTGTGGGACACACTTTGAACTCCCATTGGAAAGGGTCGAATGGATCTAAGAAGGTGGTTATCATGGGGTGGAGCACAACCTCATTACCTAGGGATATGTGGCCCAAGATCATGGCTCCCAAGGTGTAACCCGGGTCTAAGATGGAGAGAATTGGGTCAAACATGGTGAGTTGGTGTAGGGAAAGGTGGGTGGTGGATAAAGTGTTTAGGTCACACGAGTCTCTTGACTCCATTAGAATGGATCATATGGATCATAAAATGGGTTACCTAGGGGGAGGAACTCCATGTCCTCAAGATCCTCAAAAGGTGCTAAGTCATCCTTGTCCATGATAGTTGGGCCAATGTTCTTGGCAAGTGGGTCGGCCATGAGTGGAGGGCTTGGCTTTCTACCCGAGATAAGAAGCTCTAAATCGAGGAGAAGGTTGGACTCATTGGGTGTAGGGAGGAATAGAAGGAGGTCGCTAGTGTAGCAACCAATGGTGCAAACCGAGGTGATAGACCCTATGCATAGGTGTAGGAGGCTAAGGCTCCTAGGTTGTTCGACCATAGGGGTCAACATGCTAGTCATCTCTAATTGCCATGCTACTCCCTTGAGAAGGTCCTCTAAGGTCTCCACTTGATAGGATGCTTGGATTGTGGTGTGATAGGAGAAGAAGGGCACTATGGGAAGGTCTTGTTCTATGGGAGGGAAAACATGGGCCGGGATCTCTCTAATTGGGCTCTCCTTTAGCCAACTAACAATGGGTTCTCCTAAGATGAGCTCCGCCCCAACTAGAGAGGGTGGTGTAAGGTAAAGACCATCGTGTGAGGTTTCTTCTTCAACTTGGACTTGGGTTTCCTCCAAGGTGGGGGGTGGGTTTGGAGTGCTCACAACTATTAGATCAGGTATGAGTTCTTCTACCAGGAGGTGAGGGGATCTTTTGGGGTGATGAGGGTTGGTGTGTGGTGCTCCCGGGGTGGAGGGTAAAGGGAAACTTGGATTGGGATTGGTAGAGTGGGGTTTGGGAGTGAAAGTAGTGGAGGCCTAGGTTGGGGTAGGATTGGGGTGGAAGGTGGGTTGGGTGACAAGATTTGGGTTGATGGGTTTTGGGGGGTGTACCCTTTTACGGGACGATGGAGGGGTAGTGGTGGGGACCAAGGGGAGATGTGGGGTATGGGTTTGGTGAGGGATTGTGGGTTGGGTGGTGGTAGCCGTCATGGGTCTAGGTGGAGGGATGGACACGGGGTCCACTTGGGTTTGAATGGTGGTCCTTATTGGGGAAACCGGGTCGGTTAGGGGTCTCTTCCCCTTGGGATCGACCGGTTGTGGAGGGGGGGGAAGTGGGGGCCAATTGAGTTTGGATAGTGAGGTTTGCAGAAGGGGGTTTTGGTTGGAGTGTGGGGACCCTTAGGGGATTTGGTGGAGAGGTGGATGCTTAGTTTATTTGGGCCTTAAGGGAGAGGACTTGGTCGCGAAGTGTAGTTAAGATGGTTGAGAAGTGATTTGTTGGGAGTGGTGGGGGAGGAGGCCTAAAGGTGGTATCAAGTTGGTCGGGTGGCGATGGAGGAGTGGTAGTGCACCTCGGGCTAGGGGTGTTTGAGTAGAAGGGGTGGGAATATTTGGGGATGTAGATTTTTCTAAGTTCTTTCTTCATATCATCCCATGAGGAAATGGGTTCTTGTTTCCTAACGTCCCTTAAGCCCACTATGTTCCTCCATTTTTCCTTGGCTTGACCCCGAAATTGCCCCATGGCAACGCGGACTCTTGCGGGTCCATAAACCATAGTTCTCTCAAAGTGTTTTTCCATGGTGACCTCCCACTTTAGGTAGGCACTATAGCATGATCCATCGAAGAGGAGATCCTCAAAAGAGATTATGTCAAATGGAGGGATGATCGGTCCCTTGTGGGGGGTCGAGTGGGATGAATGTGACCAAAGAGAGGTAGCCATGTTGATGAATGCAAATGTGCCCAAGGACTAGACTTAGTAAAGACAAGTCTAAAACTTGCTCTGATACCAATTGATGTTACACAACCTCGGACCTAATTTAACAAGCACAACCACAAGGCTATGAAGCCTACGCAAGTGGACCTTCGTATGGCGCACACACTTAACTCGGGGGTAATTCGGGGATGCCGAGTTGAGGAAATGGGACAAGCCCCTTGCTGATAGAGGACCAGCAAAGTCTAAGTCAAACCTCCCCTTGAGGTGCGGATATTCAACTCAATGTGTTGGCCTTGGTCGAGGGACGCGGATCACTCACTCACACCCACGGGGGTCGCACAAGTGCGGTGGAGCCTTAAGATCGGGTGCTCTCTTCCTTACCGACGACGCAATTGGAGAATATTAAATGAACAAGAATAATTGAGAGCAAGGGACGAGTTCTCACCTAGCCGGTTTGAAGAAACCGACTCCGGTCGGAGACATGGGCGAGTGGGGAGGCGAGGGGAAGCACCCGCACGCCGCGTCGATGAAACTTCAAACCTGTGAGTGTAAATAATACATGAACTAACCCCATGCAAGGGGGGGGATCTCGAGGAAAGGAAGCCAATGAATACACTCAATACGACCTCCACGCAGGGAGGGGCCTTCAGCCGGCCAAGCGGTGAGGGGAATTCGAGCTAGAAGTGAAGTCGAAGCCGAATCTGCCCGCTGACTATGTCTCAGACAGACCGTCAGGTATTTGGACGCTGTGGTCAGCCCCGAATGTTTTTGCAGACGAAACCACTTGGAGATTCTTCGTAGCTGGATCTGGATGATGCTTGAATTTTGTAAATTTCTTTGGGCACCGCTGCTGGTCGGGGTAGGGGCTTGAACAGGGTGGCAGACCCTCGGATCTGACAGCTTCAGGTTCCCAACAGCAGGAAGCAGAGGTTGCCACGGTTGCTCTTGAGCACAGAATCAGGTGCCGCCGGAGTCGTTGGAATCTCTGACGAGTTCTCTACGAAGCAAAACTGACGGGGATGCCAGCTGATGTCGGGGTTGACCGGTAGGCTCTGAATGCTGAGGAGGGGTCGGTGCAGACTAAGTGGAAGCAGAACCGAGCACCCGAGGGAGACAATTGATAACTTTCAGGTCCGGTCGCCAAATGAGATCTGCTTCTTGGAGATGTTAGAAGGCTCGTAGTAGAAGATGTTTGAAGAAGAACTCTCGATCCGATTCCCAACACGATCGTCGCAGTCGAGCTTCCAATCCGGCTCTGCTCTCCGGCCAGGGGGGATCTGCGCAGTTGTGGGAGAATGGCTCTCCTAGTCGATCGGGACGGGACCACCACCGTTGCAAAGAAGACAGGCAGACGCTTCTGTCGGTATATGGTATGCCACCTGAAGCTCCAAGGGGATGAGGGGGTGGCCTCTGCAACCTACGGCCAATCTGCTGCCTGCAACCAGAACTTGAGAGGGTGGAGATAGGTAATGGGGAATGGGGTAGATGGGAGGGGAAATGAGGTGGTTGTGTGTAGGGGCAACCCCCAGCTGTGAGGGGGTCTAGGAGGGGGGGTTTCAAGGTGTGGGAAGGGGAGAATGGGGGCTGGAAGGGGGTGTTTGCTATGGGTGAGAGAGGAGCTGCGAATTTGGGCTTGGAGGGAGAGGGGAAGGTGAGGGGGGCACAAGTGGGTGGAGGGAAGGTGAGTTTGAATTTTCCTTAATGGAGGGTATTCAATGGTGGTCTTGGAGATGGGAGGGGTTCTGTTGGGGAAGGGAAGGGGTGCTTGGGGTAGTGGGAAGGGTGCTTGGGGAAGTGGGTGGGGTAGTTGGGGGTTGGGAGGTGGAGCTAGGATTGGTGGAAGCTCTCTTGGGACTAGGGGGTGGAGTAATGGGATGTGTGGGGAAGGGGAGTGGCCTTTAATGGGGGTTGGTGGGAGAGTGGTGGTTGGGAAGGGAGGAGAGATAAAATTTTTGAAATTGGATGTGGAGGAGAGAGAAAGGGGAGTGAAAGAGAGAGATTAAGAGAGGGAAGGGTGGGGAATCTCTCCCCTAGGGTCTCTCACCCAAATAATGGAATCTCTCTACTAGATAAGAACTTTGAACTCTCAAAATGGCAAGTTTTTCATTCATTGATTCATTACCTCAAAATGGAGAGAGTGGGGTCCTATTTATAGGGATCCCACAATTTACAATAAGACCCTGACTTTTGACACATTGACAAATAACCAACAAGATAGGGGTGCCCATGGGCCAAGCCCAATGAATTGGGCCCAATAGCTAACTAATAAACCTAATGACACTCAAACATAGGGAAATAAGCCCAAGACCTAGGGACATGACTCAAATAAAAGGGAAATTACAATGATATGACTCAAATAAAATAAAGAAACATACATAGGACTCAAAATAAATGACTAGACCATGATGTACGCCTCCGGGGTGACGAGAATGGTCGAGAGTGTCAGGACGGATGGTGATGACCCCATCATCGACGGTCGGTGAACGACCAGGGGGGAAAATGAGGAGGGAGAGGGGAGGGAGAGGAGAGGAGAGGGGAGTAGCGTGAGATCTCTTTCATAAAAAAATTGGTCGATCCTTGTTTTTTTTTTAAAGAACTTTTCAAGGGATGAAACTTCATCTTAAAATTTAGGGGAGAGGTTACCAAACGCGTCTAAGTGGGTTTCCTATTCCTATTTTTAAATTTAAGAGAGAAAAGAGAGAAAAAAGAGCAACCAAACACCTTATTAGCTTTAATACAAGAGTATATGATTTTGGCATGAAACTAACATAGAATTAAAATGAGCATTTAAACCATGTAAGACATGCAATCCATCAAGGATGATGCACGATAGAACCAATATTACAAATATGAAGTCAAAACTAGGAATAAGACCTCGTTAACTAGGCTTAACATATAGTTAATAGGATCAATCTACCATCTGTTTAGAGTTAACTAAGCGTAGACCATGGGAATAAATTTAGCGGTCAGGTGAGGACCACCTACCAGAGCTTAGCGGTCTGTCGCAAGGCCGCTATACACCTCTGGCGGTCACAGAAAAACCATTTATTCCTATCTGTAGCAACAGTAGTAAAACCGAGGTATAGGGCTAATTTCTAGGAGAATTTATGCATGCAACTTATGAGGACTAGAAGGGTAAAGCATCTTAACATGTTTTTAACGACAAGGATGCATGATTGGACATGAATTACACAAGAGTTATCATCTTTGGTTAAGGAGTATAAGGATAACATGCTGTAAGGATCATGCATGCGCAGTCATAGAAAAACATGAAATACCACCAGTAGAAAGCATGAAACAGAATGAAACCTTAGGACTTTTATCCTTAACATATTGATTTAGCCTTTTCATGAGATAACCTATCTTTGATTCGATCCCTAGACTTTGGATTTTTGACTGGAAGTAGACCCTAGTTCCTGCATGTCCTGTGCCAAACCAGCAACTTCCCGCCCCTCTATCTTCTGATTCTCTTAACCTAAAAACGAAATTAGAGGGTATGAAGAAGATAGAAAGGGGAACAAAAAGTTCTAAATCCATAATGTAAACTAACCGTGTTTAGGGCTTCTACTCTCCTATTCTTCATTGGACTGGTACACTGGTTCCTGCACAGCTTGCAGCAAAACAGCAACATTGGGGGCTTCTATCTCCTCAAAGATTTGACCTCCAAGCATAAAAATTTGAGGAAAGTTAGACCATAGTTATAGGAACAAAATCCTTAAAAGGTCTAACCTGAGTCAGAGCCTCCTTACCTTTGAAAAGCGCGATCCAACATTAGGGTTCGCACGGGTCAAAGTTAGGGTCTATTTAAAAGGGTTTTGAATTAGGGCTGAGGATTTGATCAAATTGGGAGTCCTAATTAGGTGTAGGATCGATCCCCAAGAGTCCTAGACATGTTTACATGTCTAGCCACTTCGATCCATGGGGATTTGGATGTCAAAGATCCAAGCTTTTTCATGTTTCTCTCATTCACAGAATCAGAAGGGTTTAGTGGTCATGGAATGACCGATAGGATGGTTTAGCGGTCTCCCGATAGACCACCAAATGGCCATTATTCCAAAAATTTTGGATTTTCCTATTATTTCCGATTTATCCCTTAATTGGTGTATATATCCCATTTTAAATATGTGAATTACTCAATTTACGTTTCTATTAATGGGCTTAGGTCTAAAGGTCTTGGAATTGGGTCTTTGGGCCTATTTGAGTTGGGCTTAACTCTTTGGTTAATATAGGGCCTTTAAATGGATTAAAAAATCCCTAATTCTTTTTAATAGCCCATCAAGCCTTTTTAATTGCTTAGCAACTAGATTTTGTCTCAGAAAATTCCTAGAAAAATCTCGGGCGTTACACCCTCCCCCACTTAAAAGAATTTGGTCCCCAAATTCAATACAGGTGATTGTTAAGGAGAGTGTACTTACAATTGAATAATTCTGAGAATCGTTTACGCATTGCTTCTTTTGTTTCTCATGTTGCTTCATGCGGCCAAGATTTGTTCCATTGGACTTTGACCATAGGAATTATTTTATTCCGAAGTTGACGCACTTCTTGCTCAGTGATTTTGATTGACTTTTGCTCATACGTCAAATCCTTTTGAACCTCCAAGTTGTCATGACTTATAACATGGAATGGGTCGTAAACATACCTTTTAAGCATCGAGACGTGGAATACAATGTGGACTCCACTTAATTGTGGAGGTAAGGCAATGCGGTATGCGACCTCACCAACCCTTTCGAGAATTTCAAAGGGGCCGATAAATCTTGTAGTGAGCTTGCCTTTGATGTCGAACCTTCGAATACCTGGACACGGAGAAACCTTTAGAAACACATGGTCTACTATTTGGAATTCCAGATCACATCTTCGATTATCAGCATATAATTTCTGTCGATCTTATGCCATATGGAGTCTTTCTTGAATGAGCTTTATTTTTTTGGTAGTATCTCGAATGATTTATAGGCCTAGAAGTTGCCTTTCTCCAACTTCATTCCAGCATATTGGTGAGCGGCAGTTTCTTCCATATAGTGCCTCGAATGGCACCATTTGAATGCTAGCTTGGTAGCTATTGTCGTAGGCAAATTCCAGTAGAGGTAGATGATCGTGCCAACTCCCACTGAAGTCAATAACACATGCCCTGAGTATATCTTCCACTACTTGATTCGTTCATTCAGTTTGACCATCAATTTGTGGATGGAAAGTAGTGCTAAAATTTAGTCGGGCCCCCAATGAATGTTGTCCACCCTTCCAGAATTGGGATGTGAATCGACGGTCTCGATCGGAGATAATGGTCACTGGAACACCGTGAAGCTTGACGATCTCCTTCATGTATAAGGTAGCCAAGATATCTACGGACCATCGACTTTTAATAGGTAGAAAATGAGCTGATTTTGTCAAACGGTCAATGATCACCCATATACCATCATGCCCACCTCTTGTCTTCGGTAGACCCATGATGAAATCCATCCCTATGCTTTCTCACTTCCATTCGGGAATATCTAAGGGATGTAGTTTACCAGTGGGCTTTTGATGTTCTACTTTAACTTGCTGACAAGTGAGGCAACGAGATACAAAATCCGCTATCTCTCTTTTCATGTTGGGCCACCAAAAATTCCTTTTCAGGTCTTGATACATTTTGGTAGCGCCAAGGTGAATAGTATATTTTATCTTATGAGCTTACTCCATGATCAACTTCTTAGTGTCGACATGATCCGGCATATAGATTCGATCTTTGAATAATATCCTTCCATCGTTTGAGATAGAGAATTTCGGCCTTTGATCAATATTAGCCTTGATTTCCATTAAGGTGGGGTCATTTTCTTGTAATTTAACTAGATCTTCAATCAATGTAGGTTGTGACCGGATATTGGCAACAATACCATTTTCTTCTTCTGCACCCACATCTAGATTCAAATGAGTAAAATCCTCGATAAGACAAGTCATACCTTTCCGGAGGCTTCTAGAGTTGCCATTGGTCTTCTACTAAGAGCGTCAGCTACGGCATTTACTTTGCCCGGATGGTACTGAATAGAGAAGTCTAAGTCCTTAAGGTATTCTTGCCATCTTTTTTATCTCATGTTAAGTTCCTTCTGGGTGAAAAGGTATTTCAGACTTTTGTGGTCTGAAAATATAGTGAACTTCTCCCTGTAAAGGTAGTGTCGCCAGATCTTTAAGGCGAAAATAATAGCAGCCAATTCCAAATCATGGATAGGGTAGTTTTCTTCATGACACTTTAATTGCCTCGAAGCGTAATAGATCACCTTGCCATGTTGCATAAGGATACACCCGAGGCCAATACCAGATGCATCCATGTAGACTTCAAATCCACCACCTTCAATAAGTAGTGCCAAGACAGGAGTAGTGGTGAGATGTTCTTTAAGAGTTAAGAAACTCTCCTCGCAGTCTTTTGACCATATGAAGGGATTTTCCTTTCTTGTGAGCCTAGTTAATGGAACGGCGATTTTGGATAAATCCTTAATGAATCGTCGATAGTAACCAGCCAAATCGATAAAGCTTCTAACTTTAGTTATGGTCGTTGGTGGGCTCCAATTCTTGACAGCTTCTACCTTTGAAGGATCAATAGCGATACCTTCTTTTGAAATAATATGGCCAAGGAAAGGGACCTCCTTTAGCCAAAACTCACACTTGCTGAGCTTTGCGTAGAGTTGATGCTCTCTTAGAGTTTGTAGAGCTATTCTTAAATGTTCTTCATGTTCTTCCTTTGTTTTGGAATAGATGAGAATATCATCAATAAATACGACCACAAATTGGTCGAGATATGGCCTGAAAACATTGTTTATGAGTTGCATAAATGTTGTAGGGGCGTTGGTTAACCCGAACGGCATTACCATGAACTCATAATACCCATATCTACTTCGAAAAGTAGACTTTTAGATGTCTTCATCTTTGATCCTTAGCTGATGGTAACCTGACCTGAGGTCGATCTTGGAAAAATATTCTACCCCAAAAATTTGATCAAATAGCTCATCGATACACAGCAACGGATATTTGTTCTTGGTGGTGAGTTGATTAAGTCACCGGTAGTTGATACATAGCCTAAGAGATCCGTCTTTCTTCTTGACAAATAGAATCGGCGCACCCCAAGAGGATGTGCTGGGTCGAATGAAGTCCTTATCTAGTAACTCCTGAAGTTGCCTCTTCAGTTCCTTAAGTTCCGTGGGGGACATCCTGTAGGGAGCTATGGAGACAAGTTATGCTCCTGGAATGAGTTCAATGGAGAAGTTTACTTCCCTTTCGGGTGGTAAACCGGGTAGGTCCGATGGAAGGACATCGGGGAATTCTTTGACAATAGGGATTTCTTCTATGTGAATTTCCTTAGACTCGGTGACCATCACAGAAGCAAGAAAAGCTTCACATCCTTGCGAAATTAGTTTGCAATCGTGAAGAGAAGTAATAATGATAGGGAGTTTTCTATGCTTGATGCCAAGGAAAGAGAAACGTGGGAGTCCTGGTTTCCGAAAAGAAATTCTCCTATTGCGACAATTTATGTAGGCATCATGGTCAACAAGCCAGTCTACTCCTAGAATGGCATCGTAGCCTTCCATATCAAGGCATACGAGGTTTGATGGAAGATTTTGACCTTCTACAATTACTTCACTATCGGGGTAGTGGGTCGTGAGTTTTGTGCCAGGACCTAAAGGTGTTGTGATTGCTAGGTCCGATGGTAAAGGAACAGGTGAAATTGGTAAGGTTCTTGCAAAGGCTGTAGATATAAAAGAATGAGAGGCACCAGTATCGAATAGTACAAATGCAGGATGCAAATAAATTTGAATGGTACCTTCCATCAGCCCATCATCCTTGGGCACTTCATCATCATCTAGAACAGCATTAAGACGCGCTTGCCGCTTGCGTCCACCGTTAGAGGGTTTTTCCTTCATAAGAGGGCAATCGGGCATATGATGCTCCCGACTTCTACAACGCAAACAAGCGCCAAGGCACTTCCAGCATTCCTCCGCCGAGTGGCCGAATTTTTCACAGAATGAGCAAGCCGTTGGGACTTGCGTTTCCTCCTCCTTTACCTTCTTGTTTTGTGATTACTCCTTCCGTTCCCATTACGGGACCTCTTCTTGTTATCCCGAGAGTTGTAAGTGATGCAGAACTTTTCTTCTTTTCATCCTCGCCTCTCAAACTTGCGGCAAGACTCCTCGCTCTTGCATTTGTACCTTTCGACCTTTTCCAAGGTCCTTTCACATAAATGAGCTCATTGGACCATCTCCGTATAAGTGTGGATATTTTGGGGTCTGAGTTGTTGAATGAAGCCAGGCCTTAAACCATCCATAAAATGATTTGCCTTTAAGAGATCCGTGCCCACCAGATGTGGGGCATAAGGAGCTAGATGAGAAAATTAAAGTTCATACTTCGCCACGGACATCATGCCTTGGCGAAGCATGGCAAATTCCGTAGCCTTTCTCTCCTTAACATGCTCAGAGAAATACTTTACTCAGAAGAGTGTGAGAAATCCCTCCGAAGTGTGTGGTGCGTTTGGAGGCAGTGCCGGAATAGCTTTCCACCAGGTATGTGCATCCTTGTTCAACTGGAAGGTGACGAGATGGACCTTTTCTTGATCAGTGCATTGCATAACGTCGAATATTTTGTTCATTTCGTCAATCCAATTTTCTCCCTCATCGGGGTTGGAGGATCCAGAGAATCTTGGAGGGTTCATGCTTTGGAAATTCCCGTGCAGATTACCCGCGCAAGCCCGTGCGCCAGCTTGGGCCACCGTCTGTAGGGCCTGGGTAAGACCCACAACTATTTGCTGCATCGCTTCCCAGTTAGCACGATTTGCGGCACGTTCAGCTGCCATTAAAAAAGTGGAGTGCCTGAGAAAGCAAATAAGTAATTAATTACGATGGGACTGATGGAAATTAGCCTAAAGATAATTTCTAATGAACTATCTCATCCCGGGTTCTACCCAATCTCGCGTGGGTTTGGGATTTGTTTTTTCTTAGTTCATAGGTGTGCATCCTTAATCCTTGGACTTACTCTATGACATGACATTCTTTCCTAAGACATACTTATGCCAAGGCTCTAATACCACTTTAACTGTCACACCCAGAGATATAAGTACAGCAGAAGATAATCGGAAACGTGAATAGCCGGCTAGTACGTCGCAAGCGAGCAATATAATGAGAGCGCTAACACATTCACACATAAAAGAGAATGCACAAGATAATATACTCAAAACTTCACTTTATTGAATAATATTCAAGTACAATGATAATTGACTCATTTCACTAGACTCAAATAAAGAAAAAATTACATAGACTTGACTTGACTCATAAGTCTACTATGTCTTCTCTCGATCTTTAATCACTCTCAGACTCATCACTTGAGTAGTCCGAATCCCCACTAGAATTTTCTGAAAAGATTGAAAAAGTAGGGAATGAACACACTTGCCTAGTAGGTATCTTCCTATCAACATAAAGGTAATGTTTAAGTGATTAGTATTTTTGCTCTAGAAATAAAAGATAAATGCACATGATGAAACATGCGAATAAAACCATAGTAACAACGTAAGTACCAAGACATGACTATGAAGATATGAGATTGTATATAGAGATGAAGAGGATATTCATTAAATAATGTATAGTGGCCTTTCATGTATCAAGAATGTACTAGCATGTTTCGAGAATGTACTATTCATAACCACGAAGGTCATGCACTAGAAAGTCATGTAATCAAGAATGTATATTTCATGTAGAGCCTCGTGATTTTAACTTGTTTATAAAAAAAGTACTCTCAGCGCAATGCGACGCTAGTATCATCGTACCCCATGATTTTCAGCACGTTTCCGACAATAAGCCTAGGGGGCTAGCATGGAGCCCTTGGACACAATCAGTGTCCGAACTATATCTTCAAGTTATAAATCAAGCTACTTCCATGAGAAATATCAATAATGTAGGACAATAATGTATCAATTAAAATAATAAGCTTAGAATAACAATGTCAAGATAAGAATGCTTCAATTAAGAACATGAGATTTCAAAGATGATTTAAAACAAAGTCATGCCATGAAAATAATTTGGCAGCATAACTTCATGTTCTTTAACTTCCATAATCTATTAATAGCTTATTGAACAAGGTGTTAGGTTCTAGATCATCAATATACCATCTAGAAACTTAAGGAAATCAACCCTTGGGTTAAGAACACTGAAGACACTTGTGGTCATGGCTGGACCGTTTATAGACTTTAGCAGTCAGTACAAGACCATTTTTGATAGAGTTGATGCATGAAGAAAGAAAGTGTCAATGCAGTGAAATCCCTGGAACCTTGCTGTCATGGCAGGGCCACTAGGCGCCTTTGGCGATCAAGTAAATGGCCGCTACTAGACTCTTGCGGTCTCCAGAGGGCCGCTAGTGACCAGAACAAAAGAAACACCGGTAAAAGTGCTTTCTAGACAATTAGGTTTTGAGGGTACAACCAGCTCGGTGTCCTAGTGAGAATCTCAGGCTCACGGAGACTTATGGAGGCCTTGAAACAAGATCACCTAGTCTGGTGGAAGGAATATCCAACGAAGAGGATCACAAGTCCAAGATTGTGTGCTTATAAGTGTAAAGTGTATCTAATGGCCACGCACCGGGTTATGCACCATGTACTTTAAGAAAAGACTATAGATGAGGAAGGATCGTGGTAAAACAGCGATCAAATATCATCAATGACACAAGTCTCAAAAGCACATGAAGTTTAGCTTTAATACAAGAGTATATGATTTTGGCATGAAACAAACATAAGTTTAAAGTAAGCATTTAAACCATGTAAGACATGCAATTCATCAAGGATGATGCACAATAGAATCAATATTGCAAATATGAAGTCAAAACTAGGAATAAGACCTCGTTAACTAGGCTTAACATATAGTTAATAGGGTCAATATGTCATCTGTTTAGAGTTAACTAAGCGTAGTCCACGGGAACCAATTTAGCGGTCAGATGAGGACCGCCTACCAGAGCTTAGCGGTCTGTTGCAAGGCCGCTATACACCTTTGGCAGTCAAAAAATTGTTGGGGTGACAATGCTGCAACAAGGATTCAGAGGGGGCGGTGAATGAATCCCCTTCTAAAAACTTGATCAATTTAAAACTTAAACTAAAGACTTTAAACTTATGCGGAATTAAAAGCGATTAAGCTCTGAAGAATATGAAAGCCAGTGATGCACTTAATCGAACAAATGAGCTGCAAAAGTGCAGACTCCTAAGCAAGTCTATACAGTTGACTAAACCAAATCAAGCATGCGTGTACACTAAATCCATTCACTCAGAACCGTAGATAGGAACGTGCCTAGCATGCATCTAACGATTAACAATATTAAAAAGCAAACCACAGTACACAAGATCTTTTTAGGTGGTTCAGTCCTCAGGACTTACATCCACCCCACACTCCAACAAGAGTGTGGATTCCACTGCCAAACAACTTGAACGGCTGGGCCTCACAGCTTGCCAACAACAGCTAAGTTTCACAACTTGCTTAACCGCTGACTAATAGCTTGACTGCTGGGCTGTAGCAACCCTAGTGAATTAAAGGAATAAAATCCTAAATGGATTAAAAACTAAACCAATGTTCAAGGCCCAACCCATATATATACTTTAACCCACATATATATATTTATATCAAATGGGCCTTACACTTAAACCACATAACAAATGGGCCAAAGATGAAGGGCGCCTCCTCTTAGGGTGCCATTTCATAAATTGAAGACTCCTCTTAGGGTGCTAATTGATGAATTGAAGACCCCGCGTGGGGGCACCAATTACATGAAGGGCGCCCCTATCTTGGGCGCTAATTACATGAAGGGCGCCCCTCCTCTGGGCACTATTTCCTTGCAGTAGGAAAATTGGTAAGTCGACTGTAGTGTTTGGTTCGAACTGGGAAGCTAACTGCTACTCGGGATAGTATTAATCTAGAAAGGTTGGATACGTGGGAAGTTTAAATACTAGTAGGATTCCTTCCATGAAAACTTTGATCCCAATCGAACTCTTAAACCCCAATTAGGATTCTCTACTCTATAAATACCCTGTTACTAGCAACAAGCTCTGGTTACTGCTATTCGTGTGATCCCTTACCGCTGAGAGAGGAACTAGTTGCTCCCCTTCATCCCGACGTCGACCTACGAACTGCTTCACCAAGCAAAGGAGAAGGAAGCCATCTGCTTCTTTTGTTCGTGTGTTGCCATGGAGAAGCTATAAGTTTCTTCTTTTGAAGATTTCCTTTTAAGACAAGAAGAAAGCAGGAAGCTTTCTTCCCTCTTCTTCATCCCTGAGGCTATCGAGGAGTTGCTGCTCTTTCTCTTGCTGTTGTTGCTGTCACTCCTTCTACCCAGTTCTCTGTTGCAAATAGAGTATCGTTTCTGGGGTTATTCTTGTTAATGATCCTCAATCTCTTCACGATTCTCTCATTCAAATCACTACAAGGTAGGTGTTCTCAAGTACAAGCCCAATCTAATAAATATCAGATCATGATCATGCATATAGGTCTGTTAGATTATTTCCAGAAGGTTTTTTGTAGTGTCTGTGAGTTTCAGTAAGAGGCGCCTCCCTCTAGGGTGCTATTTAATTTAACGACTATGTAAACAGTCGTTATTCATTCAGTAATTTAATAAACACACATGTTCAAATTTTAATAACTAAGAGCCATGATATCTAATCTAATGCATGAGTATACTGGTAGATTCCTGCTATTTTTCTCTACCTATCCATGTACTTGTTCTTGTGAAAGTATTTTTAATTGAAAAGTGCTACTGTTCATGACCAAATACAATAACCTGTCACTATTCTATATAGCGCCCCTGACCTGGGCGCTATATTCCTTGAAGGTGGCAGCAGCTAGGGCGTTGTAGTCCTAGAAGGTGGCAGCAGCCAAGGTGCCATTCACCTCATTTCTGGAAATTTGATATGTGTACATATCTTGATATATATAGCGACTCAATGAAGAGTCTTCATTTAATGAAATAGTGACCCTATCTAGGGCGCTATTTAATGAAATAGAGACTTGACCGCAGGCGCTATTTTACCTGATTTCTGATTTTCATGGTTTTCTGTAACCCTTGACAGTGGGTTGTGTATATAGGCACTATATTCCATTCCGTGAGTATAGTCCCATGTTTCACGATATTTTATCGATTACCCCTCAACTCTTAGTGACATACGAGCCCTCCGTTGGACATTCAGTTCCTTCGGACTGGTAAGTTAGTCGTTGGGACCTCCGTAAGACTCCTCGTAGCCTTAGATTCCCTCAAGGCCGATTGAGCAGGTTGTACCACAAAAACCTATAACACTTTTTGATTGCCATGTCACTCTAAGAAAACATGGTAACCCAGCCCTCATGGTATGCTAGTTGGATACCTTGAGAATGTTTCTTAAATTAATGGAATGGAAACCATACCATTGCCATCACTCAAAGATTTAGTGCCCTACATGTGGTCACTAGTTCTTCTTACCTTATCATGTACGAAGGGCGAGCAATCATGAGAATATGAGTGCTTATTCTTGTTCACTTGGCACCCACTAGGGAGTCAAATCCACCCAGTTTCTATGAGTATCGTGATTGTAACGACTTGACCGTAGTATGTCCCTACTTAAAAGTTATATCCTTGTGATTCTACTTCCACAAGATCTACCTTATATTCCTACAAAGGTTCATTCCGTTGAAATTCTATGTTGGCTATAACTAAAGTGGATGTCGAAATACATGACCAATGCTTGCGCATATAAGGGCCCGATCTGGTCTTGGGAGGAGCACCCGAAAGTACTTGTGACCATGGGAGCTAATATTGATCACAGTGTGGCATTGCACCGAAGTACTCGTCGTTCTAGATAAATGGCATTTCACAAACTCTTGTACTTGTACTTGACGTGATATAACATACGTGGCCCGGAAGGGTATTTACTTGCTTGCTTGAAACATGATAGCCAATTATGGACATGACTTGATAAATATACATGCTTGTTCTTCATGATATAGTTTTCATGAAATCTTGAAAATTCTTGCTAGTCCATGCTATTATTCCTTGCTATACACTCTCTCTACTGTCATTTCACGCGAACATGCATAGCTATACTTGCATTCATGCAACATGTAATTTACTTAAAGCAAGCTAGCACTTGAGATATAATTCCTACTAGGCGTTCGCTCACCTAGTGTTTTCCCTTATTTTTCAGGTAATTCCAATGACGAGACTCATTCGGATGGGGATGGATAAGAGTGAAGAGTTTAGAGCCATTCCAACCGTCAAGCGTTATCTAGTCTTGTCTTTTCTATTTTCTTGAGTCATTCATTGTACTTTTACTATTTTGATTCTTAGTTCTTTTCGTTAAGAATTGTAATAGAAATACTTTAAGGTTTATGATTAATAAAGGACTTGGTTATCATTACTTGTGCACGCTCTGTCTATATGTGACGAATACACTTACTCTCTGATTGACATGATTGATATAAACTCGTCACGCATCTCCGGGTTCCTTCCGCGCTCGGGGCGTGACAGTTTTTGTGGTATCAGAGCCTAGGATATTCAATTCCTAGGAAACCCAAGTCCAAGGATAGGTTTAAACCTTTACTCGGTGAGAATTGGGTAGAACCATGGTTTAAGGCAACTTAGGTACTAAAACTTTTGGGCAATCTCATATTGATTAGTTATTAAAATTCTTGTAGGATGATGGCTGCCGAACGTGCCCAGTGGCGTAACATGCAACGCACTATTCAAGGCATGACACAGGCGCTACAGCAAGTGACGCAAGGCGCGGGAAACCGTGGAGCTGGTGATCTTCACCGTAGTTTCAGAAATATGAACCCCCCAAAGTTCGTTGGCTCATCAAATCCCGATGATGCCGAGCATTGGCTCCGAGAAGTGGAAAGTAATTCCGTGTTATGCAATTCATGGATGAAGAGAAGGTATTGCTAGCTACTTTCCAATTAGAAAGAGACGCTCATTCCTGGTGGGAGTCCGTAGAAGCCACCCTAGGTGAAGAACCCATTACATGGGCGGAGTTCACCGAGCACTTCAATAAAAAATACTTTTCCGACCGAGTGCAAGAAAAGAAAGCCTCAGAATTCGCCTCACTCAAATAGAGAACTCTGCCAGTGGCCGAATATGAGGCCCAATTTTCTAAGCTGTCAAGGTACGCGAAACATTTAGTAAGTACCGAGAAGATGAAAGCAAGAAGGTTTCTCAATGGGCTTCGACCTCAATATATTACCCAATTGGCACCGATGGACATTCAAGTATATTCGGATATGGTTCGAAGAGCCCAATTATTAGAAGATGCCACGGAGCTGTCCGATAAGATCCGTGGGAAGAACAAGAAAGAGCCTATTATAAGTCCTGGAAATTTCAAGCCCTCCTTCACTAAGAAGAGAGCCAATGAGGGAGGTACTCCCTCCCAAGATAAAAAGTTCAAGAACACCAAACCTTTCTCCATTACTACCACACCTTCTAAGGAGGTGTGTAAACATTGTGACAAGACTAGCCATAGGGTCGAGGAATGTTGGAGAAGACTCGGAGCTTGCCTCTGTTGTGGGAGCCGTGAACATCGGATTCCTGATTGTCCATTACTCAATGATCAAGCCGGAGATGAAAAGCGCCCGGTGAAGAAGAATGCACGTCTGCAAGCTCTTCAGGAGGCAGAACAAGAGGAAGGTGGACTAGTGTAAGGTACACTCAAGATTTGTTCCAAGTATGCTCATGTCTTGTTTGATACCGGTGCATCGCACTCTTTTGTTTCAAAGAAATTCGCTGATCCGTTACCTATGGAACCAGAGTGGATAGATCTATTAATTGCAACCCCACTCGGAAATGAATCCGAGATCTCACACTACTATTCCAATTGTACAGTTATGGTAAAGGGGAAAAATCTGCCAGCAGACTTAATATGTCTAGATTTAAAAGGGTACGATGTTATCTTAGGAGCCAATTGGCTATCTACACATAAGGCCGTTGTCGATTGTCGTGAAGGCATGGTAACTTTTAAGGAGTTTCCGGAACTTGTCTACACTAACCCTAAGGGTCGGAACAAGTCACCTCTTATTTCGGCTCTCCGAGCTAGCAAGCTTATAAAGAAAGGATGTGTTTCCCTCCTTGCTTTTGTCACCATAAAGGAGACTAAGGAGATCAAGATAGAAGACATCTCGGTGGTTCGGGAGTTTCCAGATGTGTTTACAGAAGATTTACCTGGATTACCCCCACAAAGAGAAGTGGCCTTCACCATCGACCTGGTCCCTGGTGCTGGTCCAGTTTCCAAGGCACCTTATAGGATGCCCCTGCCACTTTTATGCAGTTGATGAATAGCATATTCAGGCCTCATCTAGATCAATTCGTGGTGGTCTTTATTGATGACACATTAATCTATTCGAAGACCAAAGAAGAACATGAAGAGCATTTGAGGATTGCATTACAGATATTAAGGACGAATCAATTATACGCAAAGCTTAGCAAATGTGAATTCTGGCTAGAAGAAGTATCCTTCCTAGGACATGTAATCTCCAAGGATGGGTTGTCAGTAGATCCATCAAAGGTGGAAGCTGTGAAGAATTGGGAGAGACCAACCAATGCTAGCGAGATCCGAAGTTTCTTGGGTCTTGCAAGCTATTACATGCGATTCATTAAGGACTTCTCTAAGATCGCTGTGCCGCTTACTAGGTTAACCCGCAAAGAGATCCGTTATGAATGGAGCGAAGATTGTGAAAGAAGCTTTCAAGCTCTAAAGGATCACTTGACTACTGCCCCGATCTTGGCCTTTCCAATTGAAGGACAGAAATTCGAGGTATATACCGATGCATCTGGCATTGGCCTCGGATGTGTATTGATGCAACAAGGAAGTGTCATAGATTAATCTTCCTGACAACTAAAGAAGCATGAAGAGAACTACCCGGTCCACGGCCTAGAATTGGCTACGGTAGTGTTTGCATTAAAGATCTAGAGGCATTACCTATACGGAGTGCAATTCGTTGTATACTCCGATCATAAGAGTCTCAAGTATCTCTTCTCTCAAAAGGAATTAAATATGAGACAGAGACATTGGCTGGAATATCTTAAGGACTTCAACTTCACCATCAATATCATCCTGGAAAGGGTAATCCTGTAGCTGATGCCCTCAGTCGAAAGTCAAGAGCGTTAATAGCCAATTGTATGATTCAGGAGTGGAAGTTGTTGGAACAGTTCTCCAGGCTTAACGTAAGCATGGATAATGAGAACAGGTGTGTTAGACTATCACATATGAGGATAACCCGATTTACTCTCTGAAATACAAGGTCTTCAAGACAACGACCCAGTATTAGTGGAAATCAAGGGCAGGATAGAAGAGTAATCAGATTTCAAACTAGCAACAGATGGAAGACTATTATTCAGAGAGAGAACTTGTGTACCAGATTGTGTAGAACTAAAGAATAAGATATTAGAAGAAGCCCACAGATCAAGGTACACGATTCATCTTGGATCTACTAAGATGTACTAAGACTTGAAGCGGACATTTTGGTGGCCTAACATGAAAAGAGAGGTAGCAGACTTCATGTCTCGTTGTCTCACTTGCCACCAAGTTAAGGCGGAACACCAAAAACATGTCGGTAAGCTTCATCCTCTGGATATTCCCAAGTGAAAGTGGGAGGATATCGGTATGGACTTCATAATGGGTCTGTCTAAATCTAAAGGAGGACATGATGGAATTTGCGTCATTATAGACCGATTGACCAAGTCGACACATTTCATGCCAATCAAGAGCCGATGGTCAATTAACGTTCTTGCTGCACTGTACATCAAGGAGATAGTAAGACTTCATGGTGTTCCTGTTTCAATCGTGTCTGACCGAGACCCTCGTTTTAATTCTCATTTTTGGAAGGGTCTACAACATTCGTTGGGGACAAGACTCAACTTTAGTACAGCCTTGTTGTGTCCCTGTGGTTTTGATGATTGGCTTTGATGTGAGTTAATCTTTTGATGATTGGTTTTGATGTGAGTTAATCACTGTGAGTCATCTTGCTGTGTGAGTCATCATGCTATTATTCAGTCATTTTCTGATCATAATGCAGTCTCTCATATGTTCAGTTAATTTGCTGTTCAGTCAGTTCATCAGATCATGAAGCACTGCATTATATGTCCAGTCATGTTATCTGCTGCATAAATCTTTCACATACATTATTTGTCCAAGTGTAAACTCTGTCAGCATTGTCAGGACTGAAGTGGGTCGACCCCCCATCTTAGATGGGTCGACCCCCCTAGACTATCAATGTCTGTACACTGCCAGCACACACGTCCAAAATCTCTACATGTGAAGTCTACACATCGACTGTTCATGCAAAGTCTAGACATTTGATCAAGTTTGTACACTGGTCTTGGCACATGCATTCATAAAGTATATACACTCTTCGGTTGACTTCAACTAAAGTCTGTACATCGGCATGCATTACATCAAGTGTGTACATTGCATAGCATGTTGCGTCTAAGTCTATACATCACTGTTCATGCATTCACTGTCAAGTCTACACATTGCTGGGTCTTCATGCATTAACTCCAAGTCTGTACATCGCTCAAAGATTTCCAAGTCTGTACAGCCATTTCACTCAATTGAAGTCTATACATTGGTCTTCATATTCGAAGTCCATACATCGGTCTTCATATTCGAAGTCTGTACATTGGTCTTCATATTGTAAGTCTATACATTGGTCTTCACCTGAAGTCTGTACAGCCATTCTCTTATCAAAGTCCATACATCCTTCTATTGGAATTCCAAGTCCATACATCGGATTGATTGAGTAAGTCTGTACAGCATGTCTTGTTGTTCACAGCCTTTAAAGTCTGTACATCGGCTTCGCATCTGCAAGTCTGTACATTGGCTTCATATCATAAAGTTTGTACATTGGCTTCGCATCTGCAAGTCTGTACATCGGTTTGATATCATCAAGTCTGTACATTGGCTTCAACTCTCCAAGTCTGTACAGCAACATCTCAAAGGCTAAGTCTATACATCACTGTGGCTACTCTAAGTGAAGCATAGTCTATACACTCCTCACCTTTCCCTACGTTTGGACAAGTCTATACACTCCTCGCCTTTCCCTACGTTTGGCCAAGTCTATACACTCATACCTTTCCCTACGTTTTCTGGCCAAGTCTACACATCGTTTACATGGTGTTTGCTTTCAAAGTTCATACATTGGACTGTAGCATGCACGAAGCTAAGTCCATACTTTGATGCACTGTAGATAGCCTGAGGTGAAGTCTGTACAGCCATTGCCTTCATATAGGAAGTCTGTACATCTTACTGCACTGTAGATTTCACAAAACCAAGTCTATACATCGTGAAAGTCTATACACTCTTCTTGGCCTTAGCATCTGTTTTGAAGTCCATACATTGGTCTTTAGTTCAAGTCTGTACAATGGACTTATAGGTAAAGTCTATACATCCTTCAGCTGGAACTATGTAAGTCTGTACATCGTTGCTTGCCAAAGTCTGTACATTGGCATCTGTTCCCACGTTGCACTTCCAAGTCTGCACATTGGGTTCCTTACCTACGTTCAGCTTTGAAAGTCTGCACATTGGTAGTTTTACCGACGTTGCCTTGCCAAAGTCTATACACTGTGTTTATTCAAGTCTGTACACACTTAACCTTGTTCTAGTCTGTACATCGACCAGCTATATTTGGCAAGTCTACACATCGTGATTTCATCATGTCTGTACAGCCTCTTCATTGAAAGTCCACTCATCACTCAAGTCTATACAATGCACACTTGTTTTCTTGCATAAAGTCCATACACTGCACTTGGCTTGTGTTCTTCACACCAAGTATGTACAGCCTGTGCTCGCAGCAGTCAAGTCTACACACTCGATTGCCTTGCTTTGCTTCAAGTCTGTACAGTCTCTCCCTCAGCAAGTCTATACACTGGGGTCGTCAGCTGAAGCGACAGCATGTCTGTACATTGGGTTCTCATGCATGTTAATAGCAAGTCTAGACATTGTCTGTCATGCACGCAGTCAAGTGTATACACTCTTCACACTTGGTTAACTGATGCCTTAAGTCCATACACTCATTCCCTTGGTATGTTAATGCATTTAACTGAAAGTCCATACACTGAGCTCGCATGAAGAACTTCAACTCTATACACTCTCTCAGTGTACATACTTATTCATTTGCTGCTTATAAAGTCTATACACTACTTTTTACAGTATGAGTTATAAAGTCTATACACTGTCTTCAGTTGATTTTGTTAATCGACTGAACTCCTCATTTGTCTTGCAGGTGTCTGGCACGTGATCCAAGGAGCTGAGATGCTGACACGTGGCGGAGTAGATTGGGCGGGAGCTATGGAGAACACACGCCCTAAGCTGCTATGATATATATAGAAGCCTTCGTCCACTGTAGAAAAAAGATGAGAATAGAAAAGGGCTGATCGAGACTGAGAGTGAAGAAGAAGAGAGGCAAAGAAGTAGAAGGAAGAGAGCCACGATGAAAAGAGCAGAAGAAGAAGAGAAAAGAAGAGATGGGGAGAGCCTGCGAACGAGAAGAAGATAGAGAGTGAGAGTAGTAGAAGAAAAAGAGAAAGAGAGAGCTCGTGAAGAAGAGCAGAGAGAAGCTTCGTTATTTTCACTGGACTTTGGATCAAATCCAATCCAGTTGCTCCTGAGAGAGCTGCAGTTTATATTTCGTTTTCCAGCTTTCTGGTTGCTGAAGTTATTTTCATTTTATGTTTCTTATTTTTCTTTTGTTTTTCTGATTACCTTTGTTCTTCCGATCCTCTGGACTGAGGTCGAGTTCCTCCTGTTGGTTCAGGAGAAGGGAGATCTGATCTCCGGGTTGTATGTGACAGGTTGTCACTTGTGGGTTCCCTCTGGTTAAAGGAAGGGAGGCTTGTCCTCCGATTCTGGGCTTGTGGGTTACAAGTCCAGAGGTCCCTCCTGGTCTGGAGGAAGAGAGGTCTTCGACCTCTGGTTTCCAAGTGGCTGGGAGTCACTTGGGGTGTCCCTCCGGTTGGGAGGAAGAGGGGAGGCTGTTCCCCTGGTCAAGCTGTGTGGCAGCAAGTGTTCGCAGACTGAGTCTGTTTGTTTCTAGCGTTGGCTAGTGAAGCCTCACTCCGGTTGGGAGTGAGGGGTGGATGTAGGTCTGGAGGACCGAACCACCTAAAAATCTTCTGTGCAGTGGTTTTGCTTTGTGCGTTTGTTCCTTGCCTTCTACCTCCCATTCACAGGTTATGCATGCATGGTTAGTTGTGTTATCTTGGATTGTTTGTATTGTTCCTATCTGCAGTAACCTTGAGCATTATATTCTGCTAGGTGTGTTTGGGTTGCATAGTTCTGTCTGCATTTCTGGTTTGATCAGGTGGCTACATTGTTGCAGTCCAACTGATTGATCATGTGTTATCATATCATCTCATCTTGTAGAGCTCATTAGTTTTTATTCCGCATATCTGAGCTTTAGAGTTTTAATTTGGGCATAATTTCTGAAGGGGATACATTCACCCCCCTCTGTATCCGGACTTAGCACCCTAACAATTGGTATTAGAGCGGTGTCTGCTTAGAAGGTCTAGCGACCTGCATATCCGATCTTGCAGTCTTCGGTGCTAATTTGTTTTTAGTGCATCAATATTCCTATTGCATTAATCTGATTTGTTTTCAATGGCTCATCCACCCGTCTTTAGTGGTTCTGATTTCAGTCAGTGGCATAGTACTTTACGTGCTTATGTTAAATCTGTTGATCCAGATCTGTGGAAATTAATTTCACAAGGTCCTCACACATTACCAACGAAAGTATCCAAATGGACCGACAAACACAGATCAAAAGATGGAGAAAATCAGAAAGCCTTTAATCTGATGAAAGCAGCTACTGACAGAGCCTTATGGTCTTGCCTTCATGATTGTAGGTCTGCTAAAGACATTCTGGATATACTGAAGCGAACTCAGATAAGAAATGAGGACAGCTGCATGATGGTTGACAGAAATAATCAAGGCAGTAGTCAAGATGAAGATGATGATGATGATGAGGTAAATCCCTTTGAAAATTATACTTTAGATGATTGGGAAAATGCATATTCTGAGTTACTTGAATCTCATGAACTGTTAAGAAAATAGTATAAAAAATTGAAGAAGGGTACTGGGTCAGTTAGTTCAAGTTCTCCATGTAGAAATTGTGTTGAATTGAAAAATGTTCATGATGCCTGTATGTCTAATTTTCAAATGTTGAAGAAACAAATTTCATTATTGAAAACTGAGAATCAAGATCATATAAATGTGATATCTGAACTCAAATAAAAATTCAAGTCAGATAATGATAATCAGACTCTTGTTAACTATCATGACCAGTATAAAAAATTGCTGAAAAACTTTGAAAGTGTGAACTCAGATTTAAACAAGCTAAAATCTGAAAATGATTCTATGAGAAAATCTGTTAATGAAAATGATGAAAAATTTGAGAAACTTGAGTAGGAGAAGAACTTGTTTGCTGAAAAATTCAATGCCATAAAATCTGTAAATATAGAATTACAGAAAGATCTGGAGAAACAGCAAAAAGAATTAAAGGAATTTGAGGCTGAAAGAAAACTTGGAGTTAACTCAGATGATCAGACTCTAATAAATGAGTTAATTCAGAATGACAAACTTAAGGAAGAAAATGAGAAATTAAAAATGCTGAACTCCACTATGTCAGAGAGACTTCTAGCTTTAGAAAGAGGAAAAACTGTTTGCATTGAAGATTCTGATAAACTGAGCAATCTAGAACAGAAAATTGAGAAATATAAAACTGCTAACAAAGTTTTGAGTGAAGCTATGAATTACAGTGAGCAAGAGATTGCCAGTTACGAGTTGCATATTTCCTCTTTAGAAAATGAAATTCAAGACTTAAAAAACTCTTTGTCTAAATTTGTTAGTGGACAAGATAATCTGAACAAATTGCTGGGAACAAAAGTCAATGTCAAAAAGGAAGGGTTGGGCTACAACAATGTCAATAAAAAGGCTTTTCAGAACAAGCTAATGACATCATTTGTAAATGCTTCAAATGTAGCCACAACATCAAAAGACAAATAGCCCACTGTTCAGAAAAAGCTCGGAAAAAAGATTAATTTTAAGAAAGAAGGACTGGGTTACAGTCCAGTCATGAGGAAGGTTAATGGAGCCAACCTAAAAACTATTTTTGTTAAATCTTCTGAACAAGAAAAGCCTTCTACTTCATCTCCAACTCAGTACAAGGCTAAGAAAACAGGAAAACATGATAAAAATCAGAAAAGGACTGTAAATCAGAAAATAAATGAAAAGGGTTCATCAGTGCATATTGATCACAGTCCTCACACACACTCACAGGCATCTAAAAAGAAGATTATCTGTCATTACTGTCATAAATTTGGACATCTGATGCATGAGTGTAAGTTGATGGAGAAGGATGATAAGAATGCTAGGACATCTCATGATAAAAATCTTTCACCTCAGAAAAGGAAAACTGAATGTTTTCACTGTGACAAACTAGGACACGGCATTGCACAATGCTGGTTTGCAAATAGTAAGAAAATATCTTTTTCACATCATGCTAAATTTCCTGCAAGCCATAATGATGTTGATAGGAATAAATTTAATGTAAATAGAAAATATTCTGCATGTTTCAACTGTGGAAAGACAGACCACAGGGCCATTGAATGCTGGCTAAATGCTGGTAGGAGAAATTCTATTTTATACTTTGAATGTGGAAAGAGTGGCCACAGAGCCATTGAATGCTGGCATGCTCAGGGTAGAAATGAGCATTTTAAACATGCTAAAATCCCTGCAAATAGACATGCTTTTCATGAGAATTTTAAGAGAATGAATTCTTCTCATTGTTTTAACTGTGGAAAGCCAGGTCACAGGGCTGCAACCTGTTGGCTGGCAGGATACCAAAGCAAGACTGGTTTTGGTAAATAGAATTTTAATTCTGTTAACAAAAATTTTCATACATATGCACATAACAATCATGTTTATAAGAATGTGCATAAATCTAATCTGAAACCTGCTGCATCTTGCTATTATTGTGGCACATCTGGTCATTCAATGAAAAACTGCTACTTGATGAAATCTGATGACCATGCTGCTAGAAAATTATTTAGAACACCTACCAAAGGTGTCATTGTCAATTCAGGACCCAAGACCTCTTGGGTACCTGTTTGTGCAAAATAACTTTGCTTTGCAGGTGTGCCTTGGAATGGAATAAAAAGGGGTATTAATCCAAGGCACTCAAGAATGAAAACCCCTTCTGAACTTTTCAGGTAAATTCTCTGCATTTCCTATTTTTGAAACTCATTGCATATGTGGTTTGATGTGTTCTTGCATATCTGTCATCTTTTGAACACTATGAGCATTCGTGTCTCTTAATGCTCATATGAATTGGCTGTTTAGATATCGAAATGAGAATAAACTTGCAATTTCTGAAAATCTGAACTGCATATGTATGTTGTTTGAAATCTGACTATTGCATTCTGAAAAATCCGATAAGCTGAAATTTGATCCATGCATGCTGCCCATGTTGAATTATCATGATTGACCTCAATGGTATATCAAATGGTAAGCTACCAAAAGGCAGGGAAATCTGTTTGGAGGTTCTTACTATGTGAGAGGTGATCTTTTAGACCAAGTACTCCGTCTAGTACCATGGGTCACTTTGCTGGATAGACAGTCTGAATGTGCACAAGTCACAATATCATTTAGAATCATATGTTCATTTTTCAGTGCAAACATTGTATGTTTTCAGGGGGAGTAAATGGCATATCTTTGCATAGCATTCAATGTTGAGTCTTTGCATGTCCTTGCATACATATAGTGCATTGCATTTAATTTCATTGAAAATGCCAAAAAGATTGACTGAATGCATGTTGTCAGGGGAGTCAATGCATTGCATATAGGTTGTCAAATGCATACTCTTGTGAGAATTCATTGCATACACTTTCTTATTGATTCTATTGACAAACCTTGATCACATTTTGAAAATACTGGGCTTCAAAATCTCTCTTATCAATTGGTATCATTTGATTTCAGAATTCTATCAGTCTTTCATGAAGATTTCAATGGGCTATCTCGATCATAAATCTGAAAACTCTTGAACTAGAAATCTTCTATTATACATTTTTATGAATGTCTGAAATAACTCATGTGGTTTAAGTTTAATGTTCATGGAGTTTGACTTTAAAATCTCTTAAAAATATCTGAAGCATGTTTAATAAACCTTAACCATCTATTTCATGCTGTGTCTCGTAAAATCTTCTGAAATATGCATTATTGAATTCATGGCTTTAATTGGTTAAGTACATGAAATTATTATTGACTTGAAGCAAATGAATTTGTCTGAAATGTCTAAAGGGTAAAGAGTTGTCAGAGCAATGACTTTGGTCACTGAGAAATCATGTCCAAAGGACTGTGTCATGAGGTGCCTTAGTTAACTCTGCATAAAATTCATTGAAAATCAGGCAGAGCAATGGCATGCACACTGAGAAATACAACTCACTCATCAAGAAATGATTTGTAGTGTGTCATGATGTGTAAATGCTATCTCTGTTCATATATAGCATGACAGTTAGTCACACTAAGTGCTTAGGGATATTGGCCTCTAATCAAGGGATAGCACTGAACTAGAGTGCTCGTAAAATTTGTAGCAAGAAAATTATTGAACAAATTGAAATATCTGAATATTGATGCTAAAATTAAATTGCTACAAGCCTAGACAAAATCACATGACTTCATAATTGCTTGATTTCAATACTAGTGCATGTAATTCCAAAAGAAATCAATAGATTTGATTGTGTAAGAGAAAGGGAGATTAATCAAGATAAATATGAGGGCTTGGTTCATTTTTATTAAACCATGGTTTTAGATATCAATACAGAATTTTATTGATAAACTCTGCATACATTATGTTTAAACCATGCTGCACAATAAAGTTCATTCATAAGCCCTTATAATGGAAGACTTTGAAAACTTATGTTTTGGATTTATGAGATTGATATCTCTCTAAAAATCTGATTGAATTTCTTGTGATTGGAGCTTCTTTGAAAATCTGCTACTTGAAACTCTTCTGCTCAAGATCATTGATTCATTGACTTGAACCTCTCCTTGTTATCCATCTCATAAGATTCCACTTATTGAGGGGGAGCTTCCATGTCATATGCATCATGCTGCATAGAAACTCTTAAAGGGGGAGAATTGTGTTCTTGCATTCATATTTTTAGGGGGAGCTCTTGCATTTTGGTATCTCCTTCTGCATCTGCATTCATATTGATTATATCAAAGGGGGAGATTTTTGCCAAAGGGGGAGATTTTTATTCAATCATTGCATGCTGGTTTGCTTTAACTTCTCAAACTATTTTCTTTTTGATGAAGTCAAAGGGGGAGAATAGTTTGTGTCATCAGAATTACTCACAGTGTAGTGTTGCCATCATAAAAAAGGGGGAGATTATTGTGTCCCTGTGGTTTTGATGATTGGCTTTGATGTGAGTTAATCTTTTGATGATTGGTTTTGATGTGAGTTAATCACTGTGAGTCATCTTGCTGTGTGAGTCATCATGCTGTTATTCAGTCATTTTCTGATCATAATGCAGTCTCTCATATGTTCAGTTAATTTGCTGTTCAGTCAGTTCATCAGATCATGAAGCACTGCATTACATGTTCAGTCATGTTATCTGCTGCATAAATCTTTCACATGCATTATTTGTCTAAGTGAAAACTCTGTCAGCATTGTCAGGACTGAAGTGGGTCGACCCCCCTTCTTAGATGGGTCGACCCCCCTAGACTATCAATGTATGTACACTGCCAGCACACACGTTCAAAATCCCTACATGTGAAGTCTACACATCGACTGTTCATGCAAAGTCTAGACATTTGATTAAGTTTGTACACTGGTCTTGGCATATGCATTCATAAAGTATATACACTCTTCGGTTGACTTCAACTGAAGTCTGTACATCGGCATGCATTACATCAAGTGTGTACATTGCATAGCATGTTACGTCTAAGGCTATACATTATTGTTCATGCATTCACTGTCAAGTCTACACATTGCTGGGTCTTCATGCATTAACTCCAAGTCTGTACATCGCTCAAAGATTTCCAAGTCTGTACAGCCATTGCACTCAATTGAAGTCTATACATTGGTCTTCATATTCGAAGTCCATACATCGGTCTTCATATTCGAAGTCTGTACATTGGTCTTCATATTGGAAGTCTATACATTGGTCTTCACCTGAAGTCTGTACAGCCATTCTCTTATCAAAGTCCATACATCCTTCTGTTGGAATTCCAAGTCCATACATCGGATTGATTGAGTAAGTCTGTACAGCATGCCTTGTTGTTCATAGCCTTTAAAGTCTGTACATCGGCTTCGCATCTGCAAGTCTGTACATTGGCTTCATATCATAAAGTTTGTACATTGGCTTTGCATCTGCAAGTCTCTACATCGGTTTGATATCATCAAGTCTGTACATTGGCTTCAACTCTCCAAGTCTGTACAGCCACATCTCAAAGGCTAAGTCTATACATCACTATGGCTGCTCGAAGTGAAGCATAGTCTATACACACCTCACCTTTCCCTACGTTTGGCCAAGTCTATACACTCCTCACCTTTCCCTACGTTTGGCCAAGTCTATACACTCATACCTTTCCCTACGTTTTCTGGCCAAGTCTACACATCGTTTACATGGTGTTTGCTTTCAAAGTCCATACATTGGACTGTAGCATGCACGAAGCTAAGTCCATACTTTAATGCACTGTAGATAGCCTGAGGTGAAGTCTGTACAGCCATTGCCTTCATATAGGAAGTCTGTACATCTTACTGCACTGTAGATTTCACAAAACCAAGTCTATACATCGTGAAAGTCCATACACTCCTCTTGGCCTTAGCATCCGTTTTAAAGTCCATACATTGGTCTTCAGTTCAAGTCTGTACAATGGACTTATAGGTAAAGTCTATACATCCTTCAGCTGGAACTGTGCAAGTCTGTACATCGTTGCTTGCCAAAGTCTGTACATTGGCATCTGTTCCCACGTTGCACTTCCAAGTCTGCACATTGGGTTCCTTACCTACGTTCAGCTTTGAAAGTCTGTGTTTATTCAAGTCTGTACAAACTTAACCTTGTTCTAGTCTGTACATCGACCAGCTATATTTGGCAAGTCTACACATCGTGATTTCATCATGTCTGTACAGCCTCTTCATTGAAAGTCCACTCATCACTCAAGTCTATACAATGCACACTTGTTTTCTTGCATAAAGTCCATACACTGCACTTGGCTTGTGTTCTTCACACCAAGTATGTACAGCCTGTGCTCGCAGCAGTCAAGCCTACACACTCGATTGCCTTGCTTTGCTTCAAGTCTGTACAGTCTCTCCCTCAGCAAGTCTATACACTGGGGTCGTCAGCTGAAGCGACAGCATGTCTGTACATTGGGTTCTCATGCATGTTAATAGCAAGTCTAGACATTGTCTGTCATGCACGCAGTCAAGTGTATACACTCTTCACACTTGGTTAACTGATGCCTTAAGTCCATACACTCATTCCCTTGGTATGTTAATGCATTTAACTGAAAGTCCATACACTGAGCTCGCATGAAGAACTTCAACTCTATACACTCTCTCAGTGTACATACTTATTCATTTGCTACTTATAAAGTCTATACACTATTTTTTACAGTATGAGTTATAAAGTCTATACACTGTCTTCAGTTGATTTTGTTAATCGACTGAACTCCTCATTTGTCTTGCAGGTGTCTGGCACGTGATCCAAGGAGCTGAGATGCTGACACGTGGCAGAGTAGATTAGGCGGGAGCTGTGGAGAACACACGCCCTAAGCTGCTGTGATATATATAGAAGCCTTCGTCCACTGTAGAAAAAAGATGTGAATAGAAGAGGGCTGATCGAGACTGAGAGTGAAGAAGAAGAGAGGCAGAGAAGTAGAAGGAAGAGAGCCACGATCAAAAGAGTAGAAGAAGAAGAGAAAAGAAGAGATGGGGAGAGCCTGCGAAAGAGAAGAAGATAGAGAGTGGGAGCAGCAGAAGAAAAAGAGAAAGAGAGAGCTCGTAAAGAAGAGCAGAGAAAAGCTTCGTTATTTTCACTGGACTTTGGATCAAATCCAATCCTGTTGCTCCTGCGAGAGCTGCAGTTTATATTTCATTTTCCAGCTTTCTGGTTGCTGAAGTTATTTTCATTTTGTGTTTCTTATTTTTATTTTGTTTTTCTGATTACCTTTGTTCTTCCGATCCTCTGGACTGAGGTCGGGTTCCTCTTGTTGGTTAAGGAGAAGGGAGATCTGATCTCCGGGTTGCAAGTGACAGGTTGTCACTTGTGGGTTCCCTCTAGTTAGAGGAAGGGAGGCTTGTCCTCCGATTCTGGGCTTGTGGGTTGCAAGTCCAGGGGTCCCTCCTGGTCTGGAGGAAGAGAGGTCTTCGACCTCTAGTTTTCAAGTGGCTGGGAGTCACTTGGGGTGTCCCTCCGGTTGGGAGGAAGAGGGGAGGCTGTTCCCCTGGTCAAGCTGTGTGGCAGCAAGTGTTCGCAGACTGAGTCTGCTTGTTTCTAGCGTTGGCTAGTGAAGCCTCACTCCGGTTAGGAGTGAGGGGTGGATGTAGGTCTGGAGGACCGAACCACCTAAAAATCTTCTGTGTAGTGGTTTTACTTTGTGCGTTTGTTCCTTGCCTTCTACCTCCCATTCACAGGTTATGCATGCATGGTTAGTTGTGTTATCTTAGATTGTTTGTATTGTTCCTATTTGCAGTAACCTTGAGCATTATATTCTGCTAGGTGTGTTTGGGTTGCATAGTTCTGTCTGCATTTTGGTTTGATCAGGTGGCTGCATTGTTGCAGTCCAACTGATTGATCATGTGTTATCTTATCATCTCATCTTGCAGAGCTCATTAGTTTTTATTCCGCATATCTGAGCTTTAGAGTTTTCATTTGGGCATAATTTCTGAAGGGGATACATTCACCCCCCTCTATATCCGGACTTAGCACCCTAACAAGCCTTTCGTCCTCCAACAGATGGTCAGACCGAGAGCACAAATTAGGTAGTAGAAGATATGCTCAGAGCTTGCATCATTGATTTTGGTAGAAGCTAACATGATCACTTGCCTTTGGTCAAGTTTGCATACAACAACAACTACCAGGCAAGTATACAGATACCACCTTTCGAAGCCTTATACAGAAGGAGTTACCGATCACCTTTGTGCTAGGATGAAGTTGGCGAGAAACAACTAATTGGCCAAGACATGGTCAGAGATACTTCCGAGAGGATCCAACTGATTAGAGAGAGACTTCAAGTAGCTCAATCTAGACAAAAGGCTTATGCCGATACCCGAAGGAAAGATCTCAAATTTCAAGTCGGAGATCATGTATTCTTAAAAATTTCTCCAGGCCGAGGAATCAGGAGATTTGGTGTTAAAGGCAAGCTTACACCAAGGTACATTGGACCTTTTTAGGTATTAGAAAGAGTTGGCGAGGTTGCCTACCATATTGCCTTGCCTCCTCAATTATCTGACGTCCATAATGTTTTTCACATATCTATGTTGAAGAAATATGTGCACGATCCATCACATGTCATAGATCATGGAGACCTGGTGATACAAAAGGATCTCACTTATGAACAAAAACCCATTAAGATCCTTGATCGTGAGGTACGTGCATTAAGGAACAAGACAATTCCCATGGTCAAGGTTCCATGGAACAAATGCTCGGAACAAGAAGCCACGTGGGAGACCGAGGAATCCATGAAGAAGAGATTTCCCAACTTATTTATAAACGGTATGTACTCTGCACCCTCCACGTCTATATACCATTGAATTTGGGGACCAAATTCTTTTTAAGTGGGGGAGGGTGTACCAACCCAGGTGAATTAAAGGAATAAAATCCTAAATGGATTAAAAAGCAAACCAATGTTCAAGGCCCAACCCATATATATACTTAAACCCACATATATATATTTATATCAAATGGGCCTTACACTTAAACCATATAAAAAATAGGCCAAAGATGAAGGGCGCCCCATCTTAGGGAGCCATTTCATAAATTGAAGACTCCTCTTAGGGCGCTAATTGATGAATTGAAGACCCCGCGTGGGGGCGCCAATTACATGAAGGGCCCCCCTATCTTGGGCGCTAATTACATGAAGGGTGCCCCTCCTCTAGGCGCTATTTCCTTGCAGTAGGAAATATGGTAAGTCGACTGTAGTTTTTTGTTCGAACTGGGAAACTAACTGCTACTCAGGATAGTATTAATCTAGAAAGGTTGGATACGTGGAAAGTTTAAATACTAGTAGGATTCCTTCCATGAAAACTTTGATCCCAATCGAACTGTTAAACCCCAATTAGGATTCTCTACTCTATAAATACCATGTTACTAGCAACAAGCTCTGGTTACTGCTACTCGTGCGATCCCTTGCCGCTGAGAGAGGAACTAGTTGCTCCCCTTCATCCTGACGTTGACCTACGTACTGCTTCACCGAGCAAAGGAGAAGTAAGGCTTCTGCTTCTTTTGTTCATGTGTTGCCGTGGAGAGGCTATAAGTTTCTTCTTTTGAAGATTTCCTTTTAAGACAAGAAGAAAGCAGGAAGCTTTCTTCCCTCTTCTTCATCCCTGAGGCTGCCGAGGAGTTGCTACTCTTTCTCTTGCTGCTGTTGATGTCACTCCTTCTACCCAGTTCTCTGTTGCAAACAGAGTATCGTTTCTAGGGTTATTCTTGTTACTGATCTTCAATCTCTTCACGATTATCTCATCCAAATCACTACAAGGTAGGTGTTCTCTAGTACAAGCCCAATCTAATAAATATCAGATCATGATCATGCATATAAGTCTGTTAGATTATTTCCAGAAGGTTTTTTGTAGTGTGTGTGAGTTTCAATAAGTGGCGCCTCCCACTAGGGCGCTATTTAATTTAACGACTGTGTAAACAGTCATTATTCCTTCAGTAATTTAATAAACACATATGTTCAAAATTTAATAACTGAGAGCCATGATATCTAATCTAATACATGAGTATACTGCTAGATTCCTGCTATTTTTCTCTACATGTCCATGTACTTGTTCCTGTGAAATTATTTTTAATTGAAAAGTGCTACTATTCATGACCAAATACAATAACCTATCACTATTATATATAGCGCCCCTGACCTGGGTGCTATATTCCTAGAAGGTGGCAGCAGCCAGGGTGTTGTATTCCTAGAAGGTGGCAGTAGCCAAGGCGCAATTCACCTAATTTCTGGAAATTTGATACGTGTACATATCTCGATATATATAGCGACTTAATGAAGAGTCTTCATTTAATGAAACAGTGACCCTATCTAGGGTGCTATTTAATGAAATAGAGACTTGACCGCAGGCGCTATTTTACCTGATTTCTGATTTTCGTGGTTTTCTGTAACCCTTGACAGTGGGTTATGTATATAGGCACTATATTCCATTCCGTGAGTATAGTCCTACGTTTCACGATATTTTATCGATTACCCCTCAACTCTTAGTGACATACGAGCCCTCCGTTGGACATTCAGTTCCTTCGGACTGGTAAGTTAGTTATTCGGACCTCCGTAAGACTCCTCGTAGCCTTAGATTCCCTCAAGGCCGATTGAGCAGGTTGTACCACAAAAACCTATAACACTTTTTGATTACCATGTCACTCTAAGAAAACATGGTAACCCAGCCCTCATGGTATGCTAGTTGGATACCTTGAGAATGTTTCTTAAATTAATAGAATGGAAACCATACCATTGCCATCACTCAAAGATTTAGTGCCCTACATATGGACACTAGTTCTTCTTACCTTATCATGTACAAAGGGCGAGCAATCATGAGAATATGAGTGCTTATTCTTGTTCACTTGGCACCCACTAGGGAGTCAAATCCACCCAGTTTCTATGAGTATCGTGATTGTAACGACTTGACCGTAGTATGTCCCTACTTAAAAGTTATATCCTTGTGATTCTACTTCCACGAGATCTACCTTATATTCCTACAAATGTTCATTTCGTTGAAATTCTATGTTGGCTATAACTAAAGTGGATGTCGAAATACATGACCAATGCTTGCGCATATAAGGGCCCGATCTGGTCTTGGGAGGAACACCCAAAAGTACTTGTGACCATGGGAGCTAATATTGATCACGGTGTGGCATTGCACCGAAGTACTCGTCGTTCTAGATAAATGGCATTTCACAAACTCTTGTACTTGTACTTGACGTGATATAACATACGTGGCCCGGAAGGGTATTTACTTGCTTGCTTGAAACATGATAGCCAATTATGGACATGACTTGATAAATATACATGCTTGTTCTTCATGATATAGTTTTCATGAAATCTTGAAAATTCTTGCTAGTCCATGCTATTATTCCTTGCTATACACTCTCTCTACTGTCATTTCACGCGAACATGCATAGCTATACTTGCATTCATGCAACATGTAATTTACTTAAAGCAAGCTAGCACTTGAGATATAATTCCTACTAGGCGTTCGCTCACCTAGTGTTTTCCCTTATTTTTCAGGTAATTCCGATGACGAGACTCATTCGGAAGGGGATGGATAAGAGTGAAGAGTTTAGAGCCATTCCAACCGTCAAGCGTTATCTAGTCCTGTCTTTTCTATTTTCTTAGGTCATTCATTGTACTTTTACTATTTTGATTCTTAGTGCTTTTCGTTAAGAATTGTAATAGAAATACTTTAAGGTTTATGATTAATAAAGGACTTGGTTATCATTACTTGTGCGCGCTCTGTCTATATGTGACGAATACACTCATTCTCTGATTGACATGATTGATATAAACTTGTCACGCATCTCCAGGTTCCTTCCGCGCTCGGGGCATGACAGTTTTTATGGTATCAGAGCCTAGGATATTCAATTCCTAGGAAACCCAAGTCCAAGGATAGGTTTAAACCTTTACCCTGTGAGAATTGGGTAGAACCATGGTTTAAGGTAACTTAGGTACTCAAACTTTTGGGCAATCTCATATTGATTAGTTATTAAAATTCTTGTAGGACGATGGCTGCCGAACGTGCCCAGTGGCGTAACATGCAACGCACTATTCAAGGCATGACACAGGCGCGATAGCAAGTGGCGCAAGGTGCGGGAAACCGTGGAGCTGGTGATCTTCACCGTAGTTTCAGAAATATGAACCCCCCAAAGTTCGTTGGCTCATAAGATCCCGATGATGCCAAGCATTGGCTCCGAGAAGTGGAAAGGATATTCCGTGTTATGCAATGCACGGATGAAGAGAAGGTATTGCTAGCTACTTTCCAATTAGAAAGAGACGCTCGTTCCTGGTGGGAGTCCGTAGAAGCCACCCTAGGTGAAGAACCCATTACTGGGCGGAGTTCACCGAGCACTTCAATAACAAATACTTTTCCGACCGAGTGCAATAAAAGAAAGCAGCAGAATTCACCTCACTCAAACAGAGAACTCTGCCAGTGGCCGAATATGTGGCCAAATTTTCTAGGCTGTCAAGGTACGCGAAACATTTAGTAAGTACCGAGAAGATGAAAGCAAGAAAATTTCTCAATGGGCTTCGACCTCAATATATTACCCAGTTGGCACCGATGGACATTCAAATCTATTCGGATATGGTTCGAAGAGCCCAATTATTAGAAGATGCCACGGAGCTGTCCGATAAGATCCGTGGGAAGAACAAGATAGAGCCTATTATAAGTCCTGAAAATTTCATGCCCTCCTTCACTAAGAAGAGAGCCAATGATGGAGGTACTCCCTCCCAAGAGCAAAAGTTCAAGAAGACCAAACCTTTCTCCATTACTACCACACCTTCTAAGGAGGTGTGTAAACATTGTGACAAGACCGGCCATAGGGCTGAGGAATGCTGGAGAAGACTCGGAGCTTGCCTCTGTTGTGGGAGCCGTGAACATCGGATTCCTGATTACCCGTTACTCAATGATCAAGCCGGAGATGAAAAGTGCCCTGTGAAGAAGAATGCACGTCTGCAAGCTCTTCAGGAGGCAGAACAAGAGGAAGGCGGACTAGTGGAAGGTACACTCAAGATTTGTTCCAAGTATACTCATGTCTTGTTTGATATCGGTGCATCGCACTCTTTTGTTTCAAAGAAATTCGCTGATCCATTCCCTATGGAACCAGAGTGGATAGATCTAGTAATTACAGCCCCACTCGAAAATGAATCCGAGATCTCACACCCCTAGTCCAATTGTACAGTTATGGTAAAAGGGAAAAATCTGCCAGTAGACTTAATATGTCTAGATTTAAAAGGGTACGATGTTATCTTAGGAGCCGATTGGCTATCTACACATAAGGCCGTTGTCGATTACCGTGAAGGCAAGGTAACTTTTAAGGAGTTTCCGGAACTTGTCTACACTAACCCTAAGGGTCGGAATGAGTCACCTCTTATTTCGGCTCTCCGAGCTAGCAAGCTTATAAAGAAAGGAAGTGTTTCCCTCCTTGCTTTTGTCACCAGAAAGGAGACTAAGGAGATCAAGATAGAAGACATCCCGGTGGTTCGGGAGTTTCTAGATGTGTTTCCAGAAGATTTACCTGGATTACCCCCACAAAGAGAAGTGGCCTTCACCATCGACCTGGTTCCAAGTGCTGGTCCAGTTTCCAAGGCACCTTATAGGATGCCCCTGCCACTTTTACGCAGTTGATGAATAGCATATTCAGGTCTCATCTAGATCAGTTCGTGGTGGTCTTTATTGATGACATATTAATCTATTCGAAGATCAAAGAAGAACATGAAGAGCATTTGAGGATTGCATTACAGATATTAAGGATGAATCAATTATACGCAAAGCTTAGCAAATGTGAATTCTGGCTAGAAGAAGTATCCTTCCTAGGACATGTAATATCCAAGGATGGGTTATCAGTAGATCCATCAAAGGTGGAAGCTATGAAGAATTGGGAGAGACCAACCAATGCTAGCGAGATCCGAAGTTTCTTGGGTCTTGCAGGCTATTACAGGCGATTCATTAAGGACTTCTCCAAGATCGCTATGCCGCTTACTAGGTTAACCCGCAAAGAGATCCGTTATGAATGGAGCGAAGATTGTGAAAGAAGTTTTCAAGCTCTAAAGGATCACTTGACTACTCCCCCGATCTTGGCCTTACCAATTGAAGGAGAGAAAATCGAGGTATATACTGATGCATCTGGCATTGGCCTCGGATGTGTATTAATGCAACAAGGAAGAGTCATAGCTTACTCTTCCCGACAACTAAAGAAGCATGAAGGGAACTACCCGATCCACGACCTAGAATTGGCTGTGGTAGTGCTTGCATTAAAGATCTGGAGGCATTACCTATACGGAGTGCAATTTGTTGTATACTCCGATTATAAGAGTCCCAAGTATCTCTTCTCTCAAAAGGAATTGAATATGAGACAGAGACGTTGGCTGGAATATCTTAAGGACTTTGACTTCACCATCCAATATCATCTTGGAAAGGGTAATTGATGCGGGACGGGACCATGGACACGATAAGCTAGCGGTCGTCCCTTAGCGAGGGAAGCGTCGGATGTGCGCGGTTGAACAACCGGCAGTGAGCTCGGGTGGTCGGCTCTCAATTGTGCCCGGATCGGGTCACGGGACGGTCACTCTCTCACTCGCAACAGTGATATGATAAATTAAAAGCGAGCTAGGTAACCCTACACATGCTCTCTAGCAGCGGCATAAACAAGCATATATAGAAATAAGCGGAATGCCAAGCAAGGAGCGAATACGATACCTCCACGCGCTCGGCGTGGCGAAGATGGCACCCGGCCGAAACTCGTACTCCCGGGAACTTAATACATTAAGATTACAGCAATACAAGTAAGCCCACTCCACGCAGGGAGGTAACGGGCGACACAAGGGGGCCCGGGAGGACCAATTCCGGGTTGACGGGCGGTTTCCGGGCACGGCTTCGGCTTCGCGCGTACTCGTGCTAGTGGGGCCCACGTGTGGACCGGAGGGGTCGTGTGGGACCTGATGCCTCCTCTGGTGTGGGTACACTTGGGAAGCGCTCCCCTAGGATGGCGAGTTGCTGGAACGACCGCCGGACGCCGGGCGGCCCTCGGACGACGCTCGCGGGAGACCGGCCACAAGTCTGCACTTGCTGTCTTCTCGCGCGCTGTCCGGCGAGATCGGCTGCTGTGATCAACCCCGTCGTCGGAATACAACGAGCTCAGCGCCGTTGGAAAGAGGACTCCAAATACTTCGACGTAGGGGCCTTCAGAAAAAATAATCAGATACGTATATCTGACTTATGGAATTTACACCCTTGCTGTAAACAGGCCAGAACTGCAGGGGCAGGTTCTGACTTCTCTGAAAATCACCGTTGACCGGTGGGAGGACCTTGGAATATGGAGATGAGTTCTTCAGAAACGTTGAAGATCTCTGAGATAGAAAACCGGGAATATTTTTGGTTTTTGATTTGGATAGGAAATGGATTTTATGGGATTTTTTGAGTGGACCTGGGTCGGATCTGGGACACTGTGGAAAAATTGCTCACAGGAACTGGTACGAATTTTGAAAAATACCTAGAGACCTTATCAAAAATTAAGAAAATTCATGGTGGTAGACATATGTGGACAGAAGTCTCAGTAATGTTTAGAGCCCCAACAAAATTCAAAACATGGGTCGAACAAGGTAGACTCAGAACTGATGAACAGTAGACAGAACCTGGACAGAACTGAAATCTGAACTTGGATGAAATTCTAAAAATATCTAAAGGACGAATTTTTGAATGAAATTTTTTGTTGAGGTAAGGGTTCAAGAGGGGAACCAACCCTGAAAATTGGAGCTTCAGAAGACGAGGGAAGAGAGAGAGACAATTCGGAGAAGAGAGGTCTATCCAGAGTGGACAGAAAACCGAATTCGTTGGTGAAGACGCGTCGGCGGCGGGACGGCGGCGGCGGCGATCACCGGAGCTGCTTCAGAAGTTGGAGGGGATCAAGGGGGAGGGGATTACACTCTAGAAATGGGCTGGAGGTGGAAGAACACCAGGGAGAGAGGGGAGAGGGGCGCAAGATCCAAGGAGGCAAATGCTCATTTCTTCTTCATTCATTCTTTCCATAAGAAAATACAAGTATTTATATGAAAGGGTTCTAATCTAATATGAGCCCTTGGATCAAGGGTTGAAGAATGGAGGGTTGAGATGTGGTGTGAACACCACATTAAACCCAAATAAACTAATAGGTCCGCCCCCCCCTTAAAGAGGACAATTTGGAATTGTCTTCTTTATTTAATTCATGGTCCAAGTCCAAATTTGGACCATGGACCAACCACCTTGGACCCAAGAGTCCATGTGGACCAATAAGGAGGAGGGAGGGGGCCCCTGCAGGGCCTACAAGCATGTTTGCAAAGAAACCCAATGGCCTTTTGCAAATAAACCCACTAAGACCTACTATTGTGTACGCATATATCACAAGGGCGTACATACAAATACAAAAGGACATAAATGCAAACACAAAGTGAGCTGGTTGTCGCTGATGTCCCCATCAATTCTCCCCGGGTGGGAGGAACTCGACCCCGTCGAGTAAAGGGTGCGGCTGCTCAGGTCTCCGGCGGATCCGTCACCGTGCCAAGTAGCGCGGGTATGCTCCACTCCAAGTGATCGGCACCTGCTCATTCCACATATACTCGATATGCGTACTGCTATGGTCAAAGGTGGTCACTCCGAAGGGGCACTCTCAACGGAAGGAAACAGCTCAAAGACTCACTAGGAATCACTGCTGAGTCCCTATAGGTGACTGATCCGGGTATAGAAGTAAACCGATCCCATACTCGTCAAGTGAATCGACTCGCTTCACACTCATTCGGGAATGACACGAGCTTGCACAAGACACATGCAGACTCACCATGCACTGACACACGAATGCAAACCATGCAAACAATCGACTCAAAATCACCACACAAACAAACCACACAAAGAAAGCACACTGACTCATGCACGACTCTAGACTAAGGTGGTAGCATCAAACCCACTAGGTGGCGACATCCTGGGCGGCAGAAGGGTCGCCCAGCTCTTCCCCCATGGCATAGTATTCATCGGCCAGTGCCTCGTCGGCCTCGTAATCGACATGCTCAAGCTCGGGAGGTGCGGATCCTCCAACACCTAAGGCTAGGGTGGTGCGAGCGGGACACTCACTAGCAATGTGGCCATACCCGTGACAGTGGAAACACTGTATTCGCGATCGACTACTCTCCCCGATAAGAGGGGCCTTACCCTTATCATCCCGCCGGGTAGGGGGTGTAGGCAACAATGGGGGAGGTGTAGGTGCCTTGGACAAGAGTGGCGGGGGTGCCGGTGCCAGAGGACGGGCTATAGGAGCTGGGGGACGGGCAAAGGGTGCCGGTGGTTGGGATGGAAATAGATCCCGGGGTGGAGGAGGGCGAGGCCGTGGAGCGAAGTGCTCCTGACGGGTGGGCTCCTGAGGTCGAGCCATGGGAGGCCGCTGATGTGGGCCTATAGAGTGACGGGGCTCGGTACTACGGAGAGGGGTGGGGCCCAACCGATGGCTAGACTCGAACTCTCCCTCAAATTGCTCCATCTCGAGAGCAACCTGATATGCCTCTTCCAACGTCTTGGCATTGCGGCGGAAAAGCTCATACTGGTAGTGTGGCTGCAAACCACGTCGAAAGCGGGACACGGGCATGGTACTCTCCTCCGTGACACCACATCGTAGAAAGTACTCATCAAACTCCGCGATGTATTCGGAGACAGACCGGTCTCCCTGGCTAAGACTTTGCCATCTATCGATGAGTCGCTGGCGGTATGTGGGAGGGAGGTACTTTTGCCGAAGTTTATTCTTCATCTCGGCCCATGTGTCAATCGGGGGTTCTAGCCGCTGAAGTAGCAGGCTCTCCACATTCTTCCAATAGGTTTGTGCCTGCCCCATGAGTTTCATGGTGGCAAATCGGACCCTTCGACGCTCCGACATATCATACCATTCAAAATAACGGTCCATGCCAAACTCCCAATCTAGGTAGACTTTCGGATCCAAAGACCCGTAAAAAGCGGGAGGATCCGCTCGCACGGTCTTAAGGACCCGATCATCATCCTCATCTCGTTGTGGCTGAAAACCACGACGGCGTTGACCATACCCCTCGTAGGCATTGTCGGACCCATAGTCCTCGAGACCAAGGTCACGGTGTGATAGTTGGGGAACCCGAGGAGGGGCGGGTGGAGGAACCAGTGGTGGCTGGTTTTGGGCCGCGGGAGCGGCCTGGACTTGGGCCATGGGAGCGGGTTGGACTTGGGCCCCCGCGGGAGGAGGTGCGGGTGGACCTTGGGCTGCCCCAGGAGGGTCCCCGTGTGACATCCTATCTAACCGCCCAACGAGGTCTTGGACCGACCTATCGGAGTTCTCCATGCGTCCTTCCATGGCCCTAAGGCGACCATCCATATTCTCGGAGAAGGTCCGAAAGTTAGCATCGGATTGGTCCAACCAAGCCATAATGGCCATCATCGCCTCTTGTAGGGAGTGGAAGTCTCCCGAGGTATCCCGTGGGTTGGCCATAGGTGGGGGTGGGGGTGAGTACTGAGTACCCCGACGAGTGGGCATGCAAACACACCGACTAGAGCAAAACACACTAATGCAAAATGATGCGCCTAGACTTAACCAAAACTCGGTACGCGGCGGAGATAATCGACCCGAAGGTCACTCGCACAAGTGTGCGGCCTTCCCGATAGGCGTAACCTAACGGTCGGACAACACCTTTCTATATACCGAATAAAGGGATGTATGCGAAAAGACACTCTTTTTTGTGTTTTAAAACAATGATGACCCTAAACACGACTTAGACCGACTGATGACTAGACGTAAATGACACTCTTTTTTTTTTTGACACCCTAGACTCAACTCGCTCTGATACCAAATTGATGCGGGACGGGACCATGGACACGATAAGCTAGCGGTCGTCCCTTAGCGAGGGAAGCGTCGGATGTGCGCGGTTGAACAACCGGCAGTGAGCTAGGGTGGTCGGCTCTCAATTGTGCCCGGATCGGGTCACGGGACGGTCACTCTCTCACTCGCAACAGTGATATGATAAATTAAAAGCGAGCTAGGTAACCCTACACATGCTCTCTAGCAGCGGCATAAACAAGCATATATAGAAATAAGCGGAATGCCAAGCAAGGAGCGAATACGATACCTCCACGCGCTCGGCGTGGCGAAGATGGCACCCGGCCGAAACTCGTACTCCCGGGAACTTAATACATTAAGATTACAGCAATACAAGTAAGCCCACTCCACGCAGGGAGGTAACGGGCGACACAAGGGGGCCCGGGAGGACCAATTCCGGGTTGACGGGCGGTTTCCGGGCACGGCTTCGGCTTCGCGCGTACTCGTGCTAGTGGGGCCCACGTGTGGACCGGAGGGGTCGTGTGGGACCTGATGCCTCCTCTGGTGTGGGTACACTTGGGAAGCGCTCCCCTAGGATGGCGAGTTGCTGGAACGACCGCCGGACGCCGGGCGGCCCTCGGACGACGCTCGCGGGAGACCGGCCACAAGTCTGCACTTGCTGTCTTCTCGCGCGCTGTCCGGCGAGATCGGCTGCTGTGATCAACCCCGTCGTCGGAATACAACGAGCTCAGCGCCGTTGGAAAGAGGACTCCAAATACTTCGACGTAGGGGCCTTCAGAAAAAATAATCAGATACGTATATCTGACTTATGGAATTTACACCCTTGCTGTAAACAGGCCAGAACTGCAGGGGCAGGTTCTGACTTCTCTGAAAATCACCGTTGACCGGTGGGAGGACCTTGGAATATGGAGATGAGTTCTTCAGAAAAGTTGAAGATCTCTGAGATAGAAAACCGGGAATATTTTTGGTTTTTGATTTGGATAGGAAATGGATTTTATGGGATTTTTTGAGTGGACCTGGGTCGGATCTGGGACACTGTGGAAAAATTGCTCACAGGAACTGGTACGAATTTTGAAAAATACCTAGAGACCTTATCAAAAATTAATAAAATTCATGGTGGTAGACATATGTGGACAGAAGTCTCAGTAATGTTTAGAGCCCCAACAAAATTCAAAACATGGGTCGAACAAGGTAGACTCAGAACTGATGAACAGTAGACAGAACCTGGACAGAACTGAAATCTGAACTTGGACGAAATTCTAAAAATATCTAAAGGACGAATTTTTGAATGAAATTTTTTGTGGAGGTAAGGGTTCAAGAGGGGAACCAACCCTGAAAATTGGAGCTTCAGAAGACGAGGGAAGAGAGAGAGACAATTCGGAGAAGAGAGGTCTATCCAGAGTGGACAGAAAACCGAATTCGTTGGTGAAGACGCGTCGGCGGCGGGACGGCGGCGGCGGCGATCACCGGAGCTGCTTCAGAAGTTGGAGGGGATCAAGGGGGAGGGGATTACACTCTAGAAATGGGCTGCAGGTGGAAGAACACCAGGGAGAGAGGGGAGAGGGGCGCAAGATCCAAGGAGGCAAATGCTCATTTCTTCTTCATTCATTCTTTCCATAAGAAAATACAAGTATTTATATGAAAGGGTTCTAATCTAATATGAGCCCTTGGATCAAGGGTTGAAGAATGGAGGGTTGAGATGTGGTGTGAACACCACATTAAACCCAAATAAACTAATAGGTCCGCCCCCCCCTTAAAGAGGACAATTTGGAATTGTCTTCTTTATTTAATTCATGGTCCAAGTCCAAATTTGGACCATGGACCAACCACCTTGGACCCAAGAGTCCATGTGGACCAATAAGGAGGAGGGAGGGGGCCCCTGCAGGGCCTACAAGCATGTTTGCAAAGAAACCCAATGGCCTTTTGCAAATAAACCTACTAAGACCTACTATTGTGTACGCATATATCACAAGGGCGTACATACAAATACAAAAGGACATAAATGCAAACACAAAGTGAGCTGGTTGTCGCTGATGTCCCCATCAGTAATCTTATAGCCGATGCCCTCAGTCGAAAGCCAAGAGCGTTAATAGCCAATTGTATGATTCAGGAGTGGAAGTTGTTGGAACAATTCTCCAGGCTTAACGTAAGCATGGATAATGAGAACAAGTGTGTTACACTATCACATATGAGGATACAACCCAATTTACTCTCTGAAATACAAGGTCTTCAAGACAACGACCCAGTATTAGTGAAAATCAAGGGCAGGATAGAAGGGCAATCAGATTTCAAACTAGCAACAGATGGAAGACTATTATTCAGAGAGAGAACTTGTGTACAAGATTGTGCAGAACTAAAGAAGAAGATATTAGAAGAAGCCCACAGATCAAGGTACACGATTCATCCTGGATCTACCAAGATGTACCAAGACTTGAAGCGGACATTTTGGTGTCCTAACCTGAAAAGAGAGGTAGCAGACTTCGTGCCTCGTTGTTTCACTTGCCACCAAGTTAAGACAGAACACCAAAAACATGCAGATAAGCTTCATCCTCTGGATATTCCCAAGTGGAAGTGGGAGGATATCGATATGGACTTCATAATGGGTCTGTCTAAATCTAAAGGAGGACATGATGGAATTTGGGTCATTATAGACCGATTGACCAAGTCGGCACATTTCTTGCCAATCAAGAGTCGATGGTCAATTAACGTTCTTGCTGCACTGTACATCAAGGAGATAGTCAGCCTTCATGGAGTTCCTATTTCAATCGTGTCTGACCGAGGCCCTCGTTTTACTTCTCATTTTTGGAAGGGTCTACAACATTCGTTGGGGACAAGACTCAACTTTAGTACAACCTTTCATCCTCAGATGGATGGTCAAACCGAGAGAACAAATCAGGTAGTTGAAGATATGCTCAGAGCTTGCATCATTGATTTTGGTGGAAGCTGGCATGATCACTTGCCTTTGGTCGAGTTTGCATACAACAATAGCTACCAGGTAAGTATACAGATAGCACCTTTCGAAACCTTATACGGAAGGAGTTGTCGATCACCTTTGTGCTGGGATGAAGTTGGCGAGAAACAACTACTAGGCCGAGACATGGTCAGAGATACTTCCGAGAGGATCCAACTGATTAGAGAGAGACTTCAAGTAGCTCAATCTAGACAAAAGGCTTATGCCGATACCCGAAGGAGAGATCTCGAATTCTAAGTCGGAGATCATGTATTCTTAAAATTTTCTCTAGGCCGAGGAATCAGAAGATTTGGTGTTAAGGGTAAGCTTACACCAAGGTACATAGGACCTTTTGAGATTTTAGAAAGAGTTGGCGAGGTTGCCTACCATATTGCCTTGCCTCCTCAATTGTCCGACGTCCATAATGTTTTCCACATATCCATGTTAAAGAAATATGTGCACGATCCATCACATGTCATAGATCATGGAGACCTGGTGATACAAAAGGATCTCACTTATGAACAAAAACCCATGAAGATCTTTGATCACGAGGTACGTGCATTAAGGAACAAGACAATTCCCATGGTCAAGGTTCCTTGGAACAAATGCTCGGAACAAGAAGCCACGTGGGAGACCGAGGAATCCATGAAGAAGAGATTTCCCAACTTATTTACAAACGGTATGTACTCTGCACCCTCCACGTCTATATACCATTGAATTTGGGGACCAAATTCTTTTTAAGTGGGGGAGGGTGTACCAACCCAGGTGAATTAAAGGAATAAAATCCTAAATGGATTAAAAAGTAAACCAATGTTCAAGGCCCAACCCATATATATACTTAAACCCACATATATATATTTATATCAAATGGGCCTTACACTTAAACCATATAACAAATGGGCCAAAGAAGAAGGACGCCTGCTCTTAGGGCGCCATTTCATAAATTGAAGACTCCTCTTAGGGCACTAATTGATGAATTGAAGACCCCGCATGAGGGCGCCAATTACATGAAGGGCGCCCCGATCTTGGGCGCTAATTACATGAAGGCGCCGCTCCTCTAGGCGCTATTTCCTTGCAGTAGGAAAATTGGTAAGTCGACTGTAGTGTTTGGTTCGAACTGGGAAGCTAACTGCTACTCGGGATAGTATTAATCTAGAAAGGTTGGATACGTGGAAAGTTTAAATACTAGTAGGATTCCTTCCATGAAAACTTTGATCCCAATCGAACTGTTAAACCCCAATTAGGATTCTCTACTCTATAAATACCCTGTAACTAGCAACAAGCTCCGGTTACTGCTATTTGTGCGATCCCTTGCCGCTGCGAGAGGAACTAGTTGCTCCCCTTCATCCCGACGTCAACCTACGTACTACTTCACCGAGCAAAGGAGAAGGAAGCCTTCTACTTCTTTTGTTCAAGTGTTGCTGTGTCAAAGCTTTAAGTTTCTTCATTTGAAGATTTCTTTTGAAGATAAGAAGAAAGCAGGAACCTTTCTTACCTCTTCTTCATCCCTAAGGCTGCCAAGGAGTTGCTGCTCTTTCTCTTGCTGCTGTTGCTGTCACTCCTTCTACCCAGTTCTCTGTTGTAAATAGAGTATCGTTTCTGGGGTTATTCTTGTTACTGATCTTCAATCTCTTCATGACTCTCTCATCCAAATCACTACAAGGTAGGTGTTCTCAAGTACAAGCCCAATCTAATAAATATCAGATCATGATCATGCATATAGGTCTGTTAGATTGTTCCCATAAGGTTTTTTGTATTGTTTGTGAGTTTCAGTAAGAGGTGCCTCCCACTAGGGCACTATTTCATTTAACGACTGTGTAAATAATCGTTATTCCTTCAGTAATTTAATAACCACACATGTTCAAAGGTTAATAACTGAGAGCCATGATATCTTATCTAATACATGAGTATACTGCTAGATTCCTGCTATTTTTCTCTACCTGTCCATGTACTTGTTCCTACGAAATTATTTTTAATTGAAAAGTGCTACTATTCATGACCAAATACAATAACCTATCACTATTCTATATAGTGCCCCTGACCTGGGTGCTATATTCCTAGAAGGTGGCAACAGCAAGGGCGTTGTATTCCTAGAAGGTGGCAGCAGCCAAGGCGACATTCACCTAATTTCTGGAAATTTGATACGTGTACATATCTTGATATATATAGCGAGTCTTCATTTAATGAAATAGTGACCCAATCTAGGGCGCTATTTAATGAAATAGAGACTTGACCCCAGGTGCTATTTTACCTGATTTCTGATTTTCGTGGTTTTCTGTAACCCTTGATAGTGGGTTATGTATATAGGCACTATATTCCATTCTGTGAGTATAGTCCCATGTTTCACGATGTTTTATCGATTACCCCTCAACTCTTGGTGACATACGAGTCCTCCGTTGGACATTCCGTTCCTTCGGACTGGTAAGTTAGTCATTGGGACCTCCGTAAGACTCCTCGTAGTCTTGGATTCCCTCAAGTCCGATTGAACAGGTTGTACCACTAAAACCTATAACACTTTTTGATTGCCATTTCACTCTAAGGAAACTTGGTAACCCGGCCCTCATGGTATGCTAGTTGGATACCTTAAGAATGTTTCTAAAATTAATGGAATGGAAACCATACCATTGCCATCACTCAAAGATTTAGTGTCCTACATGTGGACACTAGTTGTTCTTACCTTATCATGTACAAAGGGCGAGCAATCATGAGAATATGAGTGCTTATTCTTGTTCACTTGGCACCCACTAGGGAGTCAAATCCACCCAGTTTCTATGAGTATCGTGATTGTACCGACTTGACCATAGTATGTCACAACTTAAAAGTTCTATCCTAGTGATTCTACTTCCATGAGATCTACCTTATATTCCTACAAAGGTTCATTCCGTTGAAATTCAATGTTGTCTATAACTAAAGTTGATGTCGAAATACATGACCAATGCTTGCACATATAAGGGCCCGATCTGGTCCTGGGAGGAGCACCCGAAAGTACTTGTGCCCATGGGAGCTAATATTGATCACGGTGTGACATTGCACCGAAGTACTCGTCGTTCTAGATAAATGGCATTCCATAAACTCTTGTACTTATACTTGACTTGACGTGACATAACATACGTGGCCCGAAAGGGTATTTACTTGCTTGCTTGAAACATGATAGCCAATTCTGGACATGACTTGATTAACATACATGCTTGTTCTTCATGATATAGTTTTCATGAAATCTTGAAAATTCTTGCTAGTCCATGCTATTATTCCTTGCTATACACTCTCTCTACTGTCGTTTCACGTGAACATGCATAGCTATACTTGCATTCATGCAATATGTAATTTACTTAAAGCAAGCTAGCACTTGAGATATAATTCCTACTGGGCGTTCGCTCACCAAGTGTTTTCTCCTATTTTTCAGGTAATTCCGATGACGAGACTCATTCGGATGGGGATGGACAAGAGTGAAGAGTTTAGAGCCATTCCAATCATCAAGCGTTATGTAGTCCTATATTTTCTATTTTCTTGAGTCATTCATTGTACTTTTACTATTTTGAGTCTTAGTGCTTTTTGTTAAGAATTGTAATAGAAATACTTTAAGGTTTATGATTAATAAAGGACTTGGTTATCATTACTTGTGCGCGCTCTGTCTATATGTGACGAATACACCTACGCTCTGATTGACATGATTGATATAAACTCATCACGCATCTCCGGACTCCTTCCGCGCTCGAGGCGTGACATGGGCAATACAGCTTCGCCACCACTACCTAACAGCTTGATCCGCTGGGCCTTACAGCTTAGCCTCCGCTGATACACAGCTTATAAGAAGTATGAAAAATGAAAACAAGAAACCAAGAAGTTCAACATCGGAAAGCTGACAATAAAAGTAAATCAAAATACTCACGTAGGAGCGATGTGCCTTAGATCTGATCCAAAGGACACAGTGGAAACAGATCTTCAGAATCTACAAATTCCTCTCGACGCGCTTTCTCTCTTTCTTCCTCTCTGCTCACTTTCTCTTTTCTCTCTAATCTCTCCCTGAAACTACGATACTCTACTTTCTTGATTCTTAGATCTTCACTCTTTCCTTTTTAGCTGCTCTCTTTTTCTTCTTCTTCTTCAAGATTCCTCTCTTCGAAAGGCTTCTTAGATCCCCCTTTTTCTTGTACTTGTTCTCCCTGTCGATCTGAGGAATCTGGCCTCAATTTATAGGCCACAAAAGATTTAGCGCATGGAACACATGTTTCCCGCCCAGAAATTCCAACAAGAGTGCGCTGATTGAAGTGCACGTGTTAGATGCTGAAGATGTGTTGTCCACGTGGCTAAGTCTCTAGTCCAGACTAGCCTTGGGTCACGTGCTGATAATTTAAGAGCTTAAGTCACGCGATCATCTGAGTGTGAGCCTTCCAGCCGTTTATGTTAGAATCTGGGTCCACAGTGACTTGATCCTGCCAATCAGAATAGAGGCGTTTAGTCGAACACTTTGTGAGCTGAAGTTCATAGGAACATTTATATGCACAGACTTATTATATGAATGAGACAAAACGTGCACCGACTAGGGACATGCATAGACTTGAATGCACAGACCTTTTACATGCATTAGGCAGACGTGCACTGACCTTTATATGCATAAGACAAAGAGGTGTACCGACCCTTACATGCGTAAGATAAAACATGCACCGACCCTAATATGCAAGATGCAAATGGAGCACTGACTTTTGTATGCGTATGATAAAACGTGCACCGACCTTCTATGCATTTCTACAGAACCATGCACCGACTATGTATGCATTCATAAGGAGTGCACCAACTTTTGTATGCATGAGACAAAATGTGCACCGACCCTTTGCATGCGTATAGCAAAAGATGCACCGACCTATATATGCTCGATGCAAAGGTTGCACTGACCTTTATACACTTAAGGTAAAACATGCACCGACCTTGTGTGCATCTCTTCAAAGGCGTGCACTAACCTGCATGTTGATCGATCAGAATGTGCACGGACCTGATATGCATAAGATGGTAGAAATGCACTGACTTTGTATGTCTTAATAGAAAAGTGCACTGACCTATATGTTGTCCTTAGACACGCAAAATATGCACTGACCTATATGCTGACCTTACATGCAGACTCACAAGGTATGCACCGACCTATATGTATGCATAAACAAAAATGTGCACTGACTTCATACGTCATGAAGCAAGATGTGCTTTGACCTCAATATGCACAACACAGAAAGTGCATCGACCTTGGTGATGACCGACACAAATGAGATTTGATTGTGGTATTTATGCATTTCAGTCTTAACATGATTCATAGAATGTCATTATCAAAATCAGGGTTCCAACAATCTCCCCCTTTTTGATGATGACAACTATGAGTCATGTATGATTAAAAAAGACAATGAATTAAACAATCATTCTTCATACACTCATTCAATTTTTAGCACTCAATTAAGTGATCACAAGTTTTTAATGACATTCACATAATTCATTGATTGACATGCATGGCAAGAGCAACATTCAAAACAAATATGTATGCAGTATGCAGTATGCAGTACTAACATTTCTGTGTAAAATAAGAAAAGGCAAACTGATGTTTAATTGAGTGGCTCATCACACAAGAGATTTATACATAGAAATTCACAAATTTGACATTCTCATTCAAATCTATTAACCATTACACAAATCTCTTCTATACCAAAATCAGTCAGCAAAAGATAGATCATCAGCAAAAGACAGACCATCAACATCTCCTTCTCCCCAGACCAAGAGCTGTTATACATGACCGTCAAAAATTCTCCCCCTTTGTCATTATCAAAAAAAATAGGAGGACTCTTAGGTATCGTCAAGACTTGTTCGGCTGGAACTGGTATCTCTTAAGCTTCCCCTTCCCCTGGGTGGTGTGCTGCTAGAACTACCTCGCAGAGGTATTGCCCGTGGAAATGGTATTCTATCTACTTTAGTTCCGAGGGTTGCAAGTTTGGCCATCACTTTCTGGTCATTTTGCTGAACTAGGGCATTAAGCTCTTTGACATTAGATGTCATGTCTACAAACCAGTTCTGCATCATGCTGCACATGTTTTCTATTTGGGAGGTCTGTTTGTTGTGAATATCAGCCATAAATGTGGAAGAACTGGTGGCCTGTTCAGTGACAACATTTTTGAAACTTTTAGCTAACATCTGAACTTGTGCAAGAACTACATTCAGTTTCTCATAGGTATTGCCAAGTTGTATCATGCTTCCATGTACTTCACCAGAAATAGCATTAATTCTCTTAGTCAGAGCCTCATGTTCTTGTCTGAGCAGAGTCACTTGAAGTTTCACATGTTCTAATTCTATCTTGATGTCAGAGGAATGGACAAGAGTCTGAGTAAGTTTTATAAAGGACGTATTCTGAGTATCTTGCAGTTTGCCCAAAATTTCTCCTGCCTTCTAACATACTACCAGTACGGAGTCCAAAACACCATGCAATTTCATATCTGACTTGTGCTTATCATATACAAACTTCATCCACTGACTGTCTATAGTCTATTCCACATGTAGCATTCTGGCATCAAGTCTCTGAATAGTTGATTGTAGGTGCATGAACTGTGCATTCATTGTTCTTCCTTGATTCATGATAAGGTTTACCAATGTGGTAAACATTTTTGTAATCTGTGGTCCTGAGCTTGGTCCAGCAGAGCTAGATTCTTGAAATTCTGGAGGTATGAATGGTTCTTCAGGAGAGTAAGGAGGTTGTATTCCAAATAAAGTTATAGGTCTTTGATGAGGTCCATAGAAGGGAGTAGGGCCTAGAAATTGTTCCTGTGAAGCTACTACCTCAGCTTCTTGGACTTCCTGGGGTTGCTCTTCCTGAACTTCTTCCATTCTTTGCTCTTCCTGAAGATCTCTCTCTCTCTTTGATGTTCAATTCTCTGTTCAGGCTGATCAGCTACTCCTTGTTGCTGAGGCTGCTGTCAAAAATGATCAAAAAGCTCATCAATGTGCTGATCTAGTTGTTGCATTATTTGCTCATCAGTTAAGTTCAGTTCATGAATTTCTTGTTCCAACTGTAAATTTCTAAGTTGCTGCACTGCAGGAACTTCTCCTGTCTCTACTTCCATTTGCTACCCTTCATGAACTTCTTCATCAAATACCTCTATTTCATCAACATCATGTACCTACTGATCAGGTACCTATTCATCTTTTGGAGGCTGATCCTCCCCCTGACAATGTACTTCCATATGAAGTTGTTCTGACTGACCTTCACCTTATGGCTGCAGGGACTATTCAGCAATGATACCTTGTACATCTGCTGGTTGTTGTTCTGTTTGTTGTTCAGCTTGAAGCTGACCCTTTGTCACTGTTGGGACGTCTTTTACAGCTTGTCCCTTTACTTGACTGACCGAAGGTGGCTTTAACTTCATGAATTTATTGATGAAGTCCATATTGTAGACATTTACTTTGGGTATTTCCTTTGAAGTCTCATTCTCTAAAGAAATGTCGACTTTCTTGAAGATAGCAGTCAAGTGGGCTGCATAGGGTAAGTTTCTCCTGGACTCTTTACAGGTACCCATAATCTGAATTATTATCTCTGGTAGACATATCCTGATCCTTTTGAGCAAACAGAAGAGAATGAATCTCTGAGACTCAGTTAGTCTCCCTCTTCCTCCAACTTGTGAGGTTATCATGGTGGTAAGAATGTGGTGCAATAACCTCTTTAGAGGGGAAAACTTATTTGCATTGAACTGAGCCAATTTGTTTTCTTCTTGTCTTTGGGATTACTAGGCAAATCCGTGATAGTAAAATATGCATGATGAAGATTATACATAAATTCTCCTTCGACTTCCCCATCTTCTGGAATTCTAAAGATTTTGTGAAGAAATTGTCTAGATATTTCACTCTTGCTCCCCTTAACAAGAGTTAAAATTTTTGACTTTTCTGGATCATATTTCAGATTATTGTAGAACTCTGCAACTAGTCTAGGGTAATAAACTCTATGTTTACCCAAAAATTTCTTCCATTTTTGAAAACTAAACAACTCTAACAGTTCAGGAAATTTTGAAAGCATAGATTGGTCATCGAAGTCCATATACCGTGGAAACATAATCTTGCCTGCTTCCAAAATTATCTCAGCTTGCATTGAAGACCTAGCGGGAATACCTTTTTCTTCAGATTCATCGTGAGTGGTTTCTGTAGCGAGTGTCCGGTGTCGCTTGGAGGACGTCCCCTCTACCTTTTCTTTTCCTTTTCTTTTCTCCTCTTGTGGGACCTCTGCACCTCTTGCTAACACAGTTTCCTCTGGTTGTGGCTCCTTCATTGCCTTCCTCTTCCCTTTGCTCTCGGCGGCCGGAGACGACATGGTAGAGGTGGTGAAGAGTGGAAGACGGAGAGTGGTAGACGACATGGTAGAGGCCAAGCTTGCGGTCTGGAACGGAATCCCTCTGGAACGAGATAGCCCGAGGGAAGGAATCGTGAATGCGGGAAAGAGCTTCGACTTGAATGAGGAGGGTATGTTAGACAAAGTAAGTAGGGTTGAGTATTTTATATGAGATATTGCCGAATCTACCAATTTCAATAGTTAATACCCAGAATACCCTTTACTTTAAAGAAAATGCCTTTCTACGCATTTATGTGATTTCTGGCATATGGGATTATATCTTATAGTATGAATCTTCACAAATTATTCCTATGAAGCAAAATCAATGGAAATAAAATAGTTTTATCAAGGACACTGCCCAATCATAGAAATCATTAATCTTACTAGCCATTGTCATTAGCCAAACCTGATTTAAAATCTATTTTATATTGAACATAAAACAGTTTTAGTTTACTGAAAAGACCTCAGAGTCAACTATATTTTCCATTGATCTTTTATAATTTTTAATTGAGCATTCCAGTCTTACCACACCTTTTTACTCAAGGAGACATGCTGATCAAACACCAAAATCCCTAGTTACTCAGTGCAGTTTACCTTTATGCTTCATATTTTGAATAGAGATAGCATTTATTATCATGACTTGACCTCTGAATTTCTTTGAAACAGATGGTCAGTTTCTCAAATGATATGCCATTGCTCTGCCTTTTTCATTTTTCATTTAATGGCGTATTCTCTGGTCTTTTAACAAAATTTTCTCAAAATATGGCTTAAGGACCATATAAACACCAGATTTTCTACCAGATTGACTTATTACTAATGACTTTCAGATTTTTAGACAATCTTCTGAGCAGTTCTAATTTAGACTATTTTAAGACCATTGAAGACTCATTCAAGGATCATTGTGAGTATTTTAAGATAAGAATTAATCTTCATAAATAGAAAATCATACTTCAGTTAAGATCAGTAATTTTGTTCTTAGTTCAGAGTGATCTTAGTAGTTAACTGTTGAAGATTAGTAAAGGTGACAGATTTCAGATTTTACTCCTCCTGACTACCACACTCTATGAACTTATTATGAAGAATAGATGAGAGCATGGATGTGGATAGATCAAAGATAAGACGAGCAAGAAGCTATGAATGAAGGCCACACAAGAGCAAGGTTCAGACTTAGGGCCAATTTACAAATACCCAAAGACTTAGCCTTAAAGGTCTAGCGACAAACTAACAGCCTTCTATATAATCTAGCAGCTCTCAACCTTCAGCTTGTAGAAAAGTCAGTGTTTCCAAAAGAGCATTTCCCCAACTGCTGACTTGTTATCTTAGACATGACTTGAACTGATTCCAAAGAGGATATCTCAGTAGCAGCACTTTACTACTCATATGGCAAATTTAGCCCACTATCCAAGCAGCAATTCAGCAATAACCAACCGCTCAAATATAGACAGTCCAGCTCCAAAACATTATACATACAATCTCAAATGAACTCAGCTCCCCCTCAAAATGTGCAGAGATTTCAACCAAACATCACTTATTTTTCTTAAAGTACACAGAGATGCAAGAACTAAATGCACATTACAGATTTAAACTACATGCAATGACAAGACCCTTGGTGCTAGGTGAAGGTCTAGCCTCTACACATGGCGTGGGTTTCCAGACAGAAGAAATCTGCCCTTCTCCTAACTTCCATTTGATATACCAAGGAGTCATGCAGACCTATGCATCTACTCATGAACATGAACAACTAACTACAGCATGAAAAATTCTTATGTGGGTTATGCATATGGCAGATGATCAGGAATCAATCATTTCAATGCAACATCAATCAGAAGCATTTATTGATGAGATAACATTCATCAACTATAGAAGAATCATTCTGACCAATCATTCAAAAACTCAGAGAAGAATTGATCATGCCATAAAATAAGCAAAACAAGAAAGGGTAAGAATGGGGTTTAACTGACCTTTATGTGTCTTGAGTTTTTATTTAACCCCTTTTATTTCGTCCATCAAGGCACACCTGCAAGACAAGATTACCTTGCATATCTAGGAACCCAAGAACTCTTGGGTCCTGTCAGATGAGTAACACCTCTAGCAGGTGTACTCCAAGCATTCAGATAATCAAATTTCATGATTGAACAATTATTCATTACTGATGGAGGCATCACCCACGATTCCCTTTGGCTCGGGTCCACTTCTTCACATTCGGGAGCTAGTTGAGTTTGGGCCTCACTCTATTAAGGCCCCTTATCCATTTAGTAGCTTTCCTTTGTGTCATTTTGATGTATTTTCATTTTATTTGAGTCATTTCCCTAGGTCTAGCACTTATTCTCCTATGTTTTTGTATCATCATGCTGTCTAATGAGGCTATTGGGCCCAATTCGTTGGGCTAGGCCCATTGGTGCCCCCACCCCCTTGGTTATTTGTAGTTGTTTATTTTGTCAGGGACTTATTGTAAAGAGTGGGTTGCCTATAAATAGGACCCCACTCCCCCTCATTTGAAGTTAATGAATGAATGAGTTAAAATTGCCATTTGAGTTCAAATTGGAGTGATTCTTCTAGTTTTTGGGTGAGAGACCCTAGGGGAGAGATTCCCCACCTATTCCCCTCTTAATCTCTCTATTTCACCCCTCTTTCTCTCTCCTCCAACCCCCATTTCAAATTTTCTTCTCTCTCCTCCCCTTCCCAACCACCTCCACTAGCTACCCACCTCATTCAATACCCCTCCACTTCCCCAAGTTGCCATTACTCCACTCCCATTGTCCCAAGGAGGCATCTCCCACTTTCCAACACAATCCCACCCATTCCCACACAATCTCCCCTAGTTCCCACACAATCCCCCACTCCCAAGACCATTTCAAATTTGAAATCCATCTCCCCCCACTTCTTTTGGCCACCCCCCCCTCTCTCCCCCATAGCTAGGTCCGCCCCCTCCTCTATTCTCCACTCCACCTCTCACACCATCTCCTCACCCTACCCTAACTGCAACCTGCGACCCCAGCCCTCTTCCTCCTCACTCCCCATCACCATTAGCCCCCTCCATCACCCCACAAGAACCCCCCTTCACCATTAGGCCGCCCTACATCAACCCTCCACCAAAAGAAGCCCCTCTCCCTCTCCTTTCAATTTCAGGTTGTTGCAGTGCAGGCCTGCAGATCCGCACCGAGTTGCAGCATCGTCCACGTCTTCATCTTGGAGCTTCTGGGGGCGTGGCCTACATCACTGGAAAGGCCCCTCTGTCTTCTTCGCAGGCGAGGTGGAACCAACTTGTTCTGAGGTCGGGGCCAGCCGTAGGAGCCGTTCTTCCACGATTGCGCAGAGAGGTCTTCATCCTGGACCAGAACCAGAAAGATCATTGTGCCACGACGTACCCCAGCGGATTCAGGCTGAAGCCCCTTCATCAAAGTTCTCCCCCTGCCAGTCCTCTTCCAAGATCAAGAAACAGAACCTCGTTCGGCCGCCAGAGGAAGGAGTTACAAATTTTCTCCCCCGAGCTCTCCAGTCCTGTCTTCTGCAGTCTTCTCCGACCAGTGCCCACTCTTCAGGGTACACCGACCGCTCTCGACCTCTGATTGCAGCCCCGTCACCTTCTGCTGAAACCTGCTTCGACCACGAAGACGTCGCCGCCAGTTTCGTGCTGTTCGGAGCTCAGGAGTCCAAACGGTGATCTCTGCAACCTGCTGTTCCAGTACAGGCAGAGCCTGCGGCCAGACAGAGAGGTCTCTTCCCAGCTGCTGGTGCTGCTACCTCCGACCCACTGAGCATCCCCAAAAATTCTGGAGTCAACCTCTTCAAGTCAGGAAGCTTTAGGAGGTGGTCTCGCTCAATTTGGAGTCCGGACGAGTCCGTGGCGACCACAACATCATCACCCTGTCCTGTAGGCCAGAACAAGGCTCATATCGCGCCGGACGCCACTTAGTGATTGAGAGCTTTTCTCCCCTCCCCGCTTGGCCGGCTGAAGGCCCCACCCTGCGTGGTGGTAGTTTCGGTTGTAACACTTTAACCCCACCCCAAGATCCCCCTCCTGCGTGAGGTGTAGTTTTATACTTCTTTGGGCAGGTCAAGCGACACCGCCGCGGCGTGTGGGGAACCACCGCCTCCCCGCTCGCCCTCGTCTCCGACCGGGACCGGTTTCTTCAAACCGGTCGAGTAAGTGTCTCATCCTTGCTCAATAGTGTTGCTCTTTCAATATTTGCTTCATGCGCCACTGAATTTGTGAGGGAGCGCCCGGTCCTCAAGTCCATGACTTAGAGTGACCGCCGTGGGGTAGTGTGAAACCGGTGCCTTTGCGCACTTTGTCGGCCCCAATTGAATTGGGCATCCAACCTTTGGGAGTCAAACCTTGGCCTTGCTTGCCCTCTACCAGCAAGGTCCCATCCCCATACTTCACACTTGGCATCGCCAAGTCACTCCGAGTATAGAGTGCGACGGGAGAGCGGTGGCCCATTAAGGCCCATTTGAATGCTATGTGTGAATGCTTACTTAAGTCCGAGGTTGTGTCACATCAATTGGTATCAGAGCCAAGTTCTTTACTTGTCTCTATCAAGTCTAAGTCCTAGGTCCTTTGCATTGTGTGTCCAACCACTTTGGCCCTTTGTCTTGCCTGTCCACCCGTAGTGGTGCTAGCTATCAACCCGATTCATCATCTTCGGCTCCACCAATGGATCCCAATCCTCACCAACTCAACCAAGATGTTCCTAGGGAGGAACCCCAAGGCCACATGGATAGGGTAGATGCTGCCCTCACAACCATCCTTGCCCAACTAGAGTCCCTTACCAACCGAATTGCTCGGTTAGAAGACCAAGGGTTCCGCCCAAGGAACAATGAGCCTAGAATTCCCCCTCCGCATGATGAGCCTCATAGGGAAGACCCTCACCCAAGGATCAATGAGCCAAGAGCCCCTCCACCACATGGTGAGTTCCATAGGAATGGTTTTCCCCAAAGGAACCAAGGCCCAAGAGTCCACCCCCCACATGTAGAGCCTTATAGGGATGAGTTCCACCCAAGGAACAACGGCCCAAGAGCCCATCACCCACATGCTGAATTTTATAGGGAGGATATGGACTATGACCACTATTATGACTATGAGAGGCCTCGCCCCCATCAAAACCATGACCGGCGTCCACGGGATGATCCGGATGACCCCCTTTTAAGGATGATCAAGGTGGAGGCCCCAAATTTTGATGGTTCACATGAACCTAGTGTTTACCTAGAATGGGAGACCGCCATGGACCAATACTTTGAATGGTACCTCATGTCCGACCCAAGGAAAGTTAGATTGGCTAAGATGCATCTCACTAAGTTGGCCAAAACTTATTGGCTAAACCAAGAGGGTCTAAGACGGGTTAGGCGGGAAGAGCCTATTGACACTTGGGCGGATATGAAAAACCAACTTAGGAACAAATACCTCCCCCGAACCTACCACCAAATGCTCCTAGATGAATGGCAAAACCTCACCCAAGAAGGGAAGACCGTGGTAGAGTACATTGAAAATTTTGACTCCTATCTTTTAAAGTGTGGAGTCCATGAGGGTCCGAACGTCACCTTATCCCGCTTTAGGAATGGGCTTCAAAGCCACATCAAGAGGGAACTATTCATGAGAGACGTTGACAACCTTGAGCTAGCTTACCAAGTAGCTAGAGATGTGGAAAGGTTTTCTAGGAGTTCCCGATTTATCACTCCCCGACCAACCGATCCCAAAAACTTGGGACCACGTCCCATTCCACCCACTCCCATGAGAGCTCCTAGCCCAAGTGGGAATGCCCCTTTAAGGTCCTACAATCCTCCCCCACCCATCACTCCAAACAAGCCCGCTCCTAGTCATCCTATCCCACGGAAGGATGACAACCCCAAAGGACCAAGTGTAGGAGCCACCCCGGGAAGAGGGCGCCAACAATGCTATAGGTGTCAAGGGTTTGGTCATTTTGCGGGACAATGTCCATCTAAGGGGTTATCTAGTTTGCTTATTGAGGAAGAAGTTCAACCCCAAAAGGAACAAGAAAATGACGTTGAGGAACATGAAGCCTCACTAGATTGGGAAGAGGAGTATGAAGCCCAATATCTAGAGTCGGGTCTAGATCACTCCACTCCTTCAAACAACTCCCATCTAGGAGTCATTAGGTGCATCCTCACCCAACCTCAAGAAGAGGATTGGCGTCGGACCTCAATCTTCCACACCTTTATCAAGATAGAGAACCATGTGAGGAAAGTGATCTTGGATAGTGGTAGTTGTGTTAATGCCGTGTCACCCGACACCGTCAAGCTCCTTGGGCTTACTCTCACTCCCCACCCAAGTCCATACCGGGTCTCATGGATCAACAACAACTCCATCCCGGTCAACACCCAATGCCTAGTGCCTCTCACTTTCTCTTCCTACCATGGCCAAATATGGTGTGACGTCATACCCATGGAAGTGGGTAGCATCCTTTTAGGAAGACCTTGGCTCTATGATGTGGATGCCACCATTTTAGGGAGAAGCAACATATGCACCTTTGAGCATGAGGGTAAGACTATCCGTCTTAACCCCTCCCCACCTCGACCCATGCCCAAGAAGGACCCTCTCCCTCAAGGATCACACCCCACCACTCCACAAGTCTCGGGGAACTCCACCCCTCCAACCCAAGCCCTTATCCAAACCCCAAAACAAAGTAGAACCACGGGGTTGACCAAAGGTCTTCATCTCATCACTAGGAAAGAGCTTGAAGAGGAAATTGCTCAAGGGGTGCCATTGTGTGCGGTAGTCATATGCTTAGGGGAACCTAGCCCTTGTAACCCCCATCCCATAGAAATCCAACAACTTTTGGAAGAATTCCATGATGTGTTCCCGGAAGAGCTCCCGGACCAACTCCCTCCCATGCGTGATGTGCAACACGCAATCGATCTAGTACCGGGAGCCACCCTTCCAAACCTTCCACATTATCGCCTCAATCCCACGGAACATGCCGAACTTAGGAGGCAAATAGAGGAACTCATTAGGAAGGGCTTCATCCGCATTAGTAAGAGTCCATGTGCCGTCCCGGCCCTCCTTACCCCCAAGAAAGATGGATCATGGCGGATGTGTGTGGATAGCCGGGCCATTAACAAGATTACCGTCAAGTATAGGTTCCCCATCCCTAGGCTTGATGACATGTTGGATATGCTAGCCGGAGCCACCATCTTCTCTAAGATAGATCTCAAGAGTGGCTACCACCAAGTTAGGGTAAGGCCCGGGGATGAGTGGAAAACGGCCTTCAAGACCAAGGATGGTCTCTTTGAGTGGTTAGTCATGCCATTTGGGCTTTCTAATGCCCCAAGTACTTTCATGCGTCTTATGACGGAGGTACTTAGGCCTTTCATTGGGAATTTTCTAGTGGTATACTTTGATGATATTCTCATCTATAGCCAAACCCATGAGGCCCACCTTAACCACCTTAGGAAAGTTTGCACCGTCCTCTGGCAAGAAAGCCTATTTGCCAACCTAGGAAAGTGTCATTTCATGACCACTTCCATCACCTTCCTAGGATTTGTGGTGTCAACCAAAGGAGTCTCCATGGACCCCGACAAGGTCCAAGCTATTCTTGATTGGTCGGAGCCCCACACCCTTCATGAGGTTAGGAGTTTTCATGGGTTGGCCACATTCTATAGGAGATTCATTCGAGGGTTTAGCACTATCACCGGCCCAATAACTGATTGTCTCAAGAAGGGAACCTTTGTTTGGACCAAAGCCGCCTCTAAAGCCTTCCTTGAGCTTAAGGAAAAGTTGACCCAAGCCCCGGTCCTATGCCTTCCCGATTTCTCCAAAGTTTTTGAGGTCACTTGTGATGCATCCGGGACAGGGATAGGAGGGATTCTTAGTCAAGAGGGACACCCGGTCGCCTACTTTAGTGAGAAGCTATATGATGCTAGGACTAGATACTCCACCTATGACAAGGAGTTCTATGCCGTGGTCCAATCCCTCCGACACTGGAGACATTACTTGCTTCCCAAAGAGTTTGTCATCTTTTCCGACCATGAGGCCCTCAAATACCTCAATTCCCAACAGAAGTTGAATGCCCGACATGCCCGATGGGTTGAGTTCATCCAATCCTACACCTTTGTCATCAAACACAAGGCCGGGAGTGAGAATAAGGCCGCGGATGCCCTTAGTAGGAAGATGTCCTTGTTATCCACTATCCAAGTGGAAGTGATTGGTTTTGATAAGGTCAAGGACGAGTACCCTGGTTGCCCCGACTTTGGGCAAATCTATGCCAACTTGACCACTCATTCTAGCAAGGAGCATGAGGGATTTATTTTAGAGGATGGGTTCCTCTTCAAGGGGACAAGGCTTTGCATTCTCCGGACCTCTCTTCGAGATTTCTTGGTTTGGGAATTACATGCCGGAGGGTTAGCCGGTCATTTTGGGGTCCACAAAACCATTGCCTTAGTTGAGGGTCAATTTTATTGGCCGAGCCTCAAGAGAGATGTAGGCAAAATAGTGGGTCAATGTCGCACGTGTGCTTCGGCCAAGCAGGTGAAGTAAAACACCGGCCTATACACCCCACTTCCCATCCCCGACCGACCATGGCAAGATTTGAGCATGGACTTTGTGCTAGGCTTACCCAAGACCTCTAGGAAGCATGACTCCATCTATGTGGTGGTTGATAGATTTTCCAAAATGGCCCACTTCATCCCATGCTCCAAAACATCCGATGCCTCCCATGTAGCCCGATTATTCTTTGATGAGGTAGTCCGCCTCCATGGGCTGTCCAAGACCATAGTCTCCGACAGGGATGTCAAATTCACTAGCTATTTTTGGAAGACTCTTTGGCACATGATGGGTACCCTCCTCAAATTCTCCACTACCTACCACCCCCAAACGGATGGCCAAACTGAAGTGGTCAACCGGAGTCTAGGGAACCTCCTTAGGAGTCTTGTTGAGGATCGGCCAGGAAATTGGGATCTCATCTTACCACAGGCTGAGTTTGCATACAACAATTCAGTCAATAAGTCGATAGGGATGAGTCCATTTGAAGCCGTGCATGGGTACAAACCAAGAAAGCCATCCGACCTCATTCCCCTTCCCCAGCATGCTAGAGTGTCCATTTCTGCTGAGTCTTTTGCACAACATATTAGGGAATTGCATGAGGAAATTCGCAAGCACATTAGCATGAAAAATGAGGCTTATAAAAGGTTGGCCGACTCTCACCGGCGTCACTTAGAGTTCCAAGTGGGTGACTTTGTGATGGTAAGGACGGAGAGGCTCTCCCCAGGAGCCAACTCCAAGTTGAGGCCACGTGGGACTGGGCCCTTCCAGGTCTTGAGGCGCATTGGTGCGAATGCTTATGAGTTAGATCTCCCTGGGGATTATGGGGTAAGTCCTACATTCAATGTCGCCGACTTAGTGCCATACAAGGGCCCCACGGTGGGACCTAGTGAGGAGATTGAGCCTACTTCTTCCTTTGAGAGAGTACCCACCCGTGAGGAGAGTCCACTAGCCAAGAGAGCTCAGCGCAATCGCATTGAACGAATATTGGATGAGCAGGTCACTACCACCCGGAGCAAAGTATATGAGCGCTATCTCGTCAGGTGGAAGGATCGGCCTCCGTCGGAAGACTCATGGGTGAGTCGGGAGGACCTCCAGCGATTGGATCTGGACCTCCTCGAGCGGTACCTTAGTCGGATGGATCCTTACTCGACGGAGTCGAGCTCTTCGCGGCCCAGGGGATTTGATGGAGGCATCACCCACGATTCCCTTTGACTCGGGTCCACTTCTTCACATTCGGGAGCTGGTTGAGTTTGGGCCTCACTCTATTAAGGCCCCTTATCCATTTAGTAGCTTTCCTTTGTGTCATTTTGATGTATTTTCATTTTATTTGAGTCATTTCCCTAGGTCTAGCACTTATTCTCCTATGTTTTTGTATCATCATGCTGTCTAATGAGGCTATTGGGCCCAATTCGTTGGGCTAGGCCCATTGGTGCCCCCACCCCCTTGGTTATTTGTAGTTGTTTATTTTGTCAGGGACTTATTGTAAAGAGTGGGTTGCCTATAAATAGGACCCCACTCCCCCTCATTTGAAGTTAATGAATGAATGAGTTAAAATTGCCATTTGAGTTCAAATTGGAGTGATTCATCTAGTTTTTGGGTGAGAGACCCTAGGGGAGAGATTCCCCACCTATTCCCCTCTTAATCTCTCTATTTCACCCCTCTTTCTCTCTCCTCCAACACCAATTTCGAATTTTCTTCTCTCTCCTCCCCTCCCCAACCACCTCCACTAGCTACCCATCTCATTCAATACCCCTCCACTTCCCCAAGTTGCCATTACTCCACTCCCATTGTCCCAAGGAGGCATCTCCCACTTTCCAACACAATCCCACCCATTCCCACACAATCTCCCCTAGTTCCCACACAATCCCCCACTCCCAAGACCATTTCAAATTTGAAATCCATCTCCCCCCACTTCTTTTGGCCACCCCCCCCCTCTCTCCCCCATAGCTAGGTCCGCCCCCTCCTCTATTCTCCACTCCACCTCTCACACCATCTCCTCACCCTACCCTAACTGCAACCTGCGACCCCAGCCCTCTTCCTCCTCACTCCCCATCACCATTAGCCCCCTCCATCACCCCACAAGAACCCCCCTTCACCATTAGGCCGCCCTACATCAACCCTCCACCAAAAGAAGCCCCTCTCCCTCTCCTTTCAATTTCAGGTTGTTGCAGTGCAGGCCTACAGATCAGCACTGAGTTGCAGCATCGTCCACATCTTCATCTTGGAGCTTCTGGGGGCGTGGCCTACATCACTGGAAAGGCCCCTCTGTCTTCTTCGCAGGCGAGGTGGAACCAACTCGTTCTGAGGTCGGGGCCAGCCGTAGGAGCCGTTCTCCCACGATTGCGCAGAGAGGTCTTCATCCTGGACCAGAACCGGAAAGATCATTGTGCCACAACGTACCCCAGTGGATTCAGGCTGAAGCCCCTCATCAAAGTTCTCCCCCTGCTAGTCCTCTTCCAAGATCAAGAAACAGAACCTCGTTCGGCTGCCGGAGGAAGGAGTTACAAATTTTCTCCCCCGAGCTCTCCAGTCCTGTCTTCTGCAGTCTTCTCCGACCAGTGCCCACTCTTCAGGGTACACTGACCGCTCTCGACCTCTGATTGCAGCCATGTCACCTCCTGCTGGTAGCTGCTTCGACCACGAAGATGTCGCCGCTAGTTTCGTGCTGTTCGGAGCTCGGGAGTGCAAACGGTAATCTCTGCAACTTGCTGTTCCAGTCCAGGCAGAGCCTGCGGCCAGACAGAGAGGTCTCCTCCCAGCTGCTAGTGCTGCTACCTCCGACCCACTGAGCATCCCCAAAAAATTCTGGAGTCAACCTCTTCAAGTCAGGAAGCTTAAGGAGGTGGTATCGCTCAATTTGGAGTCCGGACGAGTCCGTGGCGACCACAACATCATCACCCTGTCCTGTAGGCCAGAACAAGGCTCATATCGCGCCGGACGCCACTTAGTGATTGAGAGCTTTTCTCCCCTCCCCGCTTGGCCGGCTGAAGGCCCCACCCTGCGTGGTGGTAGTTTTGGTTGTAACACTTTAACCCCCACCCCAAGATCCCCCTCTTGCGTGAGGTGTAATTTTGTACTTCTTTGGGCAGGTCAAGCGACACCGCCGCGGCGTGTGGGGAACCACCGCCTCCCCGCTCGCCCTCGTCTCCGACCGGGACCGGTTTCTTCAAACCGGTCGAGTAAGTGTCTCATCCTTGCTCAATAGTGTTGCTATTTCAATATTTGCTTCATGCGCCGCTGAATTTGTGAGGGAGCGCCCGGTCCTCAAGTCCATGACTTAGAGTGACCGCCGTGGGGTAGTGTGAAACCGGTGCCTTTGCGCACTTTGTCGGCCCCAATTGAATTGGGCATCCAACCTTTGGGAGTCAAACCTTGGCCTTGCTGGCCCTCTACCAGCAAGGGCCCATCCCCATACTTCACACTTGGCATCACCAAGTCACTCCGGGTATAGAGTGCGACGGGAGAGCGGTGGCCCATTAAGGCCCATTTGAATGCTATGTGTGAATGCTTGCTTAAGTCCGAGGTTGTGTCACATCAATTACATGCCCCACATTCCCACAATAATGACATGACATAAATGAATTCATGTTCTTCTTAAATGCATAAATGGAATGATTTTGTGGGATGGCATTAGCTCTGCCATTTCCGTCATGGAACATGAAATTTCATCTCATATGCCAACAGTTCTGAACTATATGGCCTATTCTTTTGCATTTGTTACAATGAGGCCTTTTATTTGAAGTCAAATTTGGCCTTCTTTATTCAATAAAGCTTCTCTAGGTTTTTAATCCAACATTGTTGAGATACCAGTAGTCATGCATCCTATGCCCAATTCTATTACAATGAAAACATTGAATTTTCTTTTTCTGCACAGCATGATTGTTGCCCTTTTTATATTCATTCAATTTCTTGGATGCATTCATGTCATCTGCTATCATTACATGGCAGTCATCCATAACATTGATGATGTGGAAATGTGGAGCGTGGCGTCACAAGTCACATGAACGAGCATATGTGCATGAGTGATAACATAACGTGCCAATCAAATGAATAGCATGATTATGTGACTATGTGAACATGATAGCATGACCACACAATAAAGAAAAGGCGATAAAAGATGTAGAAGAATACCGTGATTGCCACCAAGGAATGACAACGCCACAAAATGTGAAAGACTATGTGTGTTGTGTACCTTGGAAAAAAGAGATGATCGCACTCAATATAAAGGACGCGGTCACTATGTGGATTACCTCTCCTCGCCTTCCAGTCAGCTAGAAGGTAAGGGTCTCAATTTCTATGCTTTCCTGTCAAACAAAGACAAAACAAGAGGCAAAACCCATTAGAAAATGCTAAGTGTAGAAATCTGCCCAAGTGCATAAAGTAGCATGAAAGATTGAGGGCAAACTTACCGGGAGAGAGTTTTTAACCCCTATGGAAGGGTGCAAATAATAGGTGTGTATATTGTGATGAGATTAGAGTGAAGAGATTGATTTAATATGCCATGATGAACATAGATAAACAAGGTGTAAAAGTGCAAGTCACAAGAAAAATTGTGCAAACAGTGCAAATGGGGTGCAAAGATTGACGCAAACAGTAGGGCAAACGACGTCCAAACAGAGAGAAAATTGAGATGACAGAAGACTTGAGTGTTGTAAAGAAGTAGGAACAAGAATCACTCCAAAAGGAGGTCGGGACAGAAAGTTATGATGCCGGAGATTTTGGGAAAAACATGAACTGTGCAGAAATCTCAGAATAGTGCACAAAATGGACTCCAAGAATGACGCATAACTCACATAATAGAACACCAAAAAAAGAAAGAGAGCATGCTATGGAAAGCTGGGAATATTGTGGTGAAACTAGGGCAAAAAGAAGGGTTTAAAACGGGGAAGACAGTAGTGAAAAATGGGGTGGAAAACACAAGAAAATAATGGGGTGCAAAACATGACAGAATGGAGACCATGTAAAAACAGAATGAAAGTGCAAAACTTATGCACAAAAATATGTATGAAGATGACAACATAATGAGCCCAAAATCAAGGAAAACAAAGATTATACTTCCCTTAAGAGCCTGGAGTTGAAAGTAAGGATCAGAAGTGCACCATGGCCTCGCTCCGGCGATGCAAACATGCCCCCGTCGCAAGAAATCTGGGTTTCAGAAAAGTGCAGAATAGAGTGGTGAAACCTGAAAAATTAGGGTTTGGAAGAGGGGGAAAAGATGGGAGAAATAAGGCACACATATAATCAAAACGAAGCTAATACTCCCCTCTTCAAGATGGAGTTAAAGGAGGATGAAAAGGATGAAGCATGACTCCACCCCGGCTTGATGAACAGGCCCCCGTCGCGGACTTGTAGCCGAAAACCAGCAAACTGTGATGATTTACCTAAAGGAGGGGCGAAGTTGAGAGGGCAAATGTTGATGAAATTGAGTAAATAAGGAACCAAAATGAAGTTAATACTTCCCTCTTCAGGCTAGGATCGAAGGAAGATGAAGACAGCGTGGCATGGCTTCACCGTCGCCTTGAAAATGCGCGCCGGTCGCGAGGTTTGCGTAGGGCCCTTTATGTAGAAAATAGCCCAAGTCCCCAACTTTCCTCCCCGAGTTTAAGAGATATAGTCCACCAAATCCTGAGGTCTATAGATCAATCTCGAGATAATACAAAGGATAAGAGGTAGGAACAAGTGGAACTCAATTTGGATGAAGGATCTGGAAGATATGGCTTCTACAAGGGGGGTCCATCGCACTAAAAATCAGAGTTTGTGTCATAGCAGGACACCTAAATCCCCAACTTCTGTCCATGATTCTAATCAAGATGGCCAATGAAAATTGGAGTTCTATGGACCAAATTTAATATAATACCAAGGAGAAGCCGTAGGAACAAACGGGGACTGATTTGGATAAGAATCCGAAGAGATATAGGCTTTCAAAGAAGGCCACAGCGGACACAAAACTGAGAGAGTCCAGCAGAAGCTGGACTCTCGGGTGGGCTAGCAGTCGCGCGACTAACCGCTTGGCCCACCAAGCGGTCGTCTGAGCGACCGCTAGGCAACAAAGAATGGTTTTTTTTTTACAATTTGGTCCCCCGGGTGCCCGTTTGATCTCCGAATCGAACCCGAACGGACCCGAAAGTTGGGAAATTGAAAATAGAATCTTCCAAGGCTAAATGGGCTTGAAAAATGTTAAGAAAATGGGCTCGAGATGACTCTAAGATAATGGTTAATTTTGGGCATCATAGAGATAAATAAGAGAAATAATGCGACTTATGGGCCGAAAACGGATGTCAACAGATGTCCCTCCTTGATGTCTGCTTTCCAAGGGAACGAGCAAAAGCGACGCGAAGGCGGAATGGAAAGGAGATAGAGCAAAAGTGATAGCAACGTGAAATGAAGATGGAGTAGAGATGAAGCGGAGAGAACTGATAAGCAGGCATCAAGGCAAAAGACACCCGTCACGACCAACAAGCGATAGGAATTCTCTCAAAAAATGCCGAACTAACCACTCCGAATGGATGACGCGGATGAGACATGCTTGGAGAACTAACTAAGGAAAAGGAAACATGACCAACCTCATCGGGGACACAATCCACGGACAATGAGGGGTTCAGAAGGAGCATAGCTGAAAGCTAGAAAGGAGAATAAGACTGAGATAAAATCCAGACAGGAATCACGCTGGCCAACCAGATCAAGCGGGTAGATCAGAGAGACCGTTCAAATTCGGAGTGGAATGAGAATCTCTTATCCAAGAGAACTAAAGCGCAATCAACCATTGCTGAGGAGAAACTTTGAATGGATCACGAGGCGTGAATGCTCAAAATGACATGATGCATGCTGGGCTAAAATAAAGAAATCATCAAAACAAATGCAAAGAAAGAATAAAATAGAAAGTACTCAAGGATAATATTACTAGACTGAGCTAAGACGGGGTCAAGAGTCTTCTTGCAACCACTGCGTGCGAGACAGAGTCCATCGTCGCCCACCTGACTCAACCGAGCGGCCTATCCAACGATTAACCGTATGCTCGTAGATCGTCATCGTTTTTGTTAAAGGGGAACATCAGATCCCAGAACATACGGACAACCAGTCGGTCCTTGAGAGGTTATAGTAATGTAGATACCATATAGTAATGCAACAATGAGCTGGGATAGAGAGCCATACCTGACTTATCTGCCAATCGAAATGGCATTTTTTTTAGATTTTTAGATTTTTCTGATTTTTCTGATTTTTTTTATTTTCATGTATAAGACAACAACAATATGAACAAACAATCATGAACATAATGAAGAAAACATAACGATCAACTGAACGACAGACAACATAACATAACGATCAAACGAATGGAAAATAATACAACAAGACAAACAAGCACATATGCAATGGCATGAACAAACCACATGTATGCACAATGGACATGGGGGGACAAGACAACAACGTAGTGGGACAACACATGGTTTGGACAAGAATATGAGGGATGACCACACGGTTGGGACAACATACGGGACGTAGAGGGATGACTAACAACATATGCAAGATAACTAACAACACGCAGTGAGGGACAAAACAACTTGCGTAGGATGACATGAAGGGACATAAACACGTGACAAGGATACGATGGGATAAAAGACATGACAAATATACCCTTCAATCAAAACCCAAGATCAGATGAAGCAGAACTACCAGGTTCATAATCGTGAGACAATGCCTTCTCATAAAGATATGATCATGTTTAAATAAACTGAGAAGGACACAAGCTGCAGAATAGATCGAGAGATATATTGAAGAAGAGAGAACAGATCTGAAAGATGTGAACAGGAGGTAAAATGAGAGATAGAGCAAGGAAACTTGAAGCACTTGCAACCTGTACACTTAACAAACGGATTACGTATCTGTCCTTAAATGTAAATGCATGAAAAAGAAAACAAAAGACACATTTTTTGGATTTTTATAATTTTTTGATTTTTTTTAAATTTTTAATAATATCTAATTTTTTTGAATTTTTAAAATATTTGATTTTTTTAGGTTTTTGACAATATCTCATTTTTTTTGGAATTTTGAAGATATCTCATTTTTTTTGAATTTTGATGATATCTCATTTTTTTTATTTTGACGTATCTAATTTTTTTTTGATTTTGAACAAAGATATCTGCAGCACCCAAAGACGAGTTCGAACTACTGGTTAGGGATCATCGTTCCTACCCCTCTCATTAAATGCTTCCCTTAAATAGGGCGTGCATGTGAGGGTGGCTCGCCACAACCAACCGCCTCTAAAGAACGGTGCCCCTACTAAGGCCATACCCGGGATACAACCCAGCCTAAGAGGGAGAAGCAGAAGAAAATTTGAAGACAAGCTTTATGCAGGATGGGAGACATCAGGATTTGAATTCCTTCTAGGGCACTACCCCTCAAAGATACAGTTTGTTGCGCTGGGGCTTTGTGTCTTTGATTTTTGGACCCATATTTTTCAGGCACGCATGCGACCGGGCTCATGACGTCCCGCGGGGAACTGTACTGCCACTCTTGCCATACCTTTAGTTTCATAATTTTGAGTAATTTGATTTACTTCTTATTGATTTTGAGAGCCCTTCTCGGTCAGATTTAGCATGAAAGCTCACTTTCGAGGGTCAAGACTGCCCTTATTTGAGACCTCTCTCGTATTAGGGAGCACCTAGGTTGGTCATCTCATCCGTCAATCTCTTGCCCCTGCACTTGGCCGAGCAGAGAAAAGAAAAGACTTTTGTGCATACCCATAGTATGGCCAAAGCAGCAACGGTGTGCCTAAGAGAAATCAGCTATGGCTTACCGTGTAGTGTGTGAAAACCCATGCTAAAAGGTCATCCTCAACGATCGGGGAAAGAAACTAGACTCCCAGCACGAGCTATCACCAGCCTAAGGATGCTGCAGAAGCGAACTCATTTTGACTGAATTAAGCAAACTTTCTAAAGCCACTCAAACATGTTGAGGAATAGATTTTAAGCGTGTGCAGGAGTAAATAAGTGATAATAGCATGTTCTTGCACAAAATAAAGATACCTTGCAAATCTATAGCGTGGAAACCAACGTCCTGACGCGATCTTGATCATTGAGCTTCGGGAAGCATGAGCTTTGTATTCCTTGCTTGTCAGGATGAAAGGAAGAGGATAACAAGGTTTCAAGATTCCTCTACACGGAGGAGTGGCAGACACCAAACTGGACGAATAAGGATAAAAAGGAAGAGAGACGAGGGCTAGAACTCCCTCGTTAAGGCACCGAGACCCTGATAACAAGGAACCAAATACAGAAGAAATAGATCAACTAAGATCAAGGTGGACTACAGCCTCAAAAACAGTAAGAAAAAGGGTGATGACCCCAAAAGGGTGAGGGGGAATGAGTAGGAAGATGAGAAGAAGAATCATCCGACATGGTCGGAGAAGGGGAATGGGAATCATCCGACAGGGTCGGAGAAGGAGAATGAGAGACACCCGACAGGGTCGGGGAAAGAGAATCATAGACACCCGACAAGGTTGGGGAAGGAGAATTAGAGACGGAACCCAGAGATACCGGAGGAGAAGAATCAGAAGATGTCCCAGGATCGGGATGATGAGAGGGCATATGCCGAGGCCTAAAATTGTAAGAGGAGGGGAAATCCGGAGACTCTGGATGGGAAGAAGAGGAGAAGATCATGAAAATAGGATTGGAGGACGGAAGAAACACCACCCAATGGTGGAAGATGAGGAATGGAATGAAGAAGAAGAAGGAGAAGTGGACCCCCGAATGTACAACTAACCACCCTTAAACTTGTGCCGCCGCCTCTTTTTGGCCAAAATATCTTGAACACGGACCCGCCTAGTGCGAACCCGGACTTTTGGCCTTCTTATCTTGCAACATCTTCTCAAATAATGAGCCCATCTGACAGAGGGCCTGGCTCGGTTATGAATATGCAGCTTTATCGGGGTGGTTGCCTCTAGACACCCGGTGCTAACATGTAAACATTCTTGGACAAATAATTCCTCAGAATGATAAATATTAGAAAACCACGGAGTGTTGTCACTTGGCACTAGCAGCATGAGATTCGACAACTTCTCTCGACAATCAGACATGAAGCATAACTCCCTTGATAGAAGAGAAGGACAGAACTGTGGGAGAGTAATACATGGCGTTGGCGTGGCCGGCATACTGATAAACTGAGAGAGATTGCATAGAACGTGCAAAATATCCTTAGAAAATCTAGAAGATGCGGCCAATTGCCCCTTGAACATAGAATCTATAATCTGCTTGGCAGCCGTATGAGTTAGCACAATCCGGGTAGAGAGCCCTTCTTGGCCTATCATCTGAACAACAACGGAGCGAGGAGAAATAACGGCATCAATGGTGAACTCTCCGGTGAGCAAAGAGATTGCCACCGGCCTCGCTTGGGAAGAAACTGGCATCAACTCATGGGAACTCTTCTTAGCAACTGTCATCCTTGAAAGTGGAGGCGCATCATCCCCAAAATAGCCAGGGACCAGGACGCGAGTCGGCATCCGTCAGATAAAATCCTGAATCTTGAAATGCACGTCCGGCACTAAATCATCCTGACTTGGCTTATTGTCTCCCTGGGGACCAGACCCAAGGGGTCCCGTAGGTAGGGCACACCCGCTCCATGGGGGGTAAGTGGATGGAGAAGTGGAGGTAACAGGTTTGGATGGCAGAGGTGAAGGTTTAGCAGGCGTACGTGGGGGTAAAGGTAATACGAGTGGTGGAGGGACAGCGGCAATGACAGGCTCGGGTGGAGGCAAAGGTGGAGGTGGAACTTGCTCAGGCTCGGGCAAAGGTGATGGCGGAGAAAGTGTAGGTAATGGTGAGGATGGTAGAGACATAGGCAATGATGGTGGAAGCGGTGATGAAGGCAAAGGGGAAGGCCGTGGTGCCCATCGTCGACGTATCGACACGACACGCCAGGCGGCGTTAGAAGTGGTGGAAGTGGAAGTGATGGGAGTAGAAGAAATGGAGGTACTAGCCTGAGCAAGGGCTTGGGTGTGTGGAGGAGATGGAGACGGGGTAGAAAATGGTGAAGGTAATGGGATAGGTGATGGAATAGGTGGAGATGATAAGGTAGGTGATGGCCTAGGTGAAGGAATGGGTGATGGAATAGATGACGGAGTGGGTGCAGCGCTACATAAAGAATCACAGGGGTGCCTATGACCTTGTAGTGATGGAGATGGCTGCTTGGGTGGCGCTTCTTGTTGCTGTTGTTTACTGCGGAGATGTAGAATGACCTCATGAATAGCGGCCCAATCAATCCTTTTCTTGGCGTCCACATCATAAACAAACTCCCGGAACTCGGGGCAATCTTCCACCAAATGCCCTTCCTAGCGATGGAAATCACAAAACTGAAGCATATTCCCAACCACAGGTCGACAAGGCACAACCGGAGGGAGTGGCAACGCGTGAGTGGCCATCAAAGCCCATAAAATATTAGTAAAACAATCCGGCAATGGAGGGTGAGGAGCCTGCTTCAGGCAAGGTGGATGCCGAAGGATATGGGAAGGTAATGAAGATGGTTGTGGGGGTTGCATAGGCAATAGTGCTTGGCCGGCGACGGAGGGATTTGGTGAAGGCATATGTGGAGCGGGATGAGGGGGTATATAGACGGCATCCACCTGCTTGGGATGTAGTATTCCCTTGACCGGAGGAGATAGAGGCATAGGCGGAGACACATGAGGGTACGAATAAACGGACGGCTGACTCGTGGATGGTTGGCTTGTATAGGTTTGACTTGTAGAGGTTTGATATGCGGCGGTTTGATATGTGGCGGTTTGATATGTGGCGGAAGGCTGACTTATGGCAGGCTGACTCATGGGAGCGTAGGGTTGGCTTGCGGAGGGTGAGGTGTAAGTGGAGGTGGATGTTAGAGACTCGAGGTCAAGGGAACCTTGGATTTGTTGGCGAATGAAGCGAGCTCGGATGTATAATTGTTGCCATGAAGTAATATCATTGAGGGCTAAGATAAACCGATATTCGAGCGTTGTATTTGAAATAAGCATCTTGATTTGCTCTCCCTCCGGAATGTTCCCCGGAACTTGAGCGGCCAAGCGATGCCAGCGGTCGGCGAAGGTAGAGAACTCCTCGTCGGGCTTCATCTTCTCATGGGCCAGATCAACCAAGGAATATTTGGGCCCAACCTAGTCTTGAAAAAGCTGAAGAAATTTCTCTTGAACGGCTTGAAAATTCACAATCTTCTCTTGCGGCAACGAAAAGAACCAATCATAAGCCGGGCCTTCCAGTGACAGACCGAATAGGTAGGCCATTAAGCGTGAGTCATGTCGAAATTGGGCCGACTCATAAATAAACTCCTTCAAGTGCACATATGGGTCACCGACTCCACTATAACGACGATATGCAGGGATTTACGAAGATGGCGGGAGCCAAAGATTTTGAAATACGAACGGGATCGATCTGACGTTGAAGCTCATCAAGTTGGCATTAGGCTTAAGCGATCATCTCCTGAGTAGGGAGAGATCGAGAAGAATGCGGGCCAAGTTGAGCAAGAGATTGTGAATATGAACCAGGATGATAATGGGCCGGATAAGAAGATCTGGGCTGAGAAGAAGAAGGGCCCATTCCGAAAGTGGGATATGCGGGCCCGGAAGATGCAAGGGCATAAGGACCCATTGGGCCGGCTGCATAAGCAGAAGAAGACTGAAGCCCTTTATGAGAAAACTGGCTATTAGAAATTGGGCCAGCAGCATATGAAGGGTAAGGAAGGGGCTCATTAAGATGGGATTGGCCATAAGAAACGGGCCAGCAACATAAGAAGGAGAAGGCCCATTAGGATGAATTTGGCCATTGGAATGAGAAGGCCCATTAAGATGGTTTGTAATAAGATGTTGGGCTTGGGTCGGGTCCATTTGACGAACAAGGCTTGATAAGTGGGCCATGAGATTAGCCAGTTCCTCAGATGGGTCAGAGGGACCACAGGAAGATGGGCCCGCATGGGAAGAGGATTCCATGCTGGAATAGGAGGAAGATTGGGGAAAAGAATGATACAAGAGGTTGGAATGATGCTCCATGAGGGCAAATGGAGACTTAATACAATGATATCAAGTAGAATACAAGTGGGGAAGCAATGGCTTAATGGGCTTGAGGACAAGAGGGGACTGACCCACTAATGCAAAGACCAAGGGAAGACGGACCAAGGGATAATGGACTAGACAATGGGCACATAAAACGGGCTAACCTAAGTGGGCTTAACAATGGCGAAACACATTGATGATGATGGAAATGCAACACAAACACCACTAATGGGCTTGGACAAGTCCAAACAACACAGACAATGCAATGTGAGAGTTTTCACCCAAGCCAAACAAATTGATATGATTTGAAATATTTTAGGAGTTTTAATGGACCTTTTAATGATTTAAGTTAAGAATAATTCCATCAAGATAGGAATCCTATGGGAATAAGGTCCAAACTTTGGTTTGACTATGGTTTACTCCCTAACACGTATGCAAATGCAAGCCTAAGGGGTGGAAAAGATACAATCGGCCCTGCGTCGGTGAGGGAATCCACGGCTCGCGGGGACTTACGGAGGTCCCGGATAAGATCACCTAGTCGACCCCAAGGTATAAGGGAGCGAGAGGAACACTTATCAAGGTAGAAAATGTAACTAAGATATGCAATGTATGACCCTATGTGCACCGGAGTGCATGCAATTTCTAGCCTAAACCTAACAAATCAAGATATAATGAACATATGCAAACATAACAATATGGATGCAAACAAAGTGAACAATATGAACATGAAATGCTATCTAAACATGGATATACACACCAAAATCGCAGCAAAGCATAAGCAAAGTGATGGACACTAGAGGTCCCGCCGCGATCACCAAAAAAGAGCTGATGATGTGAAAATGTGGAGCGTGGCGTCACAAGTCACGTGAACGAGCATATGTGCATGAGTGATAACATAACGTGCCAATCAAATGAATAGCATGAATATGTGACTATGTGAACATGATAGCATGACCACACAATAAAGAAAAGGCGACAACAGATGTAGAAGAATATCGTGATCGCCACCAAGGAATGACAACGCCACAAAATGTTAAAGACTATATGCGTTGTGTACCTTGGAAAAAGGAGATGATCACGCTCAATATAAAGGACGCGGGGACTATGTGGATTACCTCTCCTCGCCTTCCAGCCGGCTAGTAGGTAAGGGCCTCACTTCCTATGCTTTACTGCGAAACAAAGATAAAACAAGAGGCAAAATCCATTAGAAAATGCTAAGTGCAGAAATCTGCCCAAGTGCATAAAGTAGCATGAAAGATTGAGGGCAAACTTACCGGGGGAGGGTTTTTAACCCCTATGGAAGGGTGCAAATAATAGGTGTGTATATTGTGATGAGATTAGAGTGAAGAGATTGATTTAATATGCCATGATGAACATAGATAAACAAGGTGCAAAAGTGTAAGTCATAAGAAAAACTGTGCAAACAGTACAAATGGGGTGCAAAGACTAATGCAAACAGTAGGGCAAACGACATCCAAACAGGAAGAAAATTCAGATGACAGAAGACTTGAGTGATGTGAAGAAGTAGGAACAAGAATCACTCCAAAAGGAGGTCGGGACAGAAAGTTATGATGCCGGAGATTTGGGGAAAACACGAACTGTGCAGAAAATGCAGAATAGTGCACAAAATGGACTCCAAGAATGACTCATAACTCACAGAATAGAACACCAAAAAAAGAAAGAGAGAATGCTATGAAAAGGTGGGAATATTGTGGTGAAACTAGGGCAAAAAGAAGGGTTTAAAACGGGGAAGACAGTAGTGAAAAATCGGGTGGAAAACATAAGAAAACAATGGGGTGCAGAACATGACAGAATGGAGAAGTGTAAAAACAGAATGAAAGTGCAAAACTTATGGACAAAAATATGTATGAAGATGACAACATAATGAGCCCAAAATCAAGGAAAATAAAGATTATACTTTTCTTAAGAGCCTGGAGTTGAAAGGACAGATCAGAAGTGCACCATGGCCTCGCTCCGGCGGCGCAAACATGCCCCCGTCGTAAGAAATCTAGGTTTCCGAAAAGTGCAGAACAGAGTGGTGAAACCTGCAAAATTGGAGCTTGGAAGAGGGGAAAAGATGGGAGAAATAAGGCACACTTATAATCAAAATGAAGCTAATACTCCCCTCTTCAAGATGGAGTTGAAGGAGGACGAAAAGGATGAAGCATGACTCCTTCCCGGCTTGATGAACAGGCCCCCGTCGCGGACTTGTAGCAGAAAACCAGCAAACTGTGATGATTTGCCAAAAGGAGGGGAAAAGTTGAGAGGGCAAACGTTGATGAAATAGAGCAAATAAAGAACCAAAATGAAGTTAATACTTCCCTCTTCAGGCTAGGATCGAAGGAAGATGAAGATTGATGTGACACGCCCTTGGACTTTAACAAGCAAGCACAATTCGCGATAGTAATGGACCGAAATTTGGCGGCCACTCTCCCAACACTCACCCAAAACCCGGGGTAACTTGGTGATGCCAAGTGGAGGATGTGAGGGCTGGGCCCTAGCTGGTGGAGGGCCAGTAAGGCCAAGGGTTCTCCTAAGGGGTGTGGAGGCCCAATTCAATGGATCCGACGTTGTGCCGAGGGCACGGGTTACACTCTTCCCCACGGTGGTCACTCGAAGTAACAGAGCTTGAGGGACCGAGCACTCACTCTCATGGTCAGCGGAGTTATGAGCTAATATTGAAAGGACAAGCACTAAGGGAAGCAAGGTTAGAACACTTACTCAACCGGTTTGAAGAAACTGGTCTCGCTCGGAGACGTGGGCGAGCGGGGAAGCGCGGGTTCCCCACACGCTGCGCCGGAGTAGCTTGGACCTATTTTAAAGATTTACAACACTACTCCACATGCAAGGGGGTGGAACAAGGGGAGGGGAGTCACTCATACATTCAAACACTGCCTCCCGTAGGGAGGGGCTTTAAGCCGGCCAGGCGGGGAGGGGAAAAACTGAAATAGAAGCCGAATGGAAGGACAACGCTGGATCTACCCGCTCTCAGGAACAGGGGATAGATAGTTGAAGATGACGCTTCTGCGGCCACTCCCGAATTTTTTTATCCATGAGACCCATGGGAAAATCTTCGGGGTTGGATCAGGTTGACGTCCAATTTTTATGGAATTTTCAGTTTGACGGTGCTGGTCGGGGAAGGGCTGCGAACAGGGACCCTGAGTCCTGGTCTGGGCTGCTACGGTACCACAGCACCTGAAAGAAGAGGCCGCCACGAGCGCTTCCGATATCTGAATCAGGCGTGTCCAGAGTTGTTGGAATCGCTGTTGAGTCCTCTTCAAGACGAGACCCATGGGAATACCAGATGATGTTGGAGCAGATTGGGAGAGCCCGAACAGTGGACAGGGGTTGGTTCAGTCCCAGAGGGGACAGAACTGTGCACCTGGGGGAGAAAAATGAGAAATCTCAGCTCCGGATGGCGAACGGGGTTCCGCTTCTTGATACTGGAAGTAGACTCGGTGTAGAAACTCTCAGCCAAGGCCCGCCTTCAGAGCTTCAGGAAGTTGGCCGTGGAGCCTCTGCAACTTGCTTCAGGGTGACTATCAGGAAGCAGAAGCACAATCTGGAGAAATCGACTCCCCCGGGTAGGCACGAACTCAAAATGGGACGAGACCACCACCATTGCGAAGAAGACAGTGAGACGCTTCCGACGGTACCACTTGAGCCTCCAGGGACGCTTGGAAGAAGTCAGGGTCGCCTCTGCAAACTACTGATCTTTTATAAATCCTCTGCTGTGAACAGAACCTTCGTTGAAGCTCCAAGTAGACTTATGATGGGATGGTGAAGGCGCTCAATGGTGAGGGAGGTGGTGGAATGGTGGGAGGGGATGTGGGGGAGGTATGGAATGAGAGCTATGGTGGAGCTAGAGGGGTTTGGGGAGGGGATGAGCAGGAGGCTGCTGGTTCTCAGCACTAGTTGGAGGTGGGATGGGGAGGTGGAGGAAGAACAACTTGATGGAGGGGGAGAGTGGGCGACGACCAGATCTGATGGCCCCCTGTTGGGGGCGGCCTAGGGTATGGAAAGGGGGAGGGAGGAGTGGAGGGAAAGATTCAAACTCACCTTGGGGGCTGGGAGATTGTGTGGGGAAGGGAAGAGATTGTGTTGGGAAGTGGTAGTGGGTGGTTGGAGGGTGGAGTGGGGATAGGTGGAGACTATCTTGGGGGTGGGGTGGAGTAAAGAGTAGGGTTGTGGGGAGTTGGAGAGGCCTTAATGGAAGGGGAAGGAGAGAGAAAGTGGTTGGGGGTGAGGAGAGAGAGAAGGGGGCGAACCCCATAGAGAGAGAGAGAAAGAGAGAGAGGGGGGAATTGAAGTGGGTTTCTCACCTTAGGTTTCACACCTTCTTACATGGAATCTCTCCACTAAGATTTGAATTTTGAACTCTTAAAATGGCAAATTTCATTAACTTGAAATGGGGAAATGGGATCCTATATATAGGCAACCCATATTTTACAAAAAGTCTCTGACTCTTGCTACAATGACAAATAACCAAGGGGTAGGGGGCACCCTTGGGCCTAGCCCAATAAATTTGGCCCATTAACTAATCTAATCACCCTAATGACACACAAACTTAGGGGAATAAACAAAAGACTTAGGGACATGACTCAAATAAAAGGGTAAATACATCCAAAGACTCAAATAGAAAGCTCAAAACGGATAATTGGGCCCACATGGAATGATGCCCGAGCTCAAACAACTCTGGAGTGTGAAGATGACCCAAGCCAGAGGGAGTCGTGGGTGATGCCTCCATCAAATCCCCTGGGCTACGAAGAGCTCGACTCCATCGAGTAGGGGTCCATGCTGCTGTGATACTGCTCGAGAATGTCGGGATCCAGCTGCTGGAGGTCTTCCCGACTCACCTACGAATCCTCCAAAGGAGGCCGATCCTTCCACCCAACGAGATAGCGCTCGTATACCTTGCTCCTGGTGGTAGTGACATGTTCATCCAATATTCGCTCAACTCGCTCACGCTGGGCTCTCTTGGCTGGTGGACTCTTCTCACGGGTGGTTGCTCTCTCAATGGGGGGAATGGGCTCAATATCCTCACTGGGTATCACCGCGGGACCCTTATATGGTACTAGGTCGGCCACATTGAATGTGGGGCTCACTCCATATTCCTCGGAGAGATCTAACTCATAGGCATTGGTGCCAATGCGCCTCAGAACCTGGAAGGGACCAGTCCCACGAGGCCTCAATTTCGAGATGGCTCCTAGGGAGAGACTCTCCGTTCTTACCATCACAAAGTCAACCACGTGGAATTCTTGGTGACGTCGATGAGAGTCAGCCTACCTTTTATAAGTCCCATTCTTCATGCTAATGTGCTTGCGGATTTCTTCATGCAATTCTCTAATGTGTTGGGTGAATGACTCAGCAGAAATAGACACTCTAGCATGTTGGGGAAAGGGAATGAGATCTGAAGGTTTCCTTGGCTTGTACCCATGCATATCTTCAAACGGACTCATCCCTATGGACTTATTGATAGAGTTGTTATATGCAAATTCAGCCTGAGGTGGAATGAGATCTCAATTCCCGGACGATCCTCAACAAGACACCTAAAGAGGTTCCCTAGACTCCGATTGACAACTTCGGTTTGGCCATCAGTTTGAGGGTGGTAGGTTGTGGAGAATTTGAGGAGGGTACCCATCAAGTGTCAAAGAGTCTTCCAAAAGTAGCTAGTGAACTTGACATCCCTATTGGAGACTATGGTCTTGGATAGGCCATGGAGGTGAATAACCTCATCAAAGAACAATCGGGCCACCCGGGAGGCATCGGAGGTTTTGGAGCACGGTATGATGTGGGCCATTTTAGAGAATCGGTCAACTACCACAAAGATCGAATCATGTTTCCTTTGAGTCCTGGGTAGGCCTAACACAAAGTCCATGCTTAAGTCTTGCCATGGGCGGTCGGGGATGGGGAGAGGGGTATAAAGGCTGGTGTTTTGCTTCACATGTTTGGCCGAAGCACATGTGCGGCATTGACCCACTATCTTGGCTACGTCTCTCTTGAGACTTGGCCAAAAGAATTGACCCTCAACTAGAGCAATGGTCTTATGAACCCCAAAATGGCCAACTAGCCCTCTTGCATGTAATTCCCAAACCAAGAAATCATGGAGTGAGGTCCGTGGTATGCAAATCTTTGGTCCCTTGAAGAGGAACCCATCCTCCAAGATGAAACCCTCATGTTCTTTGCCAGAATGGGTGGTCAAGGTGGTATAGATGTGCCCAAAGTCGGGGCAGCCAGGGTACTCGTCCTTGAGCCTCTCAAATCCGGTAACCTCCACTTGGATAGCGGACAACAAAGAGACCCTCCTACTAAGAGCATTCGCCGCTCGGTTCTCACTTCCCACCTTGTGTTTGATGACAAAGGTGTAGGATTGGATGTACTCAACCCAACGGGCATGTCGGGCATTCAACTTTTGTTGGGAGTTGAGGTATTTGAGGGCTTCATGATCGGAAAAGATGACAAATTCTTTGGGCAACAAATAGTGCCTCCAATGTCGGAGGGACTGAACCACGGCATAGAACTCTTTGTCATAAGTAGAGTATCGTGTCCTAGCATCACATAGCTTCTCACTGAAGAAGGCCACTTGGTGACCCTCTTGACTAAGGATCCCTCCAATTCCTATCCTGGATGCATCACATGTGACTTCGAAGACCTTAGAGAAATCGGGTAGGCATAGGACCGGGGCTTGGGTCATCTTCTCCTTAAGCTCTTAGAAGGCTTTGGAGGCTGGTTTGGTCCATACAAAAGTCCTCTTTTTGAGGCAATCGGTGATAGGGGCGGTGATGGTACTAAATCCTTGAATAAATCTCCTATAGAATGTGGCCAACCCATGGAAACTTCGGACCTCATGAAGAGTGTGGGGTTCCGGCCAATCTAGAATAGCTTGGACCTTCTCGAGGTCCATGGAGACACCTTTGGTAGACACCACAAATCCTAAGAAGGTGATGGATGTGGTCATGAAGTGACACTTGCCTAGGTTGGCAAATAGACTCTCTTGTCAAAAGACGGTGCAAACTTGCCTAAGGTGGTCAAGGTGGGCCTCTTGGGATTGACTATATATGAGGATGTCATCAAAGTAGACCACTAGAAAGATCCCAATGAAAGGCCTAAGGACCTCCATCATGAGACGCATGAAAGTACTTTGGGCATTTGAGAGTCCGAAAGGCTTACCAACCATTCATACAAGCCATCCTTGGTCTTGAAGGTCGTTTTCCATTCATCTCCGGGCCTAATCCTAACTTGGTGATAGCCACTCTTAAGGTCAATTTTGGAGAAAATAGTGGCTCCAGCTAGCATGTCAAGCATGTCATCAAGCATAGGGATGGGGAACCTATACTTGACGGTGATCTTATTAATGGCCCGACTATCCACACACATCCACCATGATCCATCCTTCTTAGGAGTGAGAAGGGCCGGTATGACACATGGGCTTTTGCTAATGCGGATGAAGCCCTTCCTAATGAGTTCCTCTATTTGCCTCCGAAGTTCGGCATGTTCTGTGGGATTGAGGCGGTAATGAGGTAGGTTGGGAAGGGTGGCTCCCGGAACTTGATCAATTGTGTCTTGTACATCACGCATGGGAGGGAGTTGGTCCGGGAGCTCCTCCGGGAACACATCATGAAACTCCTCTAGGAGGTGTCGAATTTCTATGGGATGGGGGTTGGAGGGGGTGGGCTCTCCTAGATAAATGACTACCGCACGTAGAGGTGTCCCTTGAGCTATCTCCTCCTCAAGCTCTCTTTTGGTGATGAGGTGAAGACCCATGATCGTTCCCAAAGTCTTATCTTGGTTGGGGTATTGGGAGAGAGGTTGGGTTGGTGGGGTGGAGTTCCCCATGACTTGAGTTGTGGTGGGGTGTTGACCTTGAGGGGGTGGGCTTTTCTTAAGCAAGGGACGTGGTGGGGAGGGATTAAGACGGATGCTCTTTCCCTCATACTCAAAGGTGCATGTGTTGGTCTTACCCAGAATAGTGGCATCCACATCATAAAGCCACAGTCTCCCTAGTAGGATGCTACCTACTTCCATTGGGATAACATCACACCATATTTGGCCATGGTAGGAAGAGAAGGTGAGGGGCACAAGGCAGCGAGTGTTGACCGGGATGGAATTGTTGTTGATCCAAGAGACCCGGTATGGGCTAGGGTGGGGAGTAATGGTAAGACCAAGGAGATTAACGGTGCTAGGAGACACGGCATTGACACAACTCCCATTATCTAAGATCACTTTTCTCACATGGCCCCCTATCTTAACAAAGGTGTGGAAGATTGAAGTTCGTCGCCAGTCCTCCTCTTGGGGTTTGGTGAGGGTGCATCTAATCACTCCTAGATGGGAGTCGGTAGATGGAATGGTGTAGTCTATACCCGACTCATGGTATTGGGCCTCATACACTTCTTCCCAATCTAGTGAGGCTTCATGGACCTCAACCACACTCTCAAGTTCCCCTTGGGGTGGGGGAGCTTCTTCCTTAATAAGTAAGCTAGACAACCCTTTGGATGGACATTGCCCCGCAAAGTGGCCAAACCCTTGGCACCTATAGCATTGTTGACGGCCACTACCCGGGGTGGTCCCTCCTACACTTGGACCCTTGGAATTCTCTTCCCTCCGTGGAGGATGATGGCTAGGGGCAGTCTTGGTTGTAGTGATGGTGGGAGGGGGATTGTAGGGCCGTATTGGGGCATTTCCACTTGGATTAGGGGCCTTTATGGGGGGGCCGGGTTGGCTCGGGGTCCCATGCCTTTGGGATCAGCCGGTCAGAGAGGAGCAAACCTAGGGATCCTAGAGAATCTTTCAACATCCTGAGCTACTTGGTAGGCTTGTTCAAGGTTGGCAACATCTCTCATAAAAAGCTCTCTCTTGATGTGGTTTTGGAGCCCATTCCTAAAGCGAGACAAGGTGACGGCCGTAGCTTCGTGTACTCCACACTTTAAAAGATAGGAGTCAAATTTCTCAATGTATTCAACCACGGTCTTCCCCTCTTGGGTGAGGCTTTGCCACTCATCTAAGAGTATTTGGCGGTAGGATGTGGGTAGGTACTTATTTCTAAGTTGATCCTTCATGCCTTGCCAAGTGTCAATGGGCTCTTCTTGCCTAATCCTCATTAATCTCTCTTGGTTTACCCAATAAGTCTTCGCTAGTTTGGTGAGGTGCATTTTGGCCAATCTCACTTTCCGTTGGTCGGACATGCGATACCAATCAAAGTATTGGTCCATGGCGGTCTCCCATTCTAAGTAGACACTTGGTTCATGGGAACCGTCAAAGTTCGGGGCTTCTACCTTGATCATCCTTAAGAGAGGGTCATCCGAGTCTTCCCGTGGACGTTTTTTATTATATTGGTGGTGACGAGGCCTCTCATGGTCATAGTAGGGGTCAGCATTCAAATCCTCCCTATCGATTTCAACATGTGGAGGGCTGGCTCTTGGTCCATTGTTCCTTGGGTGGAACTCATCCCTATTAATTTCAGCATGTGGAGGGTGGGCTCTTGGTCCATTGTTCCTTGGGTGGAACTCATGCTCTTCTAGCCGAGCAAGTCGGGTGGAAAGGGACTCTAGTTGGGCAAGGATGTTTGCAAGGGTAGCATCCTCCTGGTCCATTTGGCCTTGGGGTTCCTCCCTATGGGCATCTTGATTGAGTTGGGGATTAGGATCCATGGGGGGAACTGAAGATGATGGATCGGGTTGGTATATGACTCAACTACGGGTGGACATGTAAGGGAGGGGAATGACTTAATGGATGGACAACACAATGCAATGGTCCCAGGACTTAGACTTAGTAGAGACAAGTCTAAACTTGCTCTGATACCAATTGATGTGACACGCCCTTGGACTTTAACAAGCAAGCACAATTCGTGATAGTAACGGACCGAAATTTGGCAGCCACTCTCCCGACACTCACCCAAAACTCGGGGTAACTTGGCGATGCCAAGTGGAGGATGTGAGGGCTGGGCCCTTGCTGGTAGAGGGCCAGCAAGGCCAAGGGTTCCCCCAAGGGGTATGGAGGCCCAATTCAATGGAGCCAACGTTGTGCCGAGGGCACGGGTTACACTCTTCCCCACGGTGGTCACTCGAAGCAACGGAGCTTGAGGGACCGAGCACTCACTCTCACGGCCAGCGGAGTTATGAGCTAATATTGAAAGGACAAGCACTAAGGGAAGCGAGGTTAGAACACTTACTTAATCGGTTTGAAGAAACTGGTCCTGCTCGGAGACGTGGGCGAGCGGGGAAGCGTGGGTTCCCCACACGCTGCTCCGGAGTAGCTTGGACCTGTTTTAAAGATTTACAACACTACTCCCCATGCAAGGGGGTAGAACAAGGGGAGGGGGAGTCACTCATACATTCAAACACTACCTCCGACAGGGAGGGGCTTTAAGCCGGCCAGGCGGGGAGGGGAAAACCTGAAATAGAAGCTGAATGGAAGGACAACGACGGATCTGCCCGCTCTCTGGAATAAGGGACAGAAAATTTAAGATGACACTGCTACGGCCACTCCCGAATTTTGTTATCGATGAGACTAGTGGAAAAATCTTCGGGGTTGGATCAGGTTGACGTCCAATTTTTATGGAATTTCCAGGTTGACGGTGCTGGTCGGGGAAGGGCTGCGAACAGGGACCCTGAGTCCTGGTTTGGGCTGCTATTGTACCACAACATCTGAAAGAAGAGGCCGTCACGAGCGCTTTCGATCTCTGAATCAGGCGTGGCTGGAATCGTTGGAATCGTTGTCGAGTCCTCTTTGAGACGAGACCTGCGGGAACACTAGATGATGTCGGAGTAGATTGGGAGGGCGTGAACAGTGGATAGGGGTTGGTTCAGTCCCAGAGGGGACAGAACTGCACACCTGGGAGAGAAAAATGAGAAATCCCAGCTCCGGATGTCGAACAGAATTCTACTTCTTGATACTGGAAGTAGACTCAGTGTAGAAACTCTCAGCCAAGGCCCGTCTTCAGAGCTTCAGGAAGTTGGCCATGGGAGCCTCTACAACTTGCTTCAGGGTGACTGTCAGGAAGCAGATGCGTAGTCTGGGGAAATCGACTCACCCGGGCAGCCATGAACTCAGAACGGGACGAGACCACCACCATCGCGAAGAAGATAGGGAGACGCTTCTGAAGGTACCACATGAGCCTCCAGGGACGCTTGGAAGAAGTCGGGGTCACCTCTGCAAGCTGCTGATCCTCTGTAAATCCTCTACTACGAACAGAACCTTCGTTGAAGCTCCAAGTAGACTTATGATGGGATGGTGAAGGTGCTCAATAGTGAAGGGAGGTGGTGGAATGGTGGGAGGCGATGTGGGGGAGGTATGGAATGAGAGCTATGGTGGAGCTAGAGGGGTTTGGGGAGGGGAGGGGCAGGGAGGCTGCTGCTTCTCAGCACTAGTTGGAGGTGGGATGGGGAGGTGGAGGAAGAACAAGTTGATGGAGGGGGAGAGTGGGGGGCGACTAGATCTGATGGCCCCTTGTTGCGGGCGGCCTAGGGTATGGAAAGGGGGAGGGAGGAGTGGAGGGAAAGATTCAAACTCACCTTGGGGGCTGGGAGATTGTGTGGGGAAGGGAAGAGATTGTGTTGGGAAGTGGTAGTGGGTTGTTGGTGGTTGGAGGGTGGAGTGGGGATAGGTGGAGACTGTCTTGGGTGTGGGGTGGAGTAAAGAGGAGGGTTGTGGGGAGTTAGAGAGGCCTTAATGGAAGGGGAAGGAGAGAGAAAGTGGTTGGGGGTGAGGAGAGAGAGAAGGGTGCGAACCCCATAGAGAGAGAGAGAGAGAGGGGGGAGTTGAAGTGGGTTTCTCACCTTAGGTTTCACACCTTCTCACATGGAATCTCTCCACTAAGATTTGAATTTTGAACTCTTAAAATGGAAAATTTCATTAACTTGAAATGGGGGAAATGGGGTCCTATATATAGGCAACCCATATTTTACAAAAAGTCTCTGAATCTTGCTACAATGACAAATAACCAAGGGGTAGGGGGCGCCCTTGGGCCTAGCCCAATGAATTGGGCCCATTAACTAATCTAATCACCCTAATGACACACAAACTTAGGGGAATAAACAAAAGACTTGGGGACATGACTCAAATAAAAGGGAAAATACATCAAATGACTCAAATAGAAAGCTCAAAATGGATAATTGGGCCCACATGAATGATGCCCGAGCTCAAACAACTCTGGAGTGTGAAGATGACCCAAGCCAGAGGGAGTCGTGGGTGATGCCTCCATCAAAGACAGTGCCGCATGGCTTCATCGTCGCCTTGGAAACGCGCCCCCGACGCGAGGTTTGCACAGGGCTGTTTATATAGAAAATTTCCCAAGTCCCCAACTTTCCTCCATGAGTTTAAGATATAGAGTCCACCAAATCCCGACGTCTATGGATCAATCTCAAGATAATACAAAGGATAAGAGGTAGGAACAAGTGGAACTCAATTTGGATGAAGGATCTGGAAGATATGGCTTCTAGAAGGGGGGTCCATCTCACTAAAAATCAGAGTTTGTGTCATAGCAGGACACCTAAATCCCCAACTTCCGTCCGTGATTCTGATCAAAATGGCCAATGAAAATTGGAGTTCAATGGACCGAATTCAAGATAATACCAAGGAGAGGCCATATGAACAAACGGGGACTGATTTGGATAAGAATCTGAAGAGATATAGGCTTTCAAAGAAGGCCATGGCGGACACAAAACTGAGAGAGTCTAGCAGAAGAAGCTAGACTCTCGGGTGGGCTAGCGGCGACCGACTGCTTGGCCCACCAAGCGGTCGGCCGAGCGACCGCTAGGCCGCAAAGAATGGTTTTTTTTTTTTACAATTTGGTCCCTCGGGTGCCCGTTTGACCTCTGAATCTGTCACGCCCCGAACCGATAGCAGCGGAACGTGTCGTTTACTCAGAACGTGACAGTTAAACAGTCATGTCAATCAGAGCATAATCATTTCCACAAAACATAATTTGGACAAATAACAAATTTCATTTCAAATATAAGTTCTTTACATATTCGGGCCTATAATAAATAAAAAGACTCAATAAAGAAAAACTATAATGAGACATAAGACGCAAGATAACCAGACTAGACGATTCATCTAGATGTCAGAGTTCTCTTCACTCTTGCCCTTGCCCATCATGTTTGGTCTCGTCGTCACTAAGGTCATTACCTGAAAAATATTAGAAAACGCAGGGTGAGCGAACGCTCAGTAGGACTTAATATCTCATCCTCCAAGCTAGCTTTAAGTCAATTACAGTTTAACATGCTCATGCAGGTCATGCAAGATATAGAAATCGAGAACTATAATGACACGAGATAAATTCAAGAACTATATATAAAAAATGAGTAAGCAAGATGCTAGATACACTCATGAAGAGTAAGGACAATGACAATCAAGAGAGTATAGCAAGATCTTAACAAGTACTTTCTCATGCTAGGTCAAGAGCATTCATGAGGAAATATAACATTCATCTCTCTATGACGAACACTATCACGAGAGCTTCAATGTATCCAGTATTATGAAGGATCTTCGTGACAAGATAACAAGTACTATCAATGGGATAATTCAAGAACATTTATGATGATCGATATAGAAGTAGAACAATTACTTCTACAAGCACTATATAGCATTTGTCAAGACACTAAGGGAATATCACAACGATATGACAACCTCTCCAATAAGGCAATTCAAGATATTTTCATGATGAACAATAAGTTATGGAAAGATGCACTATGATGGCAATTACTCCCGATCACCACTATCACGAAAGTGTTTGCACATCTAGCACTACATAAGATTGTGTACTATGATGGTAATTACTCCCGATCATCACTATCACGAGAGCGTTTGCACATCTAGCACTACATAGGATTGGCAAATGCACTAAGGGGAAAATCACGACGATATGACCACCCCTCATGGAAATAAGTTATAGACGACTATAGGTGGTGAATGTCAGCACCCGATCATCGTATACCGGTAACGTTTGGACTTTGCCTCACCCAATAGGGTCAGATCAGGACCCGTAGTATTTAAAATGTCATTTTATTGGGACCCATAGCCCCCGACATTTTGTCTAGACTAATTCCTCATTAATGGCCAAGAATTTCAAGGATCAAGCATGTACGAATAATAGGGTAGATTTCATTAAACATAGATTCAAGATAGACCTCGACAAGCCTAGTACGATGGCACACAAAACCGAGACAATTCGAGAAACCTGGGAGATTGGCATCTCGTCAGAGCGGCGTATATTTAAGAAGTCGCGCCCACAGTGGTGGTCACCCATTCTCTGAACAAAGCATTGAAGAATTGGTGCCTTCACAATACGGTTGCTTTTACACTAAGCGCCCGCCAATAAGGTCACCCCTTCAACATGCCCATGACAGAAAACGGCGATAACCAATGTAGTAGCTAATCAAATTAGCACCGTATGAGTCAGATAGAGATAGATCTCTCACAGAATCGCCATAATAGTGTTCTATGAGGGCCGGGTGTCATGTTTTCTTTAGAGTGACTAACAGGGTTCCAGGGTTCTTGTGGTACAACCAGCTCAATCGCCCTTGAGGGAATCCAAGGTTACGAGGAGACTTACGGAGGTCTCTATGATAAAATCACCTGTCCGAAGGAACGGAATGTCCCACGGAGGGTTTTTTTTTTTAATATAAAAACCTAACCTAGGGGTCAATGGGAGAGTGCACCCCTTACCAGAGGTAAGGAGAAAGCCACTCCACCATCAGACCACTAGGAGGCAAATTATATTCCATTGATGAAGAATAAAGAATTACATCAATCTGATACTAGGCAAGCCTAGTGAGTCCAGCCGAGCAGCACCTTTTATAATAGAAGGGAGCTCACTGTAAGAATAAAAAGAATTACATTTAGTGGTGCAAGCTAATGAAGCAAGTAAATCTGCTACTATATTGCCTTCTCTGAATATATGAGAAATAGAATCATGCTGAGATATGGTGCTCCAGATATCCCTGACAAAGCTGAGAATGGACCAGGGGCAATGAGTTTCCTTTTTGATAATCCGGGCAAGGGTGAGGGAGTCACATTCAATAAGAGCTGGTTTGGGATCCATAGTCTTCAAATAGTTAATGCTATCAAGGAGGGCACGGGCTTCAGCTATTAAACTATTAGAATGTCCATAAAAGTGAGAGAAGGCAAGGATGACCTTGCCTCTAGAATCCCTGATAATTCCGCCTCCTCCAGTATCTCTAGATAGCTTGCAAGCACCATCAGTGTTTAATTTTAGAAAAGGCCAAGGAGGACAAAGCCATCTCACAATCTTCATCTGTTGTCTGCAAGGGGCTTGATTTTTGATTCCTAATTGATCCAAAATTTTCCGGTTAATGGACTTTGGTTCCTTAAGAGCAGCAACCGAACAAGCCATCTTAACTTGGGAAATAATATGATGAATGATGTTAGTTTTGGATAATGATTTATCATCATATTTGACAGTGTTTCTGGCTCTCCAAATTTCCCACATTCCAAATCCAATAGAGGCAAGAGTGAAAAGAGCAAAAGCCGAACCTGGCTGAGAATGGCAGATGGAATTCAGGATGAATTCCCTAGTAGTGCGGCCTTCAAAGTGTAAACCTGCAGCTGTAAGGGCACTCCAAATAGAAATTGCAATTTCACTGTGCAGAAATAAATGATTGGGGTCTTCCACCTGCGGCAGCCGGTAGCATGAGCATTTAGAGCAGAGGACAACACCCACTCTTTGAATATTATCATTAGTCGGAAGACAGTTATGCATAATCTTCCATAAATGGACTGAGATTTTTGTTGGAACCCAATTAGACCACAGTCGACTCCAAGGAATATCAGATTGTAGGTGACTGTTAGCCATTGATTTGTAGGTCGATGCTACTGAACACAGTCCAGATGGAGAAAGACTCCATACTCCCAAGTCCATTTCCTGATTCAATTTAACAGATCTGACAGCTTGCTGATACTGTTGGGAATCAATGCATTTAGCAGGGCAGATTCTTCAGAAGAAGGGTTCAGAAGGACATCTCTTACAGAAGCTTTAGGATTAGGGATAAGAACATCAGAAACATAAGTATTTAAGCATTGTTGACCCAGCCAGTTATCATACCAAAAGTTGGTATTTAAACCATTCCCAATAATAACCTTCTTAAACTGAATAATATAATCCTTAGCCTTCAACCAGCTTCTTCTTGCAAATCCCTTCATGTTTCTAAAGTTAGCATCTCGGATGTGGCATTGGTGCAGGTACTTGGCTCTAAAATAAGAAGCCCATAAAGAATTAGTGTGAATAGCATTCCACAGCATTTTAACTCGAAGAGCATTCTCCATGAGCCTAAGAGACATGATGCCAAGGCCACCCTTGGATTGAGGCCTACATAATGCCTGCCAAGATTTCCAATGTCTCTTTTAGCCAAGAGGGGAAGACCCCAAAAAAAATTAGCAAAGGCCTGCTCAATCAGATTGTGAATGCCAGTATGCAATGGAGTAGAAGACAGTGAATAAATTGGCAAGGAAGTAAGAACATGCCTTATAAGAACCAATCTGGCACCTTGGGACAATAGGTTGGCTTTCCACCCAGCAATCCTCTTTTGTATAGAATTGATAACCCCTGCAAAATAGATCTTTTTTGTTCTTCCAATCACCAAAGGTATGCCAAGGTATTTATGAGGGAAAGACAGTCTGGACAATCCAGTGAGGTTCTGAATTCGCTGTACAACAGAAGAAGGCTTCTTCGGGTGGATTAAAAATCCACTCTTGCTGACATTAATCAGTTGACCTGAAGCATGTTCATACATGTGAAGGAGTTTAAGTAAATTTTTGATAGAAGCTGAGGTGGCTTTACTGAAAATCAGGGTATCATCTGCAAATAATAAGTGAGATATATTTGGACATCTCTGAAAACCTGTGAACCATTCAACCCGGCCACTGCTGAAAGCTTCTCTTAGCGACCTGCTCAAAGCTTCTTCAGCAATAACAAATAAAGAAGGAGCTATCGGATCACCTTGACGGATACCTCTAGTGGATTTAAAAAAACCAGCAGTGTCTCCGTTCAACAAAATAGAAAACCAGCAATTGTTAATCAATCTATCAATAAGATTAATGAAATTATTGCTGAATCCAAATCTGAACATAACTGAGTAGAGAAAGTCACATTCTAATCTGTCATAGGTTTTAGCCATATCAAGTTTAAGCATAACATTTGAACCTCTGGTTTTTCTACCCAATTCAAGAGAGAGCTCCTGAGCAAGAGCAATATTTTCAATAATCTATCTCCCTTTTACAAAAGCAGACTGCTCAAGTGAAATGATCTTGTGAAGAATAGGAGCCACCAAGAAATAGGGGTAACTGATAAAACATCACAAATCGTGGGGCTATTTTCACGGAATGGAATATAGTGCCAGTATACACAACCCATGGTCAAGGGTTATAGAAAACCATGAAAATCAGGAAATCAGGAGATCAGTAAATTGACGCCTGAGATTAAGTCTTCATTTTTTGAATTGGCGCCCTTGTCAGGGTCGTTAGTTCAGTAAATGACGACTGTTCAATCAGTCGTTATATCTGGATTCTATTAATATTAAAATCCATAAATATTCTCATATTTCAGGTATTATGTAAATGACGACTTATCTTAAGTCTTTAATTAAGTAAATAACGCCTTAGTCAAGGGCGTCATATATAAATCTGACAGCATGGTGCATGTCGTTATTTCCATTATCCAAAAAATTATAAACATTTCAGAATTTCCCAATTTATCACTAATTGGCACACATGTATAGGGGCGTTCATTCAAATGACGACCCAAAAAGAGTCGTTAATTCTTTGTCATACGATTTGCACCGGGCAGGTACAACCACAGACACATGATTTTTGGAGTATGTCTGATTAAAATTCTAAAGACATGAATGGATAGAGAAAAATAGCAGGAATTTATGGACATGATCATGCATTAGTTTACATGTAAGGGTTCACAGTTATTAAATTTTGAACATTATGTATTTATTAATTAATCAAATAATTGACGACTATTTGCGCGGTCGTCAATCAAAATAGCACCCTAGAGGGAGGCACGTTTTACTAAAACTTCCAGAAACTTTATGAAACCTACTGAAAATAAACTAACAGACCTATATGCATGCTCAAGATCTAATGCACTATCATGTAGCATGCTATTTAGTTGTGATTTTTGCTTGGGAGATTGCCTACCTTCGTTGATGCTCTGACAGACAAATAGAAGAAGAAGAAGGATGATGATGACGGCAACTGCTACAGCTTCCTCTGTAACCACAGCAGCAAGATGAAGAAGGGGAAGAAGAACGCTTCTTCTTCACGATAATAACAGCAGCCGTAACACGTACAAGGCAACGGCAGCGGTGGAAGAAGACGAGGAAGATGATGGCCGATGCTAAACTTTGTTGCAGTAGATCGACAGCATAGCAAGAGCACGATGGCTCTGCCATCGCCCCTTGAAGGTCTTATTTATAAGGTTAGAACCCTACTGGAGTCCTAAGCGAATTAGAATCCTAATTTCCATAAAACTTTCTTAAGTTAATCCTTTCCTAATCAATACTTACCCGGATAACATCCCTGTCCGAACCAAACACCAACGGGTCCTGTTTGAAAATGACGCTTAAGATTGGGGCGTTATTTTAAAATGACGCCTCAGTACACTGTCTTCAATTCATCATATAACGCCCATTAAGGGGGCGTCAATTCATAAATTAGCGCCCATTCGTACGGTCTTCAATTAAATAGCGCCTTAAGAGGGGTCATTATTCATTTTTGACCCTTTTGTTATATGTTCTAAGTGTTTGATTATTGGTTTAATTCTTTAATCCATTTTATTCTTTCAATTTACCAGGGTTGCTACACCCTCCCCCACTTAAAAGAATTTGGTCCCCAAATTCTCATAATTTTCTTTCTAAAATGAGTGGGGTACAATTCACTGTATCCAAAACATGTCTTCCCATGATATGCCAAGCATTATGATCATCATGTTTGATTCACGTAATTATAGATGTGATAAGTTTACAGGGTTACCTTGCAGTGTTTCTTCTCCTAGGAGTGGACAACGAGCGATCTTGTGATCTTCACTTCCGCATCAAACACACCTCCCGAGTTTATACCAACACTGATCTGGGTCGTGTCTCCCTTTCTTGCAGTGTTTACATTTTTCCTTGACCGGAACAATTTTTTGATCATCATTCCGGGGTTTCTTGTCCTTGCGAAAATTGTTACCTCCATTGAATCTCTTCTTGCCATTTACGGATTCCTTATTCTTAGATTTGTTCGCTTGCTCTTTCTTAGCGATCTTTCCCTTGACTCGCTCCATCATATCCATGTCATCTTCCAAGAGTTGTGCCTTTCTAACCATCACTGTATAAGTTTGTATTTCCAGCGGAGCTAATTGTGGAATAAGCTCCACCTTCAAGCCATTCATAAATCTTCTCGCTCTCATCTTCACCGTGCAAACTAGGTCTGGTGCATACCGGGCCAATCTAGACAATGTTGCCTCATACTCCGCCACTGAGAGACTACGTTGTTTTAGAGCCACAAACTCCATAGCCTTCTTCTCACGGATCCGTTCCGAGAAATATTTCTCATTAAAGTGTTCCAAGAACTCATACCATGTAACTTGCTCGTTAGGCAAGATTGCTTTCACGGATCCCCACCATACTCGGGCATCCTTCTCTAATTGATAAGTTCCTAAGAGTACCTTCTCATCGTCGGTACATTGCATCACCTTGAAGGTCCTTTCTATTTCTTGTACCCAATTCTCTGCTTCATCCGGGTCGGTAGACCCACTAAACTTTGGGGGATTCATCTTTTGAAATTTTCAATGTAGATCCCCAGCTCCATGTTGGTTTTCGCCTTGTTCAACTTGTTGTAATGCTTGTGTCAACCCTTGAACCGTACGTTGCATTTCTCTCCATTGGGTTCTCTCGGCGGCCATCTTAGCCTACAAGAATAAGGTTTGAATTAATGATTACTCTTATCTTGGTATCTATCTAACACGGATGTAACATATTTTATTGTTTGACCCATAGCTCTACCCAAATCTCACGGGGTTCCTATTGGATAACTGACAAGGACAACTCAATCTAGGACTTGAACTTGATGACCTAGGGATTTAGAAAGCTTAGGCTCTGATACCACCTTCTGTCACGCCCCGAACTGATAGCAGCGGAACGTGTCGTTTACTCGGAACGTGACAGTTAAACAGTCATGTCAATCAGAGCATAGTCATTTCCACAAAACACAATTTGGACAAATAACAAATTTCATTTCAAATATAAGTTCTTTACATATTCGGGCCCATAATAAACGAAAAGACTCAATAAAGAAAAACTATAATGAGACATAAGACGCAAGATAACCAGACAAGATGGTTCATCTAGATGTCAGAGTTCTCTTCACTCTTGCCCTTGCCCATCATGTTCGGTCTCGTCGTCACTAAGGTCATTACTTGAAAAACATTGGAAAACGCAGGGTGAGCGAACGCTCAGTAGGACTTAATATCTCATGCTCGAAGCTAGCTTTAAGTCAATTACAGTTTAACATGCTCATGCAGGTCATGCAAGATATAGAAATCAAAAACTATAATGACACGAGATAAATTCAAGAACTATATATAAAAAAAATGAGTAAGCAAGATGCTAGATACACTCATGAAGAGTAAGGACAATGACAATCAAGAGAGTATAGCAAGATCTTAACAAGTACTTTCTCAAGCTAGGTCAAGAGCATTCATGAGGAAATATAACATTCATCTCTCTATGACGAACACTATCACGAGAGCTTCAATGTATCCAGTATTATGAAGGATCTTCGTGACAAGATAACGAGTACTATCAATGGGATAATTCAAGAACATTTATGATGATCGACATAGAAGTAGAACAATTACTTCTACAAGCACTATATAGCATTTGTCAAGACACTAAGGGAATATCACGACGATATGACAACCCCTCCAATAAGGCAATTCAAGACCTTTTCATGATGAACAATAAGTTATGGAAAGATGCACTATGATGGCAATTACTCCCGATCATCACTATCACGAAAGCGTTTGCACATCTAGCACTACATAGGATTGTGTACTATGATGGCAATTACTCCCGATCATTACTATCACGAGAGTGTTTGCACATCTAGCACTACATAGGATTGGCCAATGCACTAAGGGGAAAATCACGACGATATGACCACCCCTCATGGAAATAAGTTATAGACGACTATAGGTGGTGAATGCCAGCACCCAATCATCGTATACCAGTAACGTTTGGACTATGCCTCGCCCAATAGGGTCAGATCAAGACCATAACATTTAACATGTCATTTTATTGGGACCCATAGCCCCTGACATTTTATCTAGACTAATTCCATATTAATGGCCAAGAATTTCAAGGATCAAGCATGTACGAACAATAGGGTAGATTTCATTGAACAAAGATTCAAGATAGACCTCGACAAGCCTAGTATGATGGCACACAAAACCGAGACAATTTGAGAAACCTGGGAGATTGGCGTCTCGTCAAAGCGCCGTATATTTAAGAAGTCGCGCCCACAGTGGTGGTCACTCATTCTTTGAACAAAGCATTGAAGAATTGGTGCCTCCACAATACGGTTGCTTTTACACTAAGCGCCCGCCAATAAGGTCACCCCTTCAACATGCTCATGATAGAAAACGGTGATAACCAATGTAGTTGCTAATCAAATTAGCACCATATGAGTCAGATAGAGATAGATCTCTCACAGAATCGCCATAACAGCGTTCTATGATGACCGGGTGTCATGTTTTCTTTAGAGTGACTAATAGGGTTCCAAGGTTCTTGTGGTACAATCAACTCAGTCGGCCTTGAGGAAATCCAAGGCTACGAGGAGACTTACGGAGGTCTCTATGATAAAATCACTAGTCCGAAGGAACGGAATGTCCCACGGAGGGTTCATCTATCACCGAGAAATAGGGGTAACCGATAAAACATCACAAATCGTGGGGCTATTTTCACGGAATGGAATATAGTGCCAGTATACACAACCCATGGTCAAGGGTTATAGAAAACCCTGAAAATCAGGAAATCAGGAGATCAGTAAATTGACGCCTGAGATTAAGTCTTCATTTTCTGAATTGGCGCCCTTGTCAGGGTCGTCAGTTCAGTAAATGACGACTATTCAATCAGTCATTATATCCGGATTCTATTAATATTAAAATCCATAAATATTCTCATATTTTAGGAATTATGTAAATGACGACTTATCTTAAGTCTTTAATTCAGTAAATAAGGCCTTAGTCAAGGGCGTCATATATAAATCTGATGGCAGGGTGAATGTCGTTATTTCCATTATCCAGAAAATTATAAACATTTCAGAATTTCCTAATTTATCACTAATTGGCGCCCATGTATAGGGGCGTTCATTCAAATGATGACCCAAAAAGAGTCGTTAATTCTTTGTCATACGATTTGCACCGGGCAGGTACAACCACAGACACATGGTTTTTGGAGTATGTCTGATCAAGATTCTAAAGACATGAATAGATAGAGAAAAATAGCAGGAATTTATGGACATGATCATGCATTAGTTTACATGTAAGGGTTCACAGTTATTAAATTTTAAACATTATGTATTTATTAATTAATCAAATAATTGACGACTATTTGCGCGGTCGTCAATCAAAATAGCGCCCTAAAGGGAGGCGCGTTTTACTGAAACTTCCAGAAACTTTATGAAACCTACTGAAAATAAACTAACAGACCTATATGCATGCTCAAGACCTAATGCACTGTCATGTAGCATGCTATTTAGTGGTGATTTTTGCTTGGGAGATTTCCTACCTTCGTTGATGCTCTGAACGACAAATAGAAGAAGAAAAAGGATGATGATGATGGTAACTGCTACAGCTTCCTCTGCAACCACAGCAGTAAGACGAAGAAGGGGAAGAAGAACTCTTCTTCTTCACGATAATAACAGCAACCGTAACACGTACAAGCCAACGGCAGCGGTGGAAGAAGACGAGGAAGATGATGGCCAATGCTAAACTTTGTTGCAGCAAATCGATAGCATAGCAAGAGCACGATGGCTCTGCCATCGCCCCTTGAAGGTCTTATTTATAAGGTTAGAACCCTACTAGAGTCCTAAGCGAATTAGAATCCTAATTTCCATAAAACTTTCTTAAGTTAATCCTTTCCTAATCAATACTTACCCGGATAACATCCCTGTTCGAACCAAACACCAACGGGTCCTGTTTGGAAATGACGCCTAAGATTGGGGCGTAATTTTAAAATGACGCCTCAATACACGGTCTTCAATTCATCATATAACGCCCATTAAGGGGGTGTCAATTCATAAATTAGCGCCCATTCGTACTGTCTTCAATTAAATAGCGCCTTAAGAGGGGTCGTTATTCATTTTTGACCATTTTTGTTATATGTTCTAAGTGTTTGATCATTAGTTTAATTCTTTAATCCATTTTATTCTTTCAATTTACCAGGGTTGCTACAGAATCGACCCCGAATGGACTCGAAAGTTTGGAAATTGAAAATAGAAGCTTCCAAGGCTAAATGGGCTTGAAAAATGATAAGAAAATGGGCTCGAGATGACTCTAAAATAATGGTTAATTTTGGGCATCACAGAGATAAATAAGAGAAATAACGTGACTTATGGGCCGAAAATGGGTGTCAACAAACATGACCTGCCCTACCACAATAATGACATGAAGCTTTCTTTTTGCATGCATGTGAATGAATGGGGAGTCTTTTAGCAATACACATTGATTAATCAGATTTCTTAGTAATAGCAGAATTTTCAGCATGGACAAGGTTCACAGCACTATCAGAAACATTCTTGTTATCATTCTGGTTCACATTCTTTTTATGTTTTCCACCCTTTTTCAGATTTTTAGATGGATTATCAATTCTTTGAACAGAAAATTGAAAAACATGTGAGGTAGAGCTAGAGGCAAAAGAAGTTTGAGTTTTGTTTCCAAAGTTCTTTTTTTTCTCAGGGTTATACCCCAACCCTTCTCTTTGAAAGTTCACAGTTGTTCTAAGAATTTTATCCAAGTTATCCTTTCCCTTAACAAATTTAGACTGAGAATTTCTTAGGTCTTGGATTTCAGAATTCAAAGAAGCAACATTCAACTCATATCCAGTAATTTCAGTTTCATATGAAATAACCTGCTGATGTAGAACATCATTCAAACTCTTTAAAGTAGTAATTTCATGTTTAAGTTTTTATTCCTTATTAACCTCTTCCTCTCTCAACACAAATTTCTCTTTTTCGATAGTCAACCATTTTTCTGACAAAATAGTATTTAAAACCATGAGCTTTTTATTTTGTTCTTTCAGGTTGCTATTTTCTTCCAGCAATTTATCCTCAAATTCATCAAATTCCTTTTTCTTTTCAAGCAGCAGCTCACTTTCCTCTTTTAAAGACTTGATCAAACTTTTCTGCATATCATCATCAGAATTAAGATCATCAATTAATTCTTTCAAGAACATACATTCATTACATATTTTTTCAGCTTTGAGTTCTTCATTTTCAGCATGATTGGATTCAGCATGGTTAACATGTTTCAATTTCTTTTTCAATGATTTGTTTTCTTTTCCTATTTTCTTCTTTTCAGATTTGACGTTGTGGTACTTGTCTAACAAACCATTATAAAGACTCAACAATTCTTCAAAAGTAATTTCGTCAGAGCCAGAACTTACCTGTGATGAAGACTCATCATGTTGATCACTGTTGTGATCTCTGACCATAAGACATGTGTCATCTTGCATATCTGTTCTGACCATCAACTTGTCTAAAATTTCTTTAGCGCTCCTGCACTCAGAAATATAAAGAAACTCATCAATATCAATTTCCCTCTTCACTAGTTTCAGGGCTTCCACATTTTCAGCATTCTTAAATCTATCAACAACAGTCCATGTAGATTGATCTTCTAGAAGATCATATGGACTACGTGCTATAAGAATCCACAAATTGGAGTCTACAGAGGTTACATAATCTCTGAACTTCCCTAGCCAATTATAAAAATCAGAACTGTCAAACCTCGGTGGATTGGCCATAGAAACAGGTTTAAGACAAAGACAAGGACACATAAGATGCACCAAATATACAGGATCTGATCTGTAGATCGTTGGATCTAAGGACACAGAAATCCGCTCTGATACCAATTGTTGGGGTGACAATGGTGCAACAAGGATTTAGAGGGGGGGTGAATAAATCCCCTTCTAAAAACTTGATCAATTTAAAACTTAAACTAAAAACTTTAAACTTATGCGGAATTAAAAGCGATTAAGCTCTGAAGAATATGAAAGCCAGTGATGCACTTAATCGAACAGATGAGTTGCAAAAGTGCAGACTCCTAAGCAAGTCTATACTGCTGACTAAACCAAATCAAGCATGCGTGTACACTAAATCCATTCAGTCAGAACCGTAGATAGGAACACGCCTAGCATGCATCTAACGATTGACAATATTGGAAAGCAAACCACAGTGCACAAGATCTTTTTAGGTGGTTCAGTCCTCAGGACTTACATCCACCACACACTCCAACCAGAGTGTGGATTCCGCTGCCAAACAGCTAGAACAGCTGGGCCTCACAGCTTGCCAACAACAGTTGAGCTTCACAGCTTGCTTAACCGTTGACTAACAACTTGACTGCTGGGCAATACAGCTTCGCCACCGCTGCCTAACAGCTTGATCCGATGGGCCTTACAGCTTAGCTTCCACTGATACATAGCTTATAAGAAGTATGAAAAATGAAAATAGGAAACCAATAAGTTCAGCATCGGAAAGCTGACAGTTAAAGCAAATCAAAATGCTCACGCAGGAGCGCTGTGCCTTGGATCTGATCCAAAGGACACAGTGGAAACAGATCTTCAGAATCTACAAATTCCTCTCGATGCGCTTGCTCTCTTTCTTCCTCTCTGCTCACTTTGTCTTTTCTCTCTAATCTCTCACCGAGACTACGATACTCTGCTTTCTTGATTCTCAGATCTTCACTCTTTCCTTTTTAGCTACTCTCTTTTTCTTCTTATTCTTCAAGCTTCCTCTCTTCGAAAGGCTTCTCAGATCCCCCTTTTTCTTGTACTTGTTCTCCCTGTCGATCTGAGGAATCTGGCCTCAATTTATAGGCCGCGAAAGATTTACCGCATGGAACACACGTTTCCTGCATAGAAATTCTAACAAGAGTGCGCTGATTGAAGTCCACGTGTTGGATGCTAAAGATGTGTTGTCCACGTGGCTAAGTCTCTAGTCCAGACTAGCCTTGGGTCACATGCCGATAAGTTAAGAGCTTAAGTCACGCGATCATCTGAGTGTGAGCCTTCCAGCCTTTTATGTTAGAATCCGGGTCCGCAGTGACTTGATCCTGCCAATTAGAATAGAGGCATTTAGTCGAACACTTTGTGAGCTGAAGTTCATAGGAATATTCATATGTACATATATTATATGAATGAGACAAAACGTGCACTGACTAGGGACATGCATAGACCTTTTACATGCATTAGGCAGACGTGGACTGACCTTTATATGCATAAGATAAAGAGACCGACCCTTACATGCGTAAGATAAAACATGCACCGACCCTAATATGCAAGATGTAAATAGTGCACTGACTTTTGTATGCGTATGATAAAACGTGCACCGACCTTCTATGCGTTTCTATAGAACCATGCACCGACTATGTATGCAGTCATAAGGAGTGCACCGACTTTTGTATGCATGAGACGAAATGTGCACCGACCCTTTGCATGCATATAGCAAAAGATGCACCGACCTATATATGCTCGATGCAAAGGTTGCACTGACCTTTATACACTTAAGGAAAAACATGCACTGACCTTGTGTGCATCTCTTTAGAGGCGTGCACTAACCTGCATACTGACCGATCAGAATGTGCACGGACCTGATATGCATAAGAGGGTAAAAATGCACTGACTTTGTATGTCTCAATAGAAAAGTGCACTAACCTATATGATGTCCTTAGACACACAAAATATGCACTGACCTATATGCTGACCTTACATGCAGACTCACAAGGTATGCACCGACCTATATGTATGCATAAATAGAAACGTGCACTGACTTCATACGTCATGAAGCAAGATGTGCTTCAACCTCAATATGCACAACACAGAAAGTGCATCGACCATGTTGCTGACTGACACAAATGAGATTTGATTGAGGTATTTATGCATTTCAATCTTAACATGATTCATAGAATGTCATTATCAAAACTAGGGTTCCAACAAGAAAGACAGTTTCTTCCTGTCTGTAGCAACATCAGTAAAACCGAGGTATAGGGCTAATTTCTAGGAGAATTTATGCATGCAACTTATGAGGACTAGAAGGGTAAAGCATGTTAACATGTTTTTAACGACTAGGATGCATGATTGGACATGAATTAAACTAGAATTATCATCTTTGGTTAAGGGGTATAAGGATAACATGCTGTAAGGATCATACATGTGCAGTCATAGAAAAACATGAAATGCCACCAGTAGAAAGCATGAAACGGAATGAAACCTTAGGGCTTTTATCCATAACATATTGATCTAGCCTTTTGATGAGATAACCTACCTTTGATTCGATCCCTAGACTTTAGATTTTTGACTGGAAGTAGACCCTAGTTCCTGTACGTCCTGTGCCAAATCAGCAACTTCCTGCCCCTCTATCTTCTGATTCTCTTAACCTAAATACGAGAAAATTGGAGCGTATGAAGAAGATAGAAAGGGGAACAAAAAGCTCTAAAGTCACAACATAAACTTACCTTGTTTAGGAGTTCTACTCTCTTGTTCTTCACTGGACCGGTACACTGGTTCCTGCACAGCTTGCAGCAAAACAGTAACTTTGGGGGCTTCTATCTCCTCAAAGACTTGACCTCCAAGCACGAAATATTGAGGAAAGTTAGACCATAGTAAGAGGAACAAAATCCTTAAAAGGTATAACCTGAGTCAGAGCCTCCTTACCTTTGAAAATCGTGATCCAACATTAGAGTTCACATGGGTCAAAGTTAGGGTCTATTTATAGGGTTTTCAATTAGGGCTGAGGATTTGATCGAATTGGGAGTCCTAATTAGGTGTAGGATCGATCCCCAAGAGTCCTAGACATGTTTACATGTCTACCCACTTCGATTTATGGGGATTTGGATGCCAAAGATCCAAGCTTTTTTACGTTTCTCCCATTCACGGAATCAGAAGGGTTTAGCGGTCATGGAAGGATAGCTAGGATGGTTTAGCGGTCTCGCGATAGACCGCCAATTGGCAATTATTCTAAAATTTTTGGATTTTCCTATTATTTCCTATTTATCCCCTAATTGGTGTATATATCCCATTTTAAATCCATAAATTATTCAATTTGCGTTTCTATTAATGGGCTTGGGTCTAAAGGTCTTGGAATTGAGTCTTTGGGCCTATTAGAGTTGGGCTTAAACCTTTGGTTAATATAGGGCCTTTAAATGGATTAAAAAAATCTTTAATTCTTCTTAATAGCCCATTAAGCCTTTTTAATTGCTTAGTAACTAGATTTTGTCTCAGAAAATTCCTAGAAAATTATCGGGGGTTACACTTGTGGCCTTCTACCAGACTTGGGCGGCCAAAGCCTTGGCCGCCCAGCCAACTTGGGCGGCCATCGACCTAGCCGACCAGCCCATGGGCCCCTCATTACCCAAAGATTCGATTAAGGCCCAATAGTGTGTGGTGGGCTGGACTTAAAGACACAAAACGCTGATTAACTCGAGTAAAATGACAGCGTTACCAATATGATGGCCTAACTGGGGATCCACGAGATGTCCTAAATTAGGCATCTACACATACCCCATGGCTAAGACCAGAAAGGCCATGGGCACCGAGTTAATGGTATCATTGGTACTAGGATTGTACTAATGCAAGGATATCGAGTTTCTCTGACATAGACGAAAGGTCTAGGTCATACCCCTCGGGTAAGACCAAAAGGTCATGGGCGTCGAGTTAATAGTATCATCGGTACTGGGATTACACCAATGCAAGGATATCGGGTTTCTCTAACTTAGACGAAAGGTCTAGGTCATACCCCTCGACTAAGACCAAAAAGGCCATGGGTGTCGAGTTAATAGTATCATCAGTATTGGGATTGCACCAATGTAGGGATATCGGGTTTCTCTAACTTAGACTAAAGGTCCAGGTCATACCCCTCGGCTTAGACCAAAAAGGCCATGGGCGTCGAGTTAATAGTATCATCGTTATTGGGATTGTACTAATGCAAGGGATATCGGGCTTCTCTGACTTAGATGAAAGGTCTAGGTCATACCCTTCGTGTCACGCCCCGAACCGATAGCAGCAGAACGTGTTGCTAGGAACGTGGCAACAAAACAGTCGTGTCGATCAGAGCAAACCATAAGGCACAATAATTTGGACAAAATATAATTTCATTTCAAATATGAGTTTATTACAAATCTTTGACTCCAGCTGATAGACTCAATAAAAGAAAATTACAATGGACTCTTGACTAACTAATCTTGACATAAAACTAGAAGGGATCATCTAAGTTGCAGAAGCTCCCTTCACTCTTGCCATTGCCCATCTTGATTATTCTCATCCTCGTTATTACCTGAAAAATATGGGAAAAATACTAGGTGAGCGAACGCTCAGTAGGTCTTATATCTCTAGCTCTAAGCTAGATTTAAGTAATTAACAATTTAACATGAAATGCATATCATGCAAGGTACAATAATCAAGAACTATAATGGCACGAGACAATTCAATAACTTAGAGATAATTTTAAGAACTATAGAGGCAATAGACTGGACAATAAATTGAAGAACAATCAAGATAAGACAATAACAATCATTTCAATAAGGTGCTCGCTTTACAAGAGCATATCATGAGACTATCATTTGTAGGATTGGCCATATGTATATATATGAATTCAAACATTCGAGTAGTGAACATGTCAATCACTTGTGGAAGTGTCATAGATCAATCTTGCTTTTCATTGGTGCAATGCCACACACGATCAATCATAATACCAGCACATCTTCGGACTTTGCATCGTCCATGGGATCAGATCAGGACCCCATCACTTTTTCATTCTAGCATTGAGTGTCAAGTTTTGTTTGGACCCATAGCCCCTTTTAAGTTCTAGACCAATTCCACATCATTTAATGGCCAAAAGAGTTCCAAAGGATCAAGTCATGTAGGAACAATAAGGTAGATTTATGGAATAGCGATTCCAAGGATAGAACTTGTATAAGGATAACATGGCGTTAATCTCGCATAAAACCAAGATATTCATGAAACTGGGTAATTGGCATCCACTCAGGTCGTCGTAAATTACAGAATTCACGTCCACTACAGTGGTCGCCAATTCTGTGAACAGTACATGCACGAAGGAAATAGCGTCCCTTTAAGTGGTTGCTAATTTAAATTGGCATCCAATGTCTGGTCGCCAATTCTAGACAGAGATCTACTCTCACAAAACACCACAAATAGTGCTCTGTGAAGGCTAGGGCGTCATGTTTCTTCAGAGTGACATGACAATCATTGTTCCAGGGTTTTGAGGGTACAACCCGCTCGGATGTCTTGAGGGAATCCAAGGCTAGTGAAGACTTACATGACGTCTTCAATGAAGAAAGTACCGATTTGGCAGAAGAATATCCGGCGGAGGGTCCTATCCTCACCTAGAGTTAGTGTGTAAGCGGTAGAAAGTAAAAATAGGGACCACACCTCGGCCATGAGATAATGGTGCCAAATATCCACGGTCAAAGGTTCAAAACACGCGGTTGAAATAGTCAGAGAAATATGCGTCTAGATAGTGGTCGCAAATTAAAATTAGCGCCCACTGTGTGGACGTTAATTCATAAAATTCCTAGTATTCTTTTTTTTCCAGAATTGGCCTCTTTATACAAGGCGCAAATTCTTTATGTATTATCTTTCATATATATAAATTTTGGAAATAGTGCCTTTTCTGGAGGGCGCTAATTCTTTTATCTGAGGAAGTAGCGCCTCTTGGAGAGGGCGCTAATTCTTATATTTATTTTATTACCTAAATAAACAGCGCCTAAGTGACAGACACTAATTCTATACGAATTTCTTTATATATATATATATATATATATATATTTCAGGATATAGCGCCTTCGTACAAGGGCGCAGGTTTTGAATTGGCGACGGGGGTTTAATCGCTAATTCTTTTCTCTGTTGCACACTGCAACACATCACATGGATACGCTTGCAGACACAAGGGAACTGCTCATTTACACGTATTACTGTTCATTTGGGGATGAGCAGTGCTACTTTAAAACCAGGGATATTTTCAGGAATCTGAAGACATGATATTGAAGAGAAAATTATAGGGAATCCAGAAATATGCATAACATTATTTTTAGATACATAGTTCCATAGTTATAGAATTTTAAACGTGCTGTAATTATTAATTATCTAAAGTAATTAGCGATAGAGTCTTAGACGCTAATTAATTTGCATCCTTCTAAATGGGTGCTGATTCAAGAAAATAGCGGCCATAGCTGTGGTCGCCAATTCATTATCATGCAGAAAACGTTCTAAAACATGCAAAACGGTAATCTAGTACGGACCTCCTAAACCATGTGTCCGAGTGGGACCAAATAAATTCAAGTGAAAAAGCTCTAAAGGGTGAGATGTAGAAACTACATTTTTTGATTTGAATGAGCTCCTAATTTGTTTCCCTTTTGCACATGCTTCACAAATTTTATTTCCTTCAAATTTGATTTTAGGTAAACCTATCTCTAAATTATCTTTAGACAGTTTTGAGATCAAACTAAAACTAACATGACCCAATATCCTATGCCAAAGCCAAGGACTATCAACATTGTTTGCAACCAAACACAAGTTATTACATGATATTTCATTTAGATCTATTGTATATATATTATTATTTCTATGTCCAAGAAATTTTATTACATTTGTGTTTTTATCTACAATAGAGCAGTATGAGGATTCAAAAATTACCCTATGACCTTTATCACAAAGCTGGGTAATACTCAACAAGTTATGATTCAAATATTTCACTAACAAAACATGATCAATTGAGCTTAAGGAGTTATTACCAACCTTACCAACTCCAACGATCTTACCTTTGTCATTTCCTCCAAATGCCACTAGCCCTCCATCTCTTTCCTTCAATTCAGTGAATATTTCTCTGTTGCCCGTCATATGCCTTGAACATTCACTATCTAAGTATCATTCTAATTTTTCTGCTTCAAGACGTTCCTACAATAACACACAATCACATGGAGTGGATTTTGGTACCAAAATTAAATTGGGTCCAAGCAAGTTAGTGACCTTATTTAAAACATCTTCCCTAATCCAAGTTAAATTCAAATAGCGTGCATTTCTCTTAATCTAGGAATTTGAAATTGTATGACCTAGTTTTTGACAATAAAAGCACACTATATTGGAAGCCCTTCTAGACATGTTCATATTAGATGTAGCAAACTTTTGACTATTCAGAGGAAATTTTGCATTCATATTTTGAGGAATAGGGGGATTGGCATCTTGTCCTTGAACAAATGATGTTGACACTTTATTTTCAAAAACTTTCTTTTTGATTGGTGCATATCCTAAACCTTCTTTCTGAAAATTGACTTTTATTCTAAGAACTTTGTCTAAATTTTGCTTGCCTTTCACAAATCTAACCAATGTCTCTTGAAGGTGTTTAAGTTCACTATTTAAAGCAGAAATCTTCAGCTCAGAATTAGTCAACTTTCATTACATGGATAGATTTGATCATTCAAGGATGTATTCTCTTTCTTGAGTTATTCATTTTCGATCTCTAAAGCATGCAACCTATTACATGAATTAGCATCATTCTCATCTAACCCACTTAATTTCTTCTTAAGAGTTTCTTCTTCCTGTTCATGTATTGAAATAGTATCCACTAACTTTTTATTCTTTGATTTTAGGTCTAGACATTCCTTTTCAAGTTCAAAACACCTTTCAACTGATGTATCAGCATGCACCACACTTTCAATCTTCTTTTTGAGATGTTTGTTTGTTTATTTTATTTTCTTGAACTTAGCATACAAGGAAACATACTTTGACTCCCATTGTTCATTAGAAATAAAATCTGAGTTAGAATGTACCTCGCTGGACTCACCTTCTTGTGCCATTAGACACATGCTTTGTATTAGCTCCTCTAGTTCTTCCACGTCTTCATCCTCATCTTCTTCTTCATCACTCTACGTCGAATTCATTGCTTTCTGCTTCTTAGACTTCTCCTTCTTGTATTTCTTTTTCAATTCCAGACACTCTCCTCTCATGTGACCGGATTTTTTGAATTCATAACAAATTACATCATTGAGTTTGCTCGCCTCTCCTTTAACAACTTGTTTCCATGGATTCTTCTTGAATTTTGCTGGGAGCTTCTTTCTACCTTTTAAAAACCTCTTAACCCTCGTGGTTAGCATAGCAAGGTCCTATTCATCTTCGTTGTCATCTGAGGATTCACTTTCACTGGATTCAGACACTGGGGGGTTGGCCTTAAGAGCAAAAGTCTTCATTCTCTTCCCATCCTCTTCATTTCTTTTTATATTGATCTCATAGGTCATTAAAGATCCAATGAGCTCATCCAAATATGTCACTGACAGATCCTTTGAGTCCTCTATCACAGTTGCCTTGGTGTGCCATGTGGGTGATAAGGACCTCAATACCTTTCTAACTAGCTCAGAATTAGTGTATTCCTTTCCAAGAGCTTTCAACCTATTGGTGATCTCCATAAGCCTTGCAAACATTTGTAAGATGCTTTCCTCGGGTTTCATCTTGAAAAGCTCATATTCTCACACAAGCAGATTTGCTTTGGTCTCCTTCACTCCTGAGGTTCCTTCATAAATAAGTTTGAGCTTGTCCCACATTTTTCTTAGCTGAGGAACACACTGAAGCACGTGAATACTCATTAGGATGTATTGCACATTGTATGATGTTCAAAGCATTAAAATTAGTAGTGCAATTTTTGAAATCTTCCTCAATCCATTTTTCTTCATCCTCAGGCAATTCATATGGGCCTTTATTAACAACTTTCCATATTTCGTAGTTCTGAGCATGAAGAAACATTCATCCTATTTTTCCAATAAGCATAATTCAAACCATCAAAAAAGGGGGGGTGATGAATAGAATGGCCCTCTAGCATCATACCCTTGTTCGCCATTACATTGCATCACTCTTTGGACGGTTAAGTCTGCAAACTAAAGAGCCAAGGCTCTGATACTAATTGTTGGCCTAATGTAATGGCAATCAAGAGGGGGTGAATTGATTGACAAAATTAAATCTTAGCAAATTATATTTTTTACTAAATTTTAAACCAATTAACAATTTAATTCCAACCAAGAACCTCTATTGTTGAGATGTAGATCTTAAGGTGGCTTACTAGCCCTAGAAAAGGCAACGCACTTGAACAATTATATGTAGTGTGTGAAAATATGTGAGTGTAAAATAATGAACTGGGAAATGATAACCACAATAGGTGCAGAGATCAAGCCACAAGCCAACCACACAGCACACAGGATTTTTTAGGTGGTTCGGATCGATGCACCCGTGTGCAATCGCACGTCCACCCCTCACAACTCGTGATGATTCACTAATCTTGTATCAAACTACAAGATTACTACACACACACAAGGAGATCAATTCTCTAACATGAAGCCTAGTAGCAGCTACCACACACACCTATAGACCTTCCTACAAAGAATGATGCCCTAGAGCCATACACACATGCGGAGACAAAAGCTCCACACTTACACACTGAGGATCTTAAAGTTTGAATGAACAATCAAAGCAAGAATTATCATAAATGGACCAATAAAACCAAAATCCTATAAGTTTTGGATCCCCCTCTATTTTGCTCTGAAAAGTCGATGACGAACTATGCCAAATTCTTCAAGACAGCTTCCATTCACGTTCTCTCAGCTCTTGGAAGATAGAAGTTGAAGGATGGAGGTTACGTGATGATCAACCCGCAATAGAAACTCCAAGAAGAAGCTCCCCTTGGATTAGGCGCTCCCCCTTTCTACTTGTTCTGGCTGCAACAGGTTTTCTTGAGCTTTATACTTAGTGCTCCACCTTGTAATGGACTTAGAAACCTCTTACAGAATGAAGCTCTCTTAATCTTGAGGATGGGACGAGTGGTTTTCTTAAGAGTTTCTCATCTAAGGTGGCAGCTTTCTCCATTTTTGCACCACATGATAATGGATGCTCTAAATACATATATGGGTTTGTAGAAGCTTCTATTCCACCTTTCCTCATTCCCTACACTTGAGAGAGGATAGGATATTTACTGAAAAGATAGCAAGAAAGCTATGCACACGTGTATTAGGCGAGTACGAGCTGACACGAGCTGGCACGATTTCCTCGTAACTGTTTTCGATCGACCTCTGCTTCTGATCGGTCGACTATTGCATGCTATTGCTAGCAGCTCAGTTGAACCCATAGGTCAACCTTTATCATGTATCGGTTGACCTATGAATATCTCTGAGATTATCCAGAACAGTGTGCATTCATCGGTCGACCTTCCCACTTGTTCAGGTCGACCTCTGCACAAATATGAGATTTATCCAGTCAGCAAATTTTTGATCGTTCGACCTCTACTCATTTTTGAACATATCTAGAAGGGAATTTTTGTATTGGTCAACCTTTCCTATTGACTTGGTCGACCTATGGCTTGCAAGAAGAGAAATTTAACACATTTTAGTTCATCATCCTATAATGTTGAATTGAATGTTACCTTAGGCATTGTAGGCTCATTTCCTTGGCCTAAGACTTCTGATTTCTATAGTGCTACTAATCAACCAAGTTAGTCTCATGAATACACAAACTCGGGAGATTATGACTTCTACATAAAATCGCCCACAATGGTGTGTTTTGCCATCATCAAAATTAGCACATCATAAAAAATATTCAGGGAGTTGAACATTATTCATTGGGATAGCTGATATCCTAATGACTATATTGATAGATAGGTGTTTGAAGGTTGAGGTAGTCGATTATATGTGTGTCTATGTTTATGAGATAGGCGATGGGATGTGCCTATGTTAATTGCTTCCTTTAGATAGGCGATGTCATGATAGGCGAAAGAAGTGTGCCTATCTAACTAAGGATGGTCAGTTATGTTGAAGATAGTCGGTTATGTTAAGTGACCAAGTCAGCTTAGGTTTAAGTTCTTCGACTATGTTAAGTTTTAGTGCGCCTATGTGAGTTTCTGCGCCTATGTGAGCGTCTATATGAATTTTGTGCACCTAAGTGATTTTCATGTGCCTAAGTGACTCTTAATGCACCTATGTTAAGATAGCCTTTTACATTCTAGCGTCTAAATGAGTGCCTGTGACTAAGTGACAACATAGCTGATCTTTTTTTGTGTCTATGTGGACTTAGATTAAGTTTGCAGCTCCTATATGAATAGTCTTCCGACAATATCATACTTAGAAGAATTTTAGGCATTCTTAACTTTTACAGGGCTTTTCTTATGAAGACTTTTGTTACTTTCAGTGATTTTTGTTCTTATCTGAATTAACCCTGATGTTTTGTTTTTACAAGAAGGTTGATTAACTTTTACATGGCTTTTCTTATGAAGATTTTGTTGCTTTTAGTGATTTTTGTTCTTATGTGAATTAACCTTGATGTTTTATTTTTACAAGAAGGTACGTTGACCATAAGGTTTTGTTGCCTACAAGATTAACTCTAAAGTTTTGTTATGATTAATTCTCTATTTTCACCAGAATTCACCTGAAGATTTTGTTATCACCAAAATCAATAAACATAAGTGAATAACTGGCTTTCGGTTTAACACTCAAGTGATTCAACTTGAATATGAAGTGTTAACCCATCAATTGTAATAATTGCCAAATTTATTTAGCTCATAACAACTATATTGAAATTATCCTTATTTTTTTCAAAAAATTATATTTATTTTTAATCTGGGTTACTAAATTCTCCCCCTCTTAAAAAGAATTTAGTCCTTCAAATTCACATGATATTCTTCCCAAAACAAAAGTGGGGTACATGGTAAAATCCAGCAACAAGAAATTACCCCATAACTCCCACAAGCAAGCACTCTAATTACCAAGTAATTATATTTATGCTAGAAAGGTACAACGAAATCTAAGGTCTAAAGGAAAGAAATAGAATTAGCTTAGGGTTAATGAGAAGGGATATTGTCTACTACTCCTTCATTAGCAGGCTCATGCTCTATCAATACTCGAAGCTTTCCTTCACGTCATACTCCCTTGCGATCCTTGGCTTACGGCGGTAGGAGAGGGCAACTCGCTATCTTATGCTCCTTACTCTCGCAACGAAAACACGCTCCTAACTTCCACCAACACTTCTTAGATCGATGACCACCATTAGTACAATGATAACAATTTTATCCCTCCTTAAATTTCTTTCCTTTCCGAGATCCACTACCGCTACTAGATCTCCTTTTTTCGATTGTTGATTTGAAAGTTCTAAAATCAGTGGCTTGTTCCTTTTCGTCCCTTCTTTCACTCTTCTCCAAGGCATCCTCTAATAATTAAACTCTTCTAACTAGATCCGCATAAGTTTGAATATCTATTAGTGTCATTTGGGGAACAAAGCCAGACATTAAGTCATTCATAGACCTATTCGCCTCCATCTCGGCTAAATTATAGATTCCTGTAATATAACTATAGAAGTTAATTATCATATTTCCTTCAGAATTAACATATTTTATCACTTAACCCAAGTCTGTACCCAATCTCACTAGGTAATAATAAGGAACGACATAGGTTAAGAACCTAATACTCACAACAACCTATACCTATGGCTATTTACCTAGGGTTTAAACAACCTAGACTCTGATACCACTTCTGCCACGCCCGAACTAGTAGCAACGGAAACTACTCGGAATGTGATAGCGAACAGTCATGTCAATTAGAGTATTAGGAGATAACAACTACAAGAGACAGCTCAAATAGGGCAAAGAGCAACTATAATGTATTAATAAATCAAGATCCTTAATACATCGGACTCCGAGACTTATAATAACATCAAGACTTAAATCATAAATTCCAAACTCCAAAGGAAAGAACATAAATACAAGACTGTAAACTTCTAATCTAGACTCGAGAAGAATGGAAAGGACATGGGTTTTCTAATAACCCCAAGAGCACTAGTTCACACATCACCCTTTCCGTTGGAGTGGATAACAACACCATCTTCTTTATTACCTGAAAAATATTAAAATAACACTGTGTGAGCGAGAAGCTCAGTAAGAATTATGTCTCTTGAATCAGACATTCTTTAAATAATTAATCTCTTAATATGATTAGTATATTAATATCAAAAAAACCAGAATGAACTATATATAAAATCTAAGCAGAAGATAAATGGACACAAGTGAGATAAAGAATAATCAAGATGAGAACGTGTATCAAGTGCATTATCAAATGGATTGGCCTGTTGGCACCTAAGATATGGCGCCATATACAAGGTAAATTCCCCCCCTGAGACGATAATAAGAGTTCTGACATGGTGTCCCGAGAAGCACACTAGATTAATCTACACCCGCGTCTAGAGAGGACGATGAAACACGATCACCTACGAGTGTGCTTAACACCCTCGATATTGTGCCTAAGGAAGAGAGTCAACACGCTCTTATCGATGGCGATGCCTTGAAAATCAAAGATTAACTTGAAATGACATTAGGCTATTTACGCCAGGATAACTTGAAACCCGCGTCCAGTGGGGATGTTTAAGTATGATCACCTACTAGTGTGCTCAGCACACTCGATATTGCGTTTAAGAAAGAGTCAACTCGCTCTTCCCATGGCAATATCCTGAAACATCGAAGTCACCTAAACCGGCATTAGGCTACTTACGCCGGGATAACCTAAAGCCCATATCCAGAGGGGATGATGAAACACGATTGCCTACGAGTGTGCTCGGAACGTCTGATATTGCGCTTAAGAGTCAAAACACTCTTCCCAATGGCTATATTCCGAACCGGCATTAGGCTACTCACGCCGGGATAAGACAAAGCCTGCATCAAGAAAGGATGATGTAGAACTCGTGTTACGCACCCAACAATACATCCCGACGACAAAAGGTGAAATTCCAAAGATACTCGAGCTGGCGCTATTAAGCGCGATACATGAAGCAAACTAGCGCCATTTCAACATCGGAACGGGCTAACCACATTTCCGGCATGGGCCTCACCTCCCAGGCCGATTCAAGGGCTCTGCACGGCACCGGATAGGCTTCACCCTAGCGTCGATCTAGTGTCGTGCCAATATGCGTCGGATCGACTCATGTTGCCCCTATAAAGAGGGACATGGGGGGCTGAAGAAGAGATGAACAACGAAAGAATAGAAGAATGTAGGAAGCGAAGAAAAAAAAGAGAGGAAGCCAGATACGAATAAAAAGAGAGCTCGTAGAGAGAAGAACTCCAAGGAGAGAAGAGAGAAAGAGAGGGAGTGGGATAGCATCTGTGTGAATCCACTTGGTGGGTTGATTGTACATTTCTTTTCCTTTCCTTTTACGCCCGATGGAGGGCCATATCTCTTGTATCTCCCTTTTTTCTTGATGAATAAAAAAAATAGTCGGCCATCTGGCCTCGTTCTAGGATTTTACTGCATTCTGTATGTTTTATGCTTCTCTTCGTTGTTATGTGTATTATGAGCATGGATGAATGTCGTTCTCTCCCTTTCCCCTATTGGTAGCTCATGATTAGGTCGTGTGTTTTCTAATGGCTTCTTCGCGGATAGTGAATCCTGGAGTTTACTCGGTAATATGGGTAGGATTCCGAGATCATGATTGTTTGAAAGTTTTCTCCCTCTGCTCTTCCGGGGCACAAAATGATCATCGCTCTCTCCGTCTCAATGTTTCATCTATCGCAAACCATACCCGTGAAGGGGTATTGAGCTTCCATTCCCTACCTCTGCTAGCCATCAGGAAGCAGGAAGTAATTATTGTCAGGTTAACCTGGTGCTTTGCACAATCGCTTGTTTCATTAATCTTTTCCCTACGATGAGGGCATCGCAGAACAAAGTAACTTCGTTATACGAGTCATGTCGTTTATACCCCCTTTTGTGGCTCGTCGATGGAGAAAGGATTCATCGTAAATCAACTCTACTGGCCCATGTAATCATTCTCTCCAACGCCACCCCACAAAAAAATTTTACGAGTTGCTTTTCGATACTCTATTTCACAAAGAGGTGAATCGACGCTGCCCACAGCTCCCTGAATCGGTGCGGTTCAAAGATTTATTAGGCGGCCCCTCTCACTGCCCGTTTCGGCGCGGTCACGCAGCCATGATATGGCGCACCTTGGCTTGGCCTTGGTCTGGTGCCTTATGTCACGTGCGATCCGGCACAAACCCTCGGCGTGGCCAGCCAATGATCCAGCGCCACTGTTCATGCCTGAGCCGGTGTCGTGTTTCACCCGATTTTGTCTCGGCTTTCCAATTGCGACTCTAGGTTCTTCGACCCCCTCTCGGAGCATCCTGGCAATCTCGATCCCCTCGTAGGCTAACCCTCGGGGATACAGAGTCACGGATAACTCGGTATGTCACCGCCCTAGGTGCATCCGAACATTTGAGGGATCGTCTCGGATTGTCCGTGGATGAGTGCCCGCTTCTCACCCCCAAACACTCCGAGTCTAGGGGAGGTGTTGCCGAGTTTTCGCCAGAACACTTGGACTAATTACAAGATCAACAATAAAAAAAATGATGATGAATCAAATAAAAAAAATGATGATGACAGATGTGTAGCAGAATAACGAAGATGATAACACACAAAAAATGGTATAATGATGACAATCCAAGATAGATAAAGAGAGGAGATTACGTTAAAGGGGGAAGGACAGGCGAGCAAGTCAACTTGCCCCTTGGGAAAGTTGACTTGTTCCCTGGCCCAGGCCCCTTTTTGCTCTCTGGTTCAGGAGCAAGTCGACTCGCTCCCTGAGCAAGTTGACTTGCCTTTGATCCAGGTTGGCATTTCCCTTTTAATCAAAGAAAAAGGACAATAAAAACAACAAACAACAAACCAAAAATAAACAAAAGAAATATGAGTAACACGAACAAGAATGACACAGCTCCAACAGTAACAAAAAAAAGGGGACAACAAACTAAGTGAGAAACAAACAAAAAAAAATAACAAGCAAGCGATCTAGAACAAAAGAAAGAGGGAAGGTGGGGGGGCTACGTTGACACACTTTGATGAGTGTGTCGATGCACTCAACTTCCCCTGTATGAACTAGGGGTTCTCCCCTTCTCACTCATGTATGTATACATATAAAAAACAAAAAAAACAACAACAACAAAACAAAACGAAGAAAAGAAAGAAAGAAAGTAATGAAATGAAATGTACACTAAAAGGTGGGAGTTTAACACCCTCAATCTACTGTAATGAATCTGTAGCATGAACCAAAAAAAAGGGATGAAGAATTTATGCTCACTGCTGAAGAGTGAGTCGACCCAGCCACCAGACTGGGTCGACGTAGTTTGGCCCTGCGCCTTGGCCTAGAGCTAGTGCAACGTACCCCTGCGTCGACGCAGCCTGTAACCTGCGTCGACTCACTCTTCATCAGCCTACCGAATTAAACTTGCATGGCCTGTACCAACCCTTTATGGGTCTTGTGCACCAAGAGGAAGTGATGTGAATGAAGAAAATGAATGAAATGAAGTAATAAGCCAAAACCGAAGTAAAATAAAAAAAACAAAAAGCAAAAACAAATAAAGAAGAAAGAAAAGAAAAGATCTCAAGTTGACTTGCTTATAATTAAAAAGGCCATTGATAAAAAGTGATAAACCATGAAAAATAATAATAAATCTAAAGTTAATGTAATAATAATAATAATGGCACGGAAATATGATAATAATAGAAAAATGAACATAAACACCACTCTTAAGAAGTTAATGGCGTTTGATCCGGGGCTCCTCCCCCCTAGACCTTCTATGAAGGGGATATCAATGATGCCCTTGTAGGTCATACTTGGACCTTGGGGATCACTCCCTATAATGGCTATGGCCTGACCCTGCCCCGGGCCAATAACCCATCAAACCTAACCCATTTCTACTAGGATCTGACCCCATTTCCTTAATTCCCAAATATCAAACTTGTCGTATTCCCGGCATACATAGTTTAATGCCATGCATACTTCTGCATTGCTTCTGACTCAGAGCACTTTCCGCGCACGAAGCCTGTGATGAGTGAATAAGCTAGCTTAAATGCCCTCGCCCCAATATGGGAGATTTTCTATACATTTCGAATCAATCATTCTATTTTAAGGCTATAGGGCCCCTCTTCTTGACGACTAATCAAGGGTTTTCTCCCCTCTGGAGAGATGTAATTAACGCTGTGACCTTTACGGTGCGGTGAGTTCTAGTCCTGACACGTTACCCACCATCGTCTGATCAAGTCAGACGGTGTGCATCAGCAACTCCAGGCTACCTCGGTCTCTGGGGTCCGAATAAATCATCACTTTGTGACTGACGTGCCTGTGCACTGATAAACGATATAAAAGAAATAAAGAAAGAAAAAAGAAAAAAATGATATGTACAAAAAGTGCGTCCACATGGCCATATAACGCAAGAATCCAACAAGGGGGGTAACATGTGCAAGTCAAGTAATTTAAGTAATTCAAGCAAATTTAAGTATTCATGAGTGGAATGCCATAGATTAATCTAGCTCACTTGTACTTTGGTGCAATATCACACCAGATCAATAATAGCTCCTATGGGCACGAGTACTTTCGGATGCTCCTCCTAGAACCAGACCGGGCCCTATTAACGTCAAGCATTGAAGTTTGGATCATCAATCCTATATAAATATCTGGACATCCACATTATATAAAATAGCTAAATAAATTTCAAGGTAAAGTTCATATAATCAAGGCATAGATTTACATGAGAGATTTCATTATTTCAAGAAAATTCAAGGAATGTTCAAGTACACAAGGTGTTAATCAAAGAAAATGAGATAGAGATGATTCTAATGATATTTCGACATTACTACATTAAAATCCTTAGTCAAACCATCAAACTCGGACTAACAAACATTGATGAAATGTAGTCAGTCGTGGGGTCACATTCAGAAAACCAGATAGAACACAATCATGCGCACAGGCATGATTTATCATGAAACTAGGTAAAACGCGGTCTCTATGCATGCCGTGTTCCTAACTGAGTGCGGTCTGGAAGTAGGCCGCGATAATCAGAACATGGTTATGGTGAGGGCCACGATTAAATCGCGCCCTATGTGCATATGCGTTTTAAAATACGCGTCCTGTTACCAAGACGTGGTTTACAACAGTTAGATAGACTTCCATACATGCGGTCTATCAAGCCGTCTTCATATGAACGCAATCTCTGGGTACACCACATTCAGAACGGGCTGAACATAACTAAACATAATCTCATTCTATGGTTCCAAACGTTGATCGAATTATATCTTAGGCCAATAAGATGTGATTATAAGGGTTTTTTAGATTTTTAGGGTGCAACCAGCTCGACGTCCATGTGAGAATCCATAGCTCATGGAGTCTTACAGAGACTTTAGTGAAGAGGTTCCAGTCCGATGGAGGGATTATCCGACAGATAGTTCTAACTTCACCAAGAAAAGGTTTTGCGATGAAACCAAAAACCATAGCAACTGGTAAATACACATCACCAGAATGGCATGATCTTCAAAATGGCATACTCGTTGAATTAAGTATTTGGTATGATACCGAAGATAAAATAATTAAGTCTGTTGAACCCCCTCCTTAAGTGAATGTCTAATTTGATAGCTTTTGATGATGACCAAACACTATATGTATATATATATTGTCTTTGAAGTGCTCTAGCATATAGAGTCTTAAAAAGCTCAAACATTCTATTGAGATCTTGGAGCTAAGGAGGTTAAAAAATAACCTCAACGGGCAAGTTTTTTCAACTCAAATTGAAAGGCTACATCTAATTCACAAGTTATGTCTTGACGGGGCAAGGAACGTGCATAAGTGCTCAAGGACGGTTGGTGAGATCCACTTTAACTTATTGGCCCTTGATCTTGTGTTTTGATGTTCATCTTTTTTGATCTCAAGGGTCAAATTGGTTTGGGTCTTATCTAAGTTTAATTGTACTGGGTTTCTCTTTTTCATGTCTTAGCACATTCCCTTTGATGGCTTAAAACCAACCTTGGAACCCCTTGGCTTGTTCTTAGACATAGTGGCCTTTTAATCAACCTTTTGGAAGCTTTGGAACATGGGTCGACCCATTGGGTCGACCCCTTTGCTCTGTAATCCTGAAACAGAATCTGTTACTGAAAGGGTCGACCCCCAGCCACAAGGGTCGACCCTCTGCAAGGGTCGACCCATTCACGCGAGGGTCGACCCCAAGGGTCGACCCATTGACCCAGAGCCCTTTTAAACCCTCAAATCCCTCATGAGGGTCGACCCCAAGGGTCGACCCTTTCAGTCTCAAACCCGAGCCGTGATTTTTGACTTGCGTGCACATGCACCAAAAGTCATACCAATCAAACCTAACCTCCCTAAATCGTTCCAGGAATTGTGGATCTGGTCTCTAGGGTGTCTTTGAACGTTCCAAACTCTATATATACATCTTATTGGGGTATGAAACCCTAAGGAGAGAGAGGCATCTAAACTTGTGTTATTTTTCTAACCCTTATGAGTGCAGGTTCGCAGCAGCAGCTCCAGGGGCTTCTTCCACCTTGTTCTAAGCCTGAAAGTGAAGGGAAGAAGCTTGAATCAAGCCTCCATATCATCCCCAACAACAAGCTGCGTGGGTTGTCAAAGCTGCAACCTCATTTGTACTACAAAGCTTCATTCTTCCTCAAGGATTGATCTTCCTCCTGCAGAAGCATTCAATTACATTCAAGGAAGTGAAAGGGGGAGCTTCAACCAGGATAAATCATTCTTCACTCCTTACTCTCAGATTCACTTTGTGTCTACTTGAGCATTTGATGTAAAACTTGATTCAGTTCTGTGTGTGGATTGTTCATGTTCAGATTCACTTTGTGTCTACTTGAGCATTTGATGTAAAACTTGATTCAGTTCTGTGTGTGGATTGTTCATGTTCGGAAACACGAACGTGTGTGTGTGTGTGTGTGTGTGTGTGTGTGTGTGTGTGTGTGTGTGTGTGTGGTAGCCCAGATCGGGTGCCGCGTATCTGTGTTTGCTGTTCTACACAGTGTGTGTGTGTGGCTTACATCATAGTGAAGTCTTGATCCTCACAAGTGAGGGGTGGACGTAGGGGACACGGTAGTGTACCAGAACCACCTAAAAATTCCATGTGTCACTTGTGGTTTGTTCTTCCGCATCTCTAGTCGAGTGTGCTTCACTGTGATTTGAGCGTATACCAATTCCTTCGTCAAACACCTACCATAATCCACACGCATTCACAAGTGTATCCATGTTCGGGTGAGATCTAGTGCTTGTATGTTTACTTATCATTGTTTTCCTTGGAAGAAATTTTAATTGGCCAATCAATTCACCCCTCCCCTCTTGATTGCCGCCTTTCGGGACTCAACAATTGGTATCAGAGCCTTGGTCTCTGTTTCACTCGACCACACGGTCGTAGAGTAGATCCCTCCTTATGGCAAACAAGGGGATGATGCCCGAAGGGCATTCGATCCAAAGACCCCCGTTCTTTGATGGATCAAATTACCCTTATTGGAAGTACAGAATGTATGTTTTTCTACGAGCCCAAGACTATGACGTGTGGCGGGTCATAAGCAAGGGTCCGTATACTCTGTCTCAAAATGAGGATGAGTGGGATGATGAGGATATAAAGAAGTGTTCAGCAAATTTTAAAGCCATGAATATAATACAATGTGCCATTCATCCTAATGAATACTCACGTATTTCCATGTGTTCTTCCGCGTAGGAGATGTGGAACAAGCTGCGGTTGATCTATGAAGGAACATCGGAAGTAAAGGAAACCAAGGCGAATCTGCTAGTCCGGATTATGAATTATTTATGATGAAACCAGAAGAGTCCATTTATGATATGTTTGCAAGATTGACAGAAATCACGAATGGATTAAAGGGTCTTGATAAAGAGTATTCCGACAAGGAACTCATCAGAAAGGTATTGAGATCCTTGTCATCACAATGGCACACAAAGGCCACCGTAATCGAGGACTCAAAGGATCTCAGCACTTTGAAATTGGACGAGTTAATTGGCTCTTTGATGACATACGAAATCAACATCAAGAGGAGCGAGGAGGACCATAAAAAGAAGAAGGTAGTCACACCTTTGGCTCTAAAAGTGAATCCACAAGATTTAGAGGGCAGTGATAATGGTTCAACCAGCAACACTGAAGATGAAGAGCCGGTTGCCATGATTACAAGAAGGGCAAGAAGGTTCGTCAAAAGGACCAGAAATTTCGGTGGTCAATTCAGAAAGGGACCAAGAAGGCAAGGTCCGAACAGAGGAGAAAGTAGCAAGAAAGAAGAAGTAATATGCTACGAATGCAAGAAACCCGGTCACATGCGGGGTGAGTGCCCTGATCTGATGAAGAAGTTGAAGAAAGGAAAATTCAAGAAGCCCAAGGCCATGGTGGCCACTTGGAGCGATGAAGATAAGGAAGAGTCCGGGAATGAAGATGGACTAGATGAGCTGGTCCAAAACCTATGCTTCATGGCCAATGACGACGATGTAAATGAGGTACATTCTGAAACTGAAACTCTTACTTGTGAACAATGGTAAATTGCATATGAGTCGTTATATGAAAAATGTAAAAAATTCAGATCTGAAAACAGACATTTGAAAAAGAAATTTGAACATCTAGTGCATGCTGAAAACTCATGTGAAAATTGCCATGTGTTGAAATCGAAAATTGAGAAATTGATAAATGAGAAAGAAATTCTTGTGTCAAAAAATGAATTGCTTGAAGAAGAGATTTCATGCATGAGAGAGGAGCAATTCACACTAAGTAAAATACATGATGATTTGAAAAATAATCTGGAACAAGAAAAGCTTGAAAGCATGGCATGCAATCAAGCAAAAGAAAAGGCCGAAAATCAAGTCCACTCTCTAATGCATGAAAACCATGAGTTGAAGGATGCTATTGCCATTTTTAAAAAGGGGAAAACTTTACAATCTGAAACACATTCAACTCACATGCCTCCCAGAACTTCATCTCCATCCACGTCAAAAACACATGTGCATAATTCATTCTTGAATAAAGGAAGGAGAAGAAACAAGGATAGAGCTATTACATGCTTTTATTGTGGAAGGTTAGACCACGATATGTATGATTGCAGAATTCTGAAATTTGATGATGAAATTTTTACTAGAATGAGAACTAGATCATACATATCTCATGTTTCTAACCATCATGGACCCAAGCTTACTTGGGTACCAAAATTTGCATAAGTACGGTTGTTGTGACTGCAGGTCTGCTTGAGAGCTCAATGGAATAAGTGGTATTTGGATAGTGGATGCTCTCGGCACATGACGGGAAACAAAGAATTGTTTACGAACCTGCATGAAAAGGATGGTGGAACAGTGGCATTTGGTGGTAAGGACAAAGGTAAAATCATCGGAGAAGGTAAGATAGGCAAGAATCAAAATCATGCCATTGAGAATGTTTTGCTCGTGAAAGGGTTGCATCATAATCTTTTGAGTATAAGTCAACTTTATGATAAAGGATGCAATGTGATTTTTGATTCTAACTACTACACCGTTGTGAATAAAAATACTCATGAGATAAAGTTCATTGGTCTCAGGCATAACAATGTATATATGATTGATTTGGATGAACCCTCTCATAAAAATCTATGTTTGATTGCAAGGAATAATGATGATGTTTGGCTTTGGCATCGCCGACTTGGGCATGCCAGTTTTAATGTTTTGCTAAAAATGTCTCGAAATGATTTGGTTGTTGGATTGCCTAAGCTAAAGGTTACTGATGAAGGAGTCTGTGGGGCGTGCAGCATGGGTAAGCAAACAAGGACATCATTCAAGTGCAAGAATGATGTAACTACATCAAGGCCCCTTGAGTTAATCCACATTGACCTATTTGGACCAAGCAGAACACATAGCTTGGGTGGTAAATTGTATGGGTTTGTCATTGTGGATGACTACTCAAGATTTTGTTGGGTTTACTTCCTTTCACATAAAAATGATGCCCTGACAGAATTTGAAGCATTTTGCAGGGTAGTCCAAAATGAAAAGGGGTGTTGCATCAAGGCCGTGCAGAGCGATCACGGTAAGGAATTTGATAACCATGAGTTCAGCAATTTTTGCAGGGCTCAAGGCTATACGCATGACTTCTCCACACCAAGAACCCCCGAACAGAATGGTGTTGTTGAAAGGAAGAACATGACCCTAATTGAGATGGCAAGAACCATGCTAAACGAGAATAATTTACCGAGGTACTTTTGGGCTGAAGCAGTGAACACTGCATGCTACATTGTCAATCGTGCCATGGTAAGACCACTGTTGAAGAAAACCCCTTATGAGTTGTACCGAGGTAAGAAGCCAAACATTTCCTATCTTAGACCGTTCGGCTCAGTTTGTTACATTCACAATAATGGTAAGGAGGATCTGGCTAAATTTGACCCCAAAAGTGACAAAGGTATATTTCTTGGATACTCTCTTAGCTCAAGAGCTTATCGAGTGTTTAACTTGAGAACTCTTGTAGTTGAGGAAAGCCCCCATGTCATCATTGATGAATCATCTTCTAAAAGCACTAATGAAAACTTTGTATTGCAGGACGATGAATTGAATGATGGTAATATCGAGATGATGGAAGGAAAAACTGAAGAACAAGAAGCAAAAGAACCACAAGAAGATGATGTAAATCTGGGAGATCAATTGGAACAATAGCTTCCAAGGCAATGGACTTTCGAAAAGGACCATCCGCCGGAGAATGTGATCGGCAATGTTGAAGATGGAACAAGAACACGAGCCTCCTTCAGGGAAGTTGAAAATCAGGACTATATTGCCTTACTTTCCCAGTTTGAACCTCACTCTATTGAAGAGACCTTAAAGGATGAGTCTTGGATCATGGCTATGCAAGAAGAACTACACCAGTTCCAAAGGAACAAAGTGTGGTTCCTCGTGCCATGTCTTAGAAACCACTCAGTGATCGGAACAAAGTGGGTTTTTCGAAACAAAACAAACGATCAAGGAGTGGTAACTAGGAATAAGGCCAGGTTAGTAGCTAAAGGCTATAGCCAAGAGCTTGGAATTGATTTCGATGAGTCTTTTGCTCCAGTAGCAAGACTCGAGGCTGTGAGAGTCCTATTAGCATTTGCATGCTGTAACAACATTAGATTGTTTCAAATGGATGTTAAGAGTGCATTTTGAATGGCTACATATAGGAGGACGTGTACGTGGAGCAACCACTGGGGTTTGAGGACACAAAGCATCCAGACCATGTGTACAAGCTAGACAAGGCACTCTACGGTCTGAAACAAGCACCCCGGGCATGGTATGAACAGTTAAGTGATTTCCTCATTCAAAATGGATTCAAACGAGGTAATGTTGATCAAACCCTTTTCACAAAGTTGAACGGTGAGGAAATCTTAATTGTTCAAGTTTACGTAGATGATATTATTTTTGGCTCCACCAACGATGCTCTCAGCAAAGACTTTGCCAAATTAATGCAAAGTAAGTTTGAAATGAGTCTTATGGGAGAGCTGGCATTCTTCTTGGGATTGCAGGTCACACAGACGGCTGACGGTATGTTCATACATCAGAAGAAGTATGCATTGGAGCTGCTAAAAAAGTTCAACTTGACCTCTACCAAACCACAACCAACTCCCATGTCCATCTCAATAAAAATTGATCAAGATGAATCAGGTAAATTCGTGGATCAAAAACTCTTCAGAAGCATGATAGGCTCCTTGTTATATTTAACTGCCAGCAGGCCTGACATTCAATTTGCTGTGTGTTTATGTGCACGATTTCAGTCCAATCCAAAAGAATCACACATGTCGGTTGTTAAACGAACTTTCAGATATATTGCTGGTTCAAGTAATTTAGGATTGTGGTATCCGCGTAATTCGAGCTTTGATTTAGTTGCTTATTCTGACACCGATTATACGGGTTGTAAAGTGGATCGGAAAAGCACCAGCGGGTATTGCCAATTTCTTGGGGGGTGTGTGGTCTCATGGGCCTCCAAGAAATAAAATTCAGTGGCTCTATCAACCGCCGAAGTCGAATATGTGGCTGTCGGGAGTTGTGTTGCTCAGGTGCTATGGATCCAACAACAGATGATTGATTATGGCATTTCCTTCAAAAACACTTCCATCTTGTGTGACAACACTTCAGCCATAAACCTGTCAAAGAACCCAGTCCATCACTCTCGCACAAAGCATATTGAAATCAGACATCATTTTCTCAGGGATCATGTGAGCAAGGGTGATGTAGAAATCTGGTTCATTGAAACAGATCAACAAATTACCGACATTTTCACCAAACCTCTTAGTGAATAAAAATCCACATCATTTAGGAGAGAACTAGGGGTTTGTAGGATATACGAGTCTGAGTCGTGATCATTTGCATTACTATGTGTATACGTCATTGCATAGCATGCATTTGCATTAGTATGGTGCATAGTTGCATTTCCCCTTATCATGCATGTGCATTATGATTGATTGAAAAATAAAACAAAAATTAGATATGTGTGAAACATCATGATTGTGTGTATGCATTCCTTCTATCTATAGTATACACCCATGTCACAGTTCTTTCTATGGCCAATATTCCCTTGAATTCTCTTAATTGTCAAAAAGCGAGCAAAACCCCTCGAAATCTGAAATCCGGAAGCATTGGATAATGAACGTCTATTATGAGCTTAGATTTCATTGAAACATGTTCCCCAATTGATTTACCCTTAAAACAACTCAAATTTTCTTGATTCCAACATGAATTTATCATTGGGGAATAGAGTCGAACCTTTTTGATCTTCCATCACATTTCAAAAACCTTTTTTATGAAATTCAAAGGAAGGGTCGACCCATTGGGTCGACCCGTTACGGTCGGGCGGCCTTAGTCGCATCCAAACCGCCCTAAAACGGGGGGAAACCCTATGTTTCCCCCTTTCCATCTCATAAAAACCCCTCAAGCCCCCTTCTAACCCTAGCCACCATCTCTTGCAAGCTCTCCAAGTATTTCTTGGCACCAAAACTCTCAAGACTTAGCCGCGATTCACCTAGTGGCGTCCCGTGCACATCCGCCTTCCAAACGGTTCAACGCCTCTTCCTTGAGCTTCAAACCCTCTGAGGTATGTTCTTGATGTGTGGAGGATCACTAATCCAAGGCTATAGCTCTCCAATCTTGTCAAACCATCTCGATCTACAACCCCGTCATGCGATTCTTTCGATTTGTGTTTTAGATGGCCCCAAAGAGGCATTCTTCTCGCAGTGGAGAGGGATCGAGCTCGGCAAGGGGGCGTCGATCCAGAGCAGCCGTGCCAACACTCTCTAGCACGGTGTTGGATAGAACTGTACTCCATCCACGTGCAGTTGACTTTGGTAATCTTAGTCATCATCTTCCCAGCCTTGTTGATGTCATTTACAGTCAACCAAATATAGACGGGTTTATGTCCGCACATCATCGCATCTATCCGAATCTGGTACATCAATTTTATAGCAATTTGTCCGTTTCGGGTGATGTTCCGGTTACGACAGTAAATGGGTAGCGGATTATGCTTTCACCGCAAATGTTAGGCGAAGCATTTAATTTACCAAATGAAGGCTATGCTTTTGGGGATGTTGAAGTTTCTGAAGCCACAGTGTATCGATACATGACATCCGAGGATATGGGTGATGGATCGGTTGCTGGACTCAATGCCAATCATTTTCCCCCCATGCAACGAATTTTACATAGAATGATCACCACCATTTTGCTGCCAAGAGGGGGAGGCCATGATAAGGTCACCGAAAAACACATGTTTCTATTCTGCGGTTTTATAGGTGGCATTCCTATCACGTTTCCAGCACTTATCTTAGATCATATCTGTTCAAGTGTGAAGCACAAACATCAGACATTGCCATATGCTGCGGCCTTAACTGCTATTTTTCAGTATATTACGCTTAATCTTGCAAGGGAAGCATCTCAAACCATCCAAGCTTCTGATATCTACACCATACATTCCATATGTCACCACATGGGTTATGAAATACGAGATGGGGTGCTGGTGCGTCAATTGAAACGAGGTACACAAGCTGCTAGCTCGGGAGAAGATGAGGATGATGAAGAAGAACAGGCTGGCAACCAACAACAAGATGTTCCTGCTGAAGCAATGCCCTCTGCGGCGGTACAGCTAATCATGGATCGGTTGGATACAATTGATGGTCGTTTAGACAGGTATGGGGAGACAATGGAGGCTATGCAACAAGAATTGTCTGATCTGAAGCTCTTTCATCAAGAAAGCACTCAGTCTATTCACGACGTCTTGGCCACTCAAGCCGCCATGTTTGGTGACATCGTTGATTATATTAGGCGTCCGCCAAGTCCTCCACCTCCGAGTAATGATTAGAGGGTTATGCTTCTGCGAATTGGCATGCCTCTTTTGACTTTCACCCCCTCCTTTTTGATGATGCCAAAGGGGGAGAAACTTTGGTCCTATATATGGGCCCCGGCTAATTATATGTATTTGTGTGATGTGTGCTTGCACGCATGTATGCTTTCATCATTTTTCGCATCTCAGTTAGTTGTGTTGCATTTCAATCAACATTTCCATTGCATCTTGTAATTTACTTTTGAACTCAGACCCTACTTCCTTTTTAATTCGGTTGTCGGCAGATATGTTTGGAATATGCCTTTGTGGTCAATCTCACATGTTTTGGATCGGTATGATGCATGTGAAGAATGAAAGTTTTGTTTCTTGATATGGAGGTTGAATGTTGAATCTCATATGTATGCTAAATCATTTTTGAAGTCATATGTTTTTTTCAAGGCGTAAAGTATTTTGTCATCATCAAAAAGGGGGAGATTGTTGAACCTCCTCCTTAAGTGAATGTCTAATTTGATAGCTTTTGATGATGACCAAACACTATATGTATATATATATTGTCTTTGAAGTGTTCTAGCATATAGAGTCTTAAAAAGCTTAAATATTTTATTGAGATCTTGGAGCTAAGGAGGTTAAAAAACAACCTCAACGGGTAAGTTTTTTCAACTCAAATTATAAGGCTACATCTAATTCACAAGTTATGTCTTGACAGGGCAAGGAACGTGCATAAGTGCTCAAGGACGGTTGGTGAGATCCACTTTAACTTATTGGCCCTTGATCTTGTGTTTTGATGTTCATCTTTTTTGATCTCAAGGGTCAAATTGGTTTGGGTCTTATCTAAGTTTAATTGTACTAGGTTTCTCTTTTTCATATCCTAGCACATTCCCTTTGATGGCTTAAACCAACCTTGGAACCCATTGACTTGTTCTTAGACATAGTGGCCTTTTAATCAACCTTTTGGAAGCTCTGGAACATGGGTCGACCCCTTTATTCTGTAATCCTGAAACAGAATCTGTTACTGAAAGGGTCGACCCAATGGGTCGACCCCCAGCCACAAGGGTCGACCCCAAGGGTCGACCCCTACTAGCATGTTTTTTACACCCGGGGGGTTCCTTCATCACATCTGCAAGGGTCGACCCATTCACGTGAGGGTCGACCACAAGGGTCGACCCATTCACGTGAGGGTCGACCATAAGGGTCGACCCATTGACCTAGAGCCCTTTTAAACCCTCAAATCCCTCACGAGGGTCGACCCCAAGGGTCGACCCTTTCAGTCTCGAACCCGAGCCGTGATTTTTGACTTGCGTGCGCATGCACCAAAAGTCATACCAATCAAACCTAACCTCCTTAAATCGTTCCAGGAATTGTGGATCTGGTCTCTAGGGTGTCTTTGAACATTCCAAACTCTATATATACATCTTGTTGGGGTATGAAACCCTAAGGAGAGAGAGGCATCTAAACTTGTGTTATTTTTCTAACCCTTGTGAGCAGGTTCGCAGCAGCAGCTCCAGGGGCTTCTTCCACCTTGTTCTAAGCCTGATAGTGAAGGGAAGAAGCTTGAATCAAGCCTCCATATCATCCCCAACAACAAGCTGCATGGGTTGTCAAAGCTGCAACCTCATTTGTACTACAAAGCTTCATTCTTCCTCAAGGATTGATCTTCCTCCTGCAGAAGCATTCAATTACATTCAAGGAAGTGAAAGGGGGAGCTTCAACCAGGATAAATCATTCTTCACTCCTTACTCTCAGATTCACTTTGTGTCAACTTGAGCATTTGATGTAAAACTTGATTCAGTTCTGTGTGTGGATTGTTCGTGTTCGGAAACACGAACGTGTGTGTGTGTGTGTGTGTGTTTGTGGTAGCCCAGATCGGGTGTCGCGTATGTGTGTTTGTTGTTCTACACAGCGTATGTGTGTGGCTTACATCATAGTGAAGTCTTGATCCTCACAAGTGAGGGGTGGACATAGGGGACACGGCAGTGTACCCGAACCACCTAAAAATTCCATGTGTCACTTGTGGTTTGTTCTTCCGCATCTCTAGTCGAGTGTGCTTCACGGTGATTTGAGCGTATACCAATTCCTTCGTCAAACACCTACCATAATCCACACGCATTCACGAGTGTATCCATGTTCGGGTGAGATCTAGTGCTTGTATGTTTACTTATCATTATTTTCTTTGGAAGAAATTTTAATTGGCCAATCAATTCACCCCTCCCCTCTTGATTGCCGCCTTTCAGGACTCAACAAAGTCAGAGACTTATCAAGGAACAACTCAATCACATGTTAACATCTAAGTCTTTTAAGCAAGCTAAGATCAATTTCCAGGAAAGGATATGACATGAAGATCAATTATGATATGAAGGTAGCAAGAATCATAGGGAGAGAACATAAGATCAAAAGAAAGAACTTTAAAAGATCTAGCCATCTTTCATATAATTTACCTAATCATGTAGTTGTTTAGACGACATGCTTAAGAACTTAAACTTTACAAATTTGACATGTTGAAAAATTTTGGGCTTCAGGCGAACCCGAAGAAGAACGCGGTCACTCTAGAGGCCACATTCCAGAACGCAGTTGAGACAGTAACTGCGATCTGAAACCAAATTTCAAATACCCCGAGCGTTCATCTGAAACCAAATTTTGAATACCGGACGCGTTCATTAAATCGCGTCTCTTCAGTAGGACATGGTTTAAATGAAAAATCTAATATTTTAAAATTACATGTATGATTGTGATCTATCGGGTGCACGGGTTTAGAATGCGCCACCAGGATTAGAAACAGAAGCTTCGTTCCAGCGAGAAAATATGGAAACGGCGATACCTCTTCAATAAAACTCAAAATACATACTTATTACTTAATAAAAATTGGGGGAACAAGTATAGAGTCAAATTAGACATGCATCTAAACCTATTTGATTGATCAATTATGGTTTAGCCTAAGAGAAAATCTACCTTAGATCGGATTAAGAAAGAAGGAAGAAGAATGCAAAAAACACCCCAAAACCTCACTCTCCTCCTCGAAATACGCCCTCAAACCCTCGGACAACCTTTTTCCAACATGATAAAGGTCGAGTAGAGGATGTTAGCTTTTTTCTATTGATTAAAACCACACAAAAAGTCTAGATTCGGCCCAAGAAAGTCAAAAATCAAATCAGCCCGAATCTCAATGTTCAACCTCAAAATTAACGCCACCACCATCTATTGTAGCCCTAATTAGGGTTAGGATTTGACCGAGGATGACTTCTTCTGATGGGCTAGGGTCTAGAGCTGACAATTTGACCAATAGGTTCTAGATTTAAGCCCAATTAGCCTATTTAAATTAGGAGTTTAGGGATCCACCAATTTTAGACCCAATTATACATAATTTAGTCCAATTAGTTTTATCTTTTAGCCCATAGTTTAATTAAAATTTTCTCTTGAGATTTTAATTGGTTCTCTTATAATTATTTTATATTTTAAAATTAAAAACAAGAATTTTAATTATTTAATCTAATTGTTTATGTTAGTCTATTAGTCCAATTAGAATTAGGGATTTTGAGAATTTCAAATTTTAGAGATTAATTTCTTATTTTAAGCCAAAAAAGTTTTTAATTAAAAGCCCATTTCATAGTTATAATAATTATAAATTTCATTTAAATACTAATAATTTTATTGAAAATACTTTTATTTTATATAATAAATAATATTTATTTAAATATATTTATCTTTTAATCCGAGTTACTACAATCGATAGTTGTGATCGATCGCTTTTGTTCTCTTCTCCAAATCTACGATTGTTGCCGGTTTGATCTGCCCATGTGAGGGTGACCCATCTGTGGGGACTACTCCCCTTCCTGTGTTGCCCAGTGATGTCCATTTTTGATGCAACAGCCTTCCCCATGTCGGCCCATCCCGTGCTCTTCCTTCCCTACTGAATGATATACCATGTCAGGGGCTTCTCCATTTCAGTCCACCCCTACCTCTCCCACCCTACTGCTGCTTCCCATGTTGGCTCACCCCGCCTTCCTTTGCCCCCTTATTGTTGTTGCATCCTGATGGGCGGGAACATGCAGCAAAGATGGCAACGAGTGATTAGACATGTGGTAAACAGGTTATATCTGCACGTTGAAGTTCAAGTTAATGCTGCTGTAAAAAAAGTTCAAGTTAATGAGATAAAATATTATTAGAAAGCACTTTCCAAATATAACTACATTTTTAAAAACTTAAACTAATCTTAACAAACAAGTTGGCAAACAATTGTTATCATCATAAAAAATTAAAACCAAGGGCAAAACGAAACAAATTTCAAAAGACAAAAGGGATTTTTACAAATAAACTATTCTTATAAGTGAATTTGTAAAAAAATGTTATTCCTAAAAATAGATTAGCATATATATCATTATGTAAAATCAAATATTTCATAACTATCATCGTGGTTAACTTTCATCGCTGGGAGAGAGAATATTTGAAAAAAAAGATACCGATATTTCATTAGTTGGGTATTAAATGACCTAAATGCCCTTGGTGAATTAGAGAGAGAGAGAGAGAGAGAGAGAGAGAGAGAATGGTGGGGAGGGGGAGATGGGCTTCACCAGTGAGGAGGCTCCAAGTGCTTCAGATGCTGATGAGGAGGGCAACTTCGGTGAGGATGTTTATTTATATTGGTTCCTTTGCAAATGAATATGAACATCAACAATAGAAATATGAGTAAGTAATGTGCAATGTGCAATCAACCTATGAACATGTGCAGCATGAACTTAGGCAATCAACATGGACTCTAAGTATGGGCATGCCATCTCTATCAGAACTAAGGAAGGGAAAAGAAAAACACACGCCGGGGCGTGGAGCGAGGGAATAAAAGAAAACATACACCGTGGGTGTGGAGCAAGCAAAGTAAAGCAAGTAAAGAAGAGATAGGAGGAGAGAGAGAGGACTACTGCCCAAACGAGAAAGATGTGATCGCCACCAAAGTAATTTAACTAGCCAAAGCTAAGATAAATACCTTGGAAATAGGTGGATGCAACACCCACCCACGGGAGAGAGAAAATTGCACTTCTGTAAACAATAACGGTCGAAGACTGGCGCGCCAAAGAAATTAGCGGTCTTACGATAAACCGCTAGAAAACCGTAGCGCTCCAATATACAACCGCCAGAGAACCGCAGAACAGCAAGCTTTGGGACTTTTGATCTCCACTTCTTCCAGCCGGCCAGAAGACTTGGGCCTCGTGCTATGGACGTTGTGTAAACCTGCAAAACGTGTAGAGAACACAGAGAAACAACCCAAATTAGCCCGGTGACAAGTGTTGTAACTATAAGACAAAGAAAACTAGAAACATGCAATTGGAAGGGTGGATACCTGGGGGGTTGGGTTTTTTTTAACCCCTGTGGGGCGTTTTAAAAGATCGGAGAGGTTTTAAAATGATGCAGAAGATGGAAGAACGTGAGAGAGGAGGAAGGAAGATGCTTTGGATGCTATGAGGGGAAAAGAAGAACTAAAGAAGAAATTAACACTAAGACCCTTGGAACTTGATACTCCCTGGACTTAGGAGGCAGATGGACATGGGAAGCAGTTCTCCTTGATTGGTTCTAGCTCTAGGATGCGACAGCACTTCGACGCGAACTCCAGAAATCTCCTCCTCAAGCCATGAAGTCAAGGGTTCTATTTATAGACCCTCAAACTCTAGGACGAGTTGGAGAGAATCCAGCTAGAAAGTAGGATGATTCTTAGCAAACTCTTGAAGATAATACTCCCAAGAGTCCATAGAATCAAACAGAAGGTTCTGAGGATGATCATTGAGGGAGAAATCATCATATCAAACTCTTAATCCGGCCACGGAGTAGCAGAGAAAGAGCAGTCCTGCTAGAACTCTCTGTCTGATGAAACGGCCTTACGATAAACCGCCATAGCCATTTGACGGCCGAAGAATGGACCGCCACCCTGCGTTATCCAACAACAGATAAGTCAACGGGCGAAGTTTTCGTAATAAGGACTCTGCAAAAAGGTGGCAGTCGATAGTTCACGCGCCAGAAGCATATGACGGTCCCACGATAAACCGCTAGAGCACAACGGATAAGAAAAGATAAGGCTTGAGGAAGCTGTTGGCTTTTAGACTCTGGCGTCAGCAAGCGGTCGAAGGAAGGAGCGCTATACGTCAGCAAATGCACCAGGGATAGGCCGCCAGAGATAATGGGGTGGTAAATAACATGAAGACTTGCTAAGCTTCATCCAGCGGACAAAGAATGAGGAGCGAGACCCAACCAAGGAGAGGTGACCCAAGAAAATAGACCTCAAAACTGACCAAGAAGACCCAGTAAGGGTGAACAACTCGGAGCATCATAAAGATGAGCAAGGAAATGACCCAACTTATTGGTCATAAAACGGGTGTCAACAGATGTCCCTCCTTAACGTCCTCTTTGTAGGGGAACGAGCGGAGGTGAAGCAAAAGTGACATGGAACATGGAGATGAAGCGAAAATGAAGCAGAGTGAACTGAAAAGCAGACGTTAAGGTAAACGACACCCGTCCTCAACCAACGAGTAATAGGAATCTTCCGAAAAACTTTGAACCAATCACAAGGAATGGCAAACCAAACGACGCATGCCTGGAGGAACTAACAACTAAGGAAAGAAAACATGGCCAACCTCCTCACTAGAACGCACAGCTGATAGGCGACCGAAGCAACGGAAAATGAAAGAGACGAGTAATTAAACTCCAGACAAGAATCCTCAGCTAACCAAACCAAGCGACAAGACCAAAGGAAATCTTCCAACTCAGAGTGGAATAATTCTCCTTACTCAAGACCATGGACACAACTCTCTACCATCACTGAGACACTCAGACAGATGAGGGCTCATGAATGCTCAAAGATGTGCATGATGCATGCTGGACTAATCAGGGTCAAGACGAATGCAAAGAAATGATACAATAGCAAGATACTCGAGAATAATATTGCTAGACCGGACAAATCAGGGTCAAGACACTATCTGCAATCACGGCGTGCAAGATAGAACCATCGTCCCCCAACTCGGCCAACCTAACAGCCTATCCAACGATTAAACATGTGAACTTAGATCATTATCATTTTTGTTAAAGGGGAACATCAGATCCTGGAACACATGAATGACCAGCCGGTTCTCAAGATAATATATCATAAATACCATATAGTAATGCATTAAGGGACTAGGGATTAAGATACTTACCTGACTTACCTGCTTGGCGATTGTGTGACAATAGTGTGATGGCGTTCATGATTTTTTCAAATAAAAGGTTAGCCATCAACAAAATCGAACAGATATATAAACTTTAACAGATGCATCCATGAAGCATAAAACAATAATGGATAAAGCTTTACAATTCATCAAACAATTTAGCCCCAAAAATGGTCAAAGACAGAACCGCTATAAGGACTCTAACGGCCTAACAATGGACCGCCAAAGGACGTCGACTCACATCCTTCGAGGAAGGAGGCTCTGATGACAAACGGTCCAAGGAAGGACCGCCAAAGGATGTGACGGTCTTACGATAGACCGCTAATTTTCCTGAGCGCTCAAAGAAAACAAATCGATCGTTCGGTTCCCCCCACATTCAAACGTTCATTTCAATCAAACCCAAACGACCCACCGGCGACCCCGGTGACCCATTGGCGACCACCGCCCAACCCCCGACCAGTGCCAGGATGGTGAAGAAGAGGGTGGTGATGCGCCTCCAACAGCGGATTGAGGAAGAGGACGCGCCACCGGTGGTGGAGGAGAACCCACCGGCGGAGGGAGAGGTACCGGTGGCCCAAACGATGGGGGAAGAAGTCCCCACAGCGGAAGAGGACCCAAGGGAGGCCATGGAAGAAGAGGAGGAGGCCACGGCGACCGGAGAAGCACCAATGGCGGCGACCGGACGGCAGTCAAGGGAGGTAGGCCGATAGCCCTAAAATTTCTTTTTTCCTTTATTTTTTCAATTTTTTCAATGGATGCATGCGTGTGAACGGATAAGGGAATGGGTCTGGGGACCCATTAGATTAATTTGTAGGCCATGTTGGCCATTTCCAAAGGTTGGGGAAACGGGGAAGATAATGCCCATTCACGGGTACCGTAGCGGTCGTTCCAGTGACCGCTACAGCATCCGACGGCCCATACGGGTACTGCTAGAGGACTCATACGGCCTATGATATGGCCGCCAGAAGAACCAGAGGCAGAATATCAATTTTGTGTTTTTTTGTGTTTTTCCTTATCTGACTTTATTTTTTGTTCTTTTTGTTTATATTAAATGCAATAAAAAAATGCAATGACTGACTCGATGCCCTAACTGTGTGCAGGGGAAGAGACGGACCAGAATCTCATGGCTGCAGGTTCGGACGGTGTACCAGGCACTGCCCGATTACCAAAGGGATTTGCTGACCGCTATGGGGTTCAGAGAGGTTCTGAGCATCGAGGTCACCCGAGTGGACATGGCCTTGCCGTATGCTTTGCACGAGAGGTGGGACCCGATCAGCAGGGCATTCATCTTCCCTTGGGGTCATATGATCCCCCACACTAGAAGATATCACGAGGATTACAGGACTGAGGGTGCACGGGGCAGCAGTGACAGGCTATACTTACATCGATTACCGAGTGATGGTAGAGGAGTTGCTTGGGCTAGACCTGATGAGGCCGGGACACCACTCTTCGCAGCTGGCACGGGCGACGCTCTAGGGGAGCCTGGGGCTGAGAGGAGCAGCTATTTCAATAGGAGAGTTACTCGAGCAGCATATTGATAGAGTAGTAGAGCATATTCATCCTAGAGTAGCAATGGAGGCAGGACCAGAGGGCGACAGGATCCTGAGACGCTTCCTGATCCTTCTATTCGGGAAGTTGCTATTTGCCACCAGAGCAGACGGAGTGAGTGTCAGACTCCTCCCACTGTTGAGAGATTTGGACCGAGTTGGGAGCTACGCCTGGGGAGCTACAGTGTTAGCCTTTTTGTTCTAGTCACTCAGCACTACCGACCGGCAGACGATGCTGGGCGGCTTCTCGCCTTTCTTACAGGTAAATGCCTCTAAATGCTAAATGCTTCTTTTCATGCTTATGATTATGATTCCACTTGCTATATGCTGATAGTGATGTTGATGCTTTGACTAATGCAGATATGGAGCTTCCTATACCTTCCCGGGATCGGGCGAGGCACAGAGTTACACCCGGAGCAGATCCCCATCGCGAGACGGTGGGTCGTTGCCAGGGATATGGGGTCGATCAAGCGGTTGACCCGGGCCATCTAGGATGATATTGACTCGTTCCCATACGCATCGATAAACTTCCAGACTTAAACTCTTCTATATGCTTTAAATGCTTCTACATGCTTCTAGATGCTGACATGGACTTGACTGCCCTTTCAGGTGCGCTGGACACCGTACCAGGATGAGGGCCACGAAGGACAGCCGTGGGTGGAGGCATCCTGGCGTACAGAGGGTGAGATATTTGGCTGCACTACATCAATATCTTCGAGCCTCTCCACTATTGCCTGATCTTGAGGACGAGGGGACTACACCAGCCTGAGGTGGAGTTCCCTGAACGAGACGATGAGCGCCCCGGGAGATCTTCAAAGGATCTTAGTGGCGATATCGATTGGAGTGTTCGAGTGGCCGAGTAGGTCAGAGACTGGACTCAAAGGGGTCGGGTGGTGTGGACCCAGGCTGACAGCGACGAGGCCTACCTGAAGGCCTATGCCCGGAAGTACGGAGACCAGGTCTTCCACGGCGTCCGATGACCGGTATGATTCCTAAACTCAAATTCTATCTATTAAATTATTATATATGCTCTGACATATACTTGCTATATGCAGCTAGACCCCCAGGGACACATTGCGGAGCTCCAGGGGCTCTTACATGCGACGATCCAGCAGCGGGATGAGTACAAGAATGCGCTGGATCTTCTGGCGAGTTTTCTAAACCTTGGACTTTAATGCATATGCTTATGCTTATGCAACTTGACTGACCTTGACTTCTAAATGCAGAGTGCCGAGGGAGTGCAGAGGCGGGGATCGGATGCACCGTCCTCTTCGTCTTAGCCTGCGGGAGGCAGGGCTGAGCAGGATGCCGACTTCGCTCAGGCAGTTGCTCGGTCCGAGGAGGCCGAGGCTTCACTCGCGGAGAGGGTAAGCAAAACCAACCGAGTTCCTTAGAATTTTAATTGCTTATGACGATGCCTAGTGCCTAAATGTGATGGATGCTAATGCAGGCGAGAGAGCTAACCACAGCACTGGCTGAGGCGGAGCGTGCCCGAGCGGAGACCGAGCGACTTTGAGCAGAGAGAGAGAGAGCCAGGAAGCAGATGAGGAGGACATGGAGTGACTTAGAGCTAATGTCGCGCGACTAAGGGGTGAGCGAGATCAGTTCCAAGTGCAGACCATCGAGATGAAGGGCGTGATCTCGGGCATGAAGGAGGCCCTTCGACTTCTGGGGAAGAAGTCAGAGACTAGTAGTAGGAGCCAGAGTGTCGCACCAAGCAGTGGATTCCAAGGCTACTTCACCAGCTCCTCTGGCCACCAGAGGAACGAGGAGGCAGATAGGAGGCGGCAACGGGAGGAGGGTAGCACAGCCATGGGCCCGCCGGAGAAGAGGCACGAGGGCACCGGCGACAGCGACGGCCCGGGAGACAGACCGGCCCAGTGACTATTTTTTTTTTACTCTTTTTCTTTTGACGCACACTTGACTAGTAAAAAAAATGAAAATCTTTTTTGTTGTTTTGGTTTACTTTATGCAAATGTGGATGAAGTGTGAAAATGTGGATGTATGTGGCATGCAGACAAGAGGACAAAGTGAGAGACGGAGAGAGAGAGAGCGCGGCAGGTTTGACAAAAGGAGAGTAGAAAGAGTTATCTGAAACCTATAGAAAACCATGAAACGGTCTAAGTTAGAACCGCCAGGGTGAGTTAGCGGTTGTACCTTCGGCCGCTAGAAGGTTTAGAGGGAAGGCGGTGGATGAAGGGAAGTGACGGTCCAACATTAGAGCGCCAGAGGGCTCTAGCGGTCCTACGATAGACCGCTAGTGCAGAAACTATGTCAATCCAAGAAGGACTCTCCCGTGAGAGTCCGAACTCGGGGAAAAGAGGCCTTAATCTGCACTAGAACTCTCCTAAACTTAGGATAAGGCTACCCAACCCAAATCCTAACACTCCAATACTAAAACCAAGCCTTTATAAATAGGAACACGCTCTAAATTCGTAGCTCACACCAATTCTCTGCTACAAGTTCAGAAATTCCATCAAAAACATTCAAAAAACACCATGAAAAGGAGTTTTGAAGCTAGTGCCATGGGGGAGAGGGTCTACACTGGACCTAAAGCAGCTAGGAAGGAGCATGGGGAGCTGCAGAGGCTAACCTCCATCCCCAAGCATCTAAGCTCAAGTTCTTCAAGAGAGGTAAGTGGCAATTTGGCTTTAAAAGTTGGTTAATTCCTGAATTTTCATTCTTCTTCTCTTCTTCCTCTTCTTCCTCTTTTTCTTTTCTTAGCTTCTTCCAGGCCCAAGATGCTACTCCAACCTAAAGTGGGTGGCTCCCATGATCAAAGAGCTTCCTTTAGAAGTCATCTCCATCTTGAGGGCACGGCACCTTCAACCCTTGTTAGTTTTGGCCAAAAATTTCCAAAAACTCTCATATGATTGGCCTAGCATTTCAGCCCTTGTGGAGTTGTGACATCCTCAAACACACACATTCCTCTTCCCATCCTTTGAAGCCACCATCCTATTAGAAGAGGTAGAAACCTACCTAGCCCTCCCAAAGATTAAGATTGAGGATAAAGACTTAGTGTGTCACACGGTTGAGCCTATAGACCCTTCACTCATTCTAGGGGATTTCATACACAACCAAAAGGATGTAAGGATAATGATCAGCCCACGCCACATTCATTTGATTCTCATGGCTCAATGGATAACTGCCTATTGTAAAAATAAAAGTAGGAGATTTGAAGCCATAGCCAAAGCTACCTCGGTTTGCTTGTGCGGGGTCTTTCTTTTCACCACCACCGACCACCTCTTGGACATTCAAAACTTTGGCATTATTAGTGGGTTGTGGCGGGGTTTATCTATTTCCCAAGCGGTCCTTTCATATACCTCTACAAAGGCCTCAGCTCAGCTTGCCTAGGGGGGCCACTCTTCGGGTCCATGATCACCCTTGAGTGTTGGATGGGAGTGAGGCTCAAGTTCTTACCCAAGGAAGATTTACCTTCAGCTAGCCGGATATTCGAGAGCCACCCACTCTTCTATATAGGAGGCACTTTTGGATTCTCTTCACAGGTTGAGTGCCGGGTGGCAGACAAGAAAACAAGAGATGATTGGCGCCTCTTCCTCAACACATTGCCAATTGACAAGTTTGTGATGTGGCCACGAGTTCTTCGAAGCACCATCCTTAGAGTTCCTCGGCGACCGGGCCTAGACCTATAGCTAGTGGGAGACACAACCCTGGAGATCTACAACCCTCACCGGTGTTATCTTCAAATCAGGCTACCCCATACCATGGTTCCTACGCTATCATATCTCCCTCCCCTTCAAGCTAGGAAGATAGGGACCGAAGAGGACGAGCGAGCAGTCCAGAATGCATTAATCATGTGGGAAATCAATCGAGTGCGTGCTCTGCAAGCAGAAGTGGCAGAAGATGAAGAGGGATACCGTGCTTATATGAAGGAATTACGCAAGATCTGGCCTCACGCGGATAAGAGAATGAATGTAATTTGAGCTTTGTTCTTTTTTTTGTTGATGTTCTTGAAGTTATTAACCAAATGATGTATCTTGAACTTTGTGGAATGGAATAAGAGCTTTGTTTTGAAAAGATGTGGAATTGATTGTATGATTGAGCTCAAATTAGCTAAAAAGTAGAGTTTCTGTCTGTCATAACGGTCTAATCTAGGGCCACCAACATGCTCCAGCGGTCTCACGATAAATTGCCAGACGAAGGACTCAGGAAAAAAACTGAGAGTTTACTGTTCTCGGGAGAGATTAGTGGTCGAATCGTGGGCCGCTAGAGGCGTTTAGCAGTCCATAATAAGAGCGATAGATATAGTTTACTGAGAGTTGAGGCTTTTCAGCCTTCGGGAGAGATTAGCGATCGAACCGTGGGCCGCCATATGGGATTGGTGATCTAATATTAGACCGCTAGAGAACCAAAAACTGCAAATTTCGTAAGCTTTGAATCTTGAGCGTTGGACCTGCGCTCTGCACACACTTAGACAAAAATAAGTTAGATTTGTTCTTAGACTCAACCCCTTGTCTGAAGTAAGTTAGAAAGTGACCAATTCTTGATATTTGGTCAAGGGGTGGAGCCTTATCAAATAGGCGGAAATATAATGAGAAAATGTAATGCGAGATGATGGTATTTTTAGAAGTATTTTGAAAGTATTTGATTTTTATGAGGTTTTTAAATTTCTAATTTTTGTGGGTTTTTGAAATATATAGTTTTTTGTGATTTTTTTGAACTATATAATTTTTTTGGATTTTGAAATATATGATTTTTTAGATTTTGAAATATATGATTTTTTTATATTTTGAAATATCTAATTTTTTTGAATTTTGAAATATATGATTTTTTTAGATTTTGAAATATATGATTTTTTTTGGATTTTGAAAGCTAATTTCATCCCAGCAACAAGGGTCCTACCTGTCCCACTCGGAATCTCCTGAGATCGGCGTGCTTTTGAGATGACAATCCCTGGCCAGGGTCAATTTGTAAGACGGTGCTCCTACCGAGGCCATACCCAGTGGTACTGTCTGGTCCTAAAAGAAAAGAAGAATATGGGGGAAAGCTTAAGCCAGGTATAGAGGCTCTTTAGAGTTTGAGTCCTTCTCATGACAACCCTTTCAGAGATTCGGCCTGTTGCGCCGGGGCTTTGTGTCCGTCATCGAACCTTTATCCATCCTAGGCACGCATACGACGGGGCTCATAACGTCCCGCGGGAAAACTGCACTGCCACTCTTGCCATGCCTAGTCTTATATCTTTGCGGAGCTATAGACTTTAAGATACAGACTTTTTAGATATATCTTTTATTTTTGTGTTGCAATTATTGCTCCTTCTTTCCTTTGATGAATTGCTTTTTCTTCTTGGAATCAGGTCATAACGGACTGCCCCTATTTGAGACCTCCTTTCATCAGGGTGTCTAGATTAGTCATCACCCCCTTTATTTACCTCTTGCCCCTAGATTCAGCCGAGGAGAGAAACGGACAGGGACTTTGACTTCCCCCAGGCATGACCAAGGAGAAACGTTGTTGACTTGATTGGGGAACCCGACCAGGGATGCCGTGAAGTGTGTGATTTGCCGAACCCGGGGTCCTCCTTCGCGATCGAGGAAGGGACTCCTCGCTACCGGGCGTTCATTAGCCTGACTCTAAGGATAAAAGCGCTTAAGATGCAACCTGTTCCAAGCGTCAGATAGCTCCTCACCTTCTGCGTTGACTAAGCAATACGCGTTCCCTAGATAAGCCTCTCTAACAACGAATGACCTTCCCAGTTAGGTTGCAATTTAGACCTAGGACCTCCGGACCTAATGAATTTGCGTTTCAAAACCATATCACCTACTTGAAATTTGCGTTCAATTACCTTCTTTTGAAAATAACGTGAAACTCTCTTTTGATAAACGGACATGTGATCGGCCGCATTCATCCTCTTATCATCCAAGAGTTCCAACTGGACGAGCAACGCCTCTCGACGTTCATCGAGATTAAGTTTCTTATCGAGCTGCACCCTTAGGAAAGGGACCAAGATCTCATATGGGAGCACCGCCTCCATTCCGTAGGTAAGAGCATAGGGGGTTTGCCCTGTAGGAGTACGGACAGAGGTGCGGTAAGCCCATAGAGCTTCCACTAATCGTTCAGGCCAATCAAAAATTTGTGAGATTCGCACGTTTTCTTTATGATCTTAAGAAGGGTTTTATTGGTGGCTCGCCTCGGCTTGACCGTTGCCTTGAGGATAATATGGAGATGAATGATGCAATGTAATATTGAACTTCTTACATAGGTCCTTGAGCTATTGAGAGATGAACTAGGGTCCATTGTCGGTGACGATGCTGCTTGGCACTCTAAACCGTGAAATGATATTCCTCATGATGAAGCGGCACACCGTTGTTGCTTTGATCTCTGCGTATGCCTCTGCTTCGGCCCACTTGGTGAAGTACTCAGTGGTGGTAAGGATGAAGGGTGTTTGCTTGGTTTCAGAGTTAGGATCACCGAGCGGGCCGACAACGTCGAAAGCCCACATGGAGAATGGCCAAGGAGTCGAGAGAGGATGAAGAGATGAAGCAAGAGCATGGATTTTATCAGCGTGGAGTTGGCATTTGAGACACCTCCGAACATAGAGGGAGCAATCTTCCTCTAGAGTGGGCCAATAATAATCCTGCCTAAGGATCTTCTTCGCTAGATCCTGGCCATTAACATGACCTCCACACTCACTAGAATGGGCTACTTCGGCCACCTTCCAAGCTTCTTCATCATCTAGGCATCTCATGAGCATTCCATTGAGAGCGCGCATGTATAATTCTCCAGCAATGATAGTGTATTTTGAGGCGGCTCTTCTAATAGCCTTACATTGCTCGATATTTGCCCCTTCAGGGAACGATCCATCTTTGCAATACAGCTCTATTTCATAATACCATGACAATTCTTCTTCTTCCAGGATCTCCTCTAATTCTATTAGAGATACTTCCTTTAAATCTTCCTTCTCAGCCCTAGCCTCTACGGTCTTCCTAAGCTTGTGATACCAAGGATCCTGAAGAGAGGGTGCGTCCAGTCTCTGAACGACGATAGTCTTAGTGCTCCGACTGAGAGGGAAAGATAGAGAGGAAGCGAGTGATGCCAGTGCATCAGTAAGAATGTTCTGAGATCGGGGAGTATGGATATAAATCAACTTGTGGAATTGTCGAGCCAAGAGAGTGACCAAATCTGGATATGGCTTGAGCTTCGGGTCACGGGTGCGGTAAGTGGACAGAACTTGCCGCAGAACGAGCTGAGAATCTCCTATGATGTTCAAGTAACGTGCGCCTAAGAGGTAGGCGAGCTTCAATCCGGCCAGGAGAGCCTCATACTCAGCGATGTTGTTGGTAGCAGGAAAACGGAGCTGGTAAGCAAAGGGAATCGTCACCCCTTCCGGAGTGAGCAGGACAACACCTATCCCTCAGCCTTCAGAATGAAGCGCACCATCGAAGTGCAGAGACCAAAAGGGATGATGGGTAAGGACAGAGAGATGCTCATCAGGGAAATCATCCTGAATAGAGTCTGTGCAGGGGATGGGAAGATGGACAAGATGCTCAGCAATGGCATATCCTTTGATTGCCTTCTGAACGACGAATGTGATATCAAATTGAGAGAGGAAGCTCTGCCAGCGAGCTAACCTGCTAGAAAGGATAGGCTTTTCTAAGAGATAACAGATTGGGTCCATTCTAGAGATCAACCTAACTGGGTGGGCGAGAAAATAGTGTTTTAGTTTCTGAGCTACCCACACTAAGGCGGCACAAGTCTTTTCCATAGCGGTGTATTTTGCCTCTGTCGAGTTAAATAACCTGGAGAGATAATAAGCTACCCACTCTCTGCCTTCATCATCTACTTGTGCTAGAACTGCCCCTAGGGAGTCCTTAATGACAGAAATGTATAGGATTAAGGGTTTCCCAGGGACAGGTGGTTGCAAAATCGAGGGATTGGTTAAATATTCCTTTAGGTCCTCATAGGCCTTTTGACAATCTTGGTTCCATTCAAACTTGACCCCCACCTTTAGCAATTCATAAAACGGGCGGCACCTCTGAGAATGCTGGGATATGAATCTTCTAATGAATTGTAGCCTACCAATTAATCCTCGGAGTTCTGTGATATTCTTAGGCGAAGGCATGTCCATGATGGCCTTTACTTTATTAGGATCAATCTGAATCCCCCGTTTGCTAACTATGAAGCCTAGCAACTTCCCTGAAGAGACTCCAAAAACACATTTCTTTGGGTTCATCTTTAACTGATACTCCCGGGCTCTCTGGCGCACCTTAGCCAGAATGGAGGGGTGTTCTTCTTTGGTTCTCGACTTCACCAAAATGTCATCCACGTAAGCTTCCATATAAACATGCATCATGTCGTTGAATATAGCCATCATTGCCCTTTGATAGGTGGCGTCGGCGTTCTTCAAATCAAATGGCATAACCACATAACAATACGTACCCCAGGGCGTGGTGAAAGAGGTTTTCTCTTGATCCTCGGGAGCGAGATGGATTTGGTTATATCCTGAATAACCATCTATGAATGACAACGCTTCATACCCGGCGGTATTGTCCACCAAAACATCTATGTGAGGCAGCGGGAAATCATCCTTGGGACATACTTTGTTAAGATCCCTGAAATCGATGCAAATACGCACTTTTCCATCTTTCTTGATAACAGGGACTATGTTCGCCACCCACTGGGGATATAAGACAACTCTAATAAACTTGGCCTTGTATAATTTATCGACCTCTTCCTTAATCCTCAAGGCCATGTGGGGGTGAAATCTTCTTGACCTTTGTTTCACGGGTGTTGCCCCTGGTTTAAGTACAAGTCGATACTCCACTAAAGAGGGGTCAAGACCGGGCATGTCCTCATAAGACCAGACAAAAGAATCATTGTACTCCCATAGAACCTCGATTAGCTCTTCTTCTACTTGCGAAGGGAGATTAGTGGCAATGATAATGGGCCTTGGGTCTTCTTCAGTTCTCAGATTTATTTCCTTCATAGGTTCATCCACCGCCGTCGATGGCTCGTCGAATCTCTTTAATCCTTGCGCATACAGATCGGCGGTGTCATCTACATTATTGTCCTCATCATCTACTGGGTCTTTTTCATCCATGATTTCGTATACACCTAATCCGTCATCGCTCTACACCCCTTCTTGTTCCTCATCTTCTTCTATCACAATCGTCGTAGCTATGAACTCTGGACACTTCAGAAGAGCATGACATCGCTGAGCTAGATCCTGCAAGAACCTATCTGGAATGGACTTGGAATGACGCTCAAGCAGGCGCGACTCATGTGAGGAAGGGTTGGATGACCTAGAACAAGACCCTACTTCTCTAAACCTAACAGACTCTTCTTTCCTAGACTCGACGGACCCTACGTCTAACCTAGGGGAAAGGAAATCTAATGGGAAAGAAGCAGCAGGGACATCATGCCCCTGGGAGGAGGACGGAGACAAGATAACGTAATCTTTCACCAAAATCTCAGTTTCAAATTGGATGTTTCTTTTTGGAGATCAGTGGAGATCATGCAACAGGAGGGAGAGGATGGAGGAGGAGGAGGAAGTTTGAGAGGGAAGAGAGACGTGAACAAGACATCGAAGAAAGGATCAGAGGAGGAGAACCACATATCGGAGAGATTGGATGAGGGGGTCCACATTGCGGAGAGATCAATGGGCGGGCATTGCCCACATGCACAAGGTATGATCAATAGCTCGATAGGCAGTTCCGTAAAATACGGATCAATCATGATCGGAGGCAAATGAGGTACAGATTCCAACTGTTGGAAGAGAGACATAAGATGGGAGGGAGACCAAGTAAAGATAACGGGTGAGCTCCCCTTCTCCCGCGGATGGTTAGCTGGTTTCTTCGGCTTCCACTGCATAAGCCGTACTTCCTGATTCTTCTAGAAATAATCTTCTTCAAGGAACATCCTGGCAAACACTCGGCTATAGTCGAGCATATCATCAACTGGCCCCTTCGGCAACAGAGGCGGACTGGCAACTGTGCAAGCTGTGGTTTTCTTTTCGGATTGTGCTGACTGTGGATTCAATGTACCTGGCTGGAGAGGCCCTTTTATGAAATGCTTGTGGTAATCCCAGGTAAGTGGCCCTGAGTCACCCAAAATTGATAATGCGGACTCTCGGTAACCGAGACCCCTTCGGCTCATTTTTCTTCCTTTGGGGACCGGCTTGGTTCGTCCTTGCAGTTGTGCACCGAGGCCTCTCCCCGGTTGATAGCCTAATTTTAATATAATATCCCAGCCCTTAGAATCTCGGATCTGGGGCTTCACTTTAATGTTGACGGGTGTAGTGGCGGGCTTGCGTGGTGCATAAGCCCATGGAAAATCTAGATCCAACACAGAAATAACTGGCTGAGTGCTGGGCCACAGAGTTGGCAAAATCTTCTCCGATATAGCCTTTACTGACTGGACCGTGGACAAGCTTTTCACCTTAACCACCCTCCCTTGAAAGGGGAATTTGAGGCACTGATGAGCAATGGATGGCACGGCGCTAAGAGTATCAATCCACGGACGACCTAAGATAGCCTTGAACATAGGGTCGATGTCCAGCACATAAAATTCAATGGGCATAGTAAGAGGCCCAAGCTCAGCCTGAATGGTGATAACCCTGTGACATGGTCTTCGTGAATTATCATAAGCTGCTATAGTAGTCGGGGTCAGTCGTAGGAGTTATTCTGATAAATTGCAAGCCCTGAGTGTGCTGAGTGGGCAAACATTGATAGATGCCCCTGTGTCTACTAATGCCACATCAATGTTGACTTTATTCAAAATAATAGTAATGCAAAGTGGCATCTGCCGAGCTTCCGGAGGTGCTAGGTCGGTCTCAAAGAAAGTAATTGCTGGTCCTTTGGAGATTGTTGCCAATGTTGTAGGTAAACTGTCAGCTTCCACATATTCACTAACCATCACCTTCTGAAGAAAATTCCTCAACGCATCCTGGTGAAGGGTAGATCTTTTTATAAGCTCCAGGACAGGTATTTTGGCGAGCACCCGATCTAAGTGATGCAACAGATCATATTGAGTACCTGGCAGTGGCTCAGTCTCTTCTTGATCGGCAGCTGGTTGCGAAGACTGGGGATTGGAAATAGAATCATAATTGCGATGAAACAAACACCCGCTTCGCAAGGTGAGATTCTGTGCCGGCACGGCATTTGATGACGGTATAATGGGCCCGATGGGATGGATGAGCGGCGTGGAAGAGGGTGCGGTGGAAATAATGGAAGTGGGAGTGGAGATAACGGGTTGTGGTGAAAGGATAATGGGCAGAAGGTTAGTTGTGGGTAGGGTGATAGTGGGCGCAGGGGGAGGTGGAGGTGTAAAGGTAAGCGGAGGCGTGGGCGGAGGGCTAGTCATAGTGATGGTAGCGGGGGTGACGAGCAATGGGCGAGAGGTTGATGATGGAGTGGAGGTAAAAGGGGTAGTGGACAGAAGGACAAGTGATCTATCAGGCGGAGGAGAGTCTTGGTATGTGGGCGTAAGGATGGTGGGAGTGGAAGAGGCGCGGTAGTTGTGGTGGAGGGCCGAGACTTGTTGTACTGAACTGTCGTCATCATAAGACCACCCGGCATCAAGAGCTGGGGGTTGAACAAGGTTAACCTGAGCCGATGCCGGCGGCAGAGGCTGTGGAGCGGGAGGATGATTCGGCATGGGGTTCTGATGGATCCTCAAGTCTTGAATTGACTGCGGTTGTTGCTGTAGTGGCTGCTGCTGGGGTGGCGGTGCTTGTGGTTGCTGCACTTGCTACCTCGACGCTTACCTTCTCTTTTCTTTTATTTCTACAATGGCCTTGTGCATCTCGGCCCAATCAATCATGTGTCCTTCATGTAGGTCATAAACCAAATCTCTAAACTGAAAACATCCTTCAATGGTATGCCCTGGCTGCCTGTGGAACACGTAGTACTTTGTCTGATCAATGGCCGGGTTCCAGTTGGGCCATTCCGGAGGAAGCTGAATTGCACTAACCGACATGAGAGCAAAAAAGATATCTGTGAGGGTTTCTGGAAAGGGAGGGTATTGGGCTGTCTTCGGAGCCGGGCGTTTATTATTGTTGTTGGTGTAGCCATTGGGTGGAGGGACATTATGGTATTGTGGAGGTTGTTGCGGAGCGGGGAAGGTGTTTTGTGGAGCGACAAAGGTAGGGTTTGGCGGAGCGGAGAAAGCAGGTTAGGCGTTTTGTGGGGTGGAGAATTGGGGAGTGCGGGGGTTTTGCGAAAAGTGGAATGGTGTGGATTGGAAGGGGAAGGTGATGGCTTGCACCTGTTCATTCATTTGGACCCCCTCGGTGATAGGCCCTTGAGGTTTCTTATGGTATTTGGGCTTTTGGGCCTCAAAGAGTGAGTGGATTGGGGAGTCCTTAAATTGTGTCTGAATGAAACGCGCCTGGCTATACAGTTGGTGCATATTTGCTATGTCATTAATTGCCAGAATGTTACAGAAGGTCAGAGTAGCATTGGAAATCAATAGTTTGACCTTCTCTTCCTCCGGAATATGGCATGGCACCCTAGCGGCCATCTGCCTCCATCTATCGGCATAAGCAGCGAACTCCTCGTCTGGTTTCATTTTCTCGGCCACCAAGTCTGTAAAAGAGTATTCTGGGCCGACCGTATCTTGAAACCTCTGAATGAACTTGTCCTTCACTATCTTGAAACTCTCGGCATCTTCCAGTGGCAGAGAGTAAAACCATTCAAGTACAACCCCATCTAATGATCGGCGGAATAAGTACACCATAAGGCGATCATCATACTGAAACTGGGCCGATTCATACATGAAGTCCCTCACATGGATGAAGGGGTTGCCATTCCCGTCATACTTGTGATAATTGGGGAGCTTGGATTGTGGGGGGAATCGAATATTTTGAAAGCTCGGAACTGGAACGTCTGCCATGGATTGTGGGCCAACTCGCTTCTGGAGGAAGTCAAGTTGTTGTTGCATGGCGGCCCATTTATCTAACTACTCCTGCTCCCTAGATGGAGTAGGGATGGTGAAGGAAGGAGGTTGAATCTGAGGAGCAGAAGGATAAACGGAAGGAAGAGGAGGAGAAGGCCCAAGATGAGGGGTAGCAGGATAAACAGATGCAGGAGGAGGAGGGAGCCCATAAGTAGGGTATTGGGCCGAAGGATGACCCAAACTAGGATGAACTTGGGCCGCCCCCTGCTGAGGACACATAAAATCAGCTGGGCCCACAAGGACTTGTGGCCTGGATGGAATGGCCTGACAAGGATCCGCTTGGATTGAAGAAGAGAGAATGGTCTTTCCCTTGTCAACAGATTGAGGGGCCGACCCAGAATATTGGCCCGCTTCCAAAGTAGAAAATCTGATGGTCCTGGGTTGGACTGGAGTAAGGTCAATTGGGCTGGGCTGGGCTGGATAGCGGACCCATCAACCGTAGGCTGAACAATGGAAGTATTAGATAGGCCTTGCGTAATCGTGGGAGGTGGGGTGTTGGGCCCTTGCATGGCCTGATAAACAGCCTGAAGTTGTGCCGGATCCAACTGGGCCATCATTTGGAGAATAGAATTGGCAGAAGGAGGAGGAAGGGATTGAGTGGATTGGGCGCCCTCCATAAGGATGGAGGACGGAGGAGGGACGGACCCCTCTCCAGCATGAAAGGAGATAACCTTAGAAGAATCCTCTAGAAGCCCTTGAGGAAGAGACTCCTCTTAGGAATGGGGGAGATCAAAAGAGGCCATGGTGGACTCGAAGAGAGGATTGGAGTAGAACTTGGAAAAGGAATTGCCCCTAGGAGATGACTCTAGTGAACGAAAGCAACTCCACATGCACATTCAACACCTTGGAAAAATGCAAACAACACAAAACAAACACACAATGAGTGACTTGAACTAGATGGTTTTAACAAAGATGTAAGTGAGAAGAAGATAAAAAACAATCAAAGTCAACCAAGTTATCTAGATGATGCTCGAAGTTTTTAATTGTTTTCTCTTTTAGAACCTTAGTAGCTTGATTAAAATGTGCTCTCAACAATAGGCCCTTATTAGGGAAGAGATATATGGCTTGGTTAACTCTAGATGTAATCACTCCCTCACTTATGCAATCCTAGACACGGTGCGGGAAAGGTACAATCGGCCCGGCGTCCGTGTGGGAATCCATGGCTCGCGGGGACTTATGGAGGCCCCTGATGTGATCTCCTGGTCGGCCCCAAGGAATATGGAGATGAGAGGTTCACACACCAAGGTAGGAGAATGCAATCTAAAGTATGAATAGTGAATGACCCTATGTGCACCGGAGTGCATGCAAATTCTGGCCTAAACTAGAAATCCAATATGCACACAATGATATGAATATGTCAAACAACTAAGGAGGAGATCAGATAGCACCCAAATATAAAAATTACAGCAGAAACTATGGAAATAAACTACACCTCGAGATGCGTACCTATCACTGGAGTGGCAGTCTGATATGAGAGTGCCAGAAAGATGAAACGGTCTAGTAATATACGGCTCTTAAGCCCTTAACGGCCGAATGCCCGACCACCAAAAGACCCAGAGAACCAGAAACAGCAGGAAATAAAGGGAAAATCTGGGGAAAACACGTGCAACTGGGGTAAAATAAAGAACAGCAGGTAAAACAGAGATCCAACACGATTGGCACTAGATGTCCCACCGTGATCGCAAAAAAATTCTGTTGATTTATATTGGTTCCTTTGCAAATGAATATGAACATCAACAATAGAAATATGAATAAGCAATGTGCAATATGCAATCAACCTATGAACATGTGCAGCATGAACCTAGGCAATCAGCATGGACTCTAAGCATGGGCATGACATCTCTATCAGAACTAAGCAAGGGAAAAGAAAAACACACGTCGGGGCGTGGAGCGAGGGAATAAAAGAAAACACACACCGTGGGTGTGGAGCAAGCAAAGTAAAGCAAGTAAAGAAGAGATAGGAGGAGATAGAGAGGACTACTGCCCAAACTAGAAAGATGTGATCGCCACCAAAGTAATTTAACGAGCCAAAGCTAAGATAAATACCTTGAAAATAGGTGGATGCAACACCCACCCACGGGAGAGAGAAAACTGCACTTCTGTGAACAATAACGGTTGAAGACTGGCGCGCCAGAGAAATTAGCGGTCTTATGATAAACCGCCAGAAAACCTTAGCACTCCAATATACAACCGCTAGAGAACCGCAGAACAGCAAGCTTTGGGACTTTTGATCTCCACTTCTTCCAGCCAGCCAGAAGACTTGGGCCTCGTTCTATGGATGCTGTAAACCTGCAAAACGTGTAGAGAACACAGAGAAACAACCCAAATTAGCCTGGTGACAAGTGTAGTAACTATAAGACAAAGAAAACTAGAAACATGCAATTGGAAGGGTGGATACCTAGGGGGTTGGGTTTTTTTAACCCCTATGGGGCATTTTAAAAGATGGGAGAGGTTTTAAAATGATGCAGAAGATGGAAGAACGTGAGAGAGGAGGAGGGAAGATGCTTTGGATGCTATGAGGGGAAAAGAAGAACTAAAGAAGAAATTAACACTAAAAACCCTTGGAACTTGATACTCCCTGGACTTAGGAGGCAGATGGACGTGGGAAGCAGTTCTCCTTGGTTGGCTCTAGCTCTAGGATGCAGCAGCACTTTGATGCGAACTTCAGAAATCTCCTCCTCAAGCCATGAAGTCAAAGGTTCTATTTATAGACCCTCAAACTCTCTGGACGAATTGGAGGGATAATGACTCGAAATTAGGTCAAAAACCAGATAATCCTTAAAGATAATACTCCCAAGAGTCCATAGAAACAAATGGGGGCTTCTAAGGATGTGCATTGAGGGAGAAATCATAGAATCAAACTCTTAATCCGTCCACGGTGTAGTAGAGAAAAGACAGTCCTGCTAGAACTCTTTGTCTGATGAAACGGCCTTACGATAAACCGCCACAGCCATTTGACGGCCAAAGAATGGACTGCCACCCAACGTTATCCAACAACAGATAAGGCCAGTGGGCGAAGTTTTCGTAATAAGGACTCTGCAAGCAAGTGGCGATTGATAGTTCACGCGCCATAAGAATATGACGGTCCCACGATAAATCGCTAGAGCACAACGGATAAGACAAGATAAGGCTTGAGGAAGCTGTTGGCTTTTAGACTCTGGCGTCAGCAAGTGGTCAAAGGAAGGAGCGCTATGCGTCAGCAAACGCACCAGGGATAGGCCGCCAGAGATAATGGGGTGGTAAATAACATGAAGATTTGCTAAGCTTCATCCAGTTGACAAAGAATGAGGAGCGAGACCCAACCAAGGAGAGGTAACCCAAGAAAATAGACCTCAAAACTGACCAAGAAGACCCAGTAAGGGTGAACAACTCGGAGCATCATAAAGATGAGCAAGGAAATGACCCAACTTATTGGTCATAAAACGGGTGTCAACAGAGGATAGCTTCGCTAGGATGATGGCGTCCCGGATGGCCATGGCCCTGATGCGGGTGAGGAGAGTAGAGAGGAAACGAGAGGGGGCGAGAGAGAGAGAGAGGGGGCGAGGGCATTGAGGGGGAGTGTCACAGATGAGAGAGAAAGAGAGAGAGAGAGAGCCAAAATGTTAGCCACTCTCTTCATTAGGAAGCCATTGAAGCCCGCACTGTTAAGGCTCGTCATTGATGCATGGAGCACCCCGGCGGTGAGTTCTAGTTCTAGGAGCTCACCATTGTCAGCAAAGCCCACCCATGTCATCGGTTGCAGGGACGATGTGTTTATGCCAGTGGTGTAAGCGTCAGTCCGATGGGGAGGGCAAGGTGCGGGTGAGGTCTTTGTGACGTTAGATGGAGAACTGCTGGGGGTTCGACGACTCAAAGCTATCGTCGACATCTTGCTGCATGAAGTAGAGGGAGCTAGTAAAGGAGGAGATGGAGGAAGGGCTCCACCATCCTCAAAGGGGGGTCCATGTGGCGGCAAGCCTAGTGTGTGTGTGTGTGTGTGTGTGTGTGTGTGTGTGTGTGTGTGTGTGTGTGTGTGTGTGTGTGTGTGTGTGTGTGTGTGTGTGTGTGTGTGTGTGTGTGTGTGTGTGTGTGTGTGTGTGTGTGTGTGTGTGTGTGTGAGGGAGAAAGAGAGAGAGAGAGGTCTGGCAGCCAAGGGGGAGGGTGCTCTGGTAGCCGAGGGGGAGGGGTTGGGTCTAACAAGGTAAGGGGAGGGGGGTTCAAGGCCGTGTCGAGGAATGGGGAGGGGATCTAGCAACACAAGGGAAGGGGGAGCCGACAACGGGGGAGGGGTGGGGTGTCACGTCTCGAGATTATGCAGCAGAAACAATCGAGAACGTGAACAGTCGGCATGGTAAACCTCAAGCAAGCAATATAATTAGAGTGCAAGACAATCACACATAAGAGTAATTGCACAAGTAATTCACTAAAAACCTTTAACTTTATTCCTTCATAAAATAATGATGTGGCACAGCCCAAGTATGACTAAGGTTGACTTGTTAGACCTCGGACCTAGACCCACAAGCATTCAAGATTGAGCAACGGACTCACACTAGCGGCTCACTCGTACGACACATGCAATCTCCCGAAGGCACCGGGGATGATGGCGAGGGTCTGAGGCAGAACCCAATGATTCTAAGTGGCTAAGTCGGCTTAGGCTAACCCCCAAAGGGTCTGGGATTCCCAACTTTGTGGGAGGCCGGCACGCCCGGGGCGTGGGATTGGGTAGCTCTCACTCACGAGCCGCGGTGGGTACACAATCGAGTATATGCGGAATCGGCCACTCTCTCACCGTCCGACGAGCATTCAAGGCGATACTAAACTTGCAAAATATAGGCCAGCAAGGGTTGTATCAGTCACTCACCTGATCGGTGTGAAAACACCGATCCCGTTCGAAGACGTGGGCGCGCCGGGAAGCGTGGGTATGAACCTGAACGCTGCGTAGATGGTGCTTGACCTGAACTTACAAAGAGTACAACACTACGCCTCTCGCAGGAGGGGTGATCTTGGGGTGGGGATTAAGCTAATTACATCCAAAACTATCTCCACGCAGGGAGGGGCCTTCAGCCGGCCAAGCGGGGTGGGGGAGTTATGAAGAAAACCCGATGTTCGGAGCGTTGCCGGTTCTGCCAATCTTCAGAGTTGCTGGACAGTGGGGCGGTGATGATGCTGCCAAAAATTCCACAGAGCTCAGAACTTGATGAGAGTTGCGCCAAAAGCTTCCCAACGGACAAAGGATGATCTCTGAATTTTTGCTGAGCTTGGTAAAGTCGTTGCTTTCCGGGGCAGAGTCTGGAACCGGACTGATTGGTTCTACCTCTGTCTGGTGCAGAACAATGTGGCCTGTTGCAGAGGGTGCCACGATCTCTACCAAACTCTGATTGAGACAAGACCTGAACCGTTGGAACCGTGGTCGAGTCTTCTTTCCGTCGGCACCAACGGCGTGGTCGGAAGATGTCCGAGAAGATCGGGACGATCAGATGAGTAGAGGGGTATCGGTTCTGGCTCCTGAAAACTAACCTGACAGACTTGGTGTAGAAAATTCGTAACTTTAGATGCCAATGTCCAAATGCATCTATGCTTCTTGAGGATGAAAGAGGACTTGAGAGGGAAGATTTTTGATGAAGAACACTTGATCTGAATCCCAAAAGGTTCATCGTGGTCGAGCTTCCACTCTCATTCTGGTTCCCTGCCTGAGAGATCCTGCGCAGTCGAGGGAGAATCGCTCCTACCGGAAGCTCGGTGCTTGGAAGAAGATGAAACTACCTCTCCTAGAAAGCTCCTTGGAAGACCTTTCCAACGGTATATGCCATGCCACCAGAAGATGATGGGAAGTGTCAGAGATGAAGCTGCTTCCAAGACCCGATCTTGCTGCCTGCGAACTGCTGATAGAGCTGCAACTTGGTGGTGGCAAATGGTGTAGGAATGGGGCAACTCAGCAAAAGGGAGGTTGGCTGATTGCTGGGGAAGATGGGAAGGACGTGGCTAGGGCTACAGGGGGTCTGGAGTGGCAGGGATAGATGGAGAGGGGGGGGCTGGAGCAGCTAGAGGTGGAGATGGGGGGTGGGTGTGCATTAGAGAGAGGGTGAGTGTGAGAGGAGGATGGGGGGCGGTCTTGGCTGTTGGGAGGGAGGGGAGTTCGACCTAGGGCTGGTTCGGGAGTGGAGAGATGGGAGGGAGATTCAAAAATGGCCTTGGGAGGGGTCACTTCAGCCTTGGGAAGATGGAGAGGTGCTTAGGGAAGTGAATGGGGTAGGTGGTGGTTGGGAGATAGGGCTTAGATTGGTGGAGGGGCCTTGGGACTAGGAGGGGAGTTAATGGAGTGGTGTGGGGACTTGGGAGGAGTTAATGGGGAGGGAAAGAGTGAGAGAAGGTGGGTTGGAAGTGAGGAGAGAGAGAGGGGGGCGAATTTCTTCCCTAGGGAAGAGAGAGAGAGAGATAAAGAGAGAGGGGGGGAGAGAGAATATCTTGTAGAAAGGGTGGGGGTGGAAGTGGATTCTAATCAAGTTCATTCATCAAAAGTTGTTACAATGAGAGGGAGGGGAGGCCTATTTATAGGCTCCATACTTTCATATGACTATAGTGACCCTGACAAACTAACTAATGACCACCGCAGTCCAAGGGAGGGGTGCCCCTGGGCCTAGCCCACTAGTTGGGCCCAATAGCTTAACAAACCAACATAATGACACAAGACTTTGGTAGATAACCTACTAACCTAGGTACATGACTCAAATAATAGGAAAATTACATGGTTTAAGACTCAAATAAAATATAAAAATTACATGACTAGACTCACAAACACATGACGAACATAATGGCATAAGTCGACGACCATTCGAGCCTCAAAAAAAAGTGGAGGGGCAAGGGATGCCCCCATCATACCCCCGGGGTGGGGAGAACTCGACCCCGTCGAGTATGGGTACGCCTGGCTGTCGTACCAGCTCCAGAATGTCGAGGTCAAGTCGCAGCAGGCCCTCCCGACTCGCCCAAGTATCCTCAATTGGGCGACGGTTCTTCCACCTAACCAAGTAGTGCTGATACACCATGTGCCCGGTGATGGTACTTTGCTCGTCCAGTATTGCCTCTATCTGCTCTTGTCGGCCTCTCAGGCTAGGAAGTGGAGTCCCACCGTGGGTGTCTCTCTCAAGGGGGGGGGGGAAAGGCTCGAGCTCCTCACTGGGTCCCACCGTGGGGCCTTTGTAGGGTACCAAGTCTGCCACAATAAAGATAGGGTGTCTCCCAAAACTCTTAAGTAGGTCCAGCTCATAAGCATTATTACCATGTCGACTCAGAACTCGAGAAGGCCCCGAACCCCGTGCCCTCAACTTGGAGGCAAGCCCCGAAAGGAGCCGCTCCGTTCTCACCATCACCGAGTTTCCCACGTGGTACTCACAGTGGCGCTGCCGAGCATCGGCCTGCCTTTTGTAAGTCACATTGCTCTTTCCTGTATGCTTGTGGATGACATCAGGCAACTTTGAGGGGTGGTGCATAATGGACTTTGTGAATGAAGATTTCCAAGATTCCGAACTCTCAAAAGTGGACTTATCATGCCTATACTTGATTAGAATTGGAGGACCTGGGCATCCATATGTGGATCTATCACGTAAGTGGTAACAATCAAGCTTGCTAGACGAGGGAGGCCCTGGGCACCCACAAGTGAACCTATCATGCATAAGTGTGACCAATGTTGGGGAACCATGACATCCAAGGATACTCCTATCATTCATAAGACCAATGTTGAGTTGGGGAGGACCATTACACCCAAATATTGACCACTCATATTTTCTCCTTGACATGTGGGTGATATGAATGAATGGACCCGACTTTCTAATCATGTCAAGTGGGGTGGTATGCCTAAGCACATGCATTTCAATCCTAGTGATGACTTCTATGTGCATAGGTGTGGGGTGGCCCTTGAGCTTCCATTCGTATGAGTCAAAGGGATCTAAGAAGGGAGACATCATGGAGTGGGGCCATCTATCAATCCCATTGTGTATGTTGCCTATGGTTAAGGCTTCTTTGGTGTAACCCAATTCTAGGAAGGGAAGGTTTTGGGTTATCATGGGTGGTAAGGGTAGGGTAAGATGGGTGGTGAATAAGGTGAGTGGGTTACATTGAGATCTAGGCTCCCATAGAAAAGGGTCAAAGGGATCATGGTAAGGGTCACATTGGTAGGGGTACTATATGCTCTCAAGGTCCTTGAATGGTGAGTCATCCTCCTCAATAATTGGGCCAAGGTTGCTAATGGGTTGACCGATCAAAGCACTTGGGATCTTAATGGTTGGGGAGTGGACTAGGATAGGTTCTTCCTCTATGGGAAGAAGGAGGATGATCTCACTAGTAACTTGGCCATTAGTGTAGATGGAAGTGATGGAGCCAATGGAGGGATATGCTAAGCTAATGGTGTTAGTTTCGGACGGCCTCAAGGCTAGCATATTGGTCAAGTGAATTTGCCAATGTAGGTAGTTCACTAAGTCTCCCAAATCTTCCACACAATAGAAAGTTTGATAAGTGACATGTGGCTGAATGGGAATGATTTGGGATTGATATCTCATGGGTAGGTGGCATGGTTGTGAACTAGGAATGGTGAGACCTTTCTTGAGCCATTGGAGTATGGACTTATCTATGGTGAGGTTGGGTGTCTCTAGAGGAGCTAGGCTAGAGGTGTGTGAGTTGTTTGGCCTTTGGATTTCCTCTATGTTGGGAGGTGGATTCGGATGGGCATCCTTCTCCACTTGGGTAGGTGTGTGGGTAGCAACTTCTATTGCTAATGGAGTAGGGGGATCTATGGTTGGTGGTTTGGTGATAGCTAGCGTATGACACACCCGGGGTGGTGAACAAGCATGGGCTTGGGTTGGGATAGGAAGGGGAAGTAGAGGAGGCCTAGGTTGGGGAAAGATTGGTGTAGGAAGTGGGAGGTGGGTTGGGTGAGGGGTTTTGGGTTGATTTATTTTGGAAGATGTGTCCCTTTTTGGGGATGATGGTGGGTTTGTGGTGGTGGTCAAGGGGGCTTGTGGGGTACGGGTTTGGTGAGGGGTTTTGGGTTTGGGGGTGGTGGCCATTATGGGCCTAGGTGGAGGGGTGGACGCGGTGTCCACTTGGTTTTTAATGGTGAGGGTTGGATAAGTGGTGGTCACCATGGAGGGAATTGGGTCGATTAGGGGTCTCTTGTCCTTGGGATCGTTTGGGGTGGAAGTGGGGGCTAAAGGGGCTTGACTAGTGTAGGTTAGGGAAGGGGATTTGGTTGGGGTGTGGGGGCCCTCATGGGGTTAGGTGGGGAGGTGGAGGCCTTAGACACTTGGGTTCTAGTGGTAAGAGTTTGGACGGGTGGGGTTGGAGGAGTGGGAGTGCTCCTCTAGTTTTGGTAACCCGGGTAGGAGGGAGGAGGTCGGGGAGTGTAGACTTTCCTAAGTTCGGCTCTCATGTTCTCCCATGTGTTAATAGGCTCTAGCCTCATAACCCTCCTAAATTGTTCAATGAACTTCCACCTATCCTCGGCATGGTACACAAGTCGACTCTTGGCAAGGTAGATTTTCATGGGTTCAATCATTGGATTCCTTTTAAAGTATTTGTCCATGTTTTCCTCCCACTCTAAATATGCACTAGGGTGGTATCCGTTAAAGATAAGGTCCTCAAATAGGACTTTGTCCAAAGGGGTGTCAATCGGACCTTTGCGGAGGGCCGAGTGAGATAGATGTGACTTACATGAAGTAGCCATGCTAGTGGACAAAAGAGATGCAACTGAAGACTCTAAATGCATATGAGCGTCCTAGGACCAACTTGATAGAGACAAGTTGTGAACTTGCTCTGATACCATTTGATGTGGCACAGCCCAAGTATGACTAAGGTTGACTTGTTGGACCTCGAACCTAGACCCAAGCATTCAAGATTGAGCAACGGACTCACACTAGCGGCTCACTCGTACGACACATGCAATCTCCCGAAGGCACCGGGGATGATGGCGAGGGTCCGAGGCAGAACCCAATGATTCTAAGTGGCTAAGTTGGCTTAGGCTAACCCCTAAAGGGTCTGGGATTCCCAACTTTGTGGGAGGCCGGCACGCCCGGGGAGTGGGATTGGGTAGCTCTCACTCACGAGCCACGGTGGGTACACAATCGAGTATATGCGGAATCGGCCACTCTCTCACCGTCCGACGAGCATTCAAGGCGATACTAAACTTGCAAAATATAGGCCAACAAGGGTTGTATCAGTCACTCACCTGATCGGTGTGAAAACACCGATCCCGTTCGAAGACGTGGGCGCGCCGGGAAGCGTGGGTATGAACCCGAACGCTGCGGCGATGGTGCTTGACCTGAAATTGCAAAGAGTACAACACTACACCTCTCGCAGGAGGGGTTATCTTGGGGTGGGGATTAAGCTAATTACATCCAAAACTACCTCCACGCAGGGAGGGGCCTTCAGCCGGCCAAGCGGGGTGGGGGAGTTATGAAGAAAACCCGACGTTCGGAGCGTTGCCGGTTCTGCCAATCTTCAGAGTTGCTGGATAGTGGGGCGGTGATGATGCTGCCAAAAATTTCACAGAGCTCAGAACTTGATGAGACTTGCGCCAAAAGCTTCCCAACGGACCAAGGATGATCTCTGAATTTTTTCTGAGCTTGGTAAAGTCGTTTCTTGCTGGGGCAGAGTCTGGAACCGGACTGATTGGTTCTGCCTCTGTCTGGTGCAGAACAATGTGGCCTGTTGCAGAGGGTGCCACGATCTCTACCAAACTCTGATTGAGACGAGACCTGAACCGTTGAAACCGTGGTCGAGTCTTCTTTCCGTCGGCACCAACGGCGTGGTCGGAAGATGTCCGAGAAGATCGGGACGATCAGATGAGTAGAGGGGTGTCGGTTCTGGTTCCTGAAAACTGACCTGACAAACTTGGAGTAGAAAATTCGTAACTTTATATGCGAATGTCCAAATGCAGCTCTGCTTCTTGAGGATGAAAGAGGACTTGAGAGGGAAAATTTTTTATGAAGAACACTTGATCTGAATCCCAAAAGGTTCGTCGTGGTCGAGCTTCCACTCTCGTTCTGGTTCCCTGCCTAAGAGATCCTGCGCAGTCGAGGGAGAATCGCTCCTACTGGCAGCTCGGTGCTTGGAAGAAGATGAAACCACCTTGCCTAGAAAGCTCCTTGGAAGACCTTTCCAATGGTATATGCCATGCCACCAGAAGATGATGGGAAGTGTCGGAGATGAAGCTGCTTCCAGGACCCGATCTTGCTGCCTGCGAACTGCTGATGGAGCTGCAACTTGGTGGTGGCAAATGGTGTAGGAATGGGGCAACTCAGCAAGAGGGAGGTTGGCTGATGGCTGGGGAAGATGGGAAGGACGTGGCTAGGGCTACAGGGGGTCCGGAGTGGCAGGGATAGATGGAGAGGGGGGGGCTGGAGCAGCTAGAGGTGGAGATGGGGGGTGAGTGTGCATTAGAGAGAGGGTGAGTGTGAGAGGAGGATGGGGGGCGGTCTTGGCTGTTGGGAGGGAGGGGAGTTCGACCTAGGGCTGGTTTGGGAGTGGAGAGATGGGAGGGAGATTCAAAAATGGCCTTGGGAGGGGTCACTTCAGCCTTGGGAAGATGGAGAGGTGCTTAGGGAAGTGAATGGGGTAGGTGGTGGTTGGGAGATAGGGCTTAGATTGGTGGAGGGGCCTTGGGACTAGGAGGGGAGTTAATGGAGTGGTGTGGGGACTTGGGAGGAGTTAATGGGGATGGAAAGAGTGAGAGAAGGTGGGTTGGAAGTGAGGAGAGAGAGAGGGGGGCGAATTTCTTCCCTAGGGAAGAGAGAGAGAGAGATAAAGAGAGAGGGGGCGAGAGAGAATATCTTGTAGAAAGGGTGGGGGTGGAAGTGGATTCTAATCAAGTTCATTCATCAAAAGTTGTTACAATGAGAGGGAGGGGAGGCCTATTTATAGGCTCCATACTTTCATATGACCATAGTGACCCTGACAAACTAACTAATGACCACAGCAGTCCAAGGGAGGGGTGCCCCTGGGCCTAGCCCACTAGTTGGGCCCAATAGCTTAACAAACCAACATAATGACACAAGACTTTGGTAGATAACCTACTAACCTAGGTACATGACTCAAATAATAGGAAAATTACATGGTTTAAGACTCAAATAAAATATAAAAATTACATGACTAGACTCACAAACACATGACGAACATAATGGCATAAGTCGACGACGATTCGAACCTCAAGAAAAAGTGGAGGGGCAAGGGATGCCCCCATCAAATAATCCCAAATTCTATAAGAACTTTGATTCTCATTGCTAGACTCAAGAAAATTAAAATTACATTCTGACTAGACTAGATATGAATAACTAAGGCTTCTCTCGAGTCTTTATCCTTCAATCGCTCTCGAATCCATCACTCGAGTAATCTAAATACGTTCCACTAGAATTTTCTGAAAAAGATTGGAAAGTAGGGTGATGAGCACACTTACCCAGTAGGTATCTTGGTATCAACATGATCGGAAAATTTAAGCAATTAACATCTTAGCTCTAAAGAATACGATAAATCATGCAAATACGATGAAACAATGCGAATAAAGGCAAAATCACAAGATACGATCAAACTTGAGATATGAGAATATGATATGATCAAGTATAGAATAATAATATAAATTTGGCCTTTCAAGAATGTAACAAGAACATACTTTTCATAACCATGAAGCTTATGCACTAGAAAGTCATGTAACAAGCAAGAATGTACTCTTCACTTAGTAGCAAGTACTTCGTGAATTTATGTGAATCACCCTGTGGATATTTCACTTATTTATAGAGAAAGTACTCCCAATGTAATGCAACGTCCGTAACATTATATCCCATGGTTTATAGTATGTTTTCGATAATCAGCCGAGGAGACTAGCATAGAGTCCTTGAACACAATCAGTGCTCGAACTGCATCTTTAAGTATAAATCAAGCTACTTTCACATTTATAACAATAATATGACCAAGAAAGTATAATTTCAACTATGGTTCCATGATAATGTTACCAAAAACAAGAGTGCTACAATTAGGAATAAGAGATTTCAATAAATGTATTTAATAACTAGGTTATGATATGGAGATAAATCGGCAGCATAACGGTACATTCTTTAACTCTCAAAATTACTTAGGTATTTTTGGAATAATGTGACATGTTCTTGTTGTGCCCCTTGTGCTTTGTTGATGATGTGGTGTTTTAATGATAGCAACATAAATGAGTCACCATATTATTTTGCTAAGAACATCACATTGAATGATAGCAACATGAATGCATATGATTGATTCATTCTATGGAGAATGCATGAGTGTGTTATATCTGATCTGTTCTGTGGAGAATGCATGAGTGTGCTAGCTCTGTGGGTCGACCCCCTTCTTAGATGGGTCGACCCCCCTCAAGTCTTTACATCAGATTCGCATGTCTATACATCTCGTAAGTAGTTCAGATGGCGTCAACCCATTGAGTCCACGAGGTTGACGCAGCCTTGAAATGCCTCAGATGGCTTTGAAGATAAGGCTGGATGTGTTGACGCATGGGGTCACTGCGTCGACCCACTGAACTGACCCAAATCTAACTTCACATCAGGGTGAACTGCTGCGTCGACGCTGTCACGCTGTAGCGTCTCTATGCATTTCTGAAGTCTACACATCAGATTGCCTTGCTTCATGCATAAGTCTATACTTCGGTTGTTCATCACACACAAAAGTCTGAACATCGTTCATGAAGTCTGTACAGCCATTGCTTAAGGCAAGTCTGTACATCGAGCTGAAGGCTGGCTAAGTCTATACATCGTTCATCTCACATAAGACGCAAAGTCTATACATTGTCTTGGCCGTCGTCTGTCTGCTCGCTGCTAAGTTTGTACATTATCTCACTGTTAAAGTCTATACAGACTTCAGTGTCTCATTCAGCGTCTCTCCTTGTGTCTCACTAATCAAGTCTATACATTGCGTGAACATAGTCAGAGCTCTCAAGTCTATACATCCGATTGTTCAGCTTGTGGCTAAGTCTGTACATCGTCTAGTGTTTCAGGCAAAGTCTGTACATCCGATTATTTCAGGCAAAGTCTGTACATCGGACTGTTTCAGGCAAAGTCTGTACATCGGACTATTTCAGGTAAAGTCCATACATTAGTGAAGTCTGCACATCCACCAGTTCAACTTCGAAGTCTATACATTGGGACCTTTACCTACGTTGCACTCATAAGTCTATACATCGCTGCTTTGGCCATGTCTATACATCGCCACTGTAGCATGCATTTCTTCAAGTCTGTACAGCGCCATGTTCACTTGCTTTAAAAGTCTATACATCCTTTTACTGTGCAAGTCTATACATCGCTCCATTGGCTTGAAGTCTATACATTGGCTTTGCTTGCACGAGCTCAAGTCAATACATCGTGAAGTCTATACATTCGTTTGCATTGCATTGCATCCATTGTGCATTCATTCTTGATGTTCATACTTTGCTTGATGCATTCTGCATAACACACTGCCAAGTCTATACAATGCCATTTGTTCATGCATGTTAGCAAGTATGTACAGCCTGTGTTCACAACACAAAGTCTGTACATCGCATGCTCACACAAATGCCAAGTCTATACATTGGCTTTGCTTGCACGAGCTGAAGTCTATACATCGTGAATGCATCGTCTCATCAAGTCTGTATAGGGTCTGCATAGAATGCATTCAATAAAGTCTATACATTGCATCTTAGCATGCTTGCACAGCACAAACGAAGTCTGTACATTCATATGTGCATTGTGCATTGCTCTTGGCAGAGTCTGTACATCACTTGAACATTCACTGCACTCTAACTCCATACACTGCTTCATGCATTGCACGAAGTCTGCACACTGTGTTGCTATGCTCATACTGCATGTTACAAAGTCTACACAATGGTGCACACTAGGTCTACATACTCATTTGGCATGTCTGTACAACCATCTGTAATGCTCATAGTCTGCATACGTGAAGTCTATACATGCTTCAGCGTCACATTCACTAAGTCTGTACACGCCATAGCATTGCATGCACGAAGTCTATACATGCCATAGCTTTGCATTTACAAAGTGTGTACACGCCACAGTCCTGCATACATGAAGTCTAAACATTGCATCACTTGTACATGCATTGCCTTCACGCAGAGTCTACGCATTCCCCCCCAGCCTACACAGCATGTCTATACATTGTCTGGCAGCCTGCATAGCAAGTCTATACAGCGTCCAGCAGCCTGCACGCCAAGTCTGTACACTGCATACACACTGCATCCTTAAGTCTATACACTGCTACCTTATATGATGTCTGCACAGCCTGTGCTTTGTTGATCGACTGAACTCTTCTTTAATCCAGCAGGTGTCTGGGCACGTGATCTGAGGTTGGCACCTAGCATGTGATCCAAGAAGCTGAGACACCGCCACATGGACTAAAACTTGGGCGGGAATCGTGGAGAGCATACGCCCTAGCTGCTGCTGCTATATATAGAAGCTTCTTCCACCTGAAGAAGAGAGATCATGAGACAGAGAGCTCTAGCAGAAGAGATTGAAAGAAGCAAAGGATAGCCTGCACGATCCTGTGAGAAAGAAAAGAGAAAGAGAGAGTTAGAGAGCTCGAACAGAGAAAGAGAGAGTGAGATTAGCAGAAGAAGAAAAAGAGAAAGAAAGATAGTGAGATCGAGAGAGTTCTACCTTCACTGGACTGTGGATCAAATCTAGGCCAATCAGCTCATTCTGAGCCACATTGTGCTTCATTATTTACAGCCTTCCGATTGCTGTTTGTTTCCCATTTTCCTGTTTTCTCTTTAAACATTTCTTCAAGCTGTTTGTCAGCATTTGCAGTGGAGGATTCCACTGGACGGCTAAGCTGTATTGTCCAGCGGAGCAAGCTGTGAAGCTCAGTAGATTGTATGGCAAGCTATAATGCCCAGATGTTCAAGCTGTGAGTCAGCGGAATCCACACTCGGTTTGAGTGTGGGGTGGACGTAGGTCTGCAGGACCGAACCACCTAAAAACCCTCTTGTTCTGTGGTTTGAATTCTTATCTGATTGGCGCTAGATGCATGCATAGGCACGAAGATTGTATTCAGTTCATTGCTGCGCACATTAGATGTTTGCTTAGGAGCATTCTACATGTTTGCCATTGGTTCAACATATTTGATTAGCTTTGCACACTGTGTGTTTGATTAATTCTGCAATTGCACACTGTGTGATTTTTAATTGGGCGAAAGTTTTTAAAGGGTATATTCATTCACCCCCCCCCCTCTGAATACATAGCACCGAACCCAACACTTGGTATCAGAGCGGGTTGCTGTGCATAGGATCTAACAATACGCAGCAGATCCTGCATTTCTGTTTGGTGCATTTCAGAGTGTGCTTCCTGTGTTCTGTGTTTTGTTTCACCTAGTTAGTGTCTTGATTTGCTCTCTTAATTTCAGTGCATTTATCATCTCTCGATGGGTCGTCCTCTTGTTTTTGATGGTTCTAACTTAAATAGTTGGCTAGGCGGCCTATATGTTTACATAGACTCACTTGATCCAAATCTGTGGAGTCTACTGTCTAAAGGCCCACACAAATTACCTCATGATGAGACCAAGTGGTCTAGAGAAAACAAAATAAAGAACCGTGTAATGTCATAGTTCTTAATATCATGAGAGCTGCTATTAATACTGACATATATCCTTTTGCGCTCAGGTGCACTTTTGGAAAGGAGATATATGATAGAGTGATCTCTGATCAACTGCATGAGGATCAATGCTTAATGGTCAACCGGGGAAATGATGATGAGGAAACATCATCCAAGGTAAGCTCTGAATCAGAAGAGATTTCAATTGATGAATTATGGGATATAAATGAGGAACTTTCTAATAGATGTGAAAAATTGAAATCTGAAAAAAAAAGTTGAAAAAGAAATGTGATAAAATAAATTTGAAAGCTTCCTGTGAAAATTGTTCAAATCTGAAACAATCTTATGATGCATGTATGTTAGATGTTTAGAACTTTAAGGAACAAAATGGTTCTCTAAAACTTGAAAATCAAACATGTTTGGACAAGATATCTGAACTGGAGAATCAGCTTATTAAGATGAAGAATGAGCATCTAAAAAGCATGCAAGAACTGACTGAAGTTAATTCTGAATTGGATAAACTGAAACTTGAGAATAAAGAATTTCAAAAGAAAAATGAAGATCTTATGGCTAGAATAAATGAAATCAATGGGGAGGTTTCACATTCTTCTTCTGCAGAATCAAACTGTAAAATGTGCTCAGCTTTAAGAGAACGTAATGAAAATCTTTATAGTGAGAATGAATGGCTAAATAAATAAATTACCTCACTTAAAGATGATCACAAAAATCTGTTTGCTGAGAAAATTAAAGCAGAAGAAAGAGAAGATGAACTAATTGAAAAATTGGAGCTTATGTCTGGAAATGGAAAATGTAATGAAGGAGTCATGAAGCTATCTGAAAAGAACAAAGAACTGAGGGAACAAAACAAAAAACTGATGGTTTTAAATACTGTTTTCTCGCAGAGGTTTCTGACTATCGAAAAAGAGAAATCTATTTTTAAGGAAGCTCAACCTCAAAAATTTGAGAAGGAAAACACTGAACTGAAAGCTGAAATTGAAAAATTAAAGTGTTTAAACACTGGCTTATCTGAAACACTTCTCACATTAAAAAAGGGAAAATTTACTTGTGATGGAGAATCACAAAGGGTGATCAGTCTAGAACAAGAAATTGAGAAGTACAAAACTGCAAATAAAGTCTTAAGTGAATGTGTCAATTGCAGTGAACAGGAGATAGCCAGTTATGAGCTTCATATAGCATCCTTGGAAAATAAAATTCATGATCTGGAAAATTCAGAAATTGATTCTACTAAGAATGAAAGAAAGATAAAAGCTGTCATGGAAGATAGAGATGATAATTCAAGAGAGGGGATAAAGTGCAGTTCTGATGTTAAGGAAATCACTAAAAACCAGCTATACACCACTTTTGTGCAAAGCTCTGATGTAGCAGGTACCTCAAATCAATCCCCAAAACAAAATAAAAATCTGAAAACACCTTCATCATCTATCTTTCAATTTAAGGCACAGAAAGCTGAAAAACAAACAAGAATTGTGAACAAAGTTAAACAATCGAACAAGAATGGAAAGAAAGATGGGGTTAGAAATGTCCCTACTTGTGTCATTAAATCTGTTAGCTCTGCTGAATGTAATGGATCAATGCAAAATGCTCATGCTTCATGTACTCATTCTCATGCATCTAGTCAGTCTGTTAGTAATCATGTCGCCAGGAAAACTCAAGTATCATGTCATTATTGTGGCAAGATAGGGCATGTAATGGATGATTGCATACTGTTGATTGAAGATGAGCATGCTAGTGAAGCAATGCATTCTAGGAATTCATCTGATAGAAACCATGCCACTAAGAAATCTAATGCATCTTGTTATTACTGTGGTAGGCGTGGTCATCTAATGAATGCATGCTTTACAATGAAAGAAGACAACAATATGAACTCTAGATTTTTCACACATGCTCATGGCCCATATAGATATAAATCTACTTCAGGCCAGCATATTATCTATTTCACTTGCAACAAGCCAGGGCACAAGGCAAATGAGTGCTGGACTGAAAACTATTGGGGTAACAATAACTCAAAAGGCAAGCACCTTAGGTGCTTTGAATGTGGTAAGCATGGGCATGCAGTCAAGGACTGCTGGTATGCTCAGGGAAATCACTTTAATTCCAAATTTGTCAGATTCTCTGCAAATAGAAATTTTTTTGGTAGAAATAAAGCTATTTTTAAAGGAAAGACACTTGTATGTTCTGAATGTGGAAAACCTGGCCACCGAGCTTATGAATGCTGGTGGGCAGGTAATGGTAAATCAAAATTTCATGCAAGTAACAGAAATCTTCATGCTAACTCACATAGATTCCATGATTATACAAATGTTCACAAAAAGAATTCAAGAGCTGTTACATCATGCAGATACTGTGGAAAATATGGTCATTCCATGGATAGTTGTTACATAATGGATCATGATGATAACATGGCTAAAAGATTGTTCAGAACACCTGTTAGAGTTAACGCAGGACCCAAGACTGCTTGGGTTCCTGCAGGATCAAATTGATTAACATGTTGCAGGTGTGCCTTGGAAGCTGAAGAATAAAGGGGTTAATAATCCAAGGCACTCAAAAGTGAAACCCCCAGAAGTGGACTATTCAGGTTAGTTCTGAAAACTCAGTTTAAATTCTTTCTTCTGAAGTTGTGTCCTTTAGATGATCGCATATCATAATGATCTGTCTATGCTAAATTGATTTATCTTGAAAAGTTGATTGCTCTCGCATGATGCTATCTGAATAAAGAATGCTCTGATGTTTGAATAAACATTCTGCATAGCATGTTAAATCTGTGTTTTGCATATTCCTTCATGTTCAGCATTGTTAGGTTTGGATTTTCTGAACTCTCCTCATACATGATTTGCATATTGATGATTGTCCGAAATTACATATGCATACATGTAGTGAATGCATTGCACATCATCATACTGAAAACTCCAAAAAGAAGTAACTATTTACACATAGGACTTCTTTGCACTGCATATCTTTGCATAACCCTGGTATATCAAATGGTAAGCTACTAAAAGGCAGGGAAATCTGCCTAGAGGTTCTTACTATGTGAGAGATGGTCCTTGAGACCAGGTACTCCGCCAAGTACCAAGGGTCAAGTTTTCATATAGGCAGAGAAAGTTGCATATCATGTTGATTTGTTGGTGCTAAACTGAAGCTTTCTGAAATATGAATTGAACAATCATGCTTATGGTAATTCTCTTCTGTCTAATTTGCATGAATCATATCTGAATGCAAAATTTGATATCATGTGATGTGCTTTCAATACACTTCATGCACTTAGTCAGGGGGAGCTCAACTTGTTCTGATTAACCATTCTGCTGCTCATGCCTTGCTATTTTCATGATGAATTTAGACAGAGGAAATTTTCTGATCATCTCATTCACTTTGACCTGAAATCCTCCTGTCTAGTTTATTAGATCTTCTAATGCTCTCAGTTTACTTCAATTGATTCTCTGCTGTCTTCACCAAAATAGCTGATCTGTCTGAATTCCAGACTCAGCTACTGTCTGTTGATAAACTCTCTTATAATGCTCTTCTCTATTGGTGATTTACTCTCTTCCACCAGCTTATACTCATCCTTCATATATCTCTTAGCTGGTGTGACTGATTTGTTTCTACTGTTGATTGTTGGTCAGCTAAATTTATTGTTCTGATCTGAGGAACTTAAGCTACATGTCATGCAATTCAGTCTGAGAATTTTGTAGAAATTCCTATCATATAGGTTTAAGAACTACCACTGAATCAGACTGATATAAGATTAATGTATTCTCAGATTTGTAATTAAATGAAATGAAAATATCTGAATGATAAGGTTTAATAAACTTTAACCACATGTGTCATGTAAACCGTAGACTCCCTCATCTGATATCTGAAAATTTGAAATCAAGGCTACTTTGGTAGAGATACATAGAGTGAGTGCTGTGGTTAAACATTAACTTGAGAAATGTTGACTAAATGAAAAATTATGAATTCAGAGCAATGTCTTGGTCACTGAGAAACTGGGTTCTTTATCAATGAAATGAAGTAACTTATGTCATGAGGTGCCATAGTTATCTCTGATGAAAATTTACTGAAAAAACATGATAGAGCAATGGCATGTCTGTGTTGAGTAACTGAGGAGTCTGGCCACTAATCAAGGTGTCTCCTCATGTAAAAAGACACTCATATTGCTAACTCTGTTCTCAAAGTTGAGAGGCAATGACAGTTATCCCACTGAGTAACTGGGTCACTTCACCTAAGACGTGTTGTGCCTCATGTAAAAAGGTGATGATCAACCTAAATTGCTCAGAAAAAATATAATGTGCTTCAAATGAAAATATATTGAAAAGTCTGTCAACTCATATTCTTGGAAAAAAGTGTTTAACATCAATACTAATCTGTGTAACTCTTAAAAGAGTCATTGAGATCATGTGTGTAAGATAAAAGACGATTGATTTTGAGTGTTATCTGACTATCTGGTTCACCTTTATTAAAACTTAGATTCAGATATGAGTATTGAGTTTAATTTGACAAATTTGGTATACATCATAATTAAATCAGATTGGTTAAGTTGCCACTTCATAACCCTTTATGATAGAAGAGTCTATTCTTCTTAAGACTTATTGTAGTGGTGCAAGCATTAAAATCCCTCATGATCAGATTCTTTCCAGATAGCCTGATCAACATAAATCTTGATATTGATTATTCATTGAGATGTCTTGCGATGATTGTTATCTACTCTTGCCTTTCTATCATCAATCACTTTACTCTCTACACTGTTAGAATCTTCCATCTTGTTTTGCAATAAGTTCTGGTTCTGTGGACTTTCCACCTGTTTCATTCTGTTCATGCATATGTGAGGTGCCACAACCAGAGTTTAGATTGTTTGTAATGGTACATTTCAGATTGATTTATTGGATAACCAGAGTTCATTCTTGTGCTTCAGGGGGAGTTATGGATTATCTGCATTTAAGGGGAGAGTAGTCAATCATGCATGTTGATAAGGGAAGAGATGTTTTCTTATCATAAGGGGGAACACCAATTCAATGATTCATTCTCTGTATTCTGAATTTATGGGGGAGAATTGTTTGTGTGCTGAATTTTGTCTCTCAAACCATCTCCTTTTTGCTTATGCCAAAGGGGGAGAATAGTTTGACGAGTCAGTGTGACTCATTATGTTACCATCATCAAAAAGGGGGAGATTGTTATGCCCCTTGTGCTTTGTTGATGATGTGGTGTTTTAATGATAGTAACATAAATGAGTCACCATATTATTTTGCTAAGAACATCACATTGAATGATAGCAACATGAATGCATATGACTGATTTATTCTATGGAGAATGCATGAGTGTGTTATATCTGATCTGTTCTGTGGAGAATGCATGAGTGTGCTAGCTCTGTGGGTTGACCCCCTTCTTAGATGGGTCGACCCCCCTCAAGTCTTTACATCAAATTCGCATGTCTATACATCTCGTAAGTAGTTCAGATGGCGTCAACCCATTGAGTCCACGAGGTTGACGCAACCTTGAAATGCCTCAGATGGCTTTGAAGATAAGGCTGGATGCGTTGACGCATGGGGTCACTACGTCGACCCACTGAACTGACCCAGATCTAACTTCACATCAGGGTGAACTGTTGCGTCGACGCTGTCACGCTGTAGCGTCTCTATGCATTTCTGAAGTCTACACATCAGATTGCCTTGCTTCATGCATAAGTCTATACTTCGGTTGTTCATCACACACAAAAGTCTGAACATCGTTCATGAAGTCTGTACAGCCATTGCTTAAGGCAAGTCTGTACATCGAGCTGAAGGCTGGCTAAGTCTATACATCGTTTGTCTCACATAAGACGCAAAGTCTATACATTGTCTTGGTCGTCGTCTGTCTGCTCGCTGCTAAGTCTGTGCATTATCTCACTGTTAAAGTCTATACAGACTTCAGTGTCTCATTTAGTGTCTCTCCTTGTGTCTCACTAATCAAGTCTATACATTGCGTGAACATAGTCAGAGCTCTCAAGTCTATACATCCGATTGTTCAGCTTGTGGCTAAGTCTGTACAGCGTCTAGTGTTTCAGGCAAAGTCTGTACATCCGATTGTTTCAGGCAAAGTCTGTACATCGGACTGTTTCAGGCAAAGTCTGTACATCGGACTATTTCAGGTAAAGTCCATACATTGGTGAAGTCTGCACATCCACCAGTTCAACTTTGAAGTCTATACATTGGGACCTTTACCTACGTTGCACTCATAAGTCTATACATCGCTGCTTTGGCCAAGTCTATACATCGCCACTGTAGCATGCATTTCTTCAAGTCTGTACAGCGCCATGTTCACTTGCTTTAAAAGTCTATACATCCTTTTACTGTGCAAGTCTATACATCGCTCCATTGGCTTGAAGTCTATATATTGGCTTTGCTTGCACGAGCTCAAGTCAATACATCGTGAAGTCTATACATTCGTTTGCATTGCATTGTATCCATTGTGCATTCATTCTTGATGTTCATACTTTGCTTGATGCATTCTGCATAACACACTGCCAAGTCTATACAATGCCATTTGTTTATGCATGTTAGCAAGTATGTACAGCCTGTGTTCACAACACAAAGTCTGTACATCGCATGCTCACACAAATGCCAAGTCTATACATTGGCTTTGCTTGCACGAGCTGAAGTCTATACATCGTGAATGCATCGTCTCATCAAGTCTGTACAGGGTCTGCATAGAATGCATTCAATAAAGTCTATACATTGCATCTTAGCATCCTTGCACAGCACAAACGAAGTCTGTACATTCATATGTGCATTGTGCATTGCTCTTGGCAGAGTCTGTACATCACTTGAACATTCACTGCACTCTAACTCCATACACTGCTTCATGCATTGCACGAAGTCTGCACACTATGTTGCTATGCTCATACTGCATGTTACAAAGTCTACACAATGGTGCACACTAGGTCTGCATACTCATTTGGCATGTCTGTACAACCATCTGTAATGCTCATAGTCCGCATACGTGAAGTCTGTACATGCATCAGCGTCACATTCACTAAGTCTTTACACGCCATAGCATTGCATGTGCAAAGTCTATACATGCCATAGCTTTGCATTTACAAAGTGTGTACACGCCACAGTCCTGCGTACATGAAGTCTAAACATTGCATCACTTGTACATGCATTGCCTTCACGCAGAGTCTACGCATTCCCCCACAGCCTACACAACATGTCTATACATTATCTGGCAGCCTGCATAGCAAGTCTATACAGCGTCCAGCAGCCTGCACGTAAAGTCTATACATTGCGTCCAGCAGCCTGCACGCCAAGTCTATACACTGCATACACACTGCATCCTTAAGTCTATACACTGCTGCCTTATATGATGTCTGTATAGCCTGTGCTTTGTTGATCGACTGAACTCTTCTTTAATCCTGCAGGTGTCTGGGCACGTGATCCGAGGTTGGCACCTGGCACGTGATCCAAGAAGCTGAGACACTGCCACATGGACTAAAGCTTGGGTAGGAATCGTGGAGAGTATACGCCTTAGCTGCTGCTGCTATATATAGAAGCTTCTTCCACCTGAAGAAGAGAGATCGTGAGACAGAGAGCTCTAGCAGAAGAGATCGAAAGAAGCAAAGGATAGCCTGCACGATCCTGTGAGAAAGAAAAGAGAAAGAGAAGAAGAGCATAAGAGAAAGAAGAGAAAGAGAGAGTTAGAGAGCTCGAACAGAGAAAGAGAGAGTGAGATTAGCAGAAGAAGAAAAAGAGAAAGAAAGATAGTGAGATCGAGAGAGATCTGCCTTCACTGGACCGTGGATCAAATCCAGGCCAGTCAGCTCATTCTGAGCCACATTGTGCTTCATTGTTTACATCCTTCTGATTGCTGTTTGTTACCCATTTTCCTATTTTCTCTTTAAACATTTCTTCAAGCTGTTTGTCAGCATTTGCAGTGGAGGATTCCACTGGACGGCTAAGCTGTATTGTCCAGCGGAGCAAGCTGTGAAGCTCAGCGGATTGTATGGCAAGCTGTGATGCCCAGCTGTTCAAGCTGTGAGTCAGCGGAATCCACACTCGGTTTGAGTGTGGGGTGGACGTAGGTCTGCAGGACCGAACCACCTAAAAACCCTCTTGTTCTGTGGTTTGAATTCTTCTCTGATTGGCGCTAGATGCATGCATAGGCACGAAGATTGTATTCAGTTCATTGCTGCGCACAATAGATGTTTGCTTAGGAGCATTCTACATGTTTGCACATTGGTTCAACAGATTTGATTAGCTTTGCACATTGTGTCTTTGATTAATTTCGCAATTGCACACTATGTGATTTTTAATTGGGCGAAAGTTTTTAAAGGGTATATTCATTCACCCCCCCTCTAAATACATAGCACCGAACCCAACAGTTCTAGATGATCAATTGGACCATCTAGGAACATAGAATAATCAACCCTTGAGTCAAACCCCGGGTTAATCAAACTCAGTAATCTAGCGGTCATTCACTGGACCGTTTCCTGCTCTTGGCGGTCTAGTACAGGACCATTAATTAAGACAGTTTGATATTTTGATAATAGAATATCTGGAGCCTTGCGGTCTAATGGAGAACCGTTTAGGATATGTTAGCGGTCTAGTGAATGGCCGCTAGCAGACTCTGGCGGTCAACCAGATGGCCGCTAAGGTCCAGAATATAAAACTCCGGTATAAGTGTCTTTCTAGATAATGAGTTTTAATGGTTTAACCAGCTCGGCGTCCTAGTGGGAATCCCAGGCTCGCGGAGTCTTATGGAGGCCTTGAAACAAGATTTCCTAGTCCGTTGGAAGGAATATCCAAAGGAGAGGTCATCAAGTCCAAGATTGTTTTCCTAATGTGCAAAAAGTGTAACTAATGACAACATACCGGGATATGTGTCATGTACTTAAGAAAATGACTCTGGGGAGAGATAAAATCGTGATAAAATAACGATCAAGTTAAATCATGAATACTCTATTTAAAATACGTATTTAATTACGAGAGTATATTATTTTGGTCATAAACTAATATAAGTTAAAAATACTACCAATGTGCACAAAATATGAAATCTATTATGATGAAGCAGAAATTTAACTAAGTATAGGAAACCAGTACTTTAAACAGGAATAAAACTTAGTTAACTAGGCTTATTATATAATAACTATGGTTAATTCTGAAATATGGTTCGGGTTACCAATATTACAAAATCAAAAATCGAAAACAGTCTAATACAGGACCTTTTAACTTTGTCTAGGGGTCTATCGTACGACCGCTATATTTCCCTGGCGGTCGATAGGAAGACTGTTTCTTCCTGTGTACATCTGAGTTCAAAAGATAATAAGACTAAATGCTAAACTAGTGCATATCATGCCTGAAAATCAACATATTTTAACTTCCATAGCCATGATAGAACAAATATAGGCCAACAATATGCATAGGTTTGTGTGAACACAAGAAAATTCCATTTTTACTTTATTAAGGCTAAGAATTATGCATGAATGGTAGCCTAGATGCATAGTTTTAATACATGAAATTCACGGCATACAATGCATGAAATCAATTGAAACAAGAGGACTTTTATTCCTGACATAAAGTTTGAGCCATCCATGAGATAACCTACCTCTGTCTTGGGCTTTAAACTTCGAATTTAAGGCTGCAAGTCCACCCTAGTTCTCTACTCGTCCTGAACTAAATCAGCAACTTCACATCCTTCTATCTCTTGATTCCCTTGTCCTAATGATGTGAAATTTTGAGGGTAAGAAGGGGGTACTATTAGGAACAAATAACTCTAAAGAACTTTTATCTAATTACCCTGTTTAGGGCTCCGAATTCCTTGATCTTCTTGGGTCGGATGCACTAATTCCTGAGTTCTTAATGTAGAATCAGCAACTTTGGAAGACTCTAAGGTCCTCTTTGATAACCTGGTAGGACAACCTACCCGGTTTTAAGACCGGGTAGGTTGTCCGATTGGAAACTCCACCGCGCTTTGATAACCGGTAGCGTGAATGCGTTGAAAAGCCCCACGCTATTCAGGTTGCTTTGTTAACAATCCGGGGGTAAGAGGGGCTTGACGTAATTGAATTACCGAATGTGCCCCTCATTTCATTACTTCAGGCCAAGCCCACTCCATCCCTTTTAACGATAACAAAATGATATTGTATAAGTCGGACGTATAGAAAGTAAATTCTATATATCAAATTGAGCCCCGCTCCCTCCCTTTTAACGATAACAAAATGATATTGTATAAGTCGGACATATAGAAAGTAAATTCTATATATCAAATTGAGGCCTTTTTAAAAATTACCTGGCATTCATTATTGAAATAAATATTCCCTACTGAAGCAATGGGCCAATTTTTTTGTACATATAAACATTTCTACCAACTATTCTCCCCGTAATCGCCATGTTCAAAAAAGCATGACGATGGCTTTGCAGAATTGACATGTGGGTCGTAATTTGGGTAATAACTATTGGGGATAGAACCGGAGTACCCAGACGAGGAGGACAACCAGCAGAGGAGGAAGAAGAAGAGAAGAAGAATCACACAAGATGCAAGATGCCTTCCTACATCCACGGTCGCAACAGGATTCCACTAAGATAATCACAGACATGTTACAATACAAGGAGAGAGCCCATCCTTTTATACTAGGAGATTATGGCACCATTAGTCAGGGTATTAAAGACAATAATACCTCGGTTAAACAGAAACCCTCTTCCGGGATACATCAGTCGCGCATGCTCGTCTATCCCCCCGGATGCTCTCCTAGGACCGAGTATGCCCTCCAGTGACTGTAGATGCTCCCCCACCATCAGACAGATCAAAGCATTGTCAAGGCAAGGTCGACGCATTGCCAAGACAAGGTCGACGCATCCCAAGTGATATCGACTTGCCTTGAACCCGCAATGCATGCTTCCCTGATGCCAATGATGCTCTCCTGGGACAATGAATGCCCTCCAGAGACAGCATGTGCTTCCCTGCTAGACCCGGACAGCATATGCTCCCCTGGAGTAACGAATGCTTCCCTGGCACTGAAAGATGCTCCCCTGGAGCAGCGAATGCTCCCCTGGAGATGCGATATGCTCGCCATGCTCCCCTGAGCTGAGGATGCTCCCCTAGAGCAGTGGATGCTCCCATGGGGCAGCGATTGCTCCCCTGGAGCAGTGAATGCTCCCCTGGAGATGGCATAAGCTCGCCATGCTTCCCTGATGCTGTGAATGCTCCCCTGGAGCAGTGGATGCGCTCCTGAGGCAGAGTGTGATTCCGTGCAGAGGCGCATGAATGAAAGAGTTCTGACTCCACACTCTAACAATAACAATGCATATAAACTACCAACATCTAGACATTGCATATGAACTTAGGCCTTACAATCTTCATACAAATTGTACACATGCGACAATCCACAATACAAAACGGATCAACAATGAGGTAAAAGCAAAATGCCCAATACCAGTGAAAATGGGGCTTGTTTGAGGCCACCGACGACTCAATAGATGCCATCGAACCCACCGGTGAAGGAGCTTGCACAGAGGAAGGATGGCAGGCAAATGAAGAGCCACAATTGGAAGCAACCATCGATTGCCTTCAAATAGATGAACCCTGGAGGTGGGATTCCTTCTGCTTGCCGGCAACCATCAACCGGTCTCGTCTCGTCGAAGAACGCCTTGAAAGCTCTTCATCGCGTCTCATCGGGAGCCTGCCTCCAGGGTGGCGTAGTTGTGCAGGGAGGCCGGCGTGCAGCTCTGGAGGTCGGGTCCTTTCACCTGCAACCCTAGCCGATGGGAGGCAACTGTGAGAGAGAGCACCCGATGAGCGCCACCCGTGAACCCTAGCCGCAGGGGAGACAGAGGACGATGCGAAAGGGGAAAAGAGATTCGAAGGGGACAAATGACTGCCTCTGCCCTTCTTCTCCTCTCCCAATCCGACCCCCATCCCCGTATTCGACCTCCCAGCGAGAAAAGCTTGCTCGGGTCAAAATGGTGGCCATCCCGATTTTCTCTTGCATATCCTAGCCCCGTTGTCAAAGCAAACACGAGATGCGCCGCCGGGGTAAGAGGGGCTATTCGCCCCGAAATCGGTTATCAAAGGTGCCCTAATTCTTTGCAGACTTGATCTCCAAGAACGAAATTTGGAGGGTAGTTAGTCCTAAGTATAATAAATAAATTTCTAGAAGAAACTTACCTCTAATTCATCCTCCTTACCTGAGTTTCAAGCGTGCCAAAAGTAAGGGTCACACACGTCAAATCTGGGATCTATTTATAGGGTTAGCTAGGGTTTTGAGGATTAGAATGAACTTAGAGTCCCAATTAGACTTTAAATTCGATTTACAATCTTCTAGACTTATCTAATTAGCTGATAGGGTCGATCTTGGATGATTTGAATGCTAAAAATCTAATCTTTTCACGTTTTCTTCTACTCACGGAACTGTAGTGCCTTAGCGGTCTAAGACTGGACCGCCAACCGCCCCTTAGCGGTCTCGCGATAGATCGTTTGCACTATTGGGCTTCGAATTTGAAACACATCAAACTCTTTTGATATTATCCCCAATATTATCTTTTTATTTATCTCCCAAGAAGTAATTATCTACTTAATTCCGTGATTACACCTATTCTTAGCTTCTAGAATATGGGCTAAAAGTCCAAAATAACCTTTTGGGCCTATTGGGTTTAATATATGGGCCTAATCCTCTTGGATTAGTGTAAGGCCTAAATACTTGGTTTTTAATTACAAAAATCATTATAATTCAATTTATAGCCCATTAAATGCTTAATATTTAATATAATTATATTTTAAATTTAAAAAATTCTTAGAAAATTCTCGGGCGTTACACCCTCCCCCACTTAAAAAGAATTTGTCCCCAAATTCAATACATAGATTTATAGAGAGTGTACTTACATTCAAATATCTCTAAAAATCTTTTGCGTATAGCTTCTTTAGTTTCCCATGTTGCTTCTTGATCCAAACATTTATTCCATCGAACCTTGACCATAGGAATAACTTTATTGCGAAGTTGTCGTACTTCCCGATCAATAATTTTAAGAGGTCTTTGTTCATATGTCAAGTCCTTTTGTATCTCTAGATTGTCATGATATATGACGTGAAAAGGATCATAAACATATTTCTTTAACATAGAGACATGTAATATATTATGAACTCCTGCCAGTTTTGGAGGCAAAGCTAGACGATATGCCACTTCTCCAACCCTTTCTAAAATTTCAAAAGGACCAATGAATCTTGGTGTAAGCTTGCCTTTAATATCAAATCTGCGAATATCACGATCTAGAGAAACCTTGAGAAGTACATGATCTCCTACCTGAAATTCCAGATCTCGTCTTCTGTTATCAGCATATGACTTCTGTCTGTCTTGGGCCATATGAAGTCTTCCCCGAATAAGTTTTATCTTCTCGGTAGTATCCCTAATGATATCAGGATCAAGAAATTGTCTTTCTCCTACTTCATTCCAGCAAAAGGCAAACGACAGCTTCTTCCATATAAAGTCTCGAATGGTGCCATTTGTATGCTAGCTTGGTAGCTATTGTTATATGCAAATTCCACTAAAGGTAAATGATCGTGCCAACTTCCTCCAAAGTCAATAGCACAAGCCCTGAGCATATCTTCCACCACTTGATTTGTCCTTTCAATTTGACCATCAGTTTGTGGATGAAATGCCGTGCTAAAGTTAAGTTGGGTCCCTAATGAATGTTGTAGACCCTTCCAGAATTGTGATGTAAACCGAGGATCTCGGTCAGATATGATGGTGACTGGGACAGCGTGTAATTTAATAATCTCCTTCATGTATAATGCTGCCAGTGCATCCACAGACCATCGACTTTTGATTGGTAGAAAATGTGCAGATTTAGTCAATCGATTTATGATTATCCATATGTCATCATGTCCTCCTTTTGTCTTAGGTAAACTCATAATAAAATTCATCCCTATACTTTCTCATTTCCATTCGGGAATATTTAAGGGTTGTAATTTCCCAGTAGGTTTTAAATGTTCTACTTTGACTTGTTGACAAGTGAGACACCGGGACACAAAATCTGCTACCTCTCTTTTCATATTGGGCCACCAAAAGCTTCTTTTCAAATCTTGATATATCTTGGTAATTAAGACTATGGTGAATAGTGTATCTTGATTTGTGAGTTTCCTCCATGATCAATTTCTTAGTGTCATCATGATTCGGCACACAAATTCGATCTTAAATAACAGTCTTCCATCGTATGTGATAGAAAATTCTAATCTCTGATCAATACTATCCTTAATTTCCATCAATGTAGGATCATTCTCTTGCAATTATACTATGTCTTTGATCAACGTAGGTTGAGCCCTTATGTTGGCAATCATACGTCCTTCTCCTTCTCTGTCAATATCAAGATTTAAATGAAAAAAATCTTCAATAAGACAAGTTATACCTTTCCAGAGGCTTGTTAGAGTTGCCATTAGTTTTCTGCGAAAAGTGTCTGCTACAACATTTGCTTTCCCTGGATGATATTGAATAGTAAAGTCGAAGTCTTTGAGACACTCCAACCATCTGCGTTGTTGCATGTTCAATTCCTTCTGGGTGAAGAGGTATTTCAGACTTTTATGATCTGCAAATATGGTGAATTGCTCCCTATAAAGGTAATGTCACCAAATCTTCAATGCGAATATAACCGTAGCTAATTCCAAGTCATGCACAGGGTAATTTTCTTCATGACGCTTTAACTGCCTTGATGAATAGAAAATCACCTTTTCATTTTGCATAAGGATGCATCCTAGGCCAATGCCAGACGCATCCGTATAAACTTCAAAATCACCACCTTCTGTTGGTAATGTTAATATTGGTGCAGTGGTAATGTGTTCTTTAAGAGTTTGAAAACTCTCCTCACAATCCTTCGACCATATAAAAGGATTCTCCTTTCTGGTGAGTCTAGTCAAAGGAACGGCAATCTTCGAGAAATCTTTAATAAATCTCCTGTAATAATCAGCCAGACCTAGAAAACTTCTGACTTTAGACACGGTCGTCGGCCGGCTCCAATTCTTAACATCCTCAACTTTAGAAGGATCTACAGCGATACTTTCCTTTGAAATAATATGGCCAAGGAAGGACACCTCCTTTAGCCAGAACTCGCACTTACTTACCTTCGCATAGAGTTTGTGCTCTCTTAGCATTTGTAAGGCTATTCTTAAGTGTTCTTCGTGGTCCTCTCTCGTTTTGGAGTAAATAAGAATGTCATCAATAAAAATGACCACAAATTGGTCAAGATAGGGCCTGAAGACATTATTCATAAGTTGCATAAAAGCTGTCAGGGCATTGGTTAACCCGAACGGCATTACCACGAATTCATAGTGGCCATATCTTCTTCGAAAATCAGTTTTGTATATGTCTTCATCTTTGATCTTGAACTGATCATAACCCGACCTGAGATCTATCTTGGAGAAATATTCTGCTCCAGAAATCTGATCAAAGAGTTCATCGATACGCGGCAATGGATATTTATTCTTAATTGTGAGTTGATTCAGTCGCCGATAGTCGATACAGAACCTAAGGGATCCATCCTTCTTCTTGACAAATAGAACCGGCACACCCCAAGGGGATATGCTAGGTCGAATGAAACTCTTGTCTAATAACTTCTGAAGCTGTTTCTTTAATTCCTTGAGTTCTGTGGGAGACATCCTGTAGGGAGCTATTGAAACAGGTGCTGCTCCGGAAATGAGTTCAATAAAGAAGTTTACTTCCCTTTCAGGCGGTAAACTAGGAAAATCTGATGGAAATACATCGGGAAACTCCTTAACAATAGGAATATCTTCTAAGACGATCTCCTTGGATTCGATAATGATTACGGAAGCAAGAAAAGCTACACATCCTTATGAAATAATTTGCAAGTATGAAGAGATGAAATTATGGTAGTACGCTTCCTATATTTGATACCAAGGAAGGAAAAACCTTGGAAGACCAGGTTTTCGAAATGAGATAATCCGGTTGCGACAATTTATATAGGCATCGTGGTCTACAAGCCAATCTACCCCTAGAATAGCATTGTAGCCCTCCATATCAAGGCATACGAGGTTTGCAGGAAGATTGTGACATTCTACCACTACTTCACTATCAGGGTAGTAGTTGGTCAGTTTTGTTACGGGACCTAATGGTGTAGTGATTGCTAGGTCCGAAGGTAGAGGAACTGATGAAATAGGTAAAGTTTTCGTAAAAGAATTAGATATAAAGGAATGAGAAGCATCAGTATCAAATAGTACAAATGTAGGATGGGAATAGATTTGGATAGTACCTTCCATTAGCCCATCATTCTTGGGCACTTCTTCCTCTTCCAGAATAGCATTGAGATGAGCCTGACGCTTACGTCCACCACCGGAAGATTATTCCTTCATAATGGGGCAATCCGGCATGCGGTGCTCCCGGTTGCCACATCTTAAACAAGTACCAAGGCACTTCCAACACTCTTTGGCCGAATGACCGAACTTCTCACAGAAAGTATAAGTAGTGGTGACTTGTTTGTCTTCTTCCTTGACCTTCTTGCTCTTATGGTAGCCACTACCACTCCCATTTCGGGACCTCTTCTTGCTATCACGGGATTTATAAGATTCCATGATACTAAACTTCTTCTTATCATGCCAATCAGACCTTCGGCTCGACTCCTCTCCTTTTCCTTTCAATTTCTCGACCTTCTCTAAGGTCCTTTCACATAGATGCACCCGTTGGACCATCTCCGCATATGTACGGATATTCTGAGTCCCAAGTTGTTGAATATAGCCGGGCCTCAATCCATCCATAAAGCGATTAGCCTTTAATAAGTTGGTACTAATCAAGTGAGGAGCATACGATGCCAACCTAGAAAATTGAAGTTCATATTCCGCTACCGTCATCATGTCTTGACGTAACGAAGCAAATTCCATGGCCTTTCGCTCCTTAACATGTTCAGAAAAATACTTAGCTCGAAAAAGTGTAAGAAAACCTTCCCATGTATGAGGTGCATTAGCTGGTGGTGTAGGAACAGACTTCCACCACGTACGGGCATCTTTATTTAATTAAAAAGTCGCAAGGTGAACCTTCTCTTGATCCGCACATTGCATAACTTCAAAGATGCGATTCATCTCATCTATCCAATTCTCGGCTTCATCTGGGTTAGAGGAACTCAAAAATCGAGGACGATTTAAGCTCTGAAAGTTGCGATGTAAATCTCCCGCTCTTGCCCCTGCGCCAGCTTGAGCAATAGTTTGTAATGCTTGAGTAAGACCTGCAACAGTCTCTTGCATACCGTTCCAGTCCACGCGATGAGCCATTATGAGAATAAGGTACTTGAGAAAAGTAATAAATTTGTTAATTCTAATAGAATGGGTAGGGTAATCCTTAGAAATAATTCTAATTACTATCTTATCCCAGGTTCTACCAAATTCCTCTCATAGGTTGGAAATTTCTTTCCTAGTTTCATAGGGGTGGGTCCATAAACCTTGGACTTAACCTATGACATGACTTTTCCCTAGGACTTCTAGTCCTAGTGCTCTGATACCACCTTAACTATCACGCCCCGAGATTATGCAGCGGAAATAATCGGGAACGTGAACAGCCGGCATGATAAGCCTCAAGCAAACAATATAATCAGAGCGCAAGAAAATCACACATAAGAGTAATTGCACAAGTAATTCACTAAAAACCTTTAACTTTATTCCTTCATAAAATAATCCCAAATTACATAAGAAGTTTGATTCTCATTGCTAGACTCAAGAAAATTAAAATTACATTCTGACTCGACTAGACATGAATAACTAAGGCTTCTCTCGAGTCTTTATCCTTCAATCGCTCTCGATCCATCACTCGAGTAATCTAAATCTGTCCCACTAGAATTTCTTGAAAAAGATTGAAAAGTAGGGTAATGAGAACACTTATCCAGTAGGTATCTTCGTATCAACATGATCGGAAAATTTAAGTAATTAGCATCTTAGTTCTAAAGAATAAGATAAATCATGCAAATATAATGAAACAATGCGAATAAAGCCAAAATCATAAGATACGATCAAACTTGAGATATGAGAATATGATATGATCAAGTATAGAACAATAATATAAATTTGGTCTTTCCAGAATGTAACAAGAACGTACTTTTCATAACCATGAAGGTTATGCACTAGAACGTCATGTAACAAGCAAAAATGTACTCTTCACTTAGTAGCAAGTACTTCGTGAATTTATGTGGATCACCCCGTGGATATTTCACTTATTTATAGAGAAAGTACTCCCAGCGTAATGCGACGCCAGTAGCATCATACCCCATGGTTTACAGTATGTTTCCGACAATCAGCCGAGGGGACTAGCATAGAGCCCTTGAACACAATCAGTGTTCGAACTACATCTTCAAGTATAAATCAAGCTACTTCCACGTTTATAACAATAATATGGCCAAGAAAGTATAATTTCAACTATGGTTCCATGATAATGTAATCAACAACAAGAGTGTTACAATTAGGAATAAGAGATTTCAATAAATGTGTTTAATAACTAGGTTATGCTATGGAGATAAATCGGCAGCATAACGGTACATTCTTTAACTCTTAAAATTACTTAGGTATTTTTGGAATAATGTGACATGTTCTAGATGATCAATTGGACCATCTAGGAACATAGAGCAATCAACCATTGAGTCAAACCCCGGGTTAATCAAACTCAGTAATCTAGAGGTTGTTTACTGGACCGTTTCCTACTCCTGGCGGTCTAGTACAGGACCGTTAATTAAGACAGTTTGATATTTTGAAAACAGAATATCTAGAGCCTTGCGGTCTATTGAAGAACCGTTTAGGATCCATTAGCGGTCTAGTGAATGGCCGCTAGCAGACTCTAGCGGTCAACCAGATGGCCGTCAAAATATAAAACTTCGGTATAAGTGCCTTTCTAGACAATGGGTTTTAATGATACAACCAGCTCGGCGTCCTAGTGGGAATCCCAGGCTCGCGGAGTCTTATGGAGGCCTTGAAACAAGATTTCCTAGTCCGTTGGAAGGAATATCTAAAGGAGAGGTCATCAAGTACAAGATTATTTTCCTAATGTGCAAAAAGTGTAACTAATGACAACATATCGAGATATGTGCCATGTACTTAAGAAAATGACTCTAAGGAGAGAGAAAATCATGATAAAATAACGATCAAGTTAAATCATGAATCCTCTATTTAAAATATGTATTTAATTACAAGAGTATATTATTTTGGTCATAAATTAACATAAGTTAAAAATACTACCAATGTGCACAAAACATGAAATCTATTATGATGAACCAAAAATTTAACTAAGTATAGGAAACCAGTACTTAAAACAGGAATAAAACTTAGTTAACTAGACTTATTATATAATAACTATGGTTAATTCCGCAATATGGTTCGGGTTACCAATATTACAAAATCAGAAATCGAAAACGGTCTAATACAGGACCGTTTAACTTTGTCTAGCGATCTATCGTACGATCGCTATATTTCCCTGGCGGTCGATAGGAAGACCGTTTCTTCCTATGTACATCTCAGTTCAAAAGATAATAAGACTAAATGCTAAACTAATGCATATCATGCTTGGAAATCAACATATTTTAACTTCCATAGCCCTGATAGAACAAATATAGGCCAACAATATGCATAGGTTCGTGTGAACACAAGAAAATTCCATTTTTACTTTATTAAGGCTAAGAATTATGCACGAATGGTAGCCTAGATGCATAGTTTTAATAAAACATGAAATTCACGGCGTACAATGCATGAAATCAATTGAAACAAGAGGGCTTTTATTCTTAACATAAAGTTTGAGACATCCATGAGATAACATATCTCTGTCTTGGGCTTTAAACTTCGAATTTAAGGCTGCAAGTCCACCCTAGTTCTCTGCTCATCCTGAACTAAATCAGCAACTTCACGTCCTTCTATCTCTTGATTCCCTTATCCTAATGATGTGAAATTTTGAGAGTAAGAAGATGGTACTATTAGGAACAAATAACTCTAAAGAACCTTTATCTAATTACCTCGTTTAGGGCTCCGAATTCCTTGATCTTCTTGGGTCTGATGTACTAATTCCTGAGTTCTTAATGTAGAATCAGCAACTTTGGAAGACTCTAACTCTTTGCATACTTGATCTCCTAGAACGAAATTTGGAGGGTAGTTAGTCCTAAGTATAATAAATAAATTTTTAGAAGAAACTTACCTCTAATTCGTCCTCCTTACCTGAGTTTCACGCGTGCCAAAAGCAAGGGCCGCACACGTCAAATCTGGGATCTATTTATAGGGTTAGTTAGGATTTTGAGGATTAGAACGAACTTAGAGTCTCAATAAGACTTTCAATTCGATGTACAATCCATCTAGACTTATCTAATTAGTTGATAGGGTCGATCCTAGATTATTTGAATGCTAAAAATCTAATCTTTTCACGTTTTCTTCTACTCACGGAACTACAGTGCCTTAGCGGTCTAGGACTGGACCGCCAACCGCCCCTTAGCGGTCTTGCGATAGACCGTTTACACTATTGGGCTCTAAATTTGAAATAGATCAAACTCTTTTGATATTATCCCTAATATTATCTTTTTATTTATCTCCCAAGGAGTAATTATCTACTTAATTCCGTGATTACACCTATTCCTAGCTTCTAGAATATGGGCTAAAAGTCCAAAACAACCTTTTGGGCCTATTGGGTTTAATATATGGGCCTAATCCTCTTGGATTAGTGTAAGACCTAAATACTTGGTTTTTAATTACAAAATTCATTATAATTCAATTTATAGCCCATTAAATGTTTAATAATTAATATAATTGTATTTTAAATTCAAAAATTCCTTAGAAAATTATCGAGTATTACATGGGGGCTCCGGTAGGGTAGGGGGAGAAGGTGTCCAATGTCATAGGGGGAGAGCGGCGAGGGGTGTTGCATGTTTTTTATTTGTTTTTTAAGTTAACGATAGTTTGGTCTTTTTACAATGGCACTTAAGGTTAACTATGGTTAAGTTGATGAGTGATAATTATGCGGTTATAATGATGACATTTATGCACTATTTGAATTTACGTAATATTATGTCTGCTAATATATTTTCAGAAATATTTTTTTTACAAATTTACTTCTAATAATAGTTTATTTATAAAAATCCCAAAGATACATAGCTTGATAAACAAGAAGTGCTCCTAGACATGTCTTTCATCTCTTTATTGTTGGGTTACAAGTTTAGGTCAGCCTTTAATAGAAGGCAAGACCTTTTATTAGTTTTGTTACAATTCCATCGTTGCGGGAGGAGTTAGTGTGTGAACTGACGAACTATAGGGTTACAATTCACTATGATGACTAGCAAAGTGCAACTACCTTCAGTAAAGTTTGAGTGTCTAGGTCATGGTTCGTCGACTCGTTGTGACTCCCATGTGTCAATCGTATCGCACTGAATTTGGGAGAAATCGATCTATGATCTATCGACTTCGACCGAGTCACCTCCTTCTCCTTCACACTCTATACTATAATAACGACAGCAAGTCACGAAAGGGGAAGAAGGGGACAAAGACAAAGAGGGTACAACTAGTCACCGGAGGGGTCATAGGTGGCAAAAAATGACAGCAAGATACCACCATGGTGCAACATAGGGGAGTGAAACAAAGTTGGTCACTGGCTCATTGCAAATCTAGTCCATGGCAACACTGCACAACAAATGGATCTCCGCGTTGTCCTTTCCAAACAGCATCAAAAGGGGGAGGGGGAGGAGGAAGGGAAGAGGGAGGAACATGGAGGGGTAGAGTGGGGCAAGGAGGGGAGAGGAACGAGATCAGAAGGGGGAGAAGAGGGTGGAACAGGGAGGGGTAGAGCAAGGCAGAGAGGGGAGGGGAACAGGATCGAAGGGGGGAGGGAGAGGAGGGGAGGGGTTGCTCATCGAAGGGGCCATGAGAGGGGTGGGGGGGATGCAAGAGCCGAAGGGGGAGGGGGGTCTATGAGAGTTGGAAGGGGAGAAGGGCTGAAGTGACTCCAACTGAGTCGGTCCAAGTCACATACGATTAATGATATTTCATACCAAATCAAGGAGACTCCGATCTAATACGGATCAACGAGTCATTGAAGCTTCGTCTAGGTAACGACTTGAAACAAGATCAATCAGAACAGTGTGATAATTAAGTTAATTAATGAAATTCCTAAGTGTGATTGCTTAGAGAGTGGACATAGGCAACCGGGTAAGACCAATCCAACATGAACTTAAATTGTAGTTAGTTGTGTGCTTAATTTCTTACCTTCCTTCTCGCTTTTAGTTCCACTTGTGTTTCTCAAATATTGGTTTGTGTCTGTAGGTGTCATTCACCCTCACCCGGTGGCGTGTTAGATGATCGGAACACGTTAAATGGGAATAGAAAGAGTTGGTGATTGATTCATTGAACTAATTAAAATCAGTTATAACTACTGCCACTTCGTAATTTCACGTTGAAAATGGAATCAACTAACCGGATAATTGTGATTCCCAAATCACTTGCCATCGAGGACCAAGCGGAATACCAAAATTCCATTTGGTTTATTTTGTGGTATACATTGCTCTCAAGATCTGGTAACATTAGCTGTTTTCTTCTTTTCTTTCCGGAGTGCAATGGAATTATTAGAGTTATGAAATCAAACAGTATTCTAGCGGATCACATCTGGATATAAAACACCCGACCGTCAAAATAGGCTAGCCCGATGGTTTGGTCAGACGAAGACTTTTTATATATGCATTGAAGAACATACATGTAACTTGGGCAGGATGAGCAAGAAATGGACATTGCAAGACCATTTATTTCCGGAAACCAATCCTCCTGACAAATCAATTGGAAAAGGGCTGTCAACCCTCATACATGGACGGAAACAATTATTCCTACGATGATAGTGCCAAACACTGTTTCGAGATTTTTCAAAAGACTCTTCTTTTCTTCACTATCTCTAAACCCCTCCTTTGATAAGGGATCAAGATTAACTCGGATTAAGTTAAACATTTGACTTAATCCGCTTTTATTTCAATTTATTTTAAAATTTTTTACATATTAATTCTTACAAATTTAATGAATTATCAATTAATCCCTCGAATCTAACTATTATTTTAATAATCCCTACAATCATCACAAATGAATCCCCATCATTTGTTAACATCTCAAAAAAAGAATATTCTATAAACTATTTCATCAAATATATGGAAAAAATAGACTAAAATAACCCGAGAGACCGGAGGGGGTCATAGGTGTTGGAGGGGAGGATCGGAGGGGGCAGAGGGAGACCAGAGGGGGTCAAAGGTGGAGGGGGAGGGCGTCCACCGAAGGTGGAGGGAGAGAGGGAGGGAGTTCAGAGGGGGGGTCGAAGGTGGAGGAGGAGAGGTATCGAAGGAGACGAAGGTGGAGGGAGATTAGAGGAGGCTGAAGGGGGAGGGGGGAGGTGAATCGAAGGGGGGCTGGAGGGGGGTCGAGAGAGGAAGAGGGGAGGGAGATCAGGAGGCCGGAGGGAGAGAGGTCCAACGGAGAGGGAAGGGGAACTGAAAGGGGAGGAGGTCTTAAGATGAAATTGCTCTGTACGAGAGTAACTTCATCTTATGAAGTCGCTATCTCTCTCTGATGAGGACATCCCCAGTCATTCCATCTTTTTTTCGACTTCGATTGCTCACCATCGGCACTTCATCATCTCCATCACTTAATTTTGAGAAGTATCATGTAATTTTCATTTTTTATTTGAGTCATAGATGTAATCTTTCTTTATTTGAGTTAGTTAATAGGTTAATGGGTCAATTTGATAGTCTTTTGTGCCCAACTAGTGGGCTAGGCCCAGGGGCGCCCCTCCCTTGGACTTGCTTGTCATTAGTGCATTTGGTCAAGGTTAGTTTGATCATATGAAATTATGTAAGCCTATAAATAGGCCCCCACTCCCCTCATATGTAACAACTTTTGAAGAATCATTTGAATAGAAGAAAATCTCTAGTCTTTCTCTCTTCCACCAAATTTCTCTTCACTCTCTCTCTCTCTCATTATCTCTCTCTTTCTCTAAGGGGTGCGCCCCTTTCTCTCTCCTCCCCCTCCCAATCACTTTCTCTCACTTCCCCTCCCCTAATAACTCCATCCCAAATCCCCACACCCCCTCCATTAACTCACCCCAACCCCTAAGTCCACTCCTCCAATCCTCTCCCCACCTTCCAACCCCCAACTACCCTACCCACTTTCCCAAACACCTTTCCCTCTCTCCCATGCCACCCTCCACCTCCCAAGACCATTTGAATTTAAAAATTTCTTTCCCTCCATAGCCCTTGGTCGTCCAAACCCCCTCTCCCCTAGGTCAGGTCGCCCTCCCCTTCCCTCCACCTCATTCCACCATCATTTGCCACTATAAGGTAGCAACTTCATTTGCAGGTCACAGGCAACAAGTTTGGTCCTAGAAGCTGCGTCATCCCCGACATTTCCTTGACTCTTCTGGTGGCAAGGCATATATCTCTGGAAAGGTCGTCCAGAGAGCTTTCCAAGCGAGGTGATTTCGTCCTCATCCGAGCACCGTGCTGATCGGGAGGCCCTTTCTTCCTCGACTGCGTAAAGTCTCCCTGGCAGGAGACCAGAGCCGGAGTGGAAGCTCGACTACGACGAACCTGTTGGGAATCTGATTAAGAGTTCTTCTACAAAAATCTTCTACTACGAGTCTTCTATCATCCCCAAGAAGCAGAGCCCAGTTTGGCGACCGGACCTGAGAGTTATCATTTTTACTCCCTAGGTGCGCGGTTCTGCCTCCACTCAGTCTGCACCGACCCCTCCTCAGTGTTCCGAGCCTCCCGGTCTGCTCCGACAACGAACGGCATCCCCGTCAATCTTGTTACGAAGAGGACTCACATACGGTTCCGTCAACTTTGGCGGCGCCTCATTCTGAGTTCAGGAGCGGTCTTGGCATCCTCTGCTTCCTACTGCTGAGTTCCTGAAGCAGTCAGAACTGTCAACCTGTTCCCCTGTTCAAGCTCCTACTCCAACCAGCGCCGGTGCCCGACGAAATTACCAAAATTCAGGCGTCATCCCGGCCTAGCTACGAGCAATCTCCAACTAGTTTCGTCATCGGCAAAATTCTGGAGTGGCCGCAGAGTCCAGAGACCAACTGCCTGTCCTAAGTGCAGATAGTGGACAGAATCGGCATCGGCTACCATTCTTTGTTTCTAGCCCGATTTTCCCCCTTTTTACTTGGCCGGCTGAAGGCCCCTCCCTGTGTGGAGGTAGTTTTGGATGTATTAACAGTTAACCCCCACCCCAAGATCCCCCTCCTGCGAGAGGCGTAGTGTTGTAATCACTTAAATAGGGTCGAGCGGCATCGGCGCGGCGTGCGGGTGCGTATCCACGCCTCCCCGCTCGCCCTCGTCTATCGGCCGGGATCGGTGTTCTCACACCGATCAGGTGAGTTCCGGGACACATCCCTCGCTGGTTTATTCATGCTTATTTAGTATTGTCTTTAGCTCCGTCGGACGGTAAGTGAGTGATTGATCCAAATTTCCCTCCAATTGAGTGGCCACCGCGGAGTGAGGTAAGAGCGACCCTACAACCCTTGCCTTGGGCATGCTGACCGCCCACTAAATTGGGTATCCCAGCCCCTTAGGGGGTCAACCATAATGAAGCCTAGCCTCGGAACGTCAAGGTCCCACTTTGGACCCTCCCCATCATTGCCAATTTGCCCACGGGCAATAGTGTCCGCTAAGCGAGTGAGTTCGCCCGAGTAATTTCATCGTCCAAGTTGTTTGCTTGAGAATCATAGGTCCAAGGTTCATTGGCCTTGTGATTGCCACCCAAGGTGGTGTCACATCAAGTGGTATCAGAGCTTAGGGAACCCGGCTGTTCTCACAGACTGGGATCTTGAGCTACAAGGTTCGAGGTCGAACCTTCCCAAGTGGAGGGGTTTGATGGGAATCAAGCCAGCTGCCAGGCCAAAGCTGATCGTGGAAGCTGCTGGGTCGAAGATGAACGCGCTACCTTTGCGTAGCGCGACCTGAAGAAAGCGCTAGGTTCCCCTAGCGCGATCTCAGACAGAACGCAGTTGCCGACGGTCCAACTTTCCGACGCTTGGAACTCCCAAAGTCTTCAATGTGCACTGTTTTCCATGGTTGTAATTGATGTTTTAGTGTCGTTTTGTCTTCCCCTTCCCCCTATATATGTATCCCCTTTCGTTTGATCAAAAAAAAATGAATCTATGAAAGTCTTATGAGTATAGCCATGGCTATCACCCCAATCTTTGGAACCCCCTTTTCTCCTCCCCTCTTCGGGTGCGATGCACATTCATCTTCTTCTGATCCTCTATCTTTCCCCTTCAATGGAGGACGATCGAAGTTCTGGATGCACCGGCTCTGAGACGGGGTCGAGTGTGAGGCTCCATTCGGAGCTTCGTTCTTCCTCCACCGACGTTCGCCGCCCTCCACCACCGCCAAAGGTGCTGCTATGGTCAAGATGGAGCTCGGTTGCACCGGTCCTACGATGGGTCCGGGCGAGAGGCCCCAATGAAGCTTCCTCACGGCCCTAACTTCATCTACATCCACCTTCCTCCCCTCACCGCTAACCCCACATCCACCTTCACCAAGTTATCCTAGCTAATATTAGGTTAGTTTAATCCCTATTTAGGGTCCCTCACGTGTCTGTTTAGGATCCCTCGTGTATTACCCACCTCCCTAAGTGTTCTCCCCCTGTGATTCATTCCCCCGAAATCATCCATGGGAACTCCAACGTCGAAGTTCGTCGTTCTGCCAACTTCTATGAACGCACTAGGACGATATAGTACGTTCTTCAAGAAGGCGCTAGGCATGTATAGCGCGACCATGGGCAGAATGAAGAAGACCCCCCACTTCCGTTTCACATCACTCTCTCTACACTGTCTCTCCCTCTCTCCCTCTTACCGTCTCTCTCCCCTCCCTCCTCCCTCTCTCTCTCCACCATCTCTCTCCATCCCTCCCCCTCTCTCCGAGAGACAATTCAAGAGGGTATCTCCCTACACTCTCTCTCCCACCCTCTCCCTCTCCATTGTCTCTCTCCCTCCCTCTCCCTCTTTGTCACGGTCAAAAGGGGCACCTCCCTCCCTCTCCTCCCTCGCTCTGTCAATGCTTCTCTCTCTCCCTCTTTTTATCTGCCATCCCCTCTTCTCTCTCTCCCACTTAACTATAATTTATTTAACTTTGATAAGACAAAATAAACGATAGAGACTTGGACATATAACAACAAAGATTGTAAAGATCATTAAAATAATAATCAAATTTGAGAGACTAATTGATAATTCATTAAATTTGTTGAGACTAATATGTATAAATCCCTTTATTTTATTTTTATATCAAATTAAATTATCCTACCAAGGGTAATGGAATACATTAATCAAGATTAACTTGAATTAACCCACATTTAGGTCGATTTACTAAATACATCTTTGTCAAATCAAAATGAGTTAAATCTAAAATAAAAATATCTAGAATAAGTCTGAAACACGGCCAGACTAAAATTCATAATCCATCTATACTCCGATGAGACAATGACACATTTGAAAATACTTTTTGAGATGGGAAATTTTTCTTGAACGCGTCATACCCCTTGGACGCGATTTTACTGGACGACTGATTGAGTGGACGCTATTTCTTTTTCCATTTTTGATAATTACTAAATTTCTAAAAATTCAAAAATACGTGTCGATCCTCACTGACGCAATTTCCTTTTTAATTTTTGATAATTTTATAAATTCAAGAAAAGACATCTACTCATACGGACACAATTTCTAATAAATTCTTGAAATTGGAGAGTATGCGTTTTCTCATCAGGACGCGATTTCTTTGATAATTACCAAAAGTTTTAAATCGCGTCTGTTCATCAAGACGCGATTTACTTGTCAATTTTTGGTACTTTTTCACTTTCCTAAATAATTTAAGAAAGTGCATCCATTTGCTTAGTCGCCTATTCTTGAACGCGTTCAGAACTATAGACGCATCCTTCCTTACCTCAATTTGATATTTTCAATCCACCCAAAATTCATGAAATTATTAATTCACGTCCGACTCCACAGATGCGATTTCTTTATTAATTTTGATAATTTCTAATCGACTTGGAATGTACGATTGTGTGGGTGGACACCCATTTAATGGGCAACTACATGGTCTGACGCCATTTCTCTACAACCACCCAAAATCGTCGTTTTACAATCCGTTCTCAATTGGGTAAATATTCGAATGACTTTCCAAGGTAGAGAGGACTCTTCCTATATTTATCTCATTGCCATGAATGATTATTCTAGTCATTATCGAATTAAAACCCACGGTCTCCCTATAAGTAGCCCCTACGGCTCTTGCTCATGAGAAGCCGAACTTCATAATTAAGGGGAGATGTTGCCCGACTGATGACTCAAAGAGGAAGTACTCCTGCATCCCAAGCTTCATCTAATCGAAGGCTTCCTCCCAATCATTTTTGAAGATTTTTAAAAGACTCTTCTTTCTTCTCTATCTCTAAGTCACTCCTTTGACAAGAGATTAAAATTAACTCGGATTAAGTTAAATGTTTGACTTAATCCACTTTTATTCCAATTTATTTTAAAAAATTTTATATATTAATCTTTACAAACTTAGTGAACTTTCAATTAATTCCTCAAATCTAACTATTATTTTAATAATTCCTACAATCATCATAAATGAATCCTCCTAATTTGTTGACATCTCAAAAAAAATATTTCATCAAATATTTCATCAAATATATGGAAAAAGATTAAAATAACCTGAGAGATCGGAGGGGGGTCAAAGGTGTTGGAAGAGAGATCGAAAGGGGGGACGTCCACCAGAGGTGGAGGGAGAGAGAGAGGGAGTTCAGAGGGGGGTCAAAGGTGAAAGAGGAGGGATATCAAAGGCGACGAAAGGAGAGGGGGAGGGCAATTAGTGGAGGCCAAAGGGGGAGAGGGGAGGTGAATCAAAAGGGGGTCGAAGGGGATGGGAGAGGAAGGGGGGAGGGAGATAGGGGTTCGAAGAGAGAGGTCCAATAGATGAGGAGATGAACTGAAGGGAGAAGAGGTATTCAAATAAAATCACTCCATATGGAAATAACTTCATCTTATAAAATCATTATCTCTCTCTGTACATTGTCTCTCCCTCCCCCTCTCTCTCCATCCCTCTCCCTCTCTCTCCAAGAGACAATTCAAGAGGATATCTCTCTACACTCTCCCACGCTCTCCCTCTCTCTCCATTATCTCTCTCCCTCTCTGAGAGTCAAAGGGGACACCTCTCTCTATACACTCTCCTCACCCCGTTCCCACCCTCTCTCTCCCTCTCCCTCACACTGTCAATGCTTCTCTCTCTCCCTTTTTTTATCTACCATCCCCTCTTCTCTCTCTCCCACTTAATTATGATTTATTTAACTTTGATAAGACAAAATAAATGATATAGATTTGGACATACAACAACAAAAATGGTAGAGATCATTAAAATAATAATCAAATTTGAAAGACTAATTGATAATTCACTAAATTTGTAGAGACTAATGTGTATAAATCCCTTTATTTTATTTTTATATCAAATTAAATTATCCTACCAAAGGTAATGGAATACATTAATCAAGATTAACTTGAATTAACCCACATTTAGGTCGATTTACTAAATACATCTTTGTCAAATCAAAATGAGTTAAATCTAAATTAAAAACATCTAGAATAAGTCTGAAACAAGGTCAGAGTAAAATTCATAATCCATCTATACTCCGATGAGACAACGACACATTTGAAAATACTTTTTGAGATAGAGAGATTTCAAATCTATGATCCACTCCCAAAAAAGCGTTGAGATCGGAGAAATACCATCTCAAAGGGAGAGGCAACGCAAGGAATCCAATACTAACTGCTCAAGAGCACAAGAAAAAAGGCTCGTGGAAAAAACGGATTATTTAGGTCACATATGATTCACGAACTTTTATCTTGATAGATGGCAAAAGAAACTAGTCATCTTCGGAAAGGAGAAGGCAAAACTTTTGCAACGCAGCTCTCATTCCATTTGCAATCAGCATTCTGAAGAGAAAGTCACTCAGAATAGCGTATATTCCCAGAAATGGGTTTCTAATCATAGAGCGAGCTGAACGAATGAAAGAGAGAGTGTCAAGTATGGAAAGCAAAAGCATGTAAAGCCCTCTCAAATAATATCACAAGAACCATTATATATTCATTTATTTTTATACTAATAATGAAAAAAGAAAAAACATATCACCGCCAACTTTAAAGACTGGCTACCAACATGCAAATGCAAACAGCGTGCATCACTTGAAACAGAAGCGGAGGGGGGGCGGGGTTAGACAGCATACTCTTTAGAGAAGATAAAAGAAAAGATACATCTGGCTCAGAAGAATGAATTTTCTTCTCATTGGTATAGACACCTCTGAAGTCTGACATGCGAAAGAAATTTCATAATTCATCACAGCAGCAGCACCGCAGAAGCGGCAGCAAAATCCGAAAATCTCCGAACAGCTTATAAGACGCAAGATGAGCTATTGTCTCAAGAGAACAAGATGCCACGGCACCACACATTCCCGAGACAGTAGCACAACAGCAGGAATGATGATGCAGAATATGACACATTCCATGTGAGGGAATGGTTTGATTTAAAAAAGAAAACCCTCTCTGGTCAATTCCTGATAATCCAAATAAAGCAAGCTATCTATGAATTTCTCCTCCTAGAAGTAAGAAGCATGGTGGTGTTCAAAGGAAGCCTTGATTCGGTGGGAGCTATGAACAAATGGAAGATTCCGATTGTGGAAATGAATTACTAATAGATCACAGGCCACAGTACATAAAACATGCGGCCAAAAAAAGAAAAATAGAGCTTTTATCCTCACATATCCCTCCCCTTCGCATAATCCAACCGAAGAGTAAACAACAGATAGGGATCATCAGAGACTTAAATACAAAGAATCACGAAGAACATTTCATGTCTTGCAGTCTTCTCATCACTTGATCCCACCAGCAAAACAGTAGACAAGGATCTTGCCTTAGAATCTAACGAAAACAAACAAACAGAGAACTAAGATGAGACAACAATAACAAAATTTGGATATTAGAGAATAACAAGAATGAACGTTAGAAAGGCAGAAGAGAGCATCGGCTAGATTTGGCGGATAACAGACAGAACCCAGTCAAGTTGGGGTGTGAACAGGAGAAGAGATCGTCCCTGCGCCGAATGATTAGGAATTTGGAGGCGGATAGACGCACCGGCTGATCAAAAACTGGGTAACAACCAGACATGGGAGGCCAGCTACTGGATTTGGGCGCTCGGATATGCGCCGCTGAAGAGGAGAAGCATACAATTTATAGGGCGTCGTGAGCTCCGGAAACCCGCACCCCCCCGCCCCGGCAAAAGCCCTAGAACCCTCCGCTCCCCCAACCCCGGTCCAGCCGGTCCATGTGCGCGCGGCCACCCCAAAGGCCATCTCACTCCGTTCCGGACTCCAACCATGGTTGACAAGCCGGACCGGGCAGTGGAACAGCCGGTTTTCTCCGGTTCAACGGTTCAAAGCCGATTCCATGCCGGCTCTAGAAGGAAATGAAATAAGATTGGATCAAACACCCTTCTTTGATCGGTGCAGGAGTGGAGTTCACTCTTTTAATCAGTTAGAAGACTTAGAATTTCACATCCAGGACGCTTTTTGTCTAACAGGAGATATCATGCAGAGAAATAAGATCCTAGTTACGGGCACTACCTGTTGTAAGATTAAAAAATGCATACGGATATTTGACCAATTATTAGACTAATCCATAACAAGCATAAAATATATTCGACATATGTCCAAAAAATACATTAAGCACTAAGTGTATTAGCATTTCTAAACGTTTTAAACTAATATATTATGCTAGAAGGTATTTTACATTTGAAAAAGATTTTGCTCGAATTTTACCATTGAAGTGATTAAGGCAAATTAATGTGTATCGAGTAAAAATATATATAAGGTCCTCTAATAAGGCAAGTGTTGTTGGGTCTTCTCCGGGTTTTGATGCCGGTAAAACTGTGAGTGATTTGATAGATGCGGGCAAAATTGTTTTGATTTAAAGTTGAGCAGAATAATATGTCTTTCCTTAAGTCAGAATATGTTTCTACTCATAATCAGGTCGACGCATCTCCTAAAGTATAGAACATCAGGTCGATGCATATTCATGCATTTAGAAAGACAGGTCGATGCATATATGCGTTCTGGTCTAGAAGGTCGATGTGGCTGTAGAAGTCATACACTATCAGGTCGATGCACATAGTAATCAGGTCAATGCTACTATATAATAATGAGCCAGCGATTGCAGTATAAGGTCGATACGATAGAGGCTATCATGTTCATAAGGTCGATGCACCTTGTGCATCTGCTTGGAAGTCAGGTCGATGTAGTATTACCTTACGTCGATGCTTTAAGCATTTCATTGTACCTCACCAGGACAGGTCGACACGCCTCAGTGGCACGTCGATGTTGTAGTACATGAAGTGTAGGCCTGTGCATTGATAGGTCGATACACTATGTATGTGCATCAATGCAAATATAGTCTCTCTAACTGAATAAGGTCTACCTGTATGATATACAGGTCGATGCTTTATTGCAATATTGTTGTATTCCTTTCTTCTCGTCAGTAAGATAGGTCGATGATGAATCTTCAGTTTTGTGTTAACATGAACATCATAGTGGGAACATCCAGAGTGCAAGGTTCAGAACCAAACTGGGCCAAGGCAACCTCACTCAAGATCTCCTAAGTGTGAAACACCCTTGTTATTGAGTAAGTTCGAAGGAGCCTATCAACTGAAGAATTAGAAAAGTCACGTGGTTCGAAAGTGACCGTGACTGGCATGTGATCCAAGGTTGGGAGCCAAACAGAATCTTTTGCCACGTGAAGTAGCCATTCCTTCTGCGCTTGACATGTGGATCATTCAAACTGCATTTTTTAGAAGAAAGCCTTGAGCGGGAGCGTTCCCTCCACACGTCGGATTGGAATCTTGTGGGGACCACAAGAATCAGCTCGAAGATATAAAAGGGGATTTCATGTTCGAAGCGAAGACAATATACACAGAAGAGAGAAAAGCAAGAGAAGAAAGATAGAAGTCTGAGAGAAGGAGACATAATTTGTGAGCGCCACTCCAAGCCTGAGCGTGAGAGTTTCTGAAGGTGATAAGAGTCTGAGAGGAGGAGTTTGGAGTGCAGAGAAGAGAAAGAGAGAACAGAGTATCGGAAGAAGGAAAAGAGTCTGAGAGAAGAGAGAGTTTGAGAAGAAGTTGTGTTTACTTCGACTTCTGGATCAGATCCAGAGTCGATCTCGAGTGAGAGCTACATTTTACATTCTGTCTTTGTTATATCTTTTGTTTCTCTTGGTTTGTTCTTGAACGTTTGTAAGCTGTGTAATCAACGGTCCAAGCTGTAAGGCAGCGGCGAGGAGCTTTCCTCGGACAGCAAGTTGTGAAGCTCAGCCGTTTGTAAGCTGTGGTATCAGCGGTTCTAAGCTGTGTGTTCAGCGGAAGCCCCACTCGGTTGAGTGAGGAGTGGATGTAGATCTCAAGATTGAGATCGAACCACCTTAAAATTGCTTAGTCTTGTGTGTGTGATTGCTTGCCTTGTCTTCATCTACTCAGTAGTTTCTCTATCGTATATCTTCCTATCGATCGACATCTTAGTGGTATATCAAAGAATACAGTCAGAAGGATAGGTTATACCTCTCTGGAAAACTACTTTCTACGTGAGGAGATTAGTGAATCAAACCTCCGCCTAGTACCAGACCGAGGTGTCAATTTGAATGCTCATCTGCTGATCTTTATATCATCTGGTAGTCTGTGTGGTTGACAACAATACTTCATTAGATATACTCATTGTGTACTTCCGTTTGAATTGATAGCTTGTTTCACAGTAGAATTTTCATTTCGCATTTTATTTACTGCTGTAGAATCAAAAATTGGGGTTGATCTATTCACCGCCCCCTCTAGATCAGTAGTTCATCCATACTTATCATGTGGTATCAGAGCCTAACTCTCCTTAGGGCTTAACATCCCGGAGAGATCTGGTGAAATGGATGCTAAAGTACTTACAGCTGAGGGTCATTCTGTAAGTAAGCCTCCATTCTTCAATGGAACTGACTATGCATACTGGAAGAATCGAATGCAGGTTTTCTTAAGAGCTAAAGATCACGAGATTTGGAAGGTGGTCAGCCGAGGTCCATTCGAGCTTCCCGAAGATGAAGATGTCTGGACTCGGGAGCAAATTCGAAGATTAACTCTGAATTGGAGTGCAATAAACGCTATGCAATGCGCTCTACATCCCACCGAGTTTTCCAGAGTGTCCTTCTGCTCCACAGCGAAGAAAATATATGATAAATTGGAGATAATCTATGATGGAACATCTCAGGTAAGAGAAACAAAAGTAAATATGCTAGTATGTGAGTATGAAGAATTTAAGATGAAATCTGATGAAATAATATCTGAGATGTATGCTAGGTTGATGGTGCTTACTAATAGTTTGAGGAGTTTTGCCAAGATCTATAGCGAGTATGAGTTGGTCAGAAAAATACTCAGATCTCTGACCCCGATCTGGCACACTAAGGCTATGGTGGTGGAAGAATCAAGGAACCTAGCTAGCACAACTTTCGATAAACTCATCGGCTCCTTGATGACATACAAGCTGAATCTTAAAAGAGTCGATGACACTGAGAAAAGGAAGAAGCCAATGGCGCTTAAAGTAAGTTCAAGCAACAAAGGATCTTCTAGCGAGCGTAGCTCTTCTAGTTCTGAAGAAGATTCAGGTGAGTTTGCTATGCTTACCAGAAAGTTTAATAAATTCTTGAGGAAGGAAGGTAATGGTTTCAGAAGGAAGTATTCGTCTAATAAGAGACAGTCAAGATTTAAATCTGATAATTTCAAAAGAACTGATGGCATCATGTGTTATAATTGCAGGAAATCAGGACATCTGAAAGCTGATTACCCAGAGCTATAGAAAGAGAAACAACCCAGGTGGAAGAACAAGAAAGGGAAGGCCATGGTGAGCAGTTGGAGCGATGAAGAAGAAGACAGTTAGAGCAGCTCATCTGATAGTGAAGACGAGGACAAGCTGTGCCTGATGGCCAGAAGAGAAGAAGAAAAAAAGGAAGATGATGAGATAACTTCCCCGTTCAAAAATTACACTCATAGTGATTGGGAAGAAGCATATGCTGAAATTTTAGATAAATACGATGATCTTCGTAGGGAGAATAGACACTTGAGAAAGAAGATAAACTCCCTCGTTAATGACACCACCTTGAGTGATAGGATTGCATATCTAGAAATTGAAAACACTGATTTGAAAAAATCACTTGCTGAAATGGATGAATATAAAACTGTCTTAAATGGATTGAGATGCGAAAATGAGAATCTAAAAAATGTAATTGATGAACTTAAAATCAGAATGCAAAAATTTGAAGAAGAAACAAAAACTGCAAATGAAAAATATGAGGCTGTGTGGACACTAAAAATTCTCAACCCATGTTTTCGTGCAAGGGAATAAAGAAGAGAATGTTGGGTTAGATGGACGCAGTCTATCTCCACTAAGTGTGGATCTAGAGGGGGGTGAATAGATCAACTTGCCTAATTTAAAACTATTGTAAGTTCTAAAGCGGAATTTAGGCAAGCATCAATAAAGCTAAATGAAAAGTGCTAAGCAAAAGGTAGAAAGCTAGACATGAGCATAAGCGATGCAATCAAACAAGCTAAGCAAGAAATTCCCATCGCACACAGATCACACAAAAACACAAACATACTGCACACACAATTTTTAGGTGGTTCGGTCCTCCAGACCTACATCCACCCCACACTCAACCCGAGTGTGGCTTCACTAACAGCTGGGCAACACAGCTTGCCAACAACCGCTGGGCAACACAGCTTGCCGTTCGAGGAATCCTCCTCGCCCCGCTGAGCAATACATCTTGCTGTCCATTGGAGTCCTCCACTGCAAACCACTGGGCTATACAGCTTAGCCGTCCAGAGGCAGCACCCCTACAATCCGCTGACTAACAGCTTGAAGGAAAGTGTAAAAATGGAAATAAAAGAAAGGATGAACAGCAATCGGAAAGCTGTAAGCGTAAAGCACAATATGGCTCACAAGGAGCTGGATGGCCTGGATTTGATCCACGGTCCATCAAGACCAGATCTCCCTCGATCTCACTCTCTTTCTTCACTCTCTCTCTTTCTCTTTCTTCTCTGCTGCACTTCTCTTATTCTCTCGATCTCTGCTCTCCTTTTCTCTCTTTCTCTTTTCTTTTTCTTCTTCTGCTCGAGCTCTCTCGCTCACTCTCTATCTCTCTTTCTTTCTCTTCTGCTCTCCTAATCTCTAATCTCTCACTCTCTGATTTCTTCACTGGAGAGCATTCTCTTCTTCTGTGGAGAGTTAACTCTTTTCGAGAGGATGATGGGGTGCTTTTATATCAGAAACAGAGCCTCCGAAGGTTGAGTAGAAAATGCCCTAGTGACCACTGATTGGTCCACTTGGCAGGGTAGCACCCCTTATCTAACACGTGTCAGCATCCTGCCCCTTTTTCCCATCGGATCACGTGCCCCCTCATTAGTACGCTCAGCAACTGGAGTTAGGTGGCGTCAACCCACTTGCTCCACAGAGTTGACGCAGCCTTCAAAGATATTCTACCAGCAGAACTCAAGTCTGCTGCGTTGACGCTTCCAACCCATGGCGTTGACGCATTGATGCGTTCCAGTGAGCAACCAGCCTAGCCCTATTGACAGTTGCGTCGACGCTGCTCCACTGCTGCGTTGACGCATTGAAGACAGCCAGAGACAAGTCACCCCTTTCTTGAACTGCTGCGTCGACGCTGCTAGCCCATAGCGTTGACGCAGTGGTGTTTCAGCAGCTAATACTTCTACTAGTATACTTGCTGCATGGACGCAGTGGTCATTCTGCGTTAACCCTGCACACACAAAAATCTTATAATCATATCATAGAACAAGTGGTTATTTAAATCTTATAACACTGAGTGTATATACTCTGAAATAGCAAATGGGCAAGTATGTACACTGAGAGAGTGTATAGACTTGGACGTCTTCTTGTGAGCTCAGTGTATATACTTTCCAATAACTAGACTTCAGGAGATGAAGACCAATGTGCAGACATGAGCTAGTACAGACTTCATCAAGAAACTGGCTGTACAGACTTGAAACTTAATGCAAAGGCCAATGTACAGACTTCTAAATGCTGATGCGTTGTATAGACGTTCATGAGACGCTAACAGAGACGGACGGATGCATATACTTGAACTTGAATGCATGAACAGTCTGTATAGACTTCACCCAGACACTGCATAACACTATGATGCAATGTACAGACTTAACTGAACAGGATGTGCAGACTTTGGCTGTACAGACTTTGAAAGCTTGGCGGAGGATGTACAGACTTGAAGTGTGAAGACCATTGTATAGAGTTGGTGAAATGAAGTCCAGTGTACAGACTTGCAGATACGAAGTCAATGTACAGACTTACACAAGCGAGCTATAGTGCCAATGTGTAGATTTCACGCTGTACAGACTTTCCAAAGAGAACTTAATGCTGTACAGACTTGAGGCTTTGAACGTTGAAGGCACAAGACGATGTACAGACTCAAATACTAGACCAATGTATGAATTAAAGCAAGAGCTCTTTCAAAACGATTCCAATGCGTCAATGCATTGAGTCCACTGCGTCGACGCACCAGTTGACACATTTTATAGACCAGCTCTGGGATAGACTAGTGAGTTGACGCAATGATCCCATGCGTCAACGCATCATGCAATACTCATGCAAACTCATGCATTCAATGCTGTATATCAGTTATAAACAATCATTCAATAAGGTGACTCATTCATGTTGCTATCATTAAAACTCCACATCATCAACAAAGCACAAGGGGCACAATAATCTCCCCATTTTTGATGATGGCAATATGATGAGTCCCACTGACTCGTCAAACTATTCTCCCCCTTTGACATGATCAAAAAGAAGGGAAATGGTTTGAGAGACAAATGCAGCATATAAACACAACACATAAATTCAGAGAATGAGTCATGGTTCATTAAAATGAAGTTCTCTCTTATGACAATGAAACAGCTCTCCCCCTATCAACATGCATGATTGACTACTCTCCCCTTAACTGTAGATAAACCATAACACCCCTTGAAGCACAGGAATGGACTCAGGTTAACCAATAAATCAATTTGAAATCTGCCATTACAAAGAATCTAAATTTTGGTGAAAAGACCACAGAATCAGAATTTGTTGCAGAACAAGATGGAAGATTCCAACAGTGTGGAGAAGAGTACATCTCAGGAGTCAATCAACTGATAGTGTAGCCAAGCGGTGGGTTGAGAAATAGTCAAAGCACAATACATCTCAAGGAATCAATCAATAGCAAGATGTTAATCAGGCTGACTGAAAAGAATCTGATCATGAGAGATTTTAAAGCATCCATCACAACAATAAGTCTTAAGAAGATTAGACTCTTCTATCATAAGGGGTTATGAATTTGCAGCTTAACCAATCTGATTTAATTTTGATGTATACCAAATTTGCCAAATTAAACTCAATACTCATATCTGAATCCAAGTTTTAATAAAAGTGAACCAAATAGTCAGAAAACACTCAAAAACAATCATCTTTTATCTTACACATATGATCTCAATAGCACCGTTGAAAAATACACAGGTTAGTGCTGAAGTTAAACACTTTTTCACGAACATGAGTTGACAGATTTTTCAAGATAATTTTATTTGAAGCACATTATATTTTTCCTGAGCAATTTAAGTTGATCAACACCTTTTTACATGAGGCACAACAAGTCTCAATTGAAGTGACCCAGTTACTCAGTGTGATAACTGGCATTGTCTCTCACTTTGAGAGCAGAGTTAGCAATATGAGTGTCTTTTTACATGAGAAGACACCTTTATCAGAGGCCAGACTCCCCAGCTACTCAACACAAATAAGCTATTGCTCTATCAGGTTTTATTTCACTAAATTTTTATCAGAGATAACTATGACACCTCATGACATGAGTTACTTTATTTCATTGATAAAGAACTCAGTTTTCTCAGTGACCGAGTCATTGCTCTGACTTCACAATTTTTTCATTTAGTCAACATTTTTCAAATAACAACGATACACACTCTATGTATCTTAACCAAAGTAGCTCTGAAATCAAATTTTCAGATATCTGATGAGAAAGTCTAAGGTTTCCATGACATATGGTTAAAGTTTATTAAACCTTATCATTCAGATACTTTCAATTCATTTAAGTACAAATCTGAGAATACATTAATCTTTTATCAGTCTGATTCAGCCATAATTCTTAAACCTGTATGATAGAAATTTCTACAATGTTCTCAGACTGAATTGCATGACATGCAGCTTAAGTTCCTCAGATCAGAACAATGAATTCAGCAACCAACAATCAATAGTTGAAGTAGATCAGTCACATCAGCTGAGAAGAATGTGACAGGTGAGTATAAGCTGGTGCAAGAGTGAATCAGGAATAGAGAAGAGCATCAGAAGAGATTTTAATCATCAGACAGTAGCTGAGTCTGGAATACAGACTGATCAGCTATTTTAGAGATACCAACAGAGAATTCAGTTGAATAGCGCATAGTCAAGAGAATGAATCAGGTTACTTAAACAGATGGAGTTCATGAGGTGAAGAAGATATGAAATAGGAATGCTCCCCCTGTCTAAGTGCAGTGTATTTCTTTTTAGATTTTTCAGAATTTTATGATATGCACTATCCTACATATGCAGTATGCAACAATTCTAACAAGGAGAGCATGATGATCAATCAACAGCAAACAAGCTCCCCCTGACAAAATGCATGATGTGCAATGAATCATTTCTTTTCGAATATTATTTTCTTCAAATTTATGATATGCAATACACTGCTATATATGAAAACTAGACCCATGGTACTAGGCGGAGGACTCGGTCCAAGGACCACCTCACACATGGCAATAGCATCCAGACATACTCCATATGCCCTTCAGCACTGTTCCATTTAATATACCATGATGGTCATGCAAATGACATATGCAGTGCAAAGCAATCTCATTTATTTAGTGCAAACAACAGCATGAGAAGAGCATCAAAAATCAACCAAGCAAAACAACAATTTCAGATAATGAAATTAAAACAGACAAATCAGTATTTTTCAGATTATGAGATTTAAACAGAGTTCAGAACTAACCTGAGATGTAGAATTCTGGGGCTTCCTTTTTGAGTGCCTTGGCTAAATTACCCCTTTTATTTCTCTCACCAAGGCACACCTGCAACATATCAATCAATATGATCTTGCAGGAACCCAAGCTGCCTTGGGTCTTGTATGAGCCCTAACAGGTGTTCTGACTGGTCTCTTAACAGAATTATCATCATAGCCCATCAACTTATAGCTGGACAAGGAATAGCCAAATTGACCAGAATTACCATGATAACTAACAGAATTTAAGTTCCTTTTAAATTCATGTGCATGAACGTCAAAATTTCTGTTGTGTGCATGGGCATTTTGTTTTCTGAACTTTGCCACCCAGCACTCAGAGGCTTTGTGGCCAAGTCTTCCACAATTAAAATAAGAAAGTTTCACAAATTGTTTTGCATGGAATTTGACAGCATGGGGGTTAATATGATTCTTTTGAACATGCCAACAGTCCTTGACTGTGTGGTCATGTTTTCCACATTCAAAACATGAAGAATTCATTCTGTCAAGATTCTTATAGAATGCATGTCTTTTTACAGGGATTATAGCAGTTTTGGAGTTAATTGTTCTTCCCTTAGCATGCCAACAATTTGCAGCAATATGGCCCAATTTGTTACAGTAAAAGCAATGAAGTTTCTTTTTTAGATATGCATGATTCCTATCATGAAGCTCTTTAGCATTCAGATCATCTTGCTTCTTTAATCTACAATCATGCATAAAGTGGCCAATTCTATGACAGTAAAAGCATTGACTTCTCTTATTTTGATCATGAGAAGGTTTCTTCGATTTAGAATTCCTAGCATGAATTCTATCTGATTTTAGTTCATCCTCTCTCATGACAAAGCAATCATCCATCTCATGCCCAGATTTACCACAGTAGAAACATTTCACATTCTTTCTTTTAACATGAGACAGTTTGGCCTGAGAAATTTCAGCATACAAATTTTTATTCTGTTTTGTTTTCTTTTGTTTTTCTATCTGATTCGTAGGCAGACATGAAGGAGAAGCTAAAGTGCTAGCTAACTCAGAGCTACGCACAAAGGTTGTATACATTCTTTTTCTCTCTTCCTGTTTACTGCCTCCATCAGAGACTTTCTTCTTAGAAGCAACCTTTGAATTTTCTTTGTTTTTAAATGACTCAGACAGGGAATTGTTCAATTCAGTGATTTCATTTTTGAGAGAGGAAATGAGAAATTCAGAATCTGTGATCTTTTCATTAAGTAAGATATTAATGGCTTTGTAGCTATCAATCTCTTCTATTAATATAGTCACTCTCTCACGTTCATTTTCAATTAAACTTTTCCCTCTTTCAAACATTAAGAGTCTCTCAGACATAGCAAAATTAAGCAGCTTCAGTTCTTCATTCTCCTTTCTAGTTTGTTCATTCTGAACTAGTTTATTAGTTAAGATTTGATCATTTCCTAATGAATTCAGCTTATCTTCAAGTTCCGAAATCTTGGCAGTGAGTTCATGATTTTTGTTTTCCAGAACAAAACTTTGTTCCTTACTCACATTCAGATTAGCTGAGCACATTTCATGAGATTTTCTCAGATCTTGACATTTTTCACAATGAGCATTCGAATTAATCTGATCACATTTCTTTTTCAGCTTTCTATTCTCAGATTTTAGTTTCTTGGATACTTTGAACAAATCTTCATACATCACTATCAATTCATCAAAGGAGTATCCATTTGATTCAGAGCTTACCTGAGATGAGATGTCATCTTCATCATCCCGGTTGGCCATCAAGCAGCTATCACCTTGCTGATTATGCGCAGAAACGACTCTGTCATATATTTCCTTTCCAGATGTGCACCTGAGAGCAAAAGGGTACATATCAGTATTGATTGCAGCTCTAAAGATGTTAAGGATTATGACATTGTCATGGTTCTTTATACTATCCTCTTTAGACCACTTGGTCTCATCATGAGGCAGTTTGTGTGGGCCTTTAGATAGTAGCCTCCATAGTTTGGGATCTATGGAGTCTACGTACACACATAGGCCTCCTAGCCAACTATCAAAGTTAGAATCGTCATAAACCGGAGGCCGACCCATTTGAGTAAGAGGCAACTAGATTCAGCGCAGTAGACCAGATGACAGGGAATGCAGCAGAACCAGATGAGCAAAGCAATGCACAAGTCGATGAAACAAAATACCGAGCACTGAAAACACACTCTGAAATGCACCAAGGACTAGCAGGATCCTCTGCAGATTGTTAGATCTGTTTAGTCAGAGACCTGCTCTGATACCAAGTGTTGGGTTCGATGCTAGTATTCAGAGGGGGGGTGAATGAATATGGCCTATAAAAAATTTCACCCAATTGACATATTAGGCTCACTAACTATTTAGAAAGCTAACTAGACAGATTTATCAAATCTGGAAGACTAATTAGCAGATGCGGAATTAAACAAACAGATAGTGAGCACTCTAACAAGACAAGTTAGACAAACTATAGCTCAATTAGAATTTCGCTCACTCAACAGATTAAACACTTAGAACAAAATCTGATCAAGTCATCTAATGAACCTGTGATCAACCACTTGGAGCGCCCCTATGCAAACATCTAGCGAAAGCAAACCATAAGCAATCAAACCACAATGCAAGAGGGGTTTTTAGGTGGTTCGGTCCTCCAGACCTACATCCACCCCACACTCAACCCGAGTGTGGCTTCACTAACAGCTGGGCAACACAGCTTGCCAACAACCACTGGGCAACACAGCTTGCCGTCCGAGGAATCCTCCTCGCCCCGCTGAGCAATACAACTTGCTGTCCAGTGGAGTCCTCCATTGTAAACCGCTAGGCTATACAGCTTAGCCGTCCAGAGGCAGCACCCCTGCAATCCGCTGACTAACAGCTTGAAGGAAAGTGTAAAAATGGAAATAAAAGAAAGGATGAACAGCAATCGGAAAGCTGTAAGCGTAAAGCACAATATGACTCACAAGGAGCTGGATGGCCTGGATTTGATCCATGGTCCATCAAGACCAGATCTCCCTCGATCTCACTCTCTTTCTTCACTCTCTCTCTTTCTCTTTCTTCTCTGCTGCACTTCTCTTCTTCTCTCGATCTCTGCTCTCCTTTTCTCTCTTTCTCTTTTCTTTTTCTTCTTCTGCTCGAGCTCTCTCGCTCACTCTCTATCTCTCTTTCTTTCTCTTCTGCTCTCCTACTCTCTAATCTCTCACTCTCTGATTTCTTCACTGGAGAGCTTTCTCTTCTTCTGTGGAGAGTTAACTCTTTTTGAGAGGATGATGGGGTGCTTTTATATCAGAAACAGAGCCTCCGAAGGTTGAGTAGAAAATGCCCTAGTGACCACTGATTGGTCCACTTGGCAGGGTAGCACCCCTTATCTAACACGTGTCAGCATTCTGCTCCTTTTTCCCATCGGATCATGTGCCCCCTCATTAGTACGCTCAGCAACTGGAGTCAGGTGGTGTCAACCCACTTGCTCCACAGAGTTGACGCAGCCTTCAAAGATATTCTACCAGCAGAACTCAAGTCTGCTACGTTGATGCTTCCAACCCATGGCGTTGACGCATTGATGCGTTCCAGTGAGCAACCAGCCTAGCCCTATTGACAGTTGCGTCGACGCTGCTCCACTGCTGCGTTGACGCATTGAAGATAGCCAGAGACAAGTCACCCCTTTCTTGAACTGCTGCATCGACGCTGCTAGCCCATAGCGTTGACGCAGTGGTGTTTCAGCAGCTAATACTTCTACTAGTATACTTGCTGCATGGACGCTGTGGTCATTCTGCGTTAACCCTGCACACACAAAAATCTTATAATCATATCATAGAACAAGTGGTTATTTAAATCTTATAACACTGAGTGTATATACTCTGAAACAGCAAATGGGCAAGTATGTACACTGAGAGAGTGTATAGACTTGGACGTCTTCTTGTGAGCTTAGTGTATATACTTTCCAATAACTAGACTTCAGGAGATGAAGACCAATGTGCTAGACATGAGCTAGTACAGACTTGATCAAGAAACTGGCTGTACAGACTTGAAACTTAATGCAAAGGCCAATGTACAGACTTCTAAATGCTGATGCGTTGTATAGACGTTCATGAGACGCTAACAGAGACGGACGGATGCATATACTTGAACTTGAATGCATGAATAGTCTGTATAGACTTCACCCAGACACTGCATAACACTATGATGCAATGTACAGACTTAACTGAACAGGATGTGCAGACTTTGGCTGTACAGACTTTGAAAGCTTGGCGGAGGATGTACAGACTTGAAGTGTGAAGACCATTGTATAGAGTTGGTGAAAGGAAGTCCAGTGTACAGACTTGCAGATACGAAGTCAATGTACAGACTTACACAAGCGAGCTATAGTGCCAATGTGTAGACTTCACGCTGTACAGACTTTCCAAAGAGAACTTAACGCTGTACAGACTTGAGGCTTTGAACGTTGAAGGCCCAAGACGATGTACAGACTCAGATACTAGACCAATGTATGAATTAAAGCAAGAGCTCTTTCAAAACGATTCCAATGCGTCAATGCATTGAGTCCACTGCGTCGACGCACCAGTTGACACATTTTATATACCAGCTCTAGGACAGACCAGTGAGTTGACGCAATGATCCCATGTGTCAACGCATCATGCAATACTCATGCAAACTCATGCATTCAATGCTGTATATCAGTTATAAACAATCATTCAATATGGTGACTCATTCATGTTGCTATCATTAAAACTCCACATCATCAACAAAGCACAAGGGGCACAACAGAGAAGAGAAGAGAAGAGAAAAGGAAAAGAGGAAAAGAAGAAAAGGCAACGCCTCCAAGTGCCCCTATCCGGTACGGTGCCTTAGGCTTCACCCGGCACGCCCTCAAGGGTCCCTACCCGACATAGCCCAGCGCCTCTCCACCGGCACACACCCCTTGGGTGCTCCCCGGCACACTCCCCGTGCCTCCATTCGTCACACCCCCAGGGCTGTCCCAGCGGCACACCCTCCTGGCGCCTCCCAGTGGCACACTCCCCGTGCCTCCATCCGACACACCTTGCAAGCGCCTCACCGGCACCCCTGTAAGTGCCTCCCAGTGGCACGCCCTCAGTGCCTCCCAATGGCACACCATCAATGCCTCTCAGCGGCACGCCCTCAAAGCCCTCTCAGCGGCACAGCCTCCCAACGGCATGCCCTGTGAGGCCCTTCCCCGGCACACCTTGCTGAACCCCCAGCGGCACGCTCCCTGGAGCCTCTGCCCGGCATAGCCATCGGCCCTTCCCCGGCACACCCGCCTTGAAGCCCCAATGGCACACCCATCAACAGCCTCTCAACGGCGCACTCCCGTTGGCCTCCAACGGTACGCCCCCAGTGTGCTTCACCCGGCACGCCCCTGCAAGGGCCCTCAGCGGCACACCGTCAAGGGCCCTCAGCGGCACGCCTCTTCCAGGCCCTCCAGCGGCACGTTGACTGAAGCCTTCAACGGCACGCTCCCCTCAGCCCCAGCGGCACAGCTTTCTGCCCATCCAGCAGTACACCCTAGCTTGTTCTTTATCCGGTGCAACCGGCAAAAAGGATCTAAAGCCCATCCCCTACGGCCATTGGCGCACAGCAGGGATATCCCAGGGCTAGGTGAGGTGTCACCCACTGGTGAAGGCACGTAGGCTACCCTCTACAGTCGAGGACGGGGGAGAGTCAACTCCCATTAATGCTGGCCCGCCATCAACGTTCCCGCCACCGAGGGTATAAAAACCCCTCTTCGCTGCAAAGGAAAAGAGAGAGGAAGGAGAGGAAAAAGAAACAACCAGACGCACAGGGGGTTCTCCCAGAGAAAAAAAAACAAGAGAGGAAGAGAAGAAGAAGGAGAAGAAAAGAAGAGAGAAGAGGGCTGGCTGCTCCTGCACCACCGCTTGAGTGGAGAGAGAAGAGAAGAAGAGAAGAAGAGAGGAGTGAAGTCTAGGAGAGGAGGAGCTAGTGCTCCGTACCCCTCCCCCTTGTTGTATTTCATTCCCCTTCCTTTTCTGTTTGCTTTCTTAGCATGTATTAGCCCGCTGGGCTGTTTCTTTTCTTGGCAGGAATAAAAGAAAGTTTCTTTTTAGTCTCATGGGTTTGCGTCTGCGTCTCCCACTTCTCCACTTCCACCGGAGTCTTCCTCGGTGCTTCACTGTTTCCTTCATACCTTGTGGGGAGAAAGAAGTCAACATTCTTCATCCTCCGTGGTCCCTCTCTTGTGGGTTTGATTCCTAAATTTCTCCTCTGGTTTGATGGAGAAGCTCTCCCTCGGACACCGTTTGCCCCTTTAGCAGCTCGAGCTTGTTACCTCCACTTAGGACCCTGTCTGAACCCCCTCTGCTTAGCCCCGGTTTCCCAAAATGTCAACGCCTCTGGCGGTTTCCCCCACGCAGCCCGGCACGCTCGCCAACTTGCTCATACGGCACACTTGCCAGTGCCCCCATGCCCGGCACACCTACCGCTTAGCCCTTCCCTGGCACACTCCCCGTCCCTTTCATCCGGCACACCTGTCAGCCCCGTTCCCCCGGCATACTCGTACCGTAGCTACCCGAGTAGCCTGCTTCCCCGATCTTTGGCTCTCGTAGCCTGCTTCCCAACTTCGGCTCTTGGAGCTTACTTTCTTGATTTCGGCTCTCATAGCCCGCTTTTTCAATTTCGACTCTTGTAGCCCGCTTCACCAACCTTTGGCCCTGGTATCCTGCTTCCCCGATCTTTGACTCTCGTAGCATGCTTCCCAACTTCGGCTCTCAGAGCCCGCTTTCCTGGTTTCGACTCTCATAGCCCGCTTTCCCAATTTCGGCTCTTGTAACCCGCTTCACCAACCTTTGGCCTTCGTAGCCTGCTTCCCAATTTTGGCTCTTGTAGCCTGGTTCCTGATGCGGGATGACTACGAGACTTGACGCGGATGGGTTGCGACCTTGGACTCTAACAGATGACTCGACTAACAAGACAACGCGACCAACAACGACACTATGACACGGCACCGAACGAGCTCCAGAAGAGGCGATCATGCCCCAAATAAGAAGTGCTACTCACAGTCGTCCCCGGCGAGGGAAACATGACGATCTTGCACAGTTGGGAAACCGGCTTTGTGACTCGGGTGGTCGGCTCACTCTCGTGCTTGGAACGAGTCACGAGACGGGTCTCGCACTCTCAACTAACAGTAGTGATTAAATATAGAAAGCTAATAAAATATCATACTCACATGCAGCGGCATCTATAATGCATACTAGCTAAGCAAATGACAAAGGGAGGGTGGCGAGTGTACCTCCACGCTCGGAGCGTGGGGAAGACGTCCCGGTCGAGATCCGAAACTCCCGATATTGCAATAATTAATAATTATAGAAATAATGCTAAAGCCTACTCCACGTAGGGAGGTAACAGGCGACACGTGGAGTCCGAGAGCACCAATCTCGAGTTGGCGGGCAGCAGTCGGTGGCGCTCGGGCGGACGCGGTCGGCCAGTTCAACTCCGTTCACTCGGGCCTGCAGGATGCCGCGTGGGACCCACTGCTGGTACGGTGACATCCGGCTGGGCTCCTGGCTGCAGCGACTGGCGGGGACGTTCCTGGAGGGTCCCGGGTCGATCTCCGGGAGCGGCGGTCATTGGAGTGGAGGCGGGCAATTTTCATGGGATTTGTTCCCAAGGCTATCCCGCAGCTGTGTTTCTGGCTAGAACTGCACGCTCCGACAAGATCAGTTGGTACGCTCAATCCTGATGTTGGATCAGGGCACAAAGGGTACCGTGGGAAAGAGGACTCAAAATACTATGACATACTTGAAGCCCAAACTCATCCAACGGCTGCATTTGAAATCAAAATGACTGCTAGTTGACTGATCACACTGTCCCAAAATACAGAACAGACTGGACAGAACTTGAACCCCCTGATCAAGGGATTTGACCGAAGCCCAAATGGATGAATTAGGATTGGGGATTTTTATGGTGGGTAGAGGGGATGGATACGGTGACGCACATAGTTTTTTTGTAAAGTTTAGACAACATTTGAGGGGGTGGAAAAATCGGCTACTAAGATCTATCCCGTAGACCTACACACAGGTAGATTTTGGGGAAGATGAACATGTGGTTGGGAAAGGGGAGAAATGGGCTCTGATCGACCTAAAAACTGAAATGTGAAAGGCCTCTCATGGGGGGAACCTACCCTCAAAGTTTCATGACGATCCAACGGTCGGATCTACCGTACCAGCATCTTCACCAGATTGCTGTCATGTAACTCCGAGTTTGGGGACAGTAGGATGAAGATCAGCTTGTGGTGGCTCAACGACGGCACGAACGGCGGCGGCGGCAGCGGCGGCGGTGTTCGTTCACAGATGATAGAGGAAGAAGGGAAGTAGAATAAATTTGAGGGAGGTGGAGGATTGAAGATCATATTTGGAAGAGATTGGAGGTGGGAGAGGGAAGAACTTCAAGAACACAAGAGAGAGAGAGAGAGGGGCACCCAAATGATTTTTGCATCCATTTTCTTCATTGATTCTTCCACAAAAATATAAGAGACCTTAAATACTCAAATCCTAGGTCAAGGGTAGGTGAGGGACAAGCATGGGGGACAAGGAGGGGACACCCCCTTTAAGGGTAGGTAGGGGACAAGTATGGGGGACAAGGAGGGGGCATCCTCTACCTTTGTCTCCTTGGTCCAATGGTCCAAGTCTTCTACAAGCCCATCTTGAGCCTTGGACCAGCCTTTTGGGCCCACATGTGTAGAAGCCCACAAGGGAGAGAGAGGCCCAATTGAGCTTCTAAAAGTTTGGAGGCCCAATTTGGAAATTGGGCTCCTTACATGAAGTGTAACCCATTTTACAACCTTGACCCATTGCACTCATAAATACTCAAATAAATACACACCAATACACTCGTAATAAATATAGAGAAACTCAATACCAAGGTGGGGACTCCCTGCTATCACCCAGCCATAAGGAGGTCGGCGTCGCTCGAGTCGAGCTACGTGTCTGATAACGACGGCTAGCTCTGGTGTCCTCACCAATTCTCCCCGGGTGGGAGAAGCTCGACCATGTCGAGTAGGGTTCCTGATCGCTCTGGTATCGATCCAGCAGATCTGGATCTATCCTCTGTAACTCTACTTGGGTGATCCAAGTGTCATCGGAGGCTGGCCGTCCCCTCCATCGTATCAGATAGCGTTGGTACACTCCACCCCGGGGTAGTAGTCACCTGCTCATCTAGTATACACTCTATCTGCTCTCACTGCTGAGGTAACAAGGCTAGAGGTGGACACTCTAGGGTGGTGTCACTCACATTGGGTGGAGACGGCTCAAAGGGCTCACTGGGTATCACCGCTGGGTCCCTATAAGCGACTAGATCCGAAACGTTGAAAGTGGAGCTAATCCCGTAATCCTCTTGTAGGTCCACAACATATGCATTTGATCAGACTACCCTTACCACTCGAAAGGGACCAGCACCACGAGCGTGCAACTTCTTCACGGCTCCTGAGGGAAACCGCTCAGGTCTGACCCTAATCATAACATAATCGCCCTCCTGGAACTCACGATGGTGCCTGTGTGCGTTTGCCAAGTCTGTATATCGCGCGTTGCTAGACTCAAGGTGGTGATGATGATGCAGACTCCGTGATAGCTATGTGGACTCATACCTAAGCGAATGCAGGGGTGGTCCTGGACATCCAAACATGGACCTAGCATGTCTATGACGCCTACCTGACTGGACAACATGAGGAGAACGTAGACATCTAGAGTTGTACCTATCATGCATAAGTGTCCGACTAAATGTAGTAGACTCTGGGGTACCAGTATGTCCCAACTCACTCATTATATAACTCCTATATGATGGGGGACATGATGAAGCATAGGAGGGAGACCGATGTTCCTTTCCTTCCAAGCTCTGGGATGTGGATGCATGCATGGTGAGATGTTGACGGGCATGTGTGGAAGGGGTATGATAGTGGACCTCTTTGACAACGTGAAGTGAAGAAAATGGGTTGAGAGGCTCACTAGGGAGGGGATCGAAAGGGTCAAAGAAAGGAAGACTCCTCTTGACCGGTCCCTTCACTATACTTGCCCATGTGTGATATTTGCCATGGTGTAGCAGGTCACCTTCAGGCACACTGATGGGTGGTACAAGAGGCTCACGTGGAAGGTAAGGTTCCTCCCTCGGGATAGTAGCACCATAAAATGGGAGAGAGTCAAACTCATCGGGTATGGGAAAGAGCAAGAGGACCTCAGAGGTAATATGACCCATGGTGTACGCCGAAGTGATGGACCCCAAAGTAGGGTGCGTGAAGCTATAACTATAGGGTTGGTCAGACCCTAAGGCCAACATATAGGTCAACTCTCATTGGCAATCTAAACTCCTAAGAAAGTCCTTCACATTTTCCACAAAGCAAAAAGACTGAAAATTGGTGTGAAAGGAGTTAAGGGGTATAATTGGGAGTGCTGATTCCATGGGTGGGTAGCAAGGCATCGAGACATCTAGAAGTGGACCCTTCCTTAACCAGCTAGCTAAGGGTTCTCCAATGACAAGCTCACCCTCGGGAGGTAAGAGTGGCTCAACAAGGGGATCTACAGATGATGGTGAGTGAATTGAAGGGGTGGGTGACTGCACGGGGTCGGCGGATGGCACAACCACCATGGACAAGGTGGGCGGGGCAGACAGCTCCATGGCATTACTCTCTAAGCCCTCAACCTCAGCGAGGTACTCCTCGGCCGACTCCTGATCAGCCTCATAACTCACTGGAATAAGCCTGGAATGGGCATCCTCCGAAAGTGGGTCCTCTAAGATAGGGGAATGGAGAGGACACTGGTTGGGGAAAGGACTATTCGCACGATGGGTGGCTAGAGGCGTGAGACTTTTGGTCACTACCTTCTTAGGCTCGTGCTTGGTTCTGTCCTGACTCGGAGGTGGGCAAGGGGAAACCAGGCTCTCGATATAAGCACACCTCATATCTAACCATTCTAAAAACATTTTCAATAGTTCGGCAACGGTGTGGGTTGGAGTTGGGGCATCGTGGTGGACTCGCTCATTGGTTCTCGGCCTGGTTGTGGACCTAGGCTCGGCTACATGCGGGGCTCTTTGCCTCCGACTATGACCCATTTGGTTGGATGTGATTGGGTGGGATCGGTTGGAGGTGATTTGGTGGGACTGGTTAGAGGTGACTGGGTGAGGCAGGTAGACCCTCCTAAGCTCCTTCTTCATTTTCCACCATGACTCGATGGGTCATTGCCTCCTAATCTCCCTCAAACATTCAATGCTTCTCCACTTCTCGGTCGCTTCGTGAAAAATCTGCTCTTTGGCAAAAGAGCATTACCTGGCCTTAGACATGGGGTAACAATCAAAGTATTTGTCCATAGCAGCTTCCCAATGTAGGTAGGCTCGGGACCTTGGAGCCATAATAATCCAAGGCTTCGGGCCTATGGATGTGGAGGGGATGGTTGCCCAGCCCATGGGTGCTACGCCACCTTTCATATGACTTGGGCGACTCATACTCCATGGGGAGTTGGGGATGGGGAGACTACATGACAGACTCTGGTTACAAGGAGACAAGACAGGCTGACTCTCTAAACCTATATGGATGGACCAATGCAAGACGAGGACCATAGACTTAACCCGATTTCCAATACTTGGCGGAGGCTATAATTCGAAGATCCGACTCGACGCGAGGGGCTACCTTCCGGATAGACGTAACCTAACCGTCCAGTAAAGTCTTTTGATATACTGGTTATCGGGGTGAAATGTAATTTAAAACAATTTTTTTCTTTTAAAACAATGACTACCCTAGACTCAAACCTGGCTCTGATACCAATTTGATGCGGGACGACTACGAGACTCGACGCGGATAGGTTGCGACCTTGGACTCTAACGGATGACTCGACTAACAAGACAACGTGACCAACAACGACACTATGACGCGGCACTGAACGAGCTCTAGAAGAGGAGATCATGCCCCAAACAAGAAGCGCTACTCACAGTCGTCCCTAGTGAGGGAAACGTGACGATCTTGCACGGTTGGGAAACCGGCTTTGAGACTCGGGTGGTCGGCTCACTCTCGTGCTTGGAACGAGTCACGAGACAGGTCTCGCACTCTCAACTCATAGCAGTGATGAAATATAGCAAGCTAATAAAATATCCTACTCACATGCAGCGGCATCTAGAATGCATACTAGCTAAGCAAATGACAAAGGGAGGGTGGCGAGTGTACCTCCACGCTCGGGGCGTGGGGAAGACGTCCCGGCCGAGATCCGGAACTCCCGGTACAACAACAATTAATAATTATAGAAATAATGCTAAAGCCCACTCCACGCAGGGAGGTAACATGCGACACGTGGAGTCCGGGAGCACCAATCTCGAGTTGGCGTGCAGCAGTCGGTGGCGCTTGGGCGGACGCGGTCGGCTGGTTCAACTCCGTTCACTCGGGCCTGCAGGATGCCGCGTGGGACCCGCTGCTAGTACGGCGACATCCGGGGGGGCTCCTGGGTGCAGCGACTGGCGGGGACGTTCCTGGAGGGTCCCGGGTCGATCCCCGGGAGCGGCGGTCACTGGAGTGGAGGCGGGCAATTTTCTTGGGATTTGTTCCCAAGGCTATCCCGCAGCTGTGTTTCTGGCTAGAACTGCACGCTCCGACAAGATCGGTTGGTACGCTCAATCCTGATGTTGGATCAGGGCACAAAGGGTACCGTGGAAAAGAGGACTCAAAATACTATGACATACTTGAAGCCCAAACTCATCCAACGGCTGCATTTGAAATCAAAATGACTGATAGTTGACTGATCACACTATCCCAAAATACAGAACAGACTGGACAGAACTTGAACCCCTTGATCAAGGGATTTGACCGAGGCCCAAATGGACGAATTAGGATTGGGGATTTTTATGGTGGGTATAGGGGATGGATACGGTGATGCACATATTTTTTTTGTAAAGTTTGGACAACATTTGAGGGGGTGGAAAAATCGGCTACTAAGATCTATCCTGCAGACCTACACACAGGCAGATTTTGGGGAAGATGAACATGTGGTTGGGAAAGGGGAAAACGGGATCTGATCGACCTAAAAATTGAAATGTGAAAGGCCTCTGATGGGTGGAACCTACCCTTAAAGTTTCACGACAATCCAACGATCGGATCTCCCGTACCAGCCTCTTCACCGGACTGCTGTCCTGTAACTCCGGGTTTGGGGACAGTAGGATGAAGATCAGCTTGTGGTGGCTCAACGGCGGCACGAACGGCGGCGGCGGCGGCGGCGGTGATCGTTCACAGATGATAGAGGATGAAGGGAAGTAGAAGAAATTTGAGGGAGGTGGAGGATTGATGATCAGATCTGGAAGAGATTGGAGGTGGGAGAGGGAAGAACTTCAAGAACATAAGAGAGAGAGGGGGGGGCACCCAAATGATTTTTGCATCCATTTTGTCCATTGATTCTTCCACAAAAATACAAGAGACCTTAAATACTCAAACCCTAGATAACATTGGTCAAGGGTAGGTGGGGGACAAGCATGGGGGACAAGGAGGGGACACCCCCCTTGAAGGGTAGGTGGGGGACAAGCATGGGGGACAAGGAGGGGGCATTCTCTACCTTTGTCTCCTTGGTCGAATGGTCCAAGTCTTCTAGAAGCCCATCTTGAGCCTTGGACCAACCTTTTGGGCCCACATGTGTAGAAGCTCACAAGGGAGAGAGAGGCCCAATTGGGCTCCTAAAAGTTTAGAGGCCCAATTTAGAAATTGGGCTCCTTACATGAAGTGTAACCCATTTTACAACATTGACCCATTACACTCATAAATACTCAAATAAATACACACCAATACACTCGTAATAAACATAAAGAAACACAATACCCAGGTGGGGACTCCATGCTATCACCCAGCCACAAGGAGGTCGGCGTCGCTCGAGTCGTGCTACATGTCTGATAACGACGGCTAGCTCTAGTGTCCTCACCATTTCCCCGATCTTTGGCTCTCGTAGCCTACTTCCCAACTTCGGCTCTCGGAGCCCGCTTTCCTGATTTCGGCTCTCATAGCCCGCTTTCCCAATTTCTGCTCTTGTATCCCACTTCACCAACCTTTGGCCCTTGTAGCCTGCTTCCCCGATCTTTGGCTCTCGTAGCCTGCTTCCCAACTTCGCCTCTCGGAGCCCGCTTTCCTGATTTCGGCTCTCATAGCCCGCTTTCCCAATTTCGGCTCTTGTAGCCCGCTTCACCAACCTTTGGCCCTTGTAGCATGCTTCCCCGATCTTTGGGTCTCGTAGCCTGCTTCCCAACTTCGGCTCTCGGAGCCCGCTTTCCTGATTTCGGCTCTCATAGCCCGCTTTCCCAATTTCGGCTCTTGTAGCCCGCTTCACCAACCTTTGGCCTTTGTAGCCGGCTTCCCAATTTTGGCTCTTGTAGCCTACTTCCCCGATCTTTGGCTCTTGTAGCCTGCTTCCCAACTTCGACTCTCGGTGCCCGCTTTCCTGATTTCGGCTCTCATAGCCCGCTTTCCCAATTTCGGCTCTTGTAGCCCGCTTCACTAACCTTTGGCCCTTGTAGCCTGCTTCCCCGATCTTTGGCTCTCATAGCCTGCTCCCCAACCTCGGCTCTAGAGCCCGCTTTCCTGATTTCGGCTCTCATACCCCGCTTTCCCAATTGCGGCTCTTGTAGCACGCTTCACCAACCTTTGGCCCTTGTAGCCTGCTTCCCCGATCTTTGGCTCTCGTAGCATGCTTCCCAACTTCGGATCTCAGAGCCCGCTTTCCTGATTTCGGCTCTCATAACCCGCTTTCCCAATTTCGGTTCTTGTAGCCCGCTTCACCAACCTTTGGCCCTTGTAGCCTGCTTCACCGATCTTTGGCTCTCGTAGCCTGCTTCCCATCTTCGGCTCTCGGAGCCCGCTTTCCTGATTTCAGCTCTCATAACCCGCTTTCCCAATTTCGGCTCTTGTAGCATGCTTCACCAACCTTTGGTCCTTGTAGCCTGCTTCCCTGATCTTTGGCTCTCGTAGTCTGCTTCCCAACTTCGGCTCTCGGAGCCCGCTTTCCTGATTTCGGCTCTCATAGCCCGCTTTCCCAATTTTGGCTCTTGTAGCCCGCTTCACCAACCTTTGGCCTTCGTAGCCTGCTTCCCAATTTTGGCTCTTGTAGCCTGCTTCCCCGATCTTTGGCTCTCGTAGCCTGCTTCCCAACTTCAGCTCTCGGAGCCCGCTTTCTTGATTTCGGCTCTCATAGCCCGCTTTCCAAATTTCGGCTCTTGTAGCCCGCTTCACCAACCTTTGGCCCTTGTAGCCTACTTCCCCGATCTTTGGCTCTCGCAGCCTGCTTCCCAACCTCGGCTCTCGGAGCCCACTTTCCTGATTTCGGCTCTCATAGCCCGCTTCCCCAATTTTGACTCTTGTAGCTCGCTTCACCAACCTTTGGCCCTTATAGCCTGCTTCCCCAATCTTTGGCTCGTAGCCTACTTCCCAACTTCAGCTCTCGGAGCCCGCTTTCCTGATTTTGGCTCTCGTAGCCCGCTTTCCCAATTTCGGCTCTTGTAGCCCGCTTGACCAACCTTTGGCCTTGGTAGCCTGCTTCCTAACTTTGGCTCTCGTAGCCCGCTTTCCCAATTTTGGCTTGCAGCCCGCTTCCCAATACCTTTGGCTCTTGTACCCTACTTCCTAGAATTTGGCCTTTACAGCTCGCTTCCCATAACTTCGGCTCATACAGTCCGCTTCCCAATACCTTTGGGTCTTGTAGCCTGCTTCATGGAATTTGGCTCTCGCAGCCCGCTCCCCTTAATTTCGACTATTGTAGCCCACTTCCAATATCAACTTTGTCTTTTATAGCCCGCTTCCCCAATGTTCTTTCGGCCCTTCGCGGGCTCCTTCCTAGCACCTTGGCTGCGGCATTGATTCTATATGCACATACAAGATACATATACATAACGACACTACGTTCTTACGCAAAAAAAAAGAGGCAAAAAAATTGCTTGGCTGCCCTGCTTGCATTGTTGCTTATAATATAGAATAACTTACCTTCTTGGAATTTTCTAGGACCATGTTTCCTTGCTAAATAATGCTGCCCCGATTCCGGATGCACGTGCGTCACGGCATACGCTCGAAAGGAACCCAACTATGGTGGGTGCACACATCAAGGGGAAGAGTCATGGCTAAATTGCTGAGCTCAACTCACAACATAAACCTGAGGCAACACTCCCACACTCCGCACTCAATGTGTTCAATGGTCTTCAACCATAGGGATTGCCCGACTTTCTTCTTAGCACTCTACGGATGCTTGAATTTCTGCACTCGTGTGAAAGGTGATCGTGCGGAAAAAGCTGCCCCCCCCCACTTAAAAAAAAGAGAAAAAATGATGCAAAAAAGGGGAGAGAAACGTGAATCTAAGTAGCCGGGAATCCCCATTGAGACACATGAGGAGACTCGCGTGAAATGGTGAAGCGAATTTCAATAAGGATGAAGCCTAGTAGCCGGGAATCCCCATTGAGACACATGAGGAAACTCGCGCCAAACGGTGGAATCTGTAATAGAATTATAACAGGGACGAATCCGAGTAGCCGGGAATCCCCATTGAGACACATAAGGAGACTCGCGCCGAACGGTGAAATCCGCTACCAAAATAAACATATGGGGGCTGTGCGAAGCTACCGAAATCGAGAGCTTGAAACCCATGTAGGCGCTATAGTAATCCTCGATTGTTACCTAGAAAACCTGCACATCCCTATGTTTAGGGCCTTTTGCTCACACGTTTGCTCCTCCACTCCACAGAGAGTTACCTCGAGTGAAATGTGTGAATTTAAGCTGAAGAGGCGAAATCTAGCGCTGGTTCCTGAGCTGGCTGGTAATCACCAAGATAATGAACTGTAAGACAGGGAAACGGGTCAGAGGGCCCAGGGGGATTCCCTGGGGCAAAACCCTCCGACGCTCAAGTCAGTAGAGCAATGGTGGGAGCAGCGATAGGGAGGAGAAGGTGAAGGCGCGAGATCCCTCTCCACCAATGGGGTGAAGTGATCCTTGCTCAGGAGTTGGGGGTGGAACAATGCCCTTTTGGACTTACCTTTCGCAGGAGGGTATCCCAGGTTTTTATAGTGCGCCGCCTTCTGGAGTCCTGCAAGCTGAGAGGTCTCCGGTGGAGGTTACGTCCTCGTCGTGGGCTTTGATGACCTCATCGTGGGGGCGTTATCCTCGCGGGGAAGCCGGAGCTCCTGGACTTCTTAGCGTTTGGCCCGCTGTGGACTCTAACGGCTGAAGTGATGAACATTTCATCGGTCGTTCCGAGCTTAAGGGGGCCGGCCCTATCGGGCGATAGGCCTAGCTCGGTGAGGATATGGGTCGGATAGACCGGCTAGCGCTTCCCCCCTTCGTGCGGAGGGATAGCTCGTGCGTGGGTCTTCCTGTGACCTGACCGAGGCTCGGGCTCTCCGAGCCTTGGGGCCGCCTAGGAGAGTTGTTTCCTTGAGCATTATTTTATTGGGCTTTTCCGAGTGGGCCCTGCGGGCTGTCACTTGGGCGAGCTTGCCTCGTTGGGCCCTGTTGGGCCTAGTTGGGTCTGCTCTTTGAGTGGGCTGCAGGAATCCCCCTCTCCACTTGTCCCCCTCCTACTCCCGAGCCAAGGAGGCTCGGTTGAGTAATTTTTTGAGGCTTTGGACCGGCATGGCTCGGGTGGGTGGAATCCTTGTTGGCGTGATGATGCCACGTGTAGCGGTCGTTTGGGCCCATAGTAATAATGATCCTGACGGATTTTGAAATGAAGGGGCCCCCTTTTTCTCGGAGGTTGAAACGGCGCGCCGCCTCCCGCGAGGGTTTATAGGCGTAGGACGCTGCTTGTTCCTCCCAGTCTTTTTAGGGTTTTTGGCCTTTCCTCCATTTCTATGCTTCTGGGGTCCTTGATGCGCCGTGAAGATACAGCGGGGGAGCAAGCTCTTGCGGCGGCATTTGAGGAGCTGGCGCGTGTAACCGTGGAGGCGATCCGGCGGCTTCCTTCTCCTCCGGAGTCTTCGGGCTCTAGTGAAGGTTCTTCTTCCAGCTCGATGGCGGATCTGTGCTCGGAAGTTGAGCAGGTGAGGCGGGAGCCCGTCCCCAATCGTAGCGAGTTGGAAGAGGCTGATGTGAAGAAATTGGAGCATCGGTTTCGCCTGCCTCTCCGATATAGCTTTGTAGCTGCTGCCCCATACGAGACGAGCTTGGACAGCCGTACGAGCCATATTTGTACTTTTCTCCTGGCGTGGAGGAGCGGATTCTGCCTCCCCTTCGAGCCTTTCGTCTTGAAGCTTCTCAATTTTTTCGTGTTGGCGCCTGTTCTGCTGGTGGCCAACTCGTATCTCCTGCTTTCTGCCTTTCGGATCCTCTGCCGCATGCAGGGGGTTCCCCCGTCACTGGATCTTTTTAATTATTTCTTCGAGCTGAAGGCACATCCGTCGGCGGGGAAAGGCTTCTATTTTATCCAGGCGCGCAGGAATCGGAGTTGTATTCCACTGGCGGCGAAGGATTCTTCGCACAAAGGGTGGAAGAGGCAGTTTTTCTGGGTGAAGGCGGAAGCAGTGGACGAGTCCTGGAGGTGCCAGGTTATGCCCAACTTCCATCCGAATCTTCCCCCGCGCCAGGAGGAGTTCCCCGCCGACGTGGAAAAGTACGCCGCTCTCTTGTTGACAAATCGCCGGTTGACTGAGGAGCTGGTGACGCTGGAGAACGTGGAGCGGTATCTGCTTACACAGCTCAAGCCATCAGGTGCCATTCTTCGGATTCTGCTGCGGGGTCGGAGGGGCGACTTTTCGCTTCCTAACTGAATCTTCTTCTTCATTGCAGACATCCGGCGGGAGCCCTTGGAAGAGGTCACCGAGGTCGTCGATCTTGGGGATGATTCGACGGTTGATGAGCCTGTCGCTCCCGCAGGTCGTTCCCAAGCCCGGGATAAGGGCAAGGGGGCGGCCTCCGAGGGATCTTCGCGGTCAAGCGGGGCGAAGCGCAAGGATCCCCTGGAGGGGAGATTGCGGGAAGCCGCGAAGGCCAAGAAACAGGCCAAGAGGGCCGGTGATGCGGGACAAGACCACGGACACGACAAGCTCGTGACTGCCCCTTAACGAGGGAAGCGCCAGATGTGCGCGGTTGAGAAACCGGCTGTGAGCTAGGGTGGTCGGCTCTCACTTGTGCCCGGATCGGATCACGGGACGGTAACGCTCTCTCTCGCAGCAGCGGTGATATAAATAGAAAGCGAGCTAATTACCCTATCATGCTCTCTAGCAGTGGCATAAGCAAGTATATATGAAAATTAAGCAAAATGCCAAGTAAGGGAGCGAATGCGATACCTCCACGCGCTCGGCGTGGGGACGACGGGCCCGGCCGAACTCGTGCTCCCGGGACAGTTAATACATGAATATTACAGCAATGGAAATATGCCCACTCCACGCAGGGAGGTAAAGGGCGACACAACGGGGCCCGGGAGGACCGATTTCGGGTTGACGGGCGGCTTTCCGCGTAGCTTCGGCAGCACCCGAACTAGTGACGGTGGGGCCCACGTGCTGTCCGGAGGGGCCGTGTGGGACCCGGTGGCACCACTGTGGTGGGGACACTCATGGAAGCGATCCCCGGGCTGGCGGCACACTGGGACGTCGCTCGGAGGTCGGGCGGTTCCGATCGGCACCCGTCGGATCTGCTGTCCACGAACTGGTGGTTGCTGTTTTACTGCGCGCGCTCCGACGAGAATGGACGCTGCGATCAGCCCCGACGTCGGATCGACACGAGACTGGCGCCGTTGGAAAGCTAGCTTGAATTTCTTCAACCTAGGCCTAAATATCTGGCCTGGATCTGCTCGGATCTTGACTTATGGAATTTTCAATCTTCTGTTGTACAGTTCCTGAAATCACAGGTCAGCAGAGAACTTCCCTGTGGATTGCCTTTGACCGTGAGGGAGACTTTCGAATCTGGGGTTGTGTTCTTCACCAAAGTTGTTGGAAATTGAGCTGGGAAGATGGAAAAATTGGTTTGGACAAGTTTAGATGTGTATATGATTTTCTGTGATTTGTTTACTGGACTAAGGTCGCATCTGGGATCAGGGGGACAGAACTGTAGCTGGGACTGAGAATGATTTTTAGAAAATATGAAATGGACGAACCAAAAATTGAGAAAAATGGTGGAAGAAGGGGTGGAGGGGTGTAACCTCCAGTAAAATTGGGCGAACCAAAATAAATCAAAAAGTGGACCTAAGACATGAAACTCAGGGCTACTATCACTGTAGACAGTGACAGAACAGATCTGAGATTGAGAGTTGAACGAACTGGTAAAGATATGAAACGGTGGCTTTTGAACCGGGATTTTGTTTTTGAGAAGGGGCTATAAGATAGGAACCAACCCTCAAAATTTCAAATCGATCTGAACTCGTGGCTGGCTTCAGGAATTCACGGACTACACCTCTGTCCAGCAGGACAGAAAACCGAAGACGATCCCGTGGCGGCTCGAAGGCGGCACGAACGGCGGCGGCGGCGGCACAGACGATCACCGGAGGTTGAGAGGAGATGAAGGGAGATAGAAACACTCTAGAAATGGATGTTGGGATGAAGAAACCAGAGGGAGAGAGGGAGGAGGTTGAAATTCACTCAAGGCATTCAACAAAATTCTGATTTTTTTCATTGATTTTCTCATGAAAATATATGGTTATATATGACTCCAATCAAATCTAATATGGACCCTTGGATCAAGGGTTGGGGATTGAATGGCTGAGATGAAGTGTGAATAACACACCAAATATAATTTTTTTAATCTATCTTGACCATTCCAATTCAAACTTGGACTAATTCCATTCCAACCTCACATAATTCACACCTAACTAGCCTAATAGAGCCAAAGAAGGGGGCGCCCCCTTCATGGGCCTCCCTTGGGCCAAGTGTGGTCAAATGCCATGTTACAAGCCCACTAACCATACTAGACTCTTCCACCCTTGGTGGCCCATGAGAGAGGGAAGCCTATTTGGGCCTAAGTGGCTATTAAGGTCCATAATGATGGTCTTAAGACCCAATATGGAATAAGCTCCTAATGGACTCTACTAATGGCAACCTAGCCATGGACTCTACATTACAAATGGCCCATTGACTTGATATAAGCCTTACAAGGAGTCCAAATGAAAGAAATGACACAATTACCATCTCATACAAGCCATAACACACAAATACACTCCACCCGTGTAAGGAAATCACCTCTGATGCCCCATCAATTCTCCCCGGGTGGGAGGAACTCGACCCCGTCGAGTAGGGGTATGACTGCTCTGGTACTCCGGTGGATCCATCACCGTGCCAAGTAGCGCGGGTATGCTCCACTCCAAGTGATCGGCACCTGCTCATTCCATATATACTCGATATGCGCAAGCTGCCATAGGCTAGAGGTGGACACTCCGGGTGGGGCACTCTCAAAGGGAAGGAAGCAGCTCGAAGACTCACTAGGAATCACCGCTGAGTCCCTATAAGTGACTGATCCGGGTATAGATGTGGAATCGATCCCATACTCATCGAGTGAGTCCACTCGCCTCCTACTCATAAGAGAACGACAACGAGCTTGCACAAGACGCATGCAGACAAACAAACGACACACAAACCATGCAAACAAATCACTCAAAACAAACCACACAAAGAAAAAGCACACTGTTAGTCCGACCCGTACATGGGTGACGGCGGACCAGGACACCCGAATATGTGCCATGCATATACTAGATGTACACGATGGTTGATGGAAGGGAGGACTCCTAGACACCCTAAGATGTACCACTCATGCATTGGTGACCGATGGGATTTGGGTGAAGAAGGGCCAGGAGATCCAAAACTACCTTCGTCATCATCCCTAGATGTAGAGACGGCTTGCCGACTAGACCGAGGGGTATGGGTGGAATAGTGAACTCCTTAGAAGAGGTGGAGGGAATGTGATAGCTCGGGAGCTTCACTAGTGGAGAGGTCAAAAGGGTCAAAGAAGGTATGACCCCGGGAGATGGGTTCCTCCATGACACGGTCCCAATCGTGAAATTCTTGAAGGTGTGAATACTCACCTTCATCCGTCATAGTGAACGGGACAATGGTCATGTGAAGAAAATAAACTTCCTCCCTCGGGCAAAAGGAAATGAAGTCGGACTCGGCCGGCATCGGGAGGAGTAGAAGAATCTCCGTGGTGACACACCCCACAGTGCACACGGAGGTAATGGATCCTAAGGCCGGATGGGTGAAGCTAAGACTAGCGGGTTGGTCAAAGCCTCGGGCCAAAAGATGCGTCAACTCCCATTGTGAATCTAATCCCATAATAAGGTCATCCAAAGTATCGACATGGTGACTAGACCGAAAAGTTGTGTGGTAGGAGTTGATGGACACCAAAGGTAGGGTAGGGTCCATAGACGGGTAAGGGAGTGGGACCAAGCCATCCTTGAGCCAACTAAGAAGCGGCTCGGCTATGTATAATGTACCCGTTAGAAATACGGGTGGCTCGGGATGAGGTGGCTCCAAGCGCGAATCCGAAGGTGGAGTGGGCCGCTGGGGCTGGGTGGCTGGACATACGGGGTCCCTAAGGGTGATCTTACCGGGTAGGTATGGTGGGCATAAGGTGCAAGTCCTCTTGTCCCAGTCAAGATTGGCCCTTCTCTCTCCTAACCACTTTTGCCCTAAAATGATGCATGAACCAGCAAGTGTGCCGATCCTGCACCATGCGCCATCGGTGTAGAGAACAGAGTCGATCCTCTTATAGAACTCAACACAAGCAAAATCACCATCGCGGACAATCTCGCCTGTCTTGGAGAGAGACTCCACGATGTCAAGAGAAACCCAATTATCCGACTCCCTATCGGTGAAATGGAGTTCCGTTGTGGACCCGTTGGGTAGAGCGGCTTTCATAATGAGAGGGGCAAAACCAAAGGCTCGGTCCATGAGGACATTCATTTTGGCCACAAAAGTTGACCACTCGGACGTATGGTCTTGGGGATCGGCCATGGGTAGTGGACATGGACATGCATACACACGGTGACAAGACACTAGACCGACTATGCAAGTTTGGAATGCATGCACACTAAGGACCCTAGACGTAAACCAAGACTCGGTACGTGGCGGAGATAACCGATCCGAAGATCACTCGCACAAGTGTGCGGCCTTCCCGATAGGCATGGCCTAACGTTCGGACAACACCTTTTGATATACCGAGTAAAGGGATGCAATGCGAAAAGACACTCTTTTTTGTGTTTTAAAACAATGATGATCCTAGACTCGACTTAAACCGACTAATGACTCGATGTAAATGACACTCTTTTTTTTTCTTTTTGACACCCTAGACTCAAACTCGCTCTGATACCAAATTGATGCGGGATGAGACCACGGACACGATAAGCTCGTGACTGCCCCTTAACGAGGGAAGCGTCGGATGTGCGCGGTTGAGAAACCGGCTGTGAGCTACGGTGGTCGGCTCTCACTTGTGCCCGGATCGGGTCACGGGACGGTAACGCTCTCTCTCGCAGCAGCGGTGATATAAATAGAAAGCGAGCTAATTACCCTATCATGCTCTCTAGCATTGGCATAAGCAAGTATATATGAAAATTAAGCAAAAAGCCAAGTAAGGGAGCGAATGCGATACCTCCACGCGCTCGGCGTGGGGACGACGGGCCTGGCTGAACTCGTGCTCCCGGGACAGTTAATACATGAATATTACAGCAATGGAAATATGCCCACTCCATGCAGGGAGGTAAAGGGCGACACAACGGGGCCTGGGAGGACCGATTTCGGGTTGACGGGCGGCTTTCTCCGTAGCTTCGGCAGCACCCGAACTAGTGACGGTGGGGCCCACGTGCTGTCCGGAGGGGCCGTGTGGGACCCGGTGGCACCACTGTGGTGGGGACACTCATGGAAGCGATCCCCGGGCTGGCGGCATGCTGGGACGTCGCCCGGAGGTCGGGCGGTTCCGATCGGCACCCGTCAGATCTGCTGTCCACGGACTGGTGGTTGCTGTTTTGCTGCGCGCGCTCCGACGATAATGGACGCTGCGATCAGCCCCGACGTCGGATCGACACGAGACTGGCGCCGTTGGAAAGCTAGCTTGAAGTTCTTCAACCTAGGCCTAAATATCTGGCCTGGATCTGCTCGGATCTTGACTTATGGAATTTTCAATCTTCTGTTGTACAGTTCCTGAAATCACAGGTCAGCAGAGAACTTCCCTGTGGATTGCCTTTGACCGTGAGGGAGACTTTCGAATCTGGGGTTGTGTTCTTCACCAAAGTTGTTGGAAATTGAGCTGGAAAGATGGAAAAATTGGTTTGGACAAGTTTAGATGTGTATATGATTTTCTGTGATTTGTTTACTGGACGAAGGTCGCATCTGGGATCAGGGGGATAGAACTGTAGCTGGGACTGAGAACGATTTTTAGAAATTATGAAATGGACGAACCAAAAATTGAGAAAAATGGTGGAAGAAGGGGTGGATGGGTGTAACCTCCAGTAAAATTGGGCGAACCAAAATAAATCAAAAAGTGGACCTAAGACATGAAACTCAGGGCTACTGTCACTGTAGATAGTGACAGAACAGATCTGAGATTGAGAGTTGAATGAACTGGTAAAGATATGAAACGGTGGCTTTTGAACCTGGATTTTTTTTTTGGAGAAGGGGCTATAAGATAGAAACCAACCCTAAAAATTTCAAATCGATCTGAACTCATGGCTGGCTTCAGGAATTCACGGACTACACCTCTGTCCAGCAGGACAGAAAACCGAAGATGATCCCGTGGCGGCTCGAAGGCGGCACGAACGGCAGCGGCGGCGGCACAGACGATCACCGGAGGTTGAGAGGAGATGAAGGGAGATAGAAAAACTCTAGAAATGGAGGTTGAGATGAAGAAACCAGAGGGAGAGAGGGAGGAGGTCGAAATTCACTCAAGGCATTCAACAAAATTCTGATTTTTTTCATTGATTTTCTCATGAAAATACATGGTTATATATGACTCCAATCAAATCTAATATGGACCCTTGGATCAAGGGTTGGGGATTGAATGGCTGAGATGAAGTGTGAATAACACACCAAATACAATTTTTTTAATCTATCTTGACCATTCCAATTCAAACTTGGACTAATTCCATTCCAAACTCACCTAATTCACACCTAACTAGCCTAATAGAGCCAAAGAAGGGGGCGCCCCCTTCATGGACCTCCCTTGGGCCAAGTGTGGTAAAATGCCATGTTACAAGCCCACTAACCATGCTAGACTCTTCCACCCTTGGTGGCCCATGAGAGAGGAAAGCCTATTTGGGCCTAAGTGGCTATTAAGGTCCATAATGATGGCCTTAAGACCCAATATGGAATAAGCTCCTAATGGACTCTACTAATGGCAACCTAGCCATGGACTCTACATTACAAATGGCCCATTGGCTTGATATAAGCCTTACAAGGAGCCCAAATGAAAGAAATGACACAATTACCATCTCATACAAGCCATAACACACAAATACACTCCACCCGTGTAAGGAAATCACCTCTGATGCCCCATCAGCCGGCCATCCTACCGCTGCCCGGGGTGATTCTGGCTCGGCGGCGCTCCCCTCTCGGGGGCAAGGTGGGGCCGACCCTTCCGGGCCAGCTCCCCCACCTACCAGGCGAGAGGGGGCCGAAGAGACCAGGGGCCCCTCAGAGGGCGGAGATGGGTCGGTTCTCCCCTCCCTGGGGATGGAGGGGGCCAGCGCTGTAGCGGCCGGCGTCGAGACCGGGAGACCGGTCGAGGTCGGCGCTGTCTCGGGCGGAGAGGCGCGGGTCGAGATAGATAGGGATGGGGCTTCGCCTGCGAGGGCGTCGCAGCCCCAAGTGCCCGAAGTTCTTGGTGCGGTCGATCCTGCGGCGTCGGTCGAGGTTGGGGGTTCGCCCGGGGAGGCGTCGTAACCCCAACCGACCGCGGCGCGCGGGGCGGTTGGCCCCATCGCTAGGGCCGATCCTTCTGGCGGGGCATCCAGTGGGGAGTGTATCTCCATGCCGGAGGCTTTGGAAAGGCTCGGCGTTTCGGGCGACCTGTACCGGGTTTGCCGAGAGGTTGCCGCAAAGACGAGGGGGGGAGACAAGCGTCACTCCCCCTCCGGCGTCCTCGACGTCCTCATGGAGGGCGGCCTAGTCATGGCTGGGTCGGCGGCCTTGATGGCGGATACGTACGCTTGGACGGAGGCGGAGCGATCGCATCTCGCCTGGGCCCTCGGGGGGGGGGGGGGTGAGAGGAAACTGGCCCGCCTCAGCGAGAACATGAGGGGCTCCGACGGGAGTTCTCCGCGATCAGGGACTTGGCACGGGCGAGCAGGCTAGAAACCGAGGCGCTGACTGAGCAGTTGGCTAAGGCCCGGGAGTCGCTCGAAAGGAAAAGCAAACTCTTGGAAGAGGAGCGTCTGCGTCACCTCAAGCTGGACGGTCACTGGGAGCTCGAACGGGCCGAGTTACTGGACCGGGCAGAGGTAGCGGAGCGCCTTCGTTTCGTGGCCGAGGCGGACCGAGTCCGGGCGGAGAGGCGGTCGAGCGAGGCCGAATGAGGGATGGTCGCGGCAGAGGAACGCCTGGCGGGAGCAGAGGAGCGTGCGGCCGAGGTGGAGCGGGCTCGAGTCGGCTCGTTGGAAGGACGGAGCAGATCGAGGCAGAGGCGGTCGAGCGATATAGAAGCTCGGACGCTTACTCAGTCGACCTGGAGAGAGCCGCCCTACCATATTACGAGGTAGCGCTTCGCCGTGGCGCCCGAAAGGGGTTTAAGCAGGGTTATCATCGGGCGGTGGACTACGCCTTCGATCGAGACTCCAGGATCGAGTTCCCTTTGGGCCAGGCTTATGACTCGGATGAGTCGGTTTCTAACTCCTCTGCGTCGAGCGGGGAAGATCCAGAGGGGTCTCCTACGGCGGGGTCACCAACTCCAGATGCCTCGGGAGGGCTCGCGACCGAGATAGTTCTCGCACAGGCGAGGTCAGTGCCCGGGTCGGCCGTCACCGAAGGTGTTGGGGGTGACGCGCCTACTTTCGTCGCTTTCGAGCTTCAAAGTGGGCCCGAGGCCTGATGTATTTTGCCTTATTTTGCCCCTTTCTCTTGTTTGTCTCTCTTTCCTCCTTTAGGGAGTTTCCTCTTTATGAGATAATAAATGACTTACTTGTTTGATCGCCATCCTTGCCGTGATTTGGCTGGCGTATCTGGAGTAGTTGAAAAAGTGCCGATATGTCCTGCGTGGTTTTTGCACGCTGATTTGGTAAGCTTTTGACGGGGCATCTTTTCGTTCCCTCGCGCTTTGAATGCCAGGCCGCTTCGTGAATCCCGCTGGGGCGGGAAACGAGGAGTTAGAGGTGACCGTTCAGGGGAGAAATCCTTTGGCGTGTTTTTGAGGGGGGGGGGGGCGTTTAAGGCGTGTAGCCTCCTTTGGCCTATAAGAAGGACCGAAAGGCGCCCTTCCCTCTTTACCGCTTGGGATTTTCTCTAACAGTCTTCCCTCACTCCTTCTTCTTCACTCTGCGTTGTGCCGTTGCATGGAGGATCCTTCGGAGGGTGACGCCGCTGACGAGAGGGAGCAGAGAGCTCTTGCTATCGTGGCTTGTTGGATGGGTCCCACGGTCACCGCGCGGGTTTGAGACGGGTCCGACGGTCGCTGTGTAGATCTGGAGAGGGCTTCGACGTGCGAGGGCACGGCTCTTGCCCTTTCTCAGTTCCGGCGTGGCTTCCAGGCGGGCACCGAGGCGGAGGACGGATGGGGGTATCAGGGACGCCTGCCGCCACTCCCCCTCCGCATGGGGGGGGGGGGGGGCGCATCAAGTTCCCTCCTCACCGAAGCCTTCCTCCGTCTGAAGCCTCTTTTTCCCTCTTCTGCTCTTCATTTCTTTCACTCTTCGGAGGCTGCTTGCTCTCTATTCCCTTCCAAGGAGTTGGCAGGTTGGGAAAAAAGGGGTCTTCACGGCGCTCCTTCTCCCTAGCCTCCATCAACTTGGAAGGTAGCCTTCTCCGACTTTAGAAGGTGGCTACCTTCTCTGCAGTCCCTCTGTCACCTTTGTCGGGGGTCGTCTGAGCCAACTGGATTGGCCCCCTCTTGTCCGAGCCAGTTTCTACGCGAGACAGAGTCAGTGGCTGGACGCGAGGAGATCGAGATCGAGTCAACCGAGCGATGTCCCCTTGCAGCGGTGTTAGACGGATTTTCTTACTTTTTGTCATGCAATGTACTGGCCTTTGCCTTTCTGATGTATCAATAGTTTTGAATGGAAAGGAATTTATTTCATCCTTCTTGTTGTACAATTTCAAAAATAGAATTTGCGTAGTGCGGCTGCATTCCATGTCCGAGGAATGGGATCCCCTTCCATTGTTGCTAACCTGTACGCACCTTTCCCGAGCATCTCGACCACTAGGTAGGGGCCTTCCCAGTTAGGGGACAGCTTGCCCGCCGCCTCTAGTGGTCGAGAGGCTTCGGCTTTTCTAAGGACGAAGTCTCCCGATCGGAAGTGTCTGCTTCGGACTCTGGCGTTGTAGTATCGAGTGAGGCGTCGCTGGTATTCCGTCGCTCGGATGCTGGAAATATCCCAGAGTTCATCGGCTAGGTCGAGGTTCTCGAGTAACTTTTGGTTGTTTTCCTCGATCGAGTAGCAGATGACTCGGAGAGACGGGTTGGCGATCTCTAATGGAATGACGGCCTCAGTGCCGTACACCAACTGAAAAGGACTTTCACCGGTTGCCGTCCTGGGATTCGTTCGGTGTGACCACAGTACGCTAGGCAATTCCTCGAGCCAACTACCCTTGGCTTTGCCGAGTCTGGTCTTTATGCCTTTCAAGATAGTCTTATTGGCATTTTCGACCAGCCCGTTGGCCTGAGGGTGGGCGACCGAAGTGAAGTGGTTGCGGATGTTTAGGTCGGCGCATCTGTCTCGAAAATATCAAGAATCGAATTGCCGACCGTTATCGCTCACTATCACTCGGGGGATGCCGAAGCGACAAATGATCGATTTCCAGATGAAACTCCAGACGACTGTCTCGGTGATCCTTGCAGTGGCTTCGGCCTCGATCCATTTAGTGAAGTAGTCGATGGCGACGATGATGAACTTTTTCTGGGACTGAGCCGTGGGGAATGGTCCGAGAATGTCGATCCCCCACCGAGCGAAGGGATAAGGCTCGGTGAGGGTGACGAGTTCTGTGGCCGGCCGATGGACCAAGTGGTCGAACCGCTGGAATCGGTCGCACTGTTGAGCATAGGCCGAGCAGTCGCGCTGCAGGGTGGGCCACCAGTACCCCTGTCGTAACAGGATTCTGGCTAGTGACCTTGCCCCTGAGTGCGCTCCGCACAGGCCTTCATGAACCTCTCGAATGGCTCGGCTGGCATCGTCGGGGCCGAGGCACTTCAGGAGAGGGCCGGCGAAAGACCTTCGGTAGAGTGTGTCGTCCAGGATGACGAAGCACCGGGCTTGGTACTTCATTCGGCGTGCTTCCCGAGGGTCGGAGGGCTCTTGGGAGTCTCAAAGCCAAGACAGGTAGGGGGTGCGCCAGTCGCTCAGGACGGCCGAGTCAACAGCGAGGAGCTCCGAGTCAATGCTCGGGCGCTCTAGCTCTTCGAGGAGGACCGATCGGGTACCTTCTGGGTCTAGGGAGGAGGCCAATCGAGAGAGGGCGTCCGCTCGGGAGTTTTCTTCCCGGGCTATTCGGACTACCTCGAATCCCTCGAATTGTTGGGCCAAGCTCCTAACCAACTGGAGGTATTTGATCATGGGCCTCTCGAGCTTCGTACTCGCCGTTGACCTGGCTCACGACCAGCTGAGAGTCGGTGTGGATCCTGACTCGCTCAGCCCCCAACTGCCGGGCCATGCTTGCTCCCGATATAAGGGCCTCGTACTCGAAAGCGTTGTTGGACGCCTGAAAGTTGAATTTCAAGGCGTACTGCAGCTCCACTCCTTCGGGGGATCTTAGGAGGATCCCAGCACCGCTACCGACCGAGTTGGAAGAACCGTCGACGTACAGTTCCCAGGTTGGCCCGGGTATGGTCAGTAGCCTCCCTTCAATTGGGATGGTGCTCTCGGCGATGAAGTCGGCGAGCGCTTGACCTTTTATAGCTGAGCGCGGGCGATACGAGATGTCGTAGGCCCCAAGCATAAGGGCCCATTTGACGAGTCGCCCCGAGGCCTCGGGGTGGGCCAAAATCTTCTTCAACGGCTCGCCGGTTAGCACGGTGATGGGGTGCCCCTGGAAGTAGGGTCGGAGGTGTTTTGCGGAGGTAACCAGCGCTAGCACGAGCTTCTCGGTTGCGGGGTACCTCCTCTCGGCCTCGCTAAGCACCTTGCTGGTATAGTAGACTGGTCTTTCGATTCCCGAGTCATTTTTGACTAGGACCGAGCTGACCGTTGATGACGTCGCCGAGAGATAGAGTAGCAAAGCTTCTCCCGGCACGGGCTTGGAGAGCACCGGGGGCGAAGCCAGGAACTCCTTAAGCTCAGCGAACGCTTTATGGCATTCCTCATCCCATGCGAACGTAGCAGATGCCAAATTGGGCCCCTTCAACAATTTAAAAAAGGGCAAGCATCGTTCGGCCGCACGGGATAAAAAACGACTGAGAGCGGGGATACGCCCTGTCAGACGTTGGACGTCCTTGATGCAGGCGGGCGGGCGCATGTCCAAGATGGCCTGGACCTTGTCGGGGTTAGCTTCAATCCCACGCTGAGTGACCAGGAAACCCAGGAACTTCCCGGATCTTACTCCGAAGGCGCACTTGGCAGGATTGAGCTTCATGTTGTACTTCAGGAGGACGCCGAAGGCTTCGGCAAGGTCGGTGAAGTGGTCCTGGGCCTTGGGGGTCTTGACGAGCATGTCGTCAATGTAGACCTCGACGTTCCGACCTAGCTGCTCCTCGAACATGTGGTTGACCAGTCTTTGGTATGTGGCTCCGACGTTCTTCAACCCGAAAGGCATCCGGGTATAGCAGTACACGCCGCAGTCGGTGATGAAGGCGGTCTTCTCGACGTCTTCAGAATTCATTCTGATCTGATGGTAACCCGAATAGGTGTCCAGGAAGCTGAGCATCTCGTTGCCCGATGTCGAGTTGACCAGTTGGTCGATGCTGGGCAAGGGATAGCAGTCTTTAGGGGTCGCCTTATTCAAGTTGGTGAAGTCCACGCACATCCGCCACTCGCCGGAAGCCTTTGGTACCAGGACGACATTGGCTAGCCACGTCGGGTACAGGATCGGTCTAAAAAGACCAGTCTCTTGCCCCTTGGTGACCTGCGCCTTGATGATCGTCTCTTTTTCGGGTGCGTGCTTCCTTCGGCGCTGCTGCACGAGCTTCATGGTGGGGTTGAGGTTGAGTCGGTGCAGCACGGTCTCCTCTGGTATCCCAGGGAGCTGATCATCGGACCAAGCGAAGACTCGGATGTACTCAGAAAGAAAATTCTTATATTGCTGCTGTTCCTCGGGGGGTAGGTCGGCTCCGATCCTTACTCCTAGGGTCGGGTCTTCGTTTAGGAAAATTGTCAGCAACTCGCCACCTGGCTTAGTAGCTGCTGATTTTTCCTCGACTTCCCGGGGGCCCTTATTATTCCCGTCCGGCCTCGTGGCCTCCACCGAGATGTTGTAGCACCTTCGGGCCGTGGCCTGGTTACCTCGGATTTCCCCTACTCCGTTCTTGGTGGGGAACTTCATTTTTTGGTTATAGGTAGATGGTACTGCCTTGATCCGGCTGAGGATTCCCCGGCCGAAAATGGCGTTGTACGCTATCATCCCTTTGATCACCATGAAGTCTACCATGACCGTAACGGTTTTGGGTGGGGTGCCGAGGGTAACCGACATGCTTAGGGCTCCTTCGGGGAGAGTGGCCAGGCCATTGAACCCGCAGAGGGGCGTCCGGATCGGGCGGAGTTTGGATGGACCCTCTCCCATTTTGAGGAAACAGTCATAAGACAACACATCAGGGGCACTTCCATTGTCCACAAGAATCTGATCTACGTTACAATGGTTTATAGTGGCCGAGATTACGAGGGCGTCATCATGCGGGGTGCTCAGCCCCTCCAGGTCTTGATCGGAGAAGACTATGACCTGGGGCGGGGCCTTGGGTGGCTCTGGGGCTCGGCTCGCCCGCTCGGCATGACGCTTCCTTCCACGGCTGCTGTCGCCTCCTGATGCTATTCCTCCAGAGATGACATTGATGTGGACCCCTCGGGGGGCGTTGTCAATCTCCTCTGCGGCGCCTTGATCTTCTCTGCACTCGGCAGTGAACCGAGCCAGGTGCCCCAGGCGGACGAGGCGCTTGATTTCATCTTGGAGCTGGTGGCAATCACCGGTGTGATGCCCATGATCACCGTGGAATAGACAATGTCTGTCTCGCTTGCGGTTCTTCGACCTCATCGGCTCGGGCCGACGGAGAAGTCCCGAGTCTTTGACGTCTTCATAGATTTCATAGACCGGGGAGGTTAACGGGGTGTACCGCTCGTACTTCCGCTTGCGCTCTCCATCTCGGTCTCGCTTCTTTCCCGAGCTAGGATTTGGCTCGGGGCCCCGCTTCTTGTCCCCCTCCCGACCCGAGCCGGTTGCGTCTCGGCAAGCGCTGAGCACTTCTTCGCACTCGGCGTGGCGTAGAGCCAGAGTCACTAGCTCGGCAAGGGTCGAGGGAGGGTGGAGGATGAGTTCGCGGCGGAGGTTCTCATCCCGGGTACCCCCGGTCAGTGTGGTTGTGGCCGAGGCCACATCCAGGTGGGGGATTCGGAGGGCTTCCGATTTAAACCGGTGGACGTAAGCCTGGAGCCTTTCCCCTTGCACCTGTTTGAGGGCCAAGAGCCCCGCTACCGACCTTGGGGGGCACTTCCGGCGAAGCTCTCCTTGAAGACTCGCCCGAACTGCTTCAAGTCTCGGATGGATCCGGGGGCGAGAGCCCGGAACCACGCTTGAGCGCCCTGGACCAGAGTGGTCATGAAGGCTCGGCACTTGATGGGGTCTGACGCTTCGTGTAGAGTCATCAGGGCGTCGAAGCTATCGTAATGGTCGGCCGGGTCACCTTGGCCATCGTAAAGCTTGAAGGTTGGTATGGGGGCTCTGGGAGATACCTCTGCCTTCAAGATATACTCGGAGAACGGGGATTTCTCCTCGTCTTCCAGGGAAGAGGCCTTCTGCAGGGCGCGAAGGGCGCGCTCCTGCTCAGCGAAGCGCCTTTTGAAATCTCGCAGCCGGAGGGATAACTCCGGTTGCTGTCGTGCCGCGAGGCTAGGGGGCGTGCCTTGGCGGTCTCCGGGAACGTCGGCTTCCAGATCTGGCCGTTGCGTCCCCCGCCTTCCTTTCCTCGGCGTGGAGGAGGCCTCTTGCTCCGGAGGTGGAGCTTGCGAGGGTCCTCCGACCCTGTTACGGATGAGCTGCTGGCCGCGGAGGGTGAAGCGGCCCCCAGCCATGTGCTGGGACGTAGTCCTGTGGGGGGGGGGGGGCTCCTTGACGGGGCGCGAGACCTTGCATCCCTGGCCGCCTGGGTCTTCATGAGATCCACGAGGACATCCAGTTTGGCGTTGAGGGCCTGGAAGGCTTCGGCGCCGCCGTAGGGGGGTAGCCCCGCCGCCGCGGGGGGGGGGGGTGGTGGTGGTCCGTCGGCGGGGATGCTGGCGTTGGAGGGAGGGTTCTGTGAGGCCCTGGAAGGGCCATCCCCTGCTGCTGCCATGACCTTACCCTTTTCGCCGGTGGACCTCCTCCCTGAGCTCCTTCTCACCATGTTGGCTCTTCGTGTGTTTCCCACAGACGGCGCCAGATGAAGAGGTAAAATCTCGCGCTGGTTCCTGAGCTGGCTGGTAATCACCAAGATAATGAACTGCAAGACAGGGAAACGGGTCAGAGGGCCCAGGGGGATTCCCTGGGGCAAAACCCTCCGACGCTCAAGTCAGTAGAGCAATAGTGGGAGCAGCGATAGGGAGGAGAAGGTGAAGGCGCGAGATCCCTCTCCACCAATGGGGGAAGTGATCCTTACTCAGGAGTTGGGGGTGGAACAATGCCCTTTTGGACTTACCTTTCACAGGAGGGTATCCCAGGTTTTTATAGTGCACCGCCTTCTGGAGTCCTGTAAGCTGAGAGGTCACCGGTGGAGGTTACATCCTCATCGTGGGCTTTGATGGCCTCATCGTGGGGGCATTATCCTCGCAGGGAAGCCGGAGCTCCTGGACTTCTTAGCGTTTGGCCCGCTGTGGACTCTAACGGCTGCAGTGATGAACATTTCATCGGTCATTCCGAGCTTAAGGGGGCCGGCCCTATCGGGGGATAGGCCTAGCTCGGAGATGGGTCGGATAGACCGGCGAGCCCTTCCCCCCTTCGTGCGGAGGGATAGCTCGTGCGCGGGTCTTCCTGTGACCTGACCGAGGCTCAGGCTCTCCGAGCCTTGGGGCCGCCTAGGAGAGTTGTTTCCTCGAGCATTGTTTTATTGGGCTTTTCCGAGTGGGCCCTGCGGGCTGTCACTTGGGCGAGCTTGCCTCGTTGGGCCCTGTTGGGCCTAGTTGGGTCTGCTCTTTGAGTGGGCTGCAGGAATCCCCCTCTCCGTAAGCTATGCATGCAAGACATACAATATCCTCTTGACGGGTGCACCACCCCCTAGCTGTGCCTCCTGGCCCGCATCATGTCTGTGAATTATGGGCGATGTCCTTATCCCATCCCCTATAGAGGGAGCTACCTTATGTATCTTTATGTTATGCCTGCTGACGATTGCCTGCATGCTTGAATAAAGAAATAAATAATAATAATAATAAATAAAATAAACTCAATTTCGGCTATCGCAGCCTGCTTTCCCAGTTTTGGCTCGTACAGCCCAATCTTGGCCCTCATGGCCTACTTCCCGCCCCTTGCGGCTTGCTAATCTCCCAACTTCGACTTCCGTAGTTCGCTTCCTCAATTTAGGCTTTCATAGCCTGCTCCCCAATTTTGACTTTTGTAGCCAGCTTCCCGATTGCGGCTCTTGTAGTCCGCTTCCCCGATTTCAGCCTTCAAGGCCTACTTCCGCAACACCGATTTTGGCTCTCGCAGCCCACTTTCTCGGGTTCAGATTTCACACCCGGTACTCTTGGCGCATTAAAGAACATCAAATCCTTTCACTCTAGATCGGACCTTCCGTCTGGCTAGAGAATAAAAAGATTCCTTTCACTTTGGTTCGGGCCTGTCGCCCAGCCAGAGAATAAAAAGACTCTATCCACTCTAGATCGGACCTTCCGCTCGGCTAGAGAATAAGAAGATTCCTTTCACTTTGGTTCGGACCTGCCGTCCAGCCAGAGAACGAAGAGATTCCTCTCGCGCTAGATCAGACCTTCCGTCCAGCAAGAGAATAAAAAGATTCCTTTCACTTTGGTTCGGGCCTATCACCCAGCCAGAGAACAAAAAGACTCTCTCCACTCTAGATCGGACCTTCCGCCCGGCTAGAGAATAAGAAGATTCCTTTCACTTTGGTTCGGACCTGCCGTCCAGCCAGAGAACGAAGAGATTCTTCTCACTCTAGAGCGGACCTTCTGTCCGGCTAGAGAATAAAAAGATCCCTTCACTCTGGTTCAGGCCTGTCCCCCATCCAGAGAACAAAAAGACTCTCTCCACTCTAGATCGAACCTTTCGTCCGACTAGAGAACAAAAAGATCCTTTCACTCTAAATCGGACCTTCTGTCCGACTGGAGAATCAAAAGATTCTTTCCACTCTAGATCGGACCTTCCGTCCGGCTAGAGAACCGAAAGATTCTTTCACTCTACATCTGACCTTCCGTCCGGCTAGAGAATAAAAAGATCCTTCCACTTTGGTTCGGACCTGCCGCCCAGCCAGAGGATAAAAGATTCTCTCCACTCTAGATCAGACCTTCTGTCCGACCAGAGAACAAAAGACCCATTCACTCTGACTCAGACCTTACATCTAGCCAGAGAATAAAAGACCTTCGCCTTAACACTCACCCCATGTCCATGAATAAATCACGTCAACCCCTGATAGCCCTTCGGCATTGATGAATAAATCTATAATTCCTTTCACTTTGTTTTGGACCTCCCGTCCAGATCATTGACTAAACAAACCCTTCTCTCCGTCCCTCCGGGAGATGAATACCCCTTTGATGTGGACCTCCCGTCCAGATCATTGAATCAACAAACTCTCCTCTCCGTCCCTTTGGGTGACGAATCCCCCTTTGATTTGGACCTTCCGCCCGGATCATTAGAGGAATGAACCCTTCTCTCTGCCCTCGTGGCTCGCCTTCCAACGACTTTGGCTTCTATAGCCACCTTCCAACATCTCTCGGCTCTTGCGGCCCCGCTCTCCTCGTCATGTTGATAAATCTCTCAGTCGGTCTGCACCCGCAGGCCCCGCTCTCTCGTCCCTCTTTCGCGCCGTCTGCAGCTTGGGGCATTTGTGGACACTAAGAATTCTCACCCCATGTTTTCATGCAGGGGAATAAAGAAGAGAAGAAAAGAGAAGAGAAGATGAAAAAAGGAGAAGAAAAGAAGAGAGAAGAGGGCTGGCTGCTCCTGCACCACCGCTTGAGTGGAGAGAGAAGAGAAGAAGAGAAGAAGAGAGGAATGAAGTCTGGGAGGGGAGGAGCTAGTGCTCCGTACCCCTCCCCCCTTGTTGTATTTCATTCCCCTTCCTTCTTCTGTTTGCTTTCTTAGCATGTATTAGGCCACTGGGCTGTTTCTTTTCTTGGCAGGAATAAAAGAAAGTTTCTTTTTAGTCTCATGGGTTTGCGTCTGCGTCTCCCACTTCTCCACTTCCACCGGTGTCTTCCTCCGTGCTTCACTATTTCCTTCATACCTTGTGGGGAGAAAGAAGTCAACATTCTTCATCATCCGTGGTCCCTCTCTTGTGGGTTTGATTCCTAAATTTCTCCTCTAGTTTGATGGAGAAGCTCTCCCTCAGACACCGTTTGCCCCTTTAGCAGCTCCAACTTGTTACCTCCACTCAGGACCATGTCTGAATCCCCTCTGCTTAGCCCCGGTTTCCCAAAATGTCAACCCCTCTGGCGGTTTCCCCCACGCAGCCTGGCACGCTCACCAGCTTGCTCATATGGCACACTTGCCAGTGCCCCCTTGCCCGGCACACCTACCGTTTAGCCCTTCCCTGGCATACTCGCCGTCCCTTTCATCCGGCACACCTGTCAGCCCCGTTCCTCTGGCACACTCGTGCCGTAGCAACCCGGCACACCCGTGATGCCCCGCTACCCGGCACACCCATGCCCTCGTTCCACCGGCACACCATGTGCCACCTTACTCGGCACACTTGTGCCACCCAGCTTCACTGGCACACTCGCGCCAACCCACTCCGTCAAACTTGTGCCGCTCCGCTCCGGCACACCCGTGTCCTCGCCTTGCCCAGAAAACTTCACCTCCCTCCTAACCCGGTGCACCCTCAGCCCGCCTTAGCCCAGTGTCTCTCGTTCGCTATTTTCCCGGGGTTTTTCAAAGCTTTCTTGAAGGTGTTGCTGTCATGGCACGCACCTCGTGTTGTTGGGTCACGTCACTCCTTGTGGGCGTGCTCCCCTTTACCTTCCCTACCATCCGGGTCAAGGGGAGATGCTGCCAAATTTTCGTCAGAATTAATCTAATAACAATAACAATAACAATAAAAGAAAAGCAATAATATAAAAGGAAACAACAAATAAACTGAATAAACACCAACAAAATGGCTTTGCCGGAATAACAACGAACCCCGGAGATCCCGAATAACTGAATACTTGCATCTTTATGACGGACTACCAAACATAACCATGAACATGGTCTACATGAATAAAATAAAACCAAATCAAAACTCATGCACGCATTCCATGAATAAAAGAAATTCCTCACGTGCATTCCACGAATGAAAGAAATTCCTCATATGCAGTCCCTGAATAAAAGAAAGCTAATCACATGCACTTCATGAATAAAAGAAAACCAAATTAACTTCTCATGCATCTCACGAGTAGAAGGAACTCCCCACATGGGTCTCTTGAATACAAAGAACTCTCCTTTGAGCCAACCACAACTGCATCGGCCTTCGAACCAACTCGCTCCACACCGGCACACCTTTAACCAACCTAGCCCGGCACACCCTGGCCTGTGCCCTACCCGACACACTCATCAGTCGCTCCTTGTCGGCACACCTTCAATCAACCTATCCCGGCACACTCTAGCCTACACCCTACCCGGCGCACCCCGACGCTCCCAGCCCCGGCACACCCAGTTGACTCCCGTTTTTAGCCCACAAGTTACGTCATTTCTCTTATTCATCATTTTTGATGTCCCGAATTAGCCATTGTTTTGGAGCCTTCTTGGATGGATTTTGAGCCAATTTTCATTGTTCTATTCCCTTTGAGCCCTAGAGATTATGATTTCTTAGAGTCCTTGGAGCTTATCTTATCAACTTCTGACTTCTAAGTTGACTTACGGCCCATTTAGGTCGGCTTCCATCAAGCAATCGGCTCTCTCTCACTGCGTAGTCCTGAAAGTGGTCCTTTTGCATCACCTTATGTTCCTCTATTCAAAACATTGTCTTCACCAAAGTTGTTCGTATTTCAAAGCTCTACAATTTGTTCTTCTATGCCATTGGCCAATTCTGCACCGATTTCAGGTTATTTACATTTTTCCGGTGCATTGTTCACCTACATCCCAGAATTCTTTCTCTCTGTTCTCGCCCCATTTTCTCCCTCTTTGGATCATTTTCTCAACTTTCTTTCTTCATAAAACTTGTTCCTCTCTCAGTTATCTACAATTTCTTTTTCTACCGCTTTAACTAGTTCTGCCCCGTTTGAGAGATACGCTTCAATTTCCAAAGTCGAGCGTAATCTACCCAAAATATTCCTTCATCGGTGTGAAGGTCTATTAGTGGAGCGTCACAGCCATGTGAAGGTCTATTAGTGGAGCGTCACAGCCCATGTGACGGTCTATCGTAAGACCTCCAGAGCCCAAGTGACGGTCTATTAATAGACCGTTACACCCAAACTTGCCCGAAATTGCCCTGTTCGACCCCTAGAGCCTGACGGAGCTACCCTAGGCCGTTACATGACTCTGACGGTCTTACGATAGACCCCCAGATGACACGGAGAGTCCAATTCGTGCTAGACTCTGCTCCGTTTCTGTGCACTGTGGCCCTCTTGCAGGGCCCATAACTTCTTGAATTCTACTCCAAATTGAGCGCCGTTTGTTCCTATGGTTTCTCCTTTATATTATCTTGAATTTGATCCATAGATCTCAGATTTTCATTTGCTATCTTGCTCAGAAACGTGGATAAAAGTTGGGGGTTTATGCGTCCTAGTTCAACACAAACTCTGCAGATTAAGCTCCGGGGCTCCCTTCCAGAAGCCATATCTTCCATATCCTTCCACCAAATTGAGTCCCACTTGTTCCTACCTCTTATCCTTTGTATTATCTCGAGATTGATCCATAGAACACGAATTTTGGTTGACTCTATCTCCTAAAATCTTGGGAGAACTTTCTGGATTTTTCTGCAACCTCTATATAAACTGCCTAGTTCGCAGTTGCAAAGGAGGGCTCTTTCCGGACGTGAGGCGAAGCCATGCTGCAACTCTAACTCACAACTTCGACCCCAGCTTGAAGAGGGAAGCATTGGCTTTCCATTCCATCCTTCTGGGCTTAATTTGGTTGTCTATACTCTTAGTTCTAGTCTCCTCAAAATCATAAATCATCACAGTTTTCTATATTTTCTGTTACACATACATTTTTGCACGTTTTGCATCAACGTTTTCTCTCTATTCTCTCAAACAAATTCCGTGATTTCAAATCCTATGCATGCACAACACACACACTTATTATTTCCACCCTTCCACAGCGGTTAAAAACCCTCCCCCGATGCGTTCTCCCCTTTTATTCATGCTATTTTATCACTTTGGGATTGATGCTACACTTCATGATCTAATTGGTTTTTGCCTTTATGTTTTGATCTTTGTTTTACAGGAGAGCATGATATGGACGTGAGGCCCTCTTCTTTTAGCCGGCTAGAAGACGAGGAGGTTTGATCCCATAAAGTTCCATGCACCCCGTTTCAAGTGTGATCAAGTCTTTAAGTTCCAAGGTACACGGTGCCGTTCCTCTCCTTTCTTCATCCTTTGGCATTGTTGGAACCTTGGTGACGATCACGGCTAGTATTTCTCATCCTTTCATCCCCCTTATCTTTGATTCACATGTTTATGCATGTATTAATTTAAATGGGGTGGGATAGGAATCTAATTAAAATCAATCTACAGTTTTTTGGCGATCACGGTGGGACTCCAATGCCCATCACGTTTGTTTTAATGTTCTTTTGTGAGTTGGGTGTGTGCATGTGCATGTTTAGGTGATATTTTATCCATTCTTCCAATGTTTGGGGCGTTTTAAGGGCTCTGGTATTGTGATGGTCCTATAGTAGACCGCCAGAGGAATGTAACGGTCATTTGGTACACTGTTACAGATTCTAGCAGTCCTACGCACATGCTCACAGGGCCATATTCTTCGAAGCATAACTTTTGCTCCTGGGGTCGGATTGCACTGATTCTTGTACCGTTGGATAGCCATTTGTATTGTATTTCCATCCATATATCATTTGCATCATTTGGTTAACATTTACATATTCTAATATTGTCTAACCTTTTGAGCTTTCTGCATAAGTTCTACAGGCAGGCTCAAGGACAGGTTCACATGTACATCTTTTCTCAGTGATTTGACTACCTTTCCAATGTCTGATTGCACTGATTTTTGTTCCATTGGATAGTCCTTTGTATTATCTTTCCATCCATACCTTATTTTCATCATTTGGGTCTCATTTGCTTAGATAAAAATTATTATCATTTTAGCATTTTGTCCATAAAATCTACATGTGGTCTGCGCACAGGTTCACGGGGGTAACTTTCTTGGACGATTTAATTGACCTCCCGATATCGGATTGCTATGTTCTTAGGCCCGTTGCGCAGCCCCTTGTATTGTATTTCCACCCATATATTGTTTGCATCATTTGAGTCACATTTGCATAGTCAAATCTTGTCTCTATTTTTACATTTTATGCATAAAATCTGCATGTAGGTTCAGGAGCAGACACAAAGGTACGCCGCTCATTCATGATTTGTCACATCTTTTAGTGCCTAGTTGTCCCTATTTCAGGTCTTGCATCATTATCATTCATATTGTCTTGCATTTTTCATGTATTTTGTGATGTTAGCATGATTTCATGATTGTCTTGATGTGCTAGTTTTAGGCTAGAAATTGCATGCACTCCGGTGCATATAGGATCATCCGTATTTGCATATTGTAGTTGCATTCCCCCTTGGTAAGTGATCCTCTCGCTCCCATATTCCTTGGGCTCAACTAGATGATCTTATCAGGGATCTCCGTAAGTCTCCGCGAGCCGTGGATTCCCACACGGACGCCGGGCCGGTTGTACCTTTCCACCCCTTAGGCTTGCATTTGCATACGTGTGAGGGAGTTAACCTTAGTCAACATAAAGTTTGGACCTTATTCCCATAGGATTCCTATCTTGAGGGAATTTTTCCTAATTCAAATCATTAAAAGGTCTATTAAAACTCCTAAAATATTTCCCATCATTTTAACTTGGTTGACTTAGGTGAAAACTCTTACATTACACTGATTGTGTTGTTTGGGCTTGTCCAGGCCCATTAGTGGTGTTTTGTGTTGCATTTTAATCATCATCCACATATTTTGTCGTTGTTAGGTCCACTAAGGTTAGTCCATTCTTGTGTGTCCATTGTCTAGTCCATTGTCCCGTGGTCCGTTGTCCATTCATCTTTACGTTAGTGGGTCAGTCCCCTCTTGTCCTCAAGCCCATTAAGCCATTGCTTCCCACTTGTATTCTCCTTGATATCTTTATATTAAGTCTCCATTTTCCCTCATGGAGCATCATTCCAACCCCTTGTAGCATTATTTTCTCCAATCTTCCTCCTATTCCCGCGTGGAATCCTCTTCCCACGCGGGCCCATCTTCCCGTGGTCCCTCTGACCCGTCTGAGGAACAGGCTAATCTCATGGCCCACTTATCAAGCCTTGTTCGCCAAATGGACCCAGCCTAGGCCCAACGTCTTATTGCAAATCATCTTAATGGGCCTTCTTCTCATAATGGGCCTTCCTATCTTCATGGGCCTCCTTCTTCTTCCCATGCGGCTAGCCCGATTCCTAATACTCATTCATATAATGGGCCTCATTCCTTTAATGGGCCACCTTCTTTCAATGGGTCCCATTCTCTTAATGGACCCCGTTCCCTTCATGGTCCTTCTATTCTTAGTGGGCCCCCATCCTTCAATGGGCTGCCATCTTCCTCCAATGGGCCCTCTTCTACTCTTAATGGACCCCCTTCCTTTAACGGACCTTCTTATTCTCTTAGTGGACCTACTCTTCTTAATGGGCCTCCATCTCCTACCCATGCTGCTGCTAGCCCGAGTAGTCCTCATATTCATGATCCTTCTAGGTCCATATATCCTTCTACTCTCGGAATGGGCCCTTCTTCTTCTCAGCCTGGATCCTCTTATACGGCCCAATATCATCCTGGTCCAAATTCACTGGCTCAAGTTGGCCCATATTCTTCTCGATCTCTCCCTACCCAGGAGATGATTGCTCAAGCCCAGCGCCAGCTTGATGAACTTCAACGCCAAATCGATCCCAAATCCTCCATAAGTATTCCATTCACATTTCAAGATCTTTGGCTCCCGCCATCTTCACAAATTCCTGCATATCGTCGCTATGGTGGAGTCGGTGACCCCTACGTGCACTTGAAGGAGTTTCTGTATGAGTTGGCCCAGTTTTGACATGACCAACGCTTAATGGCCTATCTATTTGGTCTATCTTTGGAAGGCCCGGCTCGGGATTGGTTCTTTTCTCTTCTGCAAGAGCAGATTGTGAATTTTCAGATGGTTCAAGAGAAGTTTATTCAGAAGTATCAGGACCAAGTTGAGCCCAGGTATTCTATGGTGATCTGGCTTATGAGATGATGAAGCCTGAAGAGGATTTCTGCACCTTCGCCGACCGCTGGCGTCGCCTTGCCGCGCAAGTCCCGGGACACATTCCGGAGCAAGAACATGCTCCAAGACTTCTGATGCCTCTAGAGTTGCCAGTCTATTCTTTACTCATTGTGTCTCTAGGTTTGGCCTCCCTCGTACTATAGTGTCAGATAGGGATGTGCGATTTACTAGTAATTTTTGGATAACCCTATGGCACATGATGGGCACCCAGTTGAAATTCTCCACTGCATATCATCCCCAGACCGATGGTCAAACTGAGGTAGTCAATAGGAGTTTGGGGAATCTTCTTAGGTGTCTAGTCCGTGATCGTGTCAGGGATTGGGACTTGGTTGTACCCCAAGCAGAGTTTGTGTACAATGATTCGGTCAATAGGTCTACAGGCATGAGTCCTTTTGAGATTGTTACTGGACGTAGACCTAAAGAGCCCATAGACTTGGCCCCATCTCCCATCCAGTCCCGTGTGTTAGAGTCGGCAGAGTCCTTCGCAAATCATATTAGGCAGTTGCATGAGCATGTACGTCGTCATATTGAGACCAGCAATACACGGTACAAAGAGTTGGCTGATGCCCATAGGCACCATCGTGAGTTCAGGGAGGGCGAGCACGTCATGATCAGGGTCAGGCCTAAACGGTTTCGCTCGAGAAACGTGAAGAAGTTACAAGCCCACAGTGCCGGTCCTTTCCGAGTAGTGAAACGAGTTGGTTCTAATGCATATGTTGTAGATTTGCCAGAGAGCTACGGGATCAGATCCACTTTCAACATCTCAGACCTAGTCGCTTATAGGGACCCAGCGGTGATACCCAGTGAGCCATTTGAGCCCTCTCCACCCCTTGTGAGTGACACCACCCTAGAGTGTCCACCTCCAGCCTTGTTACCTCAGCAGCGTGAGCAGATAGAGCATATACTGGACGAGTAGGTAACGACTACTCGAGGTGGGGTGTACCAGTGCTATTTGGTGCAATGGAGGGGACGGCCTGCGTCTGATGACACTTGGATCACCTGGGTCGAGCTGCAGAGGATAGATCCAGATCTGCTGGATCGATACCAGAGTGACCCGGACCCCTACTCGACGGGGTCCAGCTTCTCCCACCGGGGGAGAATTGGTGAAGACACCAGAGCCAGAATACGGCTCGACTCAGTGAGCCACCGGTACCAGACACGCAGCACAACTCGGTCGACACTGACATCTTTGTGGCTGGGGGACAGTCTGGAGTCGCCACCGGAGCTTTGATATTTTCGTACGTATTTTTGTACGCATTTGTATTTGGTACGTATTTGGTTGTATTTAGTGTGTATTTGGATGTATTTAGTGTGTATTTGGATGTATTTGAGTTGTATTTTGGTTTGTATTATTTTGGGTTTTAATATTGGGTCAACGGGAGAATAATTGACCAAGTATTTGTATTTTTGATTTATTATGGTCCAAGCGAGATTAATATGGTCCAAGGGGGATTAATTAACCTAGCCTCTTAGTTGACCTAGGAGGGGGGCGCCCCCTTGTTTGTCCCCATGTGGGGATTTGTTTAGTGTTTTTTATTCTCCCTTCCCCAATATGCCCCCTTGACCAAGGGCATCTTAGGTCATTTGTCCTAGTTCTAGGGTTTAGTATTTAATGTCTCTTGTGTCATTTGGACAAAAATTAATGGAAAATTATATGTGAATTTGGCCTAGGGGCACACCTCCCTCTCTCTCCCTTGTTCTTCCTCTTCCTCTTCCTCTTCCTTGCAGGAGCAAGATCTAGGGTTTGAGACCCTTTTTTGGGAGCGATTCCCAATTCTATCTCCTCCCCTGGATGCGACGTCCAGCTTCTGCCATCGTCGCCTCCGTTCGTGCCGCCATCAAGCCACCACAGCCACTTCTCTGAGCTGCTATACTGGATTCCGAGCTACAGATTTGAAGCTGAAAGAGAAGGCTATAACTCCAGATCCGACCATCAGATGGAGCTGAGATTTTGAGCGTTGGTTCCACCTGTTCTTATTCATTCCCAGGTCAAATTTCACACTGATCAGGTTCCATTTGTATCCCTTCCCAGTCATTTGTTTCACCCCCTCATAGTCTGCCTGTGTGCAGATCTGTGAGATAGGCACCCGATTGTTTATTTTTCCCACCCCCAAAACCTTGTCAGAAAATTACAAAACAATTATGTGCATGATCACAACTTACCACCCTCTCTCTACAAAAATCCCCAAGTCTTAGATCCACCATTCCCCCGACGGTCAAAATTCATTCTCAGGCAGATCCAAATCTGCCCTGTCTGTTCTGTGTTTCGGGATAGAAACCACAGCCAACTAGCAGAGGTTTTCATTTTCAACCCAACCGTTGGATGGACTTGAGTTTCAACTATGTCGAAGCCCTTCGAGTCCTCTTTCCAACGGCGCTAATCTCGTCCCGATCCTACATCGGATCTAGTCGTGCCGGCCATTCTCGTGGAAGCACGCCGTCCTGCTCCGAACCAGGCCAGTAAAAAGGGGTGACTGCATAAATCCCAGGAAAATACGCCGGAGTACTTACAACGACCGCCACTCCCGGGGGTCGACCAGGGACCCTCTGCCATCATCAGGGTGAACCGCTGCCTTCAGAAGCTCCCCGGAGGAGGACGTCCTTGTTCGTTGTCCTGCCAGCCAACAAATCGCATAACCGGAGCCGCCGCCCGCCACCGCCCGGAACCGCCACCTTGCTGCCCGCCAACCCGAGTTCTGTGCTCCCGGTGCCACTGTGTAGCCCTTTACCTCCCTGCATGGAGTGGGCCGTAAAATCTTTGCTGTAAATTAATTTTTACCATTGTACCGGGAGTTACGAAACTTGGCCGGGACGTCTTCCCCACGCCCCGAGCGTGGAGGTACACTCGCCACCCACTTTGTCTTGCTTGCTTATTTAGTATACGTTCTAGATGCCGCTGCATGTGAGTAGTTTATTTCCTAGCTAGTTAAACTTTAGTCACCATTGTGAGTTGTGAGAGCGAGACCCGTCCTGTGACTCAGTCCAAGCACGAGAGTGAGCTGACCATCCGAGACTCAATGACACGAGACCTTCGAGTCCTCTTTCCAACGGCGCTAATCTCGCCCCAATCCGACATCAGATCTGGTCGTGCCGGCCATTCTCGTTGAAGCGCGCCATCCTGCTCCGAACTAGGCCAGTAAAAAGGGGTTGCTGTATAAATCCCAGGAAAATACGCTGGAGTACTTACAGTGACCGCCACTCCCGGTGGTCGACCAGGGACCCTCTGCCATCGTCCCAATGAACCGCCGCCTTCAGAAGCTCGCCGGAGATCGATGTCCCTTTGGACGTCCTTGTTCGCTGTCCTGTCGGCCAGCAAATCGCAGAACCAGAGCCGCCGCTCGGAACCGCCACCTTGCTACCCGCCAACCTGAGTTCTGTGCTCCTGGTGCCACTGTGTAGTCCTTTACCTCCCTACGTGGAGTGGGCCGTAAAATCTTTACTGTAAATTGGTTTTTACCGTTGTACCGGGAGTTACGGAACTTGGCCGGGACGTCTTCCCCACGCCCCGAGCGTGGAGGTGCACTCGCCACCCACTTTGTCTTGCTTGCTTATTTAGTATATGTTATAGATGCCGCTGCATGTGAGTAGTTTATTTCCGAGCTAGTTAAATTTTTATCACCGTTGTGAGTTGTGAGAGCGAGACCTGTCCCGTGACTCAGTCCGAGCACGAGAGTGAGGTGACCATCCGAGACTCAATGTCGATTTCTCAACCATGCAATCCGACACGCTTCCCTCGCTGGGGACGATCATGAGCAAGTACTTCTTGTTTGGGGCACGCTTGCCTCTTCAGGAACCACGTAGGGTGCCGAATCAGTTGTGTCGTTGCTAGTCGCGTCGTCTTTGGGTCGCGTCGTCACCTAGAGTCCCAGGTTCGCAACAAGTCGGAGTCGAGTCTCATTGTCGTCCCGCATCTGTTTGTGACTATCAATTTTTGGCACCGGTACCGAGGAGGGAATAATTTTTAATGGTTGGAAATTCTTGTGTTTGATTTGTATATAGTTTTCTCATTTTTTTATTTTTATTTTGCTGGACAGATAAAAAAAATCAAAAAATCAAGAAATTCTCAAAAATTCGGACTTACAAATTCCCAAGAAATAATCTGTCACAGAAAGCGTCACTGAAGCCTGAAACTGTAGCAGAAAATAGATATTTAGAAATTTCAAGAAATTCAAGCGTCGCTAAAGGTCAGTAAGCGTAGGAAAATGTTCTGTTTTTGAAAAATTCTAAAAAATCTAAAAAATTCTTTAAAAAATTCAAGAAAATTAAAAAACTAGAAAACACCAAAAACATGATCTTAGGTCTTAATTTGTAGTTATTTTGCATATTGTTTGCTATTTTTAGTTGATAGTTATATTTTCTTCATCTCTCTCTTTGAAAGAAAAAAATTTGAAAAAATAACTCTCTGAAAAAAAATTCAGAAATCAGAAAACAGAATAAAAAAACTCATCATGTTTTCATCTTAGTTGCATCTCTTTCATGCATTTTGCATTCTAGTTGATTTCTTATCTACTTGCATCATTATTTGAAAAAATAAAAAAATTCTTTCTTTTCTCTTCTCTTTCTCCTTCTCAAGGGCAAGTTAGGATTCCTTACACCATTCTTGGAATTGGAAAGACCCTCCATTGAGCATTCTGTCTCTTTGTATTGGAAATTCCTTTTGCAAGACCTCCATAAGTCCCCCCACCCGTGGATTCCCTCACGGACGTCGGGCAGGTTGTACTAAGAAGTACCTTGAAGGTAGATTGCCCTTAGAAGGTTTCACATAAAAAAAGAGAGTTTTAGAATTTATTACTGTTTTGGAAAATTGGTGTTTAAGGCTAGAGGTTTTGTGACAAACGCCCAAGTGAGATTGTGGTTAATTAATTAGGACCCTATGAAAGTAGGGGGTGCCTCCCACAACTCCACCTCTTACCTGGTCGATTGACCAATTTAGTAGTGCGTACCAATTCTTCTTTTCAAAAAAAAAAAAGAAAACATCATCATTTTGCATTCATATAGTGTTTGATTCATTACATTATTTTCAAAACTAATTTGCATAAAAACACAATCATTGTCACATATACAATTTATATAGTTAGTGTTGCATTTGCATTATTTTGAAAAAAATCCAAAAATAAAGAATTTCTCTTTGGGCCCTTTTTGCATTGCATGCACGGTAGGAGATCCCTACATCCACATTTGTTAGGGCCCATTAGTGAGATTAAGAGGTTAGTGTATTCTAGAAATCATCCACAACCTAGCCTCATGGAGAACCAAAATCAAGTGCAACAAGTTGCTCCGAAACAGATGAATGGCTATTTCATGCCTAATCAATACCAACCGTCCTTCTATATTCAAGCACCTCAGAACCAGGCGGTTCAATATGAAATCAAATCAAGTACCATCCAAATGTTACCATCCTTCTATGGCAATACTAATGAAGATCCATATAAACATCTTGATGAATTTCTCCATATTAGCTCCACTGTCAAAATCCTGAACTTTTCAGATGATGCTCTAAAATTGACTCTCTTTCCTTTTTCCCTCAAAGATAAGGCTAAATAGTGATTGGGTGCCTTGGGTAGATCCATAGATACATGGGCTAAAATGCAAAAGGAATTCTTGAAGAAATTTTATCCCATAGGTCAAACCAATACCATGAGGAGAGCCATAACTGGATTTACACAAAACCCTGGAGAACAAATCCATGAAGCGTGGGATAGGTTGAAGGAAATGCCCCCACCATGGATTATCAAGATGGCAAATTGTCCAGGCATTTTCTGAGGGTTTGATAGAAAACTTTAGACATATGGTGGATGCTTCATGTGGGTGAGCATTTATGAGTAAGAGCGAGGACGAGGCTTATGATTTATTCAAGATGCTTAGTGAAAATTCCATTAGTCATGCCTCACTCTCATCTTATTAAAGAATGATTGGGCCATCTAAGAGGTCAGGGCTATATGAAGTTAAGAACCAAGGGAAGTTTGAGAACAAGGTGGATATTAATGCCATAACTCAAAAATTGAATAAAGTGGATTTGCTGGCTCAGAAAATGGAGAAGGTTGATTTGGTAGCTCAGAAGTTAGATCATCTGCAATCTAGGCAAGAACCTTCTTTCTCTTCTACTCCTCAACCCCAACCGTTCTCAGCTCCTAATCATGAAGAAATTTGTGCTCTATGTTCTATCCCTAATCATGCGGTCACTGATTGCCCTACGGCAGCCCAACTTCCCCCGTTCATCCAAGAACAAATCTCTGCTGCTCAGGGTGTGTCCAAACCTACTTTTGATCCTTATTCTAACACCTATAATCCATGTTGGAGAAACCACCCTAACTTTTCTTAGAAACCTCAGCAAGGTCTACCTATGCAAGCTAATCCCTCAAATCAAGCTGTTCAAAAATAATCCTTTCAAGTGCCAAGTCAGTCTTACCAGCATTTTCAACCTCCTTTTCAACAAGCTGAACATTAATACTCTCAACCTCCATTCCATCAAGCTCCGGCCCCATATCATCAGGCTCAATTTTCTCAGGGCCAACATCAGCAATATCTTCCTTTTAATAAATTCAATCAAGCTCAAAATCAGTATCAGCCACCTCCTCCTCAGCCCAACTTCGAGGACAGATTCGACCTACTCCAACAACTTCTGCTTTCTCAGAATCAATCCATTCAAGCTTAACAACAACTCATTCAATCTTAGCAACAATCCATGGCTTAGTTAGAGGGTCAAATAGGGCAATTAGCTGCTAGCAATATGAGGAGAGATGTCGGTCAACTTCCTAGCCAACCTGTGGCTAACCCCAGAAACCAACCTCCAGGCTTTCACCAAAGAGTCTCGCTTCTTCCTTAAGCAAACCAATCTCAGCCTCCTCCTCCTATGGGCCCTCAATTTGAGAATGCCAAGGCTATATCTACCCTTAGAGCGGGAAGATTTTAGATGACCCTTATAAGGCTAGGGAAGTTGGAAGTAGTTCGGGCCATGAAGCCCAAGAAGAAAGTGATAGTGAAGATGGGGAGCCGGTGATTATGCAAGAGAAAAAGAAGTTGGAGGGGGGGAGAAAACAAACTGGATAAAGGTAAGGCTAAAGTTGATGAAGAAGGACTCCAAGAATATGTTCCTAAGATCCCTTTTCCTGATGCTCTAAAGTCAAAAGCTCAAAAGAAAAAGTTGGTTCAACAAGAGGAATTAGTGGAATTATTTAAACAAGTAAATATCAATATTCCACTTTTGGACACGATCAAGCATGTGCCAGCATATGCTTGATTTTTAAAAGAGCTATGTACTCCGAAGAGGGAGCCCAAGGCGATAACTCAAAAGATCCGCCTATCCAAAGATGTTAATGCTGTGGTAATGAATCACTTACCTAAAAAGTTGAAGGACCCCGGAGCTCCTCTAATTTCATGTGATATAGGTGGAGTTACATTTAATAAGGTATTGCTAGACTTAGGTGCTAGCGTGAATCTTTTACCCACCTTTATATACGAACAATTTGATCTGGGAGAGTTACAACCTACATCTATAATCCTTCGACTGGCGGATCGGTCTATGAAAATTCCGAAGGGTTTATTAGAAGATGTTATTGCCAAAGTACATGAGTGCTATTTCCTGGTGAATTTCCTTATTTTGGATATGGCCTCGTCCCAGGAATTAAAGCATACTCCAATTATTTTGGGACGACCGTTTCTAGCTACGGCGAAGGCCAATATAAACTGTGCCAAGGGAATGATGGATATATCGTTCGGAGGTAAGAAGGTTTCCTTAAATGTGTTTAGAGCATCTCAATATCAAGACCAAGATGAGGAGTGCAATGTTATTGATATTTTTGAAGAATTGATTGATGAAAATCTGGATGAAGTGAAGGATACCTTAGAGGAGGGTAGCATGTTGCAAGACTCTTTATTCTCTTCCGCACCCTACTCTAAGATAGAGCCACTCCCTCCATTGTAAGTTGAACCTATTCTTCCATCTTTGGATCAGCCGCCCGTTCTTGAATTAAAACCTCTGCCATATTCTTTAAAATATACTTATCTGGGCCCCAACCACACTCTGCCCGTAATCATTGCTTCCAATCTCACTTATGCTCAGGAATCTCAGCTTTTAGATATCCTTCAGGAGCACAAGGGGGCGATAGGTTGGTTTGTGGCAGATTTAAAGGGTATTAGTCCAGATGTGTGCATGCATTATATCTATTTGGGACAATGCCAAGCCGAGCAGAGAGATGCAGCGCCGGCTGAATCCAAACATGAAGGAGGTGGTGAAGAAAGAAGTTGTAAAGTGACTGGATGCTGGGATTATAAATCACATTTCAGATAGTAAGTGGGTCAGCCCCACGCAAGTTGTTCCTAAGAAGTCAGGGCTGACGATGGTTACCAATGAAAAAGGAGAAAAAGTGCCCATGCGATTACAAACGGGGTGGAGAGTTTGTATTGACTATAGAAAATTAAATTCCATGACAAAGAAAGATCATTTCCTACTCCTGTTTGTAGATCAGATTCTGGAAAAGCTGGCTGGGCAGAAGTATTTTTACTTTTTGGATGGTTATTCTGGGTATAATCAAGTTGCTATTTACCCGGAGGATCAAGAGAAAACAACATTCACGTGTCCTTATGGCACGTTTACTTTTAGAAGAATGCCGTTTGGGCTATGCAATGCCCTAGCTACCTTTCAGGGGTGTTTGATGTCTATATTTTCTGAAATGGTGAATGAATTTTTAGAAGTGTTTATGGATGACTTCTCAGTATTTGGTACTCCCTTTGAGAATTGTTTAGAAAATCTAACTCAGGTGCTGAAAAGGTGCATTGAATCAAACCTTGTATTAAGCTGGGAGAAGAGCCATTTTATGGTTAGAGAAGGAATAGTTTTAGGCCATGTTATTTTAGAGAGAGGGATAGAGGTTGATAAGACTAAGGTTGATTTAATTTCCAACCTTCCTCCTCCTTCTTCTGTCAAACAAATTTGATCCTTTCTTGGCCATGCTGGATTTTATCACCGATTCATCCAGAACTTCTCTTCCATTGCTCGTCCTCTCACTCAATTGCTTGCTAAGGACACTCCTTTCAATCTAGATGATTCTTATCTTAAGGCATTTGATTCCTTGAAAGTGACCTTAACTCAAGCCCCAATTCTGCAATCTCCAAATTGGTCGCTACCATTTGAAATCATGTGTGATGCCTCGGACTATGCTATTGGAGTTGTCCTAGGTCAAAGGATAGATAAGAAGCCCGTGGTGATCTATTATGCGAGCCGCACCCTCACTGATGCCCAGTTGAATTATACCTCCACAGATAAGGAATTACTAGCTGTTGTATTTGCCCTTGAAAATTTTTGATCATATCTATTAGGGGCAAAGGTTATTGTTTATTCTGATCACTCTGCTTTGAAGTATTTACTTTCCAAGAAGGATGCTAAACCCCATCTCATCGGTGGATTCTGTTGTTGCAAGAATTTGATTTGGAAATTAGAGACAAAAAGGGATTAGAGAATGTGGTAGCTGATCATCTATCCAGGATAGTGATACCTGAAAGTGCTCCTATGTCTGATTCTTTTTCCGATGAACAAATTCTTTCTATCTATCACTCTTCAAACCCTTGGTATGCTTATATTATCAATTACCTGGTGGTAGGACAAATTCTGGGAGGGTGGACGAAGTAGGAGAAGGATCAATTCTTTGCAAAGGTTAAACACTATTTTTGGGAGGACCCGGAGCTGTTTCATATGGGTCCAAATCAAATTATTAGAAGATGTGTCCCCGAGGAGGAACAACAATCGGTCTTGAACTTTTGTCATAATCTTGCTTGTGGGGGACATTTTTCAGGAAAGAAAACTGTGGCTAAAGTATTACAAAGTGGATTCTATTGGCCCACATTGTTTAAGGATGCTTATGAATTCTCTAAAACTTGTTTGAAATGTCAAGCAGTGGGTAACAATTCTAAGAGAGATATGATGCCGCTTAATCCCATTCTGGTGATAAGAATTTTTGATGTTTGGGGAATCGATTTTTTGGGACCATTTCCACCTTCGTTTGACAATGAGTATATTTTGGTGGCAGTGGACTATGTTTCAAAATGGATTGAAGCTGTGGCTACTAGGACTAATGATCATAAGGTGGTAATGAAATTTGTCAAATACGCCATCCGAACCGCACCGACGGGGTGATCAAGTGCAGCCCGTCAACCCGAGATCGGTCCTCCCGGGCCCACTTGTGTAGCCCTTTACCTCCCTGCGTGGAGTGGGCGATATTTCATTGCTGTAATTTAATTCATTACTGTTACCGGGAGTTACCGAATTCGGCCGGGATCGTCTTCCCCACGCCGGGAGCGTGGAGGTATCGTGTTCTCTCCCTTGCTCGGCACCTTACTTTATTCGTATATATTTCATATGTCTAGATTTGGATGTCCTAGAGCCATGATCAGTGATGGGGGTTCGCATTTCACAAATTCTCAATTCTGAGCTTTACTTTACAAATTTGGTATTACTCACAAGCTTGCTACCTCCTATCATCCCTAAACTAATGGCCAGGTTAAAGTATCCAACAGGGAGATAAAAAACATTATGCATAAGACAGTTAGGCCAGATAGGAAAGACTGGTCCGAAAGACTAGATGATGCATTATGGGCCTATAGAACTTCATATAAAACTCCCATTGGCATGTCACCTTACCGTCTTATTTTTGGGAAAGCCTGCCACTTACGTGTAGAACTAGAACATAGGGCATATTGGGCCATTAAACAAGTTAATATTGATCTTAATCAAGTTGGTGCCCAGAGAGCTCTACAACTTAATGAACTGGAGGAACTAAGAAATGAAGCCTACGAAAATTCCAGGATTTACAAAGCTAAAACCAAAGCTTTCCATGATAAGCATATTCACAGGAAAATATTTTTTGTTAATCAAAAGGTTTGGCTATTTAACTTGAGGCTGCGCATGTTCCCCGGTAAGCTGAAATCCAGATGGGGTGGACCGTTTGTTGTCATTAAAGTTTTTGACCATGGTGCTGTTAAAAATTTGAATCCTAAAAATGGTCGTATTTTCACTGTCAACGGTCAAAGATTGAAACCTTACTTGGAAAATGAGCAGTTGTTAAAAGAGTCCATTGCTTTGAGTGATCCGAAATGAAATCTTTGTGAGCTTTCATGCGTCTGACTGAAGATAGAAAACTTAGCACTTCTAGGAGGCAACCCAAGGTTTTTATTATTTGATATTTTTTTGTTTAAGTGTGTTTCAGAAGTTAGGTCAAGGTCAAGGAAGAAGAAGCTGTTGCCGTCCATTTATGGAGTTTTTATCACACACACCAGGTTGTATCCTTCCATCTCCGTAAAATTTATTGGTTACATTGTTCTATTTTCAACTCTATATGCCATTAAGGACAATGTCATTCAAGTTGGGAGGGCAAAAAAATTTCATGATATATATAGTACAACCTGTTTTTGCATGATCATGATATCTTGCATTTCATATTACTTTAATGAGTTTTAGTGATTCATGCTGAAAATTGAAAGTAATTCTTGAATAGAAAAAGCTAGAGAGAAGAGGATGAAGGAGAATTTATTCAAATCTAGCCATGGAAAACTGATTTAAGAATCTTTTTAAAGTTTATGTGCACTTTAGAAAAGAAATAAAATCATATTGCACACTAATGAAACAAGCAAGATAAGCCTTATGCTATTTTGGGTATTGTGTCTGATGCTCTGCACTTCTCAAAGAAGAGATCTTTTATAAGCTTTCTGCCAAGTTATTTATCGAATAAGTGCAAATGACACAATGAAAAAAGAAAAAATGAAAAAATGAAAAAAATGAAAAATTGAGAAAAGGCACCATGAAAAATGCCTCGAATCTTAGTAACCAGACCTACTTCACCTAACGAGTGTTGAGGTTCGCGTCAAACGAAAAAGGGAACCTTGACCTGTATAACTGGGCTTGCCTCTCCTAAGGTAAGAGTCGAGGTTCGTGTTATACAGTGAAGGGTAGTGCTGCATCATGTGTGGTATAAAAGATCCCAAAGAGAAAAAGTAATAAGGCAGATAAAAATCTAATATACTTAATGCTCTGATCTAAGAGGTGCATGGTTGAAAGACACTTACTTGGAATAGCAAATGAGGGACGTAATTATCTAAGTTGTGGATTTGGTAGCTACACATGCACAAGTGCTATTGAACATTGATTTGAATTCTTGATCATGTCCCTTAATTTCCAAATATAAGGCTAGTGTATATTAATGATTCTAGATTCCTAATCTTTGGTTAATTCTATAAAGGAAGAGCTGGATATGAAAGTGTGAATTTTACAAACTCTTATTAGTCTTCAATTCTAATTTATTTGCATTGCTAAGGGACTAGCAATGAGTAAGTTGGGGGTGTGATAAATGCTATATTTTACATCATAAGTTGCATCACCTTCATCATCTTTGAGCATTAAATGAATAAAGTTATGTTACATGAGCAGTTAATTTTATTCTCACTATTAATTTGAGTCTGCAAGCATTTTATCATATTTTTAAGCCAAAATGATCATGTGAGAAATATTCAAGAACTTGCACAAATTATTTGAAAGTCATTTTGAGATGAAATATGTTGATATTTTAAATTTTCTGAATTTTCAGGGAATGAGAGACCGAGCTCCAATCGCCATTTAATGAATGCCCTTCTGTTAGGGCACATATTCAAGATACTGCGACACAAGGCCAGGCGCCAATTCATATGAAAAAAATAAGAAAAAGGAAAATAGTTGGAAAAAGAAAAAAAGAATAAGCGACCGTGCAAGCGGGCACTCATTCAATTATGCTAAAAATTAATCAAAATAGGAAAAAGGAAACTGCGCCCGTTCATGAAGTCGCTATTTCCTAGATTTATGGAAAAAGAGAAATATCAAAAATAGGAAATAATGATTGAGCGACCATGTAAATAGTCGTCGTTTTAATCTGCGCCTGGAACCTAGTCGCCATTTTCAGAAGAGTTTAAAGCGGAACCAGCTTACCCCTATCGTTGTTATCTTCTAAGATTTGAGCTTATCTCTGCTTATTTGAGGAAAGGAGGGCTCTATCTATAACAAGCTACCTCCTTTGATCAGCCTTTGCTGCTGAAAATTCAGATTTGAAGCTAATCCAAGAGGCCATGATCGTGGGTTCTCTGCTGCACTATATAAAGCACCCGAGAGTGCCATGGGAAGAAGTTCACCCTTTCATCTAGCCTCTTTTTCATGCACTTTTACTCATCGTTTTAAATTACTTTCTTCTGCAAAGTTGTGCATTTTTAAGTCTTCTACAAATTCTTTTTCTTCATCTTCTCCTGATTCTTCACCGTTTTTAAGTTATTCTTCCTTTTTTAAAGCACTATTCTTCTAATTTACTGTTCACTTTCTATTTTCATAGTTCTTCTCTCTTAATTTTTGCACCCTTCTAATCCTCTTTTCTTCCTACTATCTTCACAAAAGTTGCTCATTTTTAGTTGTTCTTCAACTTCTTCTTCCAAATCTTCCTCATTTTCATGTTATTCACTATTTTCTAAAGTTCAATTTTTTAGGCTTTTAATTATTCATCTGCGCCCCACTCTCTGTTCTTCCACGTTTTCCACCCTCTTTCTCTCATCTCTAACTTCTGAGTTCTTCGTCAATCTTCTTCGTCTTTTCGTCCTCTACAACTTTCTCTTCTTCCACTTTTTCTAAATCTCTTTAGTTTTTATGTTATTTTCTTCCCAATCACCCTCTATTTTCAAAACTATTTTCCCTGCATTTTTACTTCTCCCACCGTAGCCCTTCTTTTCTCTCTATTCTCTCTTCACAGCACACATCTGCACACACACTTTGTTTTTGTTTTTATTTCTTCTTCCATCTCCCTATCTCCATCTTCCCATATTTCTTCACATATTCCCTTGGCGGATCTTCTCCTTTGGTCCTCTCGGCGACGTCTACTTCCACGGTGGGGTGAAATTTTAAGGCTCGGCACGAAGGAGACGGCAGCTATACTTCATCCTATTAGCTCCTATTTCTTCCTCTTTCTCTTTTTTTTTCTAAGTTGTAATTGTTATTTTTATAGAGTTGTACTTGTCACCTTTCATAGCAATAAAATTCAGATTTTGAAAACTTATGTTCTTCTCTTTCTATCGCCTTCTAAATTCTCTTCTTTTACCCTCTCATATTCTTTACTTAGTTTTCATGCAAGTTTCATTTTCCTTAGTTTAATCTCACTCAAATTTTGGATCTTTTTCAAATATAAGAATTCTCATCCATGTTATTTTGAAAATATTTCTTCTCTGTGGGATCGACCCGTATTCACCACCCTGCTTGAATTTCAATATTTTTAAGTGAGTGAGTTCGGTTAAAATTTAAATTGTGGCACGGTTTTTTGAACGACGGGTTTATGGCTATCAGTCATGTGCATTTGTTTGATCTCATGCATACAAAAATTTTCAAATCTGACTGCATATCCTTGTGTCAAAAGGTTAAAATGATCATTTGAAAAGCATGCACAAATTTAAGGGGAGTCAATGCATATACTTATTAGTTCATATGCTGTTCTGTGAAGGTCTCCCAAGTTGACTTCTTGTTAAGTTCAAGTCGACTTATTTGTGAAAATTCAATATTGTTAATGTCTGCCACATCCTTGAGCTAGTCATTCTAAAACTTTTCACACCCATTGAAATCAATGAAAATATCTCTGAAATCATTCTGCTTGCCAAATATCTAAACATTCTTGAACTTTTCTGAACCTCATGATTCTCATTTCTTTAATGAAGTTGCTTCAATCATTTAATTTTTGAACTCTCTGAAAATCTGTCACCTGCTCAGGTTGCTCATTCCTGAAGTCACCTATTTGCTATGTTGAAATCATTTATCTGCCCAAGGTCTTTGAAAATCTCTGAACTCATTTTTCTACTTGCTGAATTATTTTTGGCTGCCACTTTAAATCTTCCTTATTCATCTGAAATTTAGAAGATTGTAAATCTGTTTCTAAATTCATTACTTTAGGCAAATCTCACAAAGGAATCTTCTCTTATAAGACCATATGATGTCCTATGAATAAAACTGTTGGTTTGAGCTTAATGAATACAAGAGTTTAAAAATTGACTTTTATGAAAAAGATTGTATTCAGAACTTAATATGTCTCAACCAATTCACACATGTTGTGTCCTGTGCACTCTCCTAAGATCTGAAAATTTAAGGTTATAGCAACCTTGGTTGAGAAACTTGGATTAAGTATTGTTCTTAAACATAAAATAATCTGAAAAATTCCAAGGGGCAGCACATGATAAAATTGTGAATCAAATACTCAAGGTAGAGCAATGGCTAAGGGTTCACTGAGAAACTAGATCCTTCATCAAAGAAATGGAGTGAACTATGTCATGAGGTGACCTTGCTATCTCTACTCAAAATTAAGTAGGATAGTTAGCCTCACTGAGTAACTAGAGGTGCTGGCGTCTAAACAACGTGCACACTTATGTAAAAAGGTGTGGACTACACTTGACTATTCTTAAAAATTTTATGAGCCAAAAGAAAAATATGAAAGTATGACCAAAAGGTTAGAAAAGGTGTTGTAACCCTTAGGATCAAAATTAGAAATGCTCAATATGTTTAAGCTCAATACTAGTCTTTAGTTACTCCTAAGGGAGTCATTGATTTTTGGATAAGTAAGGTTAAGGGAGATTAAACAAGAATTAAACATATAGTCTTGGTTTATGCTTATTAAGTCTGAATGAAAAATATTTCAAAGAGTTTAAATTGATAAACTCTACGTTTATTATACTTATACCAAGCAAAAAATAAGGGCTGCATCATAAGAGTTCATATAATAGGCGAATCAGAAAATTAAAAACTTATCTAATGAATGTTGTTTCAGATTGTGATTCTTCTAATCCAATGATTTTCTTGAACTTCATGTCACCTTACTAATTCTGTTTGCCTAGAATTCTGATGCTATTAATTGACTGCTGCAATTCACATTGAAATTCCTTGTTTGATCCTTTGATTAATTCCTTGTCTAATGATACTGATCTTAAAGTTCTTGGAAAGGCTTTGATCTTCTCACTTGTTATCTAATTATGTGTTTTGATGAGACCTTATTCATTTCTGAACTTATTTTGACTGAAATTGCTCATCTCCACATTATCACATCAACCTCTTTTTTATGATGTCAAAGGGGGAGGAGAGCTTGATGAGTCATTCTAAGGGAGAGAGAGTAAGTTGCGTTAGTTGCATCATTAAGGGGGAGATGCAATTTTTAATTGCTATTTTTAATTATTATGATTTTTTCTTGATTCTTGATTACATTGTTCATAATGACTCATAGTTGCCATCATTAAAAAGGGGGAGCTTGTTGTGTCCCTGTGTTTTGATGATGACAAACTATGGCTCATTCATGAGTCTTCATGTTTGTGTTGATGATATTATATACATGCACTTTCACAATCTATGTGAAGACAGGTTGACAGCCAGTTAAACTCGGAAGAATAGAAGAAAAGTCAACACAGTCAACACAATCAACACAATATCTTGAAGAGTCAGCGTAGTATAATGAAGAGTCAACGTAATTAAGTCTAGAGTCAACTCAGTAAACACTGTTTCATGAAGGAGTCAACACAGTCAAGCAATGCTGCCAAAACATTACAAGGTTGACAAATGGTTCAACACGAAGAAGAAGGAATTTGAAGAAGAAAAGTCGACTTCGGATGGCCTTGGAGCCGACTTGAGTTAAAGTTCGCAAGATAGAAAAGCCTGAAGTCACCCGCTAGCAGAAGCATCAATAGCGACAGATTAGTGGTGACAAATAGATGGTTAATGGTGTAAAATAGGCTATAAGGGTGAAAAATAGCCTGTTAAGGGTGAAAAATAGGCAGTAGCGCTGAAAGCCTTCAATTGCGAAGAAGGAGAGTCGACTCGAGGGGCATTTAGAGTCAACTCCAAAAGCTTGCCAGAAGCACATCTCGTCTGAAGGATAACAGTGACAAATGCTTTTGCAAGTGCGATGGTTGTTTGTGAATAAGGCTGACAAATAACTAGCTAAGGGTGACAAATAGCTAGTTGGGGTAACAAATAACTCAGTATGGGCGTAAAATAGGCGACATGGCAGAATATGTTGAAAGTAAAGAAGCAGCGTCAACGCAGTGCTCAAGGGATTCGACGCAGCCAAGTTCAAAAATGTCAATAACTCTGAACAACAGGTAAAAGACTATCAAGGAAATCAAATGGGCAATATCTGTGAAGAATGGCTCATAAGGGTGAGATATGGGCAGCATAGTTGACACAAAGTCAACAAACGTGAAGAACAATTAATAGAAATGAAGAGGAGCTCGTGCAGGTGACAAGGGCCTTAACAGTGACAAATAGAGCCTTGGTGGTGACAAATGAGGTTTCAACGGTGTATAATATACACCTAAGAGTGACAAATAGCTCTAAGGCGACGGTTCTCATAGCAAGAGATAAAAGCTCCAAAGGCGACGACTATCAGAGATAAGGGTGACAAATAGGTGCCTAAGGGTGTAAAATGGATGACAAGGGTGAATAATAGGTGGCTAAGGCTAACAAATAGCTCGGTAGGCTGAAATATAGGGAACTTAAGTTTGCCACACGCTGTCTTCGAAGCGTATTCATCCTGCCATGTGATCCAAGGTATCTGACTTGTCTGACATGGCCTCTGATAGAAGAATATTCTCCTGCCACCTGGACAAATGGGAATTTAGCAAAATGAAGATTACATTATCCAGAAGTATTCTAGAGCCCTTGCTTTTCATATTCCCGCCATAAGTTTTTACCTTTGCTCAATATATATGCATGACTCCTTCGTGAGAAGGAGAGCTGCGACGATAGAGCTGCAATAGAAGAGACCTGCGAAGAGCTTAGAAGAAAAGAAGATCTATGAGAGAAAATTGAGAGAAAACAAGAGAGAAGATTTGAGAGAGAAGATCGTGAGAAGAAGAAGAAAGAGAGAAAGAGAGCTCGTGAAGAATAGTGTGCAGCCAGTGCTTCATTGAAGACTTGATCGTGTGTGGCCTCTGGATCAGATCCAAGCCATATTACTCTTTGAGAGCTACATTACTTACTACTTTCGTATCTGTTCCTTCCTATTTTTGTTTTCATTTTTCGTGTTCTTACATCAAGCTATGAGTCAGCGGACAGCAAGCTGTGAGGCTCAGCGTTGTGAGGATTTGTTCCTCTGTGTAGCAAGCTGTGAGGCTCAGCGATCCAAGCTGTGAGTCAGTGAAATCCTCACTCAAGTTGAGTGGGGGTGGATGTAGGCAGACTGGGTGTCTAGCCGAACCACCTAAAAATCGTTGTGTCTGTGGTTTGCATTTGTGCGTGTGATCCTTCTCCTGTACCCCAAATTCACAGGTTGGGTTGTGCACTTAGTATTTGAGATTAACATTGTGAGAGTTGTTTGAAATTAGTTCAGTACCTAGGTGTTCGACGTTGGTTCTATCTGAAGCATCCGTTTAATGACAGTGTTCCGTAACTCTTCCTTCCAGTTTAATTTTAGTGGGCGAAGTTTTTAATAGAGCTTAAGTTTTAAAAGGGGATCTATTCACCCCCCTCCAGATCCTGGCCTTGCACCCAAAAGACCTCAAAGCCACCACCTTCAACTGGCAGCGATAGCACAGGTGCTGTAGTGAGATGTTCCTTGAGAGTCAAGAAACTCTCCTCACATTCTGTTATCCATACAAAAGGATTCTCCTTCCTTGTTAATCTGGTCAGAGGAACAGTGATTTTTGAGAAATCTTTTATGAACTGCCTATAATAACCAGCCAGACCAAGAAAGCTTCTGATTTCGGTCACGATTGTTGGTCAGCTCCAATTCTTGACTGCTTTAACCTTAAAAGGATCCACAGAGATACCTTCTCATGAAATAATGTGACCAAGGAATGAAACTTCCTTTAGCCAAAATTCACATTTACTAAGCTTCGCATAGAGTTGGTGTTCTCTTAGTAGTTGCAAAGCTATTCTTAAATGTTCTTCATGTTCTTCTTGTGTCTTGGAGTATATGAGAATATCATCTATAAAGACGACCTCAAATTGGTCAAGATAGGGTCTGAAGACGTTGTTCATTAACTACATAAAAGATGCAGGGGCATTGGTTAACCTAAATGGCATGACAACGAATTCATAATACCCATATCTACTTTGGAATGCAGACTTGTGAATATCTTCATCTTTGATAACCAGACCTTAGGTGTATCTTTGAGAAATAGTGTGCTCCAGAGATCTGGTCAAACAACTCATCAATACGCAATAATGGATACTTGTTCTTGATTGTTAATTGATTCAAATGTCGATAGTTAATGCATAACCTGAGGGATCCATCCTTCTTTCTTACAAAGAGAACAGGTGCACCGCAAGGGGATGTGCTTGGCCTGATAAAACCCTTCTCTAACAATTCTTGTAGTTGTTCCTTCCATTCCTTGAATTCCGTAGGGGACATCCTATAAGGAGCTTTGGAAACAGGTGCTACTCTCGGAATTAATTCAATAGAAAAGCTTACTTCCCTTATGGGTGGTAACCCAAGTAGTTCAAAAGGAAAGACATCAGGAAATTCTTTTACAATGGGAATTTCCTCAAGAACAAGTTCTTTGTGTTCGGTGATAACTACAGAAGCAAGAAAAGCTTCACAACCTTACGGGATAAGTTCGCAAGCATGAAGAGAAGAAATAAGAACAAGATGCTTCCTGTATTTGATGCCAAGAAAGGAAAATTTTGGAAGGTCCGGTTTGAAAAAAGAGATTCTCCTATGGCGACAATTTATATCAGCATAGTGTTCCGACAACCAATCTATACCTAAGATTGCATCGTAGCCTTCCATGTCTAGGCATACGAGATTTGCAAGAAGATTGTGACCTTCTATGGTTACCTCACTATTAGGGTAGTGATACTTGAGTTCAGTTCTGGAACCTAGAGGCATAGTAATTGCTAGATACGAAGGTAAAGGAACCGATGAAATAGGTAATGTCTTTGCAAAAGCAGTGGAAATGAAAGAATGAGATGTACTGGTATCAAATAAGATAAAAGTCGGATGTGAATAGATTAGGATAGTACCTTCAATCATGTCTCCCTCCTTGGGATGTTCATCCTCTATTACTGCATTTAGACGACCTTGCCGTGTACGTCCTCCATCATTCTTTGAAGGCTGATCCTTCATGAGCGGGTAGTCGGGCATTCTATGTTCTCTACTGCCACAATGTATTTTGTGGACCTAATTGCTTGACAAAGACAGGCCACAACCCATCCATGAATCGATTGGCCTTTAGCAGCTCCGTTCTAACGAGGTATGGGACATACGGTGCTAGCTGTGAGAACTGTACTTCATACTCGGCTACCGTCATCATCTTTTGCCTTAGTGCGGCAAACTCTGCTGCTTTTCTTTCACGGACATGCTCCATGAAATACTTCTCATGAAAGAGCTGGAGGAACTCTTCCCAGTTGAGTTGTGGATTCGGTAGATGAGCTGATGTGGCTTTCCACCATGTGCGAGCTTCCTTGTTAAGCTGGGAAGTTATAAGTAGGACCTTTTCCTGATCTGTGCACTACATAACCTGGAAGATTAGGTCCATTTCGTCGATCCAGTTCTCAGCCTCATCTAGATTAGACGATACAGAGAAACGAGGAGGATTCATGCTGTTTAAAGAGGGGCGATCTCGCGCTACTCCTGAGTGGGGAAGAAGATGACCATGTATACTTTAAGTATGAACTGCAAGAAGGAAAACATGTCAGAGGTGCCCCGGGATGAATCCCCAGGGGAGACCCTCCGATGCTTAAGTCAGCAAATATAGTATAGCACTGGTGCGAAGGTAGAAGTTAGGAGAAAGATGAGGGCAAGAGATCCCTCTCCACCAAGAGGTGAAGTGGTTCCTGCTCAGGGTTTTTTAGCTTACCTTCTCACAGGAGGGCTCTTCCAGTTTAAATAGTGGCTCGTTGAGTGAATGATCCCTGTAAGCTGAGGAGTTTCGGGCGGGGGGGGGGGGGGTTACATCCTTCTTGCATGCTCTTTTATAGCATGCGGACTCTTGATCTCCCCTATCCCCTTGAGCTCCCAGCTTTTAAGGGACACGTAACGGCCGTACAGATAAGCTTCCATCAGTTGGCCCGAGCATGAGGCACTAGCCCAGGAGATGCTTCCCGAGCGATGAGTGCGTTGTTTGGGCAGAGAATACGGGGCTCTGAAGGAGCTCTCCCAATCGAACTAATGCTCAGACTTCCCAACCCGAAGGCCGCCTAGGAAGTGCTTGATCCGAGTGAGTTATTAGGCTTATATTAAGTGGGCCATGTGGCTACCACTTCAAGGAGCTGGGCCTCGTTGGGTCAGGTTGGACCTCATTTGGCCTCTCCGGTCGGGCGATTAGATTTCCCCTCTCCACTTGCCCCCTCCTACTCCCAAGCCAGAATTAGGCTCGATGAGTAGCATTGGGTTGGACTTTTTGTGGCTCTGGTTGGGTGGAGATCTCTCTCTGGCAGGGGCCACATGATGCCGCTTGTCCTGAAAATACACCCGCCATGATGATAATTTTGAAAATTATTGCAAGACAGCCCCTCTATGGAAGATCGAAACGCCATGCCGCTTCCAGCTAGGGGTTATAAGCATTACGTGTTGTTTTCATCCCTCTATCTCCGGGGTTTAGGGTTTTACCTTCTATTACCTTTATATTTGAGGGGGGCTCATGCGCTGTGAGAGTAGTTCGGAGGAGCGGAGAATCACAGTGGCTTTCGTGGAGCTGGAAGAGATTATCGCGGTGGTGATCCGTCAGCTTCCTTCTCCTCCGAAGTCCTCTGGTCCAGAGCTTTCCCCTTCTTCTTCCAGTTCTTCTATCTGTTCCATGGCGGACTAGAATCCTGAGGCCGAGGGGCGAGGGGAAGGGTAGGCCCCAAGAGCTTTTTTGGTACAGTCGGAGCCTCTCCGCAGTGAGCTAGGTGAGCCTGACGTGAAGCGACTGGAGAATCAATATGGGTTGCCTTGGCGGTTCCAATTTTTAGCGCCTGCACCTCACGAGTCCAGTCTGGCCACTCGTTCTAGCCTCTTATGGTGAAGTTGCTGAGGTCTTCCATGCAGGCTCTGTCTGTCGAGAAGAAACGGGCAAGAAAGGCAGCGGCCGTCTGCCCGACCGATGAGGCTCCTCTGTAGCCTTCTCTCTCTCAGGAGCAAGAGGGGGCAGATGGTGAAGGGGCCGTAGTTGATGTCGGGGTGTCGAGCGGAACAGAGGGGGCACCAGACGGAGGAGTCCGGTTTGAGCCGGTCGAGGCTGGAAGGTCGCAGGATGAAGTGACTCAGTCACAGCTGACTGAGGCCGGGGAGGTACGCGGCCAGGGCGCCCAGCCCGAGCTAACCGGTGGGGCCCCCGAGGCGGGGATGCTCGGGGTAGGCGCCCCAATCTTGGTCACCCCGGAGGGGGTTTCTCCTCCCTCAACCAGTACTTTCAAGGTCCAGGCCCCTCTGTACCAGAGGTGCCACTCCATAACTTCGGGAGCCACGCAAGGAGAACTCAGGAAAGGTCCCCCCTCCGTGCTTTTCGAGCGGATTATGGAGGGTGGTCTAATCCTGGCCCAACTGGGGGCCGAGGCGGTAGACACGTACGCTCGGGCTGAGTCGCAGCGGGAGACTCTTTCATGGGCCCGTGGTGCGCTTGATGGGAAGGTCGAGCGTTTGACCCTCGAACTTGGGGATCTTCGTCGGGAGGTGGCCCCGCTCCGGGCATAGGTGTAGTCGTGCCAGGCGGAGGCTCAGTCGTTGGCTGAGCCGCTGGCCCAGGCCCATCGTATGGTCGATATGAAGAATGAACTCCTAGAGGCAGAGTGCAGAGTTCAGGTCGAGCGCGACGAGCAATGGAGGGCCGAGCGGGAGAGGCTTGAGGATCGAGTCCGGGGGGCCGAGGATGCACAAACCGAGGCAGAGAGGGGGCTATCCGAGTCAGAATAGAGGATAGCTGAGCTTGAGAGGAAGGCGGAGCTGGTTGGGGTGGAAGCGCTCGAGCAACATAAAAGCTCAGAGGCTTACCACGCGGCTCTTCAAAAGACTGCCTTCCCCTATTATGAGTCGGGCTATCGTTAGGGCCTTCGGAAGGGCTTCTCCCAGGGCTTCAATCGAGCCATCATAGAGGCTGACGCCCAAGCGTCTGGGCTCATTTTTCCTTCCGGGCAATGCTATGACTCGAACTGGGGTTCCACCGACTCTTCCCATTATACGTCGAGTGAAGATGGGAGTCGGGATGCCTCGGTTTCGTCCGAGCGATCGCCAACTCCAGCAGCCTTGGGAGGGCACACGACCGAGACAGTTCCCACGTAGGTGGGGTCAGTGCCTGGGTCAGCCGTCTCCGAGAGTACCGGAGGTAGATCGTCTGGTGTTGAGGGGCCCTCGTCTACCGAGCTTCGAGATGGGCCCGAGGCCTTATGTATAAGCTCTTTCTTTCTTTTTCTTTTCCCTTATGTAGTTGTGAGAAAATCTTTTTTGGAAAGTATAATAGCGGCAATGTTAAGTGCTGAATTGACTGTTCCTTACCGCTCTTGGCATGATTTGACTACCGTATCTGTAGTTGTTGGGGAAGGCGCCGATTTTCACTGCAGATATTGCGCGTGCCGATCTGTCAGATAACTGACATGGCACTGGCACCTTTCCATTTTTCCATGTCGCAATACGAGATGTTGAGCTTCCAATCCCTGAGGACAACGCGAGGGCCTGTCCTTTGATTGTCGAGTGGGGGCGATACGAGATGTCGTAGGCCCCGAGCATGATGGCCCACTTGACGAGGCATCCCGAGGCTTCAGGGTGAAAGAGAATCTTCTTCAGGGGTTAGCCGGTCAATACGACGATAGAATGCCCTTGAAAATAGGGTCGGAGGCGCTTGGCTGAGGTAACCATCACTAGCATGAGTTTCTCGGTTGTGGGGTATCTTCTTTCAGCCTCATTAAGCACCTTGCTAGTATAGTAAATTGGTCTCTCGACCCCCGCGTCGTTCCTGACTAGGACGGAGCTTACTATGGAAGGGGTCGCTGAGAGGTACAAGTGTAGAGCTTTGCCCGGGGTTGGCTTGGACAGCACCGAGGGCGAGGCCAAGAATTCCTTGAGTTCGGCGAACGCCTTCTGACATTCCTTGTCCCAGGCGAACATAGCAAATGCTATTTTGGATCCCCTCAACAATTTGAAGAAGGGTAGGCATCATTCGGTCGCCCGAGACAGGAAGTGGTTGAGCGCAATAATGCGCCCTGTAAGGTGTTGGATGTCCTTGATGTAGGTGGGTGGCCGCATGTTCAGGATGGCCTGAACATTGTCGGGGTTGGCCTCAATCCCACCCTGAGTTACCAAGAAGCCAAGGAACTTCCCGGATCTGACTCCGAAGGCATATTTAGCGGGGTTGAGCTTTATGTTGCACCTCAGGAGGGTGTCAAAGGTCTCAACTAAGTCGGCAAGATGGTCTTCGGCCTTCAGCGTTTTGACGAGCATATCATCAATGTAGGCCTCGACGTTCCGACCAAGCTATCCCTCGAAGATGTGTTTAATCAGTCTCTGATATGTTGCTCCGATGTTGTTCAACCCGAACGGCATTCGGGTGTAGCAGTGTATGCCGAAGTCGGTGATGAAGGCAGTCTTCTCGATGTCCTCCGGATCCATCCTGATCTGATGGTAACTACAGTAGGCATCCAGGAAGCTGAGTAATTCGTTGCTAGAGGTTGAGTCGACCAGTTGATCGATGCTTGGCAGTGGGTAGCAATCCTTCGGGGTAGCCTTGTTGAATTCGGTGAAGTCTACGCACATTCACCACTTCCCCGAAGCCTTCGGTACCATAAATGACGTTGGCGAGCCACGTAGGGTACAGGACCGGGCGAAAGAGGCCAGTCTTTTGCCCGTTGATGACTTCCTCTTTGATGATCGCTTGCTTCTCTGGGGCGTGCTTTCTCCTATGTTGCTGGACAGGCTTCACCATCGGGTCAAGGTTGAGCTTGTGTGTCACCATGTCTCCCGGGATCCCGGGAAGATGCTCGTCCGACCATGCAAAGACTTGGATGTACTGGGCAAGGAAATCTTTATATTTTTCTTCTTCCTCAAGTGGTAGATCGACTCCGATCTTGACTCTTAGCATCGGGTCACCGTTGAGGAAGACCGTTAGCAACTCGCCGCCAAGCTCAGATGTTGCTGGTCCCTCCTCGGATCCCTTTATTCATTTATTTTTCCCTTCCGGCCTCGTGGCTTCGACCGAGATTATATAGCACCGTATAGCCAATGCCTAGTTACCCCGGACCTCCCCCATGCCATGCTTGGTGGGGAACTTCATTTTTTGGTGAAAGGTAGAGAGCACTGCTTTCATTCGGCTGAGGATACCTCGGCCGAAGATGGCGTTATAGGCCGTCATCCCTTTAATCATGATGAAGTCCACCATAACCGTAACGGTTTTGGGCGGGGTGCCGATAGTAACTGGCAAGCTCAGGGCTCCCTCGGGATAAGTTGCCTTGCCGTTGAACCCACAAAGGGGGGTTCGGATCGGGCAGAGTTTAGATGGATTCTCTCCCATCTTGAGGAAACATTCATAGGATAATATATTAGGGGCACTACCATTGTCAACTAAGATCCTATCTATGTTACAATGGTTTATTGTAGCTGATACAACGAGAGCGTCGTCATGCGGGGTAGTTAACCCTTCCAGGTCCTGGTCGGAGAATACCAAGGCCTATGGTTCGCTCGCCTGTGAGGCCTTAGGGTGCTCAACAGAGGCTCAGCTTGCCCGCTCGGTGTGACGCTTTCTTCCTCGACTGCTATCTCCTCTTGATGCCGCGCCGCCAGCGATGACGTTGATGTGGACTCCGCGGGGGGCATTATCGATTTCCTCGGGGGCGCCTTGGTCTTCCTTCTACCCGGACACATATCGAGATAGGTGTCCCTAGCGGACGAGGCGCTCGATCTCATCTTGAAGTTGATGGCAATCGCTGGTGTGATGCCCGTGATCGCTGTGGAACATGCAATGCTTGGGGCGATTGCGGTGCTTGGCCTGCATAGGCTCGGGCTGGTAGAGGAGACTCGAGCCTTTGATGTCTTCGTAGATTTCGTAGACGGAAGCGGTAAGAGGGGTATATCGCTCATACTTCCAGGACGGCTCTTTGCGATCTCCTTCCAGGTTCCGCCTTTTTCCTTGACCCGTCCCTTGCTCGGACGGTCGCTTCTTGTCCCCCTCCCGACCTGAGCCTATCGTGCCTCGACAGGCGCTGAGGACTTCCTCGCACTCTGCGTGGCGAAGGGCCAGGGTCATTAGCTCGGCGAGGGAGGTGGGAGGATGAAGCACTAGCTCACGCTGTAGGTTCTCATCGCGGGTGCCCCCGGTTAGTGCGATGATGGTCGAGGTAACATCCAGTCGGGGGATGTGCAGGGCTTCCGATTTCAATTGGTTGATATAAGCCCACAACTTCTCCCCCTGTTCCTGCTTGAGGGCCAGTAATCTCGCCATTGACCGGGGAGGACCGCTGCCGGTGAAGCTTTCCTTGAACACTCGCCCGAATTGCTTGAAGTTGTGGATGTTACCGGGGGCGAGGGCCCTGAACCATGCCTGAGCGCCCTGAACCAGGGAGGTCATGAACGCTCGGCACTTAATCACGTCAGAAGTCCCATGCAAGGTCATTAGGGCGTCGAAGCTGTCGTAATGATCGGCCGGGTCTCCTGGCCGTCATACGATTTGAAGGTCGGATGAGAGATCCTGGGAGAAATCTCGACCTTCAAGATATAATCAGAGAACGGGGATCGCTCCTCATCTTCCACAGGAGAGGTCTTTTGCAAGGCGCGGAGGGCGTGCTCTTTCTCTGTGAAATGCCTCTCAAAATCTCACAGCCGGAGAGGCGGTTCTGGCTGTCGTTAGCCTGAGGGGCTGGGGGGGCGCACTTGCATGCTATCCCGACACTCCTCGGGGGCCTCTGTTTCCAGGAACGGTCGGCGTACTCTGGACTTCTCCCTCCTCGGGGTGGAGGAGGCTTCCTGCTCCGGGGGAGGGGCTTGCGATGGTCCTCCTGACTGGTTGCGGATGAGCCGCCGCCCTCGGAGGGTAAAACGGCCTCCAGCGGTTTGCTGGGAGGCATCTCCATGAGGGGGGCTCTTCCGGGGGAGATGCGACTTCTCCTCCCGGGCCGCCTGGGCCCTCATGATATCCATGAGGACGTCCAATTTTGCGTTGAGGGTTTGGAGGGCGTCGGTACTCTCGTCGGGAAGCTGTTCCCCCGCCACCGATGGAGGTATTTCATTGGCATGGTTGCTCGACGGGGAATTCTACGTGGGGAGGGAAGGTGCACCTTCTTTCGTCACCAGGGCTTTTCCCCTGTCGCCGATAGTCCTCCTGCCAGAACTTCTTCGCACCATGATGGCTCTTTGTTCGTTTCCCACAGACGGTGCCAGATGAAAAGGGGCGATCTCACGCTACTCCTGAGCGGGGAAGAAGATGACCACGTATACTTGAAGTATGAACTGCAAGAAGGGAAACAAGTCAGAGGTGCCCAAGGATGAATCCCCAGGGGAGACCCTCTGATGCTTAAGTCAGCAAATATAGTAGAGCACTGGTGTGAAGGTAGAAGTTAGGAGGAAGATGAGGGCGTGAGATCCCTCTCCACCAAGAGGTGAAGTGGTTCCTGCTCAGGGTTTTTTTAGCTTACCTTCTCACAGCAAGGCTCTTCCAGTTTAAATAGTGGCTCGTTGAGTGAATGATCCCTGTAAGCTGAGGAGTTCCAGGGGGGGGGGGTTACGTCCTTATTAAAGGCACTTTTATAGCATGTGGACTCTTGATCTCCCCTATCCCCTTGAGCTCCCAGCTTTTAAGGGACACGTAACGTCCGTACAGATAAGCTTCCATCAGTCGGCCTGAGCATGTGGCACTAGCCCAGGAGATGCTTCCCGAGCAATGAGTACGTGGTTTGGGCAGAAAATACGGGGCTCCGAAGGAGCTCTCCCGATCGAACTGATGCTCGGACTTCCCAACCCGAAGGCCGCCTAGGAAGTGCTTGATCCGAGTGAGTTATTAGGCTTATATTAAGTGGGCTCTGGGGCTACCACTTCAAGGAGCTGGGCCTCGTTGGGTCTGGTTGGACCTCGTTTGGCCTCTCCGTTCGGGCGATTAGATTTCCCCTCTCCACCATTGACACTCATTTTCGGACTACAAGTTGAGTTATTTATCTTATTCACCTTTCGTAATGTCCCGAATTACCCGTTGTTTTGGAGAATTCTTTGAGCTTGTTTCGAGCCCATTTTCTGACTATTTTTTGAGCCCATTTAACTTCGGAGGCCATTAACTTCAATTCCCCCATTTCCCAGTCACTTTCGAGCCTTCCGAATGGTCGAACGGGCATCCGAAAACAATCCCGCATAGCTCCCTAGTCACGGTCTTTTAGGAGACCATGTTCTCACTTTTTGTAAAAAAATCACCCTATTCTCCATTTTTTTCGCCCGAGGACTCTCCGGGAGCCTCATCTTGAGCTTGTTTCACCTAGGGTTCGATGCCAACTCGACTATTATCTTTTCTGGGGCATTATCCTAACTATTAACTCCGATTTATCAATTAAAATCCCTATTTTATGGACTTTCTCCCAGATTTCAACCCTAGGATTTCTACACTCCTATATAAAGCATCCAGTTCGTAGTGCGCGACGGGGGAGGGGGGGAGCTCTTTTTCGGTTCGAGACGAAGCCATGCCGCATCTCCAAGTCTTCTCTTCGACCTCAACCTAAAGAGGGAAGCATTAGCTTCGTTTTCCACCACCCTAGGCTTCCTATCTCTCTTCCTTTGCTTAGTTACTCCCCTCCACTTTTCTAAATCATCACAGATTTCTGGGTGTTCTGCACTTCGTAACTTGCGCGATGGGAGGGCATTCTTCAGTTCGGGGCGAGGCCATGCCGCACCACCATCACGTTTCTTCGACCGCAACCTGGATAGGGGAGTATTAGCTACATTTTGATCCTATTTGGGATTCATTTCATCATTTTTTCCCCTATTTTCTCTGCCCTCACTTCTCCAAAATCATCCCAGTTTGCTATTCTGTTCTGCAATTTCCACACCTGTGCGAACGGGGCATGTTCTCGTGATCGGGGTGAGGTTATGCTACACCACTGGTCGGTCTCTTTGAATCCAAGCTCTTCAGGGAAGTGTTATCTTCGTTCTCTATCATTTTGGGCTCTTTCTTTCGCTCCCTTCATAGTTATTTTCCCTCTATTTTTGCACTTTCATCACAGATTTTCTACACTAGTCTTTTCTGCACCCTATGTTTTCTTGCATCTTGCACCACGTTTTTCATTTTTGTTATCCCCATTTTAAATCCCTCTTTTCACCCTAATCTCATCACAACATTCCCACCTTTCATTAGGTCCATCCCCCTCCCCTTAAGGCCTTTTCTTCTACAAGATCTCTCCTATTCTTTGAGTACAATTTCTCACTATTCTGTAGTTTTTGCACAGACTACATTTTTCGCCAAATCTCCGGCATTCGTGCATGATGCCCAAGCATCCTTTGCCTGTGTTCTTTGTTCCTAATTATGCACAACACTCATATCTTCTCTTATTATCATTTTCTTCCTGTTTGGACTTCATCTTCATTGTTGTTTTTATCATTCTTTGCACCATGTTTGTGCTGTTTGCACAGTTTCTACACTGTTCAGGCGTTTTTCCCAATTTGGTGTCGCTTCTCCCCACAGCATGGCTACATGTTAATCCATCATTTCATGCATATGCATTCATAATATACCCACCTATTGTTTTGTCCCTTTTACAGGGGTTAAAAACCTACCCGGTTCATTTTTCTCTCAATTCTTCCATACTCTTTTATGCATTCGAGACATATTCTGCACTTACATGTTCTAATGGGTTTTCTCTCTTGTTTTGGTGTTGATTCGTAGGAAGACATGGAAGGTGAGGCCCTTACCTTCTAGCCGGCTGGAAGGAAAGGAGTGTCCGACCCACAAGTCCCCGCATCCATATTGAGTGCGATCTTACTCTCTTTTCCAAGGTACACAACACACACCCATCTCCCTTTCTACATATTTTTCGGTGTTGTCATTCCTTGGTGGCGATCATGGTATTTTTCTATATCTTTCATCACCCTTTTATTGCTCATATGATCATGCTTGCTTGTGATTACATGTTCATACTATTTGCTTGATTGTGGCGCATCATGTTCTTCATACATGCATATCTTAGTCATTGATTGTGTTAGCCACGTTCCATATATCTACACACTAGTTTTTTGGCAATCACGGTGGGACCTCTAGTGCCCATCACTTTATTCATGCTTTCTTGCAATTTTGGTGTGTGTTTGTCCATGTTTAGATAGCATTCCATATTCATCATATTCTTCACATTGTTCATGATATGTTGCACCCATCTTGCTTCGTTTGCATATGTTCATTATAGCTTGATTTGCTAGTTTTAGGCTAGAAATTGCATGCACTCCGGTGCACATAGGATCATGCATTACATATCATAGTTGCATTCCTAGCTTGGTAAGTGACCCTCTCGCCTCCATATTCCTTGGAGTCGACAAGGTGATCTTATCCAGGACCTCCGTAAGTCCCCGTGAGTCGTGGATTCCCACATGGACGCCGGGCCAGTTGTACCTTTCCACCTCTTAGGCTTGCAGTTTGCATACGTGTGAGGAAGTTAACCTTAGTCAACCCAAAGTTTGGACCTCTTTTCTTTAGGATTCCTATCTTGAGGGAATTATGCTTAATTTAAGACATTAAAAGGCCCACCAAAATTTTGGAGAATAAAAAATTCCCATCATATTAACTTGTTTGACTTGGGTGAAATCCATCACATTGCATTATTTGTGTTGTTTGGGCTTGTCCAACCCATTTGTGGTGTTTTGTGCGACATTTTCCTCATCATCCACTTATTCTTTTGTCGATAGGCCCATCTAGGTTAGCCCATTTGTTGTGTCCATTGTCCTAGGTCGGTCTTGCATTGGTCCTAGTGAGTCAGCCCTCTCCCCTTCAGCCATTCACTCCCGTACTTCCCCTAGATGTATCCCCTTGATATTCCTATAGAAAGTCTCCATTTGCCCTCATGGAGCGCCGCTTCAACCCCATGTACCCTTCTTCTTTCCAATCTTCTTCCTATTCCCACGTGGAATCTTCTTCCCACGCGGGCCCATCTTCCCGTGGTCCCTCTGACCCTTCTGAAGAATAGGCTAATCTCTTGGCCCATTTATCATGCCTTGTTCGCCAAATGGACTCGGCCCAGGCCCAAAAATTGATTGCAAATTACCTTAATGGGCCTTCCTCGCTTAATGGGCCTTTTCCTCTTAACGGGCCATCTCCTTCTTATGCTGCTGGCCCAGTTTCTAATGTCCAATTTTGTCTTAGTGGGCCTCCTCCTTCTTCTCCTTATGCTACTGGCCCAATCGTTCCATAGGCCCATGTCCAATCCAGGCCCATGTGTCCTTCCACTCCTAGAATGGGCCCTTCTTCTTCTCAGTCCGGATCTTTTTATCCGGCACATTATGCAACTCCTGGTCTAAATTTATAATCTCTTGCTCAAGCTGGCCCACATTTCTCTTGATCTCTCCCTACCTCAGAGATGATTTCTCAAGCCCAGCGCCAGCTTGATGAACTACAACGTCGCATTGATCCTAAACCCTCCTTGAGTGTCCCATTCGCATTTCAAAATCTTCGGCTTCCACCACCTTCGCAAATCCTTAATTATCGCCGTTATGGTGGAATCAGCGACCCGTATGTGCACTTGAAGGAGTTTATTCATGAGTCGGCCCAATTTTGACATGACCAATGTTTGATGGCTTATTTGTTCGGTATGTCTTTAGAAGGCCCGGCTTGAGATTGGTTCTTTTCATTGCCGCAAGATCAGGTTGTAAATTTCCAAGTGCTTCAAGAAAAGTTTATTCAACAGTATCAGGACCAGGTTGGGCCCATGTACTCCGTTGTGGATTTGGCCCATGAGAAGATGAAGCCTGATGAGGAGTTCTCTACCTTTGCCGACCGCTGGCGTCGCCTTACCGCACAAGTCCCGGGGCACATTCCAGAGGGAGAGCAAATCAAGATGCTTATTCCAATGCAACGCCCGAGTATCGCTACATCTTGGCCCTGAATGAATTACCTTTTGGCAACAACTTTACAATCGAGCCCGCTTCATCTGCCAACAACTCTATAATTCCCTTGACCCTGAGTCTCCTTCATCTTCTACGCCCACATATATCCCTCATGTACCCTCCACGAGTCAGCCTTCCGCCACATATCCTTCCATGAGTCAACCTTCCGCTTCCATATATCAACTCCCCGCGAGTCGGCCATGTACCTCCACATACCAACCCTCCATGAGTCCACCTTCCACGAGTCAGCCTTCCGCTCCTGCATATCCGCCAACGTCTCCACCCCCAGTCAAGGGAACTCCACATCCTGAGCAGGTGGATGTCGTCCATTACGTTCCTGCTCACGCGCCGTTGCCTAGTCTGTTGGCGCAGAGAGATGGCGGACAAGAAGGGGGGTTGAAATGTCCCCTTGCCGAGATGGCGGATTTTAAAAACCTTTCTTAACTAAACATAGTGGAATAAAAACTAAAAACGCTAATTGCCCTAAACAGATGTGAGATTAAAAGAGTTCTCTCAAGCTTTCCGATCTCACTCGAATTAACAATGCAACTAATCAAACAAATCAAGCTCACCACAGATAAATTTATGCTTAACACGGATAACGGAGGTAGCAATGTATGGAGGTGTCGTGAATAAAAATCTACAAGTTGACATGTGAAGGGAGGTAGATGAAATGGACGATCACACATGCATTCACAAGAGACACAAAGATTTTTAGGTGGTTCAGGATCACGATGGGCTCCCTACATCCACCCCTCACCGAACCCGATGAGGCTTCACTCCACGCTACGGAACGTAGTGACACGGGGATGAACCCCAACACCACACACGCTACTTCTGCAGTAATATCCACACGGGGACAAGCCCCAAAACGCTGTCACCGCAGCACACACACACACACAACGTCGGGGAACACACTCCGGACACTAAAACCACACGGAGACGCAGCTTCGTCTACCACAACCAAACTCGGGGAAACTTGCCCTGCAATAGATCCATACACACGGAGATGCAACTCCGCCCACAAACGATAATATATCAAGTTTGATGAACAACAAGATATACAATAAACACCCAAAATATTAATCTATGCTCAACCAAAAGATGGAAACCCTTGTAAACCAGAAGTAGATGACTCACATAGATGCAAACATGATGCAATAATGAATCCCCATGAGTAGAGAGGGGTTGTAGAAGATCTTCTCTAAGCCCCAAGTCGGAGGGTAGCCGAATGTCAACGATGAGAACGTCCACACGTTCCCATTTTCGTTCCGCTCCTTTCTTTCTTCAATCACGATCACAAACTCCTCCTGGATGTAGATGATATCCATGTTTTTCTCCAGCTCCTCTCCTTTCCCTCTTTCTTTTCCTACAAGACAAAGAGAAATGTTAGCACATTAGGGTTCCTCGTCTCCAAATTCGGAGCTCACAATAGTATATATATATGAGTGACTAAAAGACCCAAAAACCCCTCCTAAAGTATGTTAAAAACACCCTAATAACATTAGTAACCAATGGGGGGTGTTTTGGTAAAGTTTGGTAGGGTTTAGAGTGGGTTCCGGATGAGTTCGCAACTCCCGTGTAGGAAAGGGTCGACCCCATGGGTCGACCCCTGGACAACCAGAGGGCGAGCAGACAAAAAATAAAAACTCAATTTCCAGGGGTCGACCCCATGGGTCGACCCATACAGGCAGACTGCATAAAATGTGTTCTGTCCAGCCCAAAACTTCTAAGGGTCGACCCTATGGGTCGACTCCTGCATTAGGGGTTAGAAAAACCTGTTAAAGTGGCAAAAATACATGGGAAACTAAATGATTAAATGTTACCAAGTCCCATGATGATCAACCATGATTTCTTGCCCTGTAAAACATGATGAAATGAGAAGTTAGATCGAAATCATAATATTTGGATCATGCATTAACATATGGAGCTAGTTTTGAGTCCAAGCCCCAAAAGACATGAAGTATGATAATGAAAATATTAGCATGAGGCACATAAATGCTTTGAACACATTTTCATCTCAAGAACCTCCTCAAGAATATGCATAAAACACTTTGAAACCATTAAGTCCTCAACTTGCAGATGAAATCAATTGAGAGCATGACTAATGAATCAACCCCAATCTAAGCACATGGAAATTCATTTCCAACTCAAGCAAATGTATACCTTGATCACTTGATGTTGAGCCAATCCACACATGAAGATCATATGCAGTGGAAACATGATGAATTGCAACCACAAGCACAGATAATACACATAATTCCAATCCACGTTCTTCACAAATCAAAATGATTTAAGCAAGTCACACATGGGTCCCAAGTTTAATCAAGAAATTCAGACATTGTCCAAAGACATCCAGATTTGGTCCAAAACATGAAAGGGCCTTCAGCCCTTATCAAGGCAAAACAACCATGAGTGTGTAAACATATTAGTTAAAGGATTTCAGATTCAGTCAAGATAAGCTAAACTTACACAACCCTCACAAAATAATTAGGTTCACACAGTAAGTGTGAATTCAGTCCAGCTCTGTATAAATAGCCATATATGATATGCATGAATCCTTCAACCTTCATATTAATATATTGAAAATGCAATATCACATATGAGTGATTCAGGGAATTTCAACCCGTATTCTTCATGCACTGACATATCAAATGTGATTCAAGCAAGTCACACATGAATCACAAATGCAGTCCAAGGAAAAAATTGAACTTGCACAGTCTAATGCAAGTTAACACCTAATAAGGAAGTTAGTTTCACAATCAAGACCAATCAGATTTCAGCATGAGTAACCATGTTCCAATATAGTTCAAGCAAGACATGTACTGCTACACTAACCATTTGAAAACCCACAGTGAGAGACATTATGATATCTTGACATGAGATTCTCAACCATCAGAATGCGTGATAACACTAGTAACAATATCCATTTGGAAAATCTGAAAACTCAATGAACCACACTTGAATGATATGTATGAGAGCATCAAATTAGAATAACATCCATTGAGACTTTTAAAGAACCAAGGGATGTGCTCATGAAAACCCAAGCATTTCACACCAGGAAAGGGTCCTTGAAATCTTGAACAAGAGACAAGGCTCAAGGGCCTTATGACCTTCTATGAAAACATGATTTCACCAATGAAAAACATCATGTATGAAGTGCATCAAGAAATAAACATGGTGATGACGATGCACTTGATGAAAGCAATCTAGAAGAGGTCGATGCAAGTCCAGAGGTAGATCAGAGCATGTGAAGAATAAGTGAGACAACCTACAAAAGAAGATGCAACATGTGAGCATCAAGATCAAGATGATCAGTGCATATTTCCACAAAACTTACACAGAATATTTTCACTTTAAAATATATGAACAACACACAATATATTGAAATCATCAAAACTATTGTCAAGGACAAAGAGGGGGCACACAGAACCCCACAATCTCCCCCTTTTTGATGATGACAATATATTGTGACCACGAAAACTCTCTCCCCCTTTGACATTATCAAAAAGTGGGGGGGCTAAGGAGCAACTGTGAAGTTTTCAAGAACGAGTGACACAAGAGTGCACGAACCCAGCAATTAACTTCCCATGAGAGGAAGGTGTGAAAAGCATGAGCACCAAACAAAAAGGGAGAATTTGATGTGCAAGGTTCAATTTTTGAATTATATGCTAGATGTATGACAAGGTTGTATGCAAGATGACAAGAGTGTATACAAGTGATCAACTTGAGAATTATGTGCAATCTGCAGATGTGTGAAATAAGTGTAAATGCTCAATGTTTAAACTATATGCAAATGTATGATCGAAGTATGCACAATGAGTATAAAGAAACTATGCTATATGTAGAATGTGAGACTAAGCTATGCACAAATTGTATTGTGCTCAAGAGTACGTTATTCTCCCCCAATTGTCAAGAACAAAACCAACTGACAATGAGTTATTTAACATGTTATTTACAAGTATAACCTAGAGATGCATGTAGATGAAATGAAGTATGTTATGGACAAGACGGATCAAGTATTCAAACACTCAAGCATGCATAGTTAAATATAGACTCATGCAAGTCCCTTCTGGACGGGTGTAAGGATAATGCAGTTGATCGTTGAACATGCAATGCATGAACAATACTAAGAAGGTTGTGCTTACATAAATAAAGTACTACATTAACCATGAAAGATGACTGATTCATAAAGGACATTCAAACAATCAAACCCAAGGTGCATATGTGAAAATAGAGCAATGAAGTTCAAGTCAATATGGAAAATCAGATTTTCTAAAGAACACTAAAAAGAACTTCTCATCCATACACTTTCATACACAATGCTCGAATATTGGTAGCTACGTACGACCCCAATTTTTTTTTAAATACAATAAATGGTGTGACTAACCTTTTGACACGAGTCATGCCCTTTGTTTCAGGGGTAATTTTCGGTTACTCAGTTTCGTCACTTTTTATGATGTGGATGAGACACTTTTCGACGCGAGTTGTACCCTTTGTCTTAGGGGCACTTCTCGGCTACTCGGTGACAAATCACACTTATTTTCATATGGATTAGTTTCTCCTTTCGACAAGAGTTTCCTCCTTTATTTCAGGGGGGATTACTGGCTACTCGGATCCACGTTCCACTTATACAACTTTTGATGGGGTGAACAACTCTTTCCTCACGAGACATGTGATTTCTATGTAGAGAATCAATAGTCCTCAAAAGTGTAGAGTAGAAAATAGTAATCCTTATTAGATTGAATCATTATCTCAAAAAGGTGCATTTTGTGTGGGTGGTTGTATTGAATGTAAAAGATGAATTAACCTTATCACAGTAATGTCTCCCCCTAAATGTATGCACGGTTATAAAAAATCTCCCCCTTAATATATGCCATGTAGCAAACATGTCTAAATCAATGTAATTTCATTTAGCAAGGATGAGTCATAGAAGGAGTCAAAAAGTGGTTGTATATTATATACATTCAAACAAGCACTGAACTGAAATTTTCAAGCAAGTTGATTACCGATACGTGGTGGAGAACGTAGGTTCGAAGACCACCTCACGCGTAGTGAAAGCTTCCGGCGGAACATAATCCAACCTTCCACTAACACCATTTTATATACCGAATAATCTTGGCATTCAAGCACAGAAGTATGCAATGATATGTAAGTGTATGCAAGAAAATGAACAGATGATCGAAGACTTTCTTTATTTACAAGTATGTAAAGATGTGTATGATATGTGCAATGTGTATCATACAACTAAGTATGTAAAAGTGAACTATTATTTGCAGGATGTAAGTGAAAGTATGAAAGACTTTATGTGCAGACCAAAACATTCAAACCTGAATTTTTTATTTGCAAAGCGAAAGAGAAGGTGTGTATGAAGAACCATATATGTGCAAGGTTAATCATTCAAGAATTAAGATTATTCACAAGATTTGCAAAGAGAAGCATTCCAAACAACTACTCATCAGACTCAAAAGATCTCAACATTTCAAAGGATACCAAAATTAGTGAACCAACATTGCAAACATTTTCCTCCAAACATAATTTTTACCTTTTTAGAATTTTTTTTTTAAACTGACCTAACCAAGGTAAGTTCTCAAGATCAAACCATTTTCTTCATAACTACCAAGGTCAACAGAGGGTAATATGAATTCAGATGAATGTCAGATTTGACTTTATTTACAAAATATGCTACCTAGTAAGCATGGACAGTCAACATGATAGTAGATATGGAATTAGAAGCACACTATTTTTCTTAAAACTCAAACTATCACCTAAGTTTAATTATCCAAAAAGAACCAGTACCAAGTTCATTACCAGTAAAGCTCATTATTTCTCTTACCTTGAAGGATCTTCATTTATCAACAAATTCTTCCTCCTCAAGGCACCCCTTTAAAATAGATTCTCATTTTAGAGATTTGGGTACCCAAGCCATCTTGGATCCCGAGGGGTTAGTTCTAACATAACCAAATGTATTCTTTTTATTTTTCCGCTCATACCATTCATCATCTGCCCTCATCATGGTACAATCATCCATTGAATGTCCATTCAGGCCACAATAAAAATAATGAGAATATTTTCTTCTCATGGACCACTTTTCATCATATTTCAATAAGGAGCAATTATTCATCATGTGTCCAACTTGACCACAATAATGACAAGAAAAATTCTTTTTGTCAGACCATTCATCATCATTTTTCTTTGTGAAACAGTTTTCAAAAACATGACCATGTAACCCACAGTAGTAGCAATGAACATTGAAGTTTTTCTTCATAGGTTTTTCATGATTTTTAGATTCATCAATAATTTTCAATTTTGACTTCAATGCCTCATCATCATCAAGTTTCATCAAAGAGCAATCATTCATTTCGTGGCCAAATTTGCCACAATAGTCACAAAAGATATTCCTTCTTTTTCTTGGTGCATGAACATGGTTAACCTTTGGGGGGTTTTTATGCACACATGAGCAATCAACAATATTTTTCTATTTTTCATTTTCTTTATCACTCAAAGATAATGATTCATTCAAAATTTTGATTTCATTTTGCAATGATGAAATATGCAATTCATAATTAGCAAGCTCTTCTTCACATGAAGCAATTTGTTCATTTAACAAGAAATTAACACTCTTGTGACTTTCAATTTCTTGTTCAAGAGCATGCAATTTGTCACAATCATCATCAATCACATATTTTCCTTTTTCAACATTTTCAAGACTTTTCAGTTTACTTTCAAGCAATAAGATTTGAATCAACAAGGCACTGTTTTCATTTTGGAGTTTATCAAATGAATTTTCATTCATGGAAGTGTGTTCAAGTTCTTTCATTTGAAAACTCACATTATCATTAACCATTTTATTCATGGTTTCATTGCATTTAAATTTATCATTTACGTTCTTAAAGCTTTCTATTTCATGTCTTAGCTCCCTTAACCATTTAGATTTGTCAACATACACGCATTTTTCCTTTTCAAGGACAAGCAATCTTTCTGACATAGCACTATTCAGTTCTTTCAGATTCTCATTATCTTCTCCCGTATGTTGAAGTTCTGAAAGCTTTCCCAATAAAGATTCATTCTCAGCTTTCATAATTGAAATAGTTTCTTTATGCACATCAACATCATGCAATAAGCTTTCATTCAAGTTCTTAAGCTCAGAACATTTTTCACATGAAGAGTTAACAACACAAACATTTTCAATTTCAAAGCACTTATCACATCGTGACCTAACATGCGATGAATCATCAAGTTTCTTTTTCAGTTTCCAATTTTCATATTTTAATGCTTTGTATCTGTCAAACAGTTCATCATATGCATTCATCAACTCATCATAACTAAGTTCATCTTCATCCTCAGAGTCGGAGTTTACCTTAGAGTTTTCCTCGCTTTGGCCTTCATTTTCTTTGTTTGCCACGAGGCACTCACCATTGTCGCATCTTTCTTTTTGGGCCTCGCTTAGCCCATCCAAGACATCTTTGGCTGACCTACAAGATAAAACAAAAGGATAAACGTTAGTGTTCACTGCAGCCTTAAGAGTATTCAAAACAAAAAGATTATCAGAATCCTTTTTCTTGTGCTCATCGGTACACGTTGATTTGTCTTTTGGTAAAGCATGAGGACCATTAGTCATTAAGTTCAAAAGCCTCGGATTAGTACTAGAAATCCATATACACAATTTTCCAAGCCATGATGTGAAGTCAAAACCATCAAAGACAGGAGGCACATTTACACTAGCCATCATGTAACGATCTTTTCTCATAGACCATGAGGTCCGCTAATAAAAAATTAGAGACTGGGCACTGATACCAATTGTTGGCGCAGAGAGATGGCGGAGAAGAAGGGGGGTTGAATTGTCCCCATGTCGAGATGGCGGATTTTAAAAACCTTTCTTAACTAAACACATTGGAATAAAAACTAACAACACTAATTGCCCTAAACAGATGTGAGATTAAAAGAGTTCTCTCAAGCTTTCCGATCTCACTCAAATTAACAATGTAACTAATCCAACAAATCAAGCTCACCACAGATAAATTTATGCTTATCACGGATAACGGAGGTAGCAATGTGTGGAGGTGTCGTGAATAAAAACCTACGAGTTGACCTGTGAAGGGAGGTAGATGAAATGGACGATCACACAGGCATTCACAAGAGACACAAATATTTTTAAGTGGTTCGGGACCACGATGAGCTCCCTACGTCCACCCCTCACCGAACCCGGTGAGGCTTCACTCCACGCTACGGAACATAGCAACACGGGGATGAACCCCAACACCACACATGCTGCTTCCGCAGCAATATCCACATGGGGACAAGCCCCAAAATGCTGCCACCGCAGCACACACACACACACAACATCATAGAACACACCCCGGACACTAAAACCACACGGAGACGCAGCTCCGTCTACCACAACCAAACTCGGGGAAACTTACCCCGCAATAGATCCATACGCGCGGAGATGCAACTCCGCCCACACACGATAATATATCAAGTTTGATAAACAATAAGATATACAATAAACACCCAAAATATTAATCTATGCTCAACCAAAAGGATGGAAACCCTTGTAAACCGGAAGTAGATGACTCAAATAGATGCAAACAAGATGCAATAATGAATCCCCATGAGTAGAGAGGGGTTGTAGAAGATCTTCTCTAAGCCCCAAGTCGGAGGGTAGCCGGATGTCAACGATGAGAACGTCCACACGTTCCCCTTTTCGTTCTGCTCCTTTCTTCCTTCAATCACAATCACAAACTCTTCCTGGATGTAGATGATATCCATGTTTTTCTCCAGCTCCTCTCATTTCCCTCTTTCTTTTCCTACAAGACAAAGAGAAATGTTAGCACATTAGGGTTCCTCGTCTCCAAATTCGGAGCTCACAATAGTATATATATATGAGTGACTAAAAGACCCAAAAACCCCTCCCAAAGTATGTTAAAAACACCCTAATAACATTAGTAACCAATGGGGGGTGTTTTGGTAAAGTTTGATAGGGTTTAGAGTGGGTGCTAGACAAGTTCGCAACTCCCGTGCCGGAAACCAGAGGGCAGGCAGACAAAAAATAAAAACTCAATTTCCAGGGGTCGACCCCATGGGTCGACCCATGCAGGCAGACTGCATAAAATGTGTTCTGTCCGGCCCAAAACTTCTAAGGGTCGACCCTATGGGTCGACCCCTGCAATAGGGGTTAGAAAAACCTGTTAAAGTTGCAAAAATACATGGGAAACTAAATGATTAAATGTTACCTAGTCCCATGATGATCAACCATGATTTCTTGCCCTGTAAAACATGATGAAATGAGAGGTTAGATCGAAATCATAATATTTGGATCATGCATTAACATATGGAGCTAGTTTTGAGTTCAAGACCCAAAAGATATGAAGTATGATGATGAAAATATTAGCATGAGGCACATAAATGATTTAAACACATTTTCATCGCAAGAACCTCCTCAAGAATATACATAAAACACTTTGAAACCATTAAGTCCTCAACTAGCAGATGAAATCAATTGAGAGCATGACTAATGAATCAACCCCCCAATCTAAGCACATGGGAATTCATTTCCAACTCAAGCAAATGTATACCTTGATCACTTGATGTTGAGCCAATCCACACATGAAGATCATATGCAGTGGAAACATGATGAATTGCAGCCACAAGCACAGATAATACACATAATTCTAATCCACGTTCTTCACAAATCAAAATGATTTAAGCAAGTCACACATGGGTTCCAAGTTTAATCAAGAAATTCAGACATTGTCCAAAGACATTCAGATTTGGTCCAAAACATGAAAGGGCCTTCAGCCCTTATCAAGGCAAAACAACCATGAGTGTGTAAGCATATTAGTTAAAGGATTTCAGATTCAGTCAAGATAAGCTAAACTTACACAACCCTCACAAAAAAATTAGGTTCACACAGTAAGTGTGAATTCAGTCCAGCTCTGTATAAATAGCCATATATGATATGCATGAATCCTTCAACCTTCATATTATTATATTGAAAATGCAATATCACATATGAGTGATTCAGGGAATTTCAACCCGTATTCTTCATGCACTCACATATCAAATGTGATTCAAGCAAGTCACACATGAATTACAAATGCAGTCCAAGGAAAAAACTGAACCTGCACAGTCTAATGCAAGTTAACACCTAACAAGGAAGTCAGTTTCACGATCAAGACCAATCAGATTTCAGCATGAGTAACCATGTTCCAATATAGTTCAAGCAAGACATGTACTGCTACACTAACCATTTGAAAACCCACAGTGAGAGACATTATGATATCCTGACATGAGATTCTCAACCATCAGAATGCATGATAACACTAGTAACAATATCCATTTGGAAAATCTGAAAACACCATGAACCACACTTGAATGATATGTATGAGAGCATCAAATTAGAATAACATCCATTGAGACTTTTAAAGAACCAAGGGATGTGCTGATGAAAACCCAAGCATTTCACACCAGTAAAGGGTCCTTGAAATCTTGAATAAGAGACAAGGCTCAAGGGCCTTATGACCTTCTATGAAAACATGATTTCACCAATGAAAAACATCATGTATGAAGTGCATCAAGAAGTAAACATGGTGATGATGATGCACATGATGAAAGCAATCTAGAAGAGGTCGATGCAAGTCCAGAGGTAGATCAAAGCATGTGAAGAATAAGTGAGATAACCTACAAAAGAAGATGCAACATGTGAGCATCAAGATCAAGATGATCAGTGCATATTTCCACAAAACTTACACAAAATTTTTTATACTTTAAAATATATGAACAACACATAATATATTGAAATCATCAAAACCATTGTCAAGGACAGAGAGGGGGCGCACAGAACCCAACATACTCGTTCCACTAGCCATGCATCCTTGCTTATGCAATCTCCACTTCCTTCTCCACAACCTTCCACTTCATCTCATACCCCTCGGCATCCGCCTTGCCCGAAGCGGGCTCATCATCCTTCGTTGTCGGAGTGTTTTACAGATATTTTCAGGGCTTTGATGGCCACTCATGCGTTACAGCTCCCTCCGATTGTGCCATGTCGACCTGCGGCTGAGAATTTGCTCTAGTTCTGTGATTATCATCACTAGTAGGGGCATTTAGTCGAGGATTGCCCCGAGTTCCGGGATTACATTTATGATCTGGAAGGTAAGAAAAGGATCGACTAGTCCGCGATTCAGAAGTTCATCCTATATCTTCATGACAAACATCAACAACAAGAAGTGGCACCCAGGCAGCCGTCTCCATCACTACAAGGCCAGGGACACCCTTGTGATTCTTCATCTGGCGCCATGCCCGCTCCATCGCCTACTCCATCACTCGTACCCTCTCCATCATCTTCTTCACCGACCTCATTACCTTCGCCATCTCCTACCCTGATTCCATCATCCTCGTAAACCCAAGCCTCTACTCAGGCTAGTGTCTCCACTTCTTCTACTCCCATTACTGCCACAACTTCGTCTCCTAACGTCGCCCGGCACGTCATGTCGATACGCCGATGGTGGGCGCCATGACTCTCCTCTTCATCATCTCTGCCATCTCCAACAGCTTCACCATTACCTAACCCATCTCTGCCATCTCACCGCCTTTGCCAACACCGTTCCCACCTTTGCCTTCGCCTCCATCTCCCTCGACATGTGAACCTGAGTAAACTACTCCTTCACTTTCACCTTTACCGTCACCCACGTCTGAGCCTATTATTACCACCTTGTCTTTGCCGCCGTTACCCTCATCTTTACCTTCACCCAAGATTACCATTACCACTATCCCTCTTCCACTTCCTACCGCACCTTCCAAACCTTCACCTTCACCTCAACCTCCACCATCTGAATCTATTCATATTCCCTCCACTTCTCTATCCACTTCTACCCCACGGAGCAGGTGTGCATTACTTATGGTGCCCCTCGGGTCTGGTCCCCAGAGAGATGATGAGCCAAGGAAGGACAGTTCGGTCTCGATTATGCAATTCAAGATTCAAGATTTTATCTGTCAGATGCCAATATATGTTCTGATCTCCGAATCTTTTGGGGATGATGTGCCTACACTCCCGAAGATGGTTGCCAAGAAGTGCTCTTTTGTGCTAGTGCCAGTTTCTTCTCGAGCGAGGCCGGTGGCAATCTCTTTGCTCACCGGGGAGTTCACCATTGATGTTGTTATTACTTCTCGCCCCATTGATATTCAGTTCACTGGTCAAGAGGGGTTCTTTACCCAGATTGTGCTCACTCGTACGGCTGCCAAAGATGTTATACATTATATGTTCAAGGCGCATTGGCCATATCTTCTGCATTCTCGAAGAACATGCTACACATTCTATGCAATCTCCCTCGGTTCATCGGGAAGCCAGCCACGTCAACGCTGCGCATTACTCTCCCTCAGTTTTATTATGCCCTTTTATCAAGGGAGTTGTGCTTGAAGCATGATTGCCGAGTGGAGTTGCTGGATCTCCACATCTTGGTGCCATGTGATAAGACTCCATGGTTTTCTAATATTCATCACTCTGAGGAGTTAGTTGTTCAAGAATGTCCATATGATGCTAGCACCGGGTATCTAGGGGAAACTGCCCCAGTGAAGTTGCATGTTCATAATTGGGCCAGGCCATCTGTCAGATGGGCCCTCTATTTGAGAAGATATTGCAAATCAAGAAGCCCGAAGGTCCGAGCCCGCGCCAGGCGGGTCCGTATTCAAGATATTTCTACTAAGAAGAGGCAGCGGCACAAGTTCAAGGGCCGTCAGTTATGCACTTTGGGGACCACTTCTCCTCCTTCTACCTGCCATTCATCATTCCTTTTGGTTAGCTCCCACCCTTGGATGGTGTACTTTCCTCCTTCTCGTCCAATTTCTGTGATTTTCTCCTCTTTTTCTGGGTCCATGAACCCTCGCGCCTCTCCTTTTCATCCAGATCCTTCAGATTTTCCTTATTCCTTCAATTTTAGGCCTTGGGCTATGCCCTCCTTTCACTCCAATTTTTGGGCATCTTCTGATTCTTCTTCTCTGGAATTCCTGGATTCTATCTCTGATTCTTCTCTGACCCTATCAGATGTCTACCATTCTTCATCTCTCACCATGTCGGATGACCACTGTTTTCCTTCTCTGACCACGTCTGATGGTCACCCTTCTTCCTTGTTTTTTCCACAATCTCATCATTATTTTTCTATTCTTTCTATCTCACACTTTCAGGGTAGTTGCCCTTTTTCTTCCTGCTTTCGAGGCTTTAGTCCGCCTTGATCTCAGCTGATCTTGTTTATTCTGTATCTAGTTCTTGGTTATCAGGGTCTATGTGCCATAGCGAGGGAGTTCTAGCCCTCGTCTCTCTTCCTTTTTATCCCTTCTTCATCCAGTTTGGTGTCTGCTGCTCCTTCGTGTAGAGGAATCTTCAATCCTTGTTATCCTCTCCCTCCTTGATCCTATCAAGCAAGGAATACAAAGCTCGCCAAGATCGCTTCAGGGCGCTGTTTTCACGCCATGGATTTGTAAGGTATCTTTATTTTGTGCAAGAATATGCTCTCATTTCCATTATCCTTATTTTTTCTGTGCATGGTTATAATGGTGTTTCCTCAACATGCTTGAGTGGCTTTAGGATGTTTGCTTAGTTTAGTCCAAAAAAGAGTTTGCTTCTACGGCATTCTTAGGCTGGTGATAGCTCCGCGCTGGGAGTCTAGTTCTTTTCCCAATTGTTGAGGGTGACCTTTTACAGGGTTTTTCACACACTACACGGCGAGCTATAGCCGATTCCTTTGAGGCACACTGTTGCTACTTTGGCCATACCATGGGTATGCACAAAGGTCTTTTCTTTTCTTTGCTCAGCCGAGTGCAAGGACAAGAGATTGATGGATAAGATGACCAACCTAGGCGCTCCTTAATACAAGAGAGGTCTCAAATAGGGGCAATCTTGACCCTTGAAAATGGGCTTTCATGAGAAATCTAGCCAATAAGGGCTATCAAAATCAAAAGAAATTCGATCAATATCAAAATTATGAATTAATGGCATAGCAAGAGTGGCAGTACAGTTCTCTGCGGGACGTCATGAGCCCGGTCGCATATGTGCCTAACAAGAATGGGTCTCAAAATCAAAGACACAAAGCCCCGACGCAATAGACTGTATCTTTGAGGGGTGGTGCCTTGGATGGAATTCCAGTCCTGATATTTCTCATCCTGTATAAATCTTATCTCCATTTTTCTTCTGTTTCTCCCTCTTAGGCTAGGTTATATCCCGGGTATGGCCTTAGTAGGGGCATCGTTCTTTAGAGGCAGTTGGTTATGACAAGCCACCCTCAAATGCACGCCCTGCTCAAGGGAAGTCTTTAATGAGAGGGGGAGGGACGACGACCCCTACCCAGTGGTTTGAGCCCGTCTACATGCTGTAGATTGCTTTGTAAAATCCAAAAAAAAATCAAATATGTCAAAATGTAAAAAAATTAAATATTGTCAAAATCTAAAAAAATCAAATATTGTTTAAAATTCAAAAACAACAAATATTGTTCAAAATCTAAAAAAATCAAATATTATCAAAATTCAAAAAAAATAAAATATTATCAAAATTCCAAAAAATCAGATATTTCAAAATTTAAAAAAAATCTAAAAATAACAAAAATCTAAAATTATTTATCTTATTCCTTTCTGTCTATTTATTTTGAGAACGAGTATAATCTGTTTGTTAAGTGTGCAGGTTGCAGGTGCTCAAAGCTCCTTTGCTCTATCTTTCGCTCTATCTTCTGTTCCCAGACTTTCTGATATGTTCCTTCCTTCTTCAATCTTATCTCTCGATCTATTCTGAAGCTTATGTCCTTCTCAGCTTTCGTTCATCTCGTTTCAACATGTCTCCATGAGAGGGCTTTGCCTCACGATTATGAACCTGGCAGTTCTGCTTCATCTGATCTTGGGCTTTGATTGAAGAGCATATTTGTCATGTCTTTTGTCCCACCATGTCGTCACACGTGTCTATGTCCCTCCATGTCTTCCAACATGTGTTGTTTTGTCCCTCCATGTCTATCATGTTTTCATCCCACTATGTTTTCGTCCCACTGTGTTGCCATGCCATGTGTTGTTGTTGTTGTTGTCATCCCATGCCATGTGCTGTTCATATCTCTTGTCCCCCGTTGTTTGTTGTCCCACGTGTCTTTTGTCGCACCATGTTATTGTCCCATCGGGTGTGCTGTCCCACTACGTTGTGTTGTCTTGTCCCACCGTATCTTCAATCCCACGCACGCTTGTTGTTTGTTCTTGTGGTATTTTGTCTATGCTATTATGCCATGTTATGTTATGTTCTAGTTCATGTTCATCTTTGTTCACTTTTTATGATTATCTTATTTGAAAATCCATAAAAATCTAAACATTCAAAAATCCAAAAAAATGCCGTTGCGCTTGCGCAGGTAAGTCAGGTATGACTCCTTATCCCAGCTCTTTGTTTCATTACTATATGGTATCTACGTTATTATAGCCTCTCAAGGACCGGCTGGTTCTCCGTGTGTTCTGGGATCTGATGTTCCCCTTTAACAAAAATGATGATGATCTAGGAGCATACGATTAATTGTTGGATAAGCCGTTAGTTTGAGTCGGGTGAGGGACGATGGACTCTGTCTCACACGCCGTGGTTGCAAGAAGACTCTTGACACCGTCCTGCTCAGTCTAGCAATATTATTGTTGAGTATTTTCTATTTAATACTTTCTTTGCATTCGTTTTGATGATTTCTTTATTTTAGCTCAACATGCATCATGTCATTTTGAGCATTCACGTCTCGTGATCCTTTCAAGGTTGCTCCTTAGCAATGGTTAATTACACTTCAATTCTCTTGGATAAGAGATCCTCATTCCACTCCGAATTTGAACGTTTTCTCTGATCTTCCCACTTGGTCTCGTTGGCCAGCGTGATTCCTGTCTGGATTTTATCTCAGTTTCAATTCTCCTTTTCCAGCTTTTCAACTGTGTTCTTCCGATCCCCTCATTGGCTCTGGATTGTGTCCCCGATGAGGTTGGTCGTGTTTTCTTTTCCTCCATAGTTTAGTTCTCTAAACATGTTTCATCCGCGTCAGCCATTGCTTGTGGTTAGTTCAACGTTTTCGGGAGAATTCCTGTCGCTTGTTGGTTGTGACAGGTGTCTTTCGCCTTGATGTCTGCTTATCAGTTCTCTCCCTGTAGTGCCCCAGAAATTTTAAATAATTTTCAAGAATTTATAAAGGCCTAAATAAATTTATAAATGGTTAAAAAGATATTATGAGGCCAAGTGGTGTTAATCAATTAACCCAACCCACTTAATTAAAGTCCAAAAGATTTTAACTCTGGCCCATTAAGTTTGGCCCACATTCTAGAAGGTAATTAAGTCTATCCACGGATATTAAGGATAAATACTAGAATATATAAGATAAGTTAATGGATAATTATCAAAAGAGTTTTAAATTGTTTGAACTCTATCCACCACACATATAACGGTCTATAGCCTAACCGTCACAGACATGTAACGCACGGTGTCTCGACCGTTACACTATGAACCAGAAAACTAAAAGAGTTTGATTTCCTTTGAACTCTAGGAACGAGTAATGTAACGGTCTATCGCGAGACCGCCACATAACCCTAACGCGTAGGTCCTAGTCCGTTACAAACATGTTAGTTTCGTAAGCAAAGGAACTCATGAAAAGATTGGAACTTGATGTTCCTATCCACTAGGGATCAACTTGGGAAGGATTCTAAAGACTCTAAGGACTCTTAGGGATTAGGATTTGATGAAACAAGTACTCTAAACTTGATCTAATCCTCAAACCCTAGTCTAAACTCTATAAATAGGGCATAGCTCTGAACAGTGCAACCCTTACTTTTTGGACGTAAAGAAGCAAGGTAAGGAGTCATTATCTCAGGTAAGTTCTTTAGAAGTAGTTGTTTACAATACTTTAGACTAACTCCCCTCCGAATTTCACATCTTTAGGTCAAGAGGTCGTGGAGTTAGAGCCCAAGGAAGTTGCTGAAAAAGTCACAAGAGAAGGAAGGGATCTAGGGCAAGGTTCTCAACCAAATTCAAAAACTACAGTCTAAGTTAAGAGGTAGGTTATCTCATGAATGGCAAAATCAGCTTGATAGGACTAAGAGCCTCTGGTTTAATTGATTTTCATGCATGGTAGATCATTGATTTCACGTTTTGATAGCTCAATGCATATCATGCACCTCTTAGCCAAATTGAGAAATTAAAACATGACTATTCATCTATTCATGATTACCTATGCATATAGATGGCCTTTACTTCGTTAACATGTCTGGAAACTCATGATGTTTTGATAAAAGACATGATGCGACTTGATCTCTTAGTTTCTATAGTTATTTCTGTTAGCAGATACTGTAACGCATTAGTATAGGACCGTCGCTTTCAAGTAACGGCCCTACGACAGACTGTTACACACTCTGTGATATTTGAATTGCACTGTTGTTTCTAACGCGCTTGGACAGACGCGTTACATTCATGTAACGGCTGGATCCTAACCGTCACGTTCAATGTGACGCCCCCTCTCCAGACCGTTATAATTTGTGTTCTGTCAAACCTAAGACAGAATATAACCTGCCAATCTTATTATAGTTAAAGCCTAGTTACCTAAGTTTTAAACCTAATCATGTGATTTTAAGGATATTTGATTATTCATGATAGGTATTGCATGTTTTCTTATCACTTCTACTTAAGTTATGTTAAACCAAATTCTATAGTTTTGTACTATAAAGCATGACTTTTTAACATTGTATTGACGGAGTTTTTATCATGATTTTCACATTGATTATACATATCTCTCTGTCAATAGAGTCAATTCTATACGTACATGGCACATATTCCGGTATGTTGTCATTAGTTCACACTTTGCACTATAGGAACACAATCTTGGACATGAGGACCTCTCTATTGGATATTCCTTCCAATGGACTAGGAAATCATTGTTTCAAGGCCTCCGTAATTCTCCGCGAGCCTGGGATTCCCACTAGGATGCCGAGTTGGTTGTACCAATGAAAGCCCATTAATTAGAACACTCTATCGTGATTTTGATTCTTGAAATGTAACGGCCTTGAACTGGACCGTCAGGCTCACGTAACGGCCCAGTGCCAGACCGTCACATTCCTCTGAGTCTATTTTTATCCTTCTGGACTCGGACCACTGTAACGGCCCATTACTGGCGCGTTACATAATGTAACGGCCCAGCAAATGATCGTTACATAGCTTGCATTTGTTAACCCAAGGTTTGACCAAGGGTTGATATTCCAATGATTCTAGACAAACCTTGATGATCTAGAACTTGTCATATTGCTTAAATTGATCTAAATGAAATGGAAGTTAAGGAAAATACCGTTATGCTGTCGATTTATTTCTATGAGCATGACATTGTTTAAAGTATATTCCTTGACTCCTACATTCTTATGTTGAAGCATTCATTCATTGATTTTAGTTATCATGGAATTATTGGAAGTGCTATATTCTTAGCCATACTTTACTGTTATACTGCGTGGAAGTAGCTTAATTTATAACTGAAGATGCGATCGAGCACTGATTGTGTTCAAGGGCTCTATGCTAGTCCCCTCGGCTGATTGCCGGAAACATACTATTTTATAAACCATAGGGTATGATGCTACTGGCGTCGCATTGCGCTGGGAGTACTATTTCTATAAATAAGTGAAGATCCACGGCACGACATGACATTCTTACTTGATATTCCACGGAAATTCACGAAGCACTTGCTCATAAGCATAAGATGCTAAAGTGAGGAATATGTGGCTTGCTAGTACAATCTCGTTACATTCTTGTTCATGGAAGGCCAATATCATGTTCTTGTTATATTCTTGCTAGTTCATTCTTGATCATTCTATCTTACATGATTATCTTGTTACTTTGGTTTAAACGCGTGATCGATTCGCATTCGCATGATTTTACCTTATTCTTTAGAGATAAATTGTTAATTACTTTAATAGTGCCTTCATGTTGATGCGAAGATACCTACTGGGCAAGTGTGCTCATTACCTATTTCTAATATTTTTCAGGAGATGGAAATAGTTCGAATTCGGATTCGGGTGATTCAAGTAGCGGGTCCGAGAGCGATTGAATGTTATTATGACAAGAGTGAAGACATAGGAAGTCTAAATTGTCTAGATTGAGTCAATGTAATTTTCCTATTTCTTGAGTCTAGTAGAATGAAAATCAAATTAGTGATTGTATCTTGAATATTGAGCAATATGAAATAAAGTTGAAGTTTGATTAAATCTTGTGCAATTGCATCTAATAGTGTGATTGTCTTGCGCTCTGATTGATTCTTGCTTGCAAGAGGCTTACCATGCCGGCTGTTCGCGCTCCCCGAGCGAGTCTTCCGCTGTAATTAAAGGCTCGGGGCGTGACACTCCCCTTCATCTCTACTTCATCTTCATTTCATGTCGCTGTCGCTTTCGCTCCATCTCCTTTCCATTTCACCTCCTTGCCGCTTTCATGTGCTCCCTTGCAAAGCGGACATCAAGGAGGGGCATATGTTGACACCTATTTTCGGCCTATAAGTTGAGTTATTCTCTTATACACCTTTCGTAATGTCCCGAATTACCCATTATTTTAGAGTATTCTTTGAGCTTGTTTCAAGCCCATTTTCTGATCATTTTTCGATCCCATTTAACTTCGGAGGCCATTAACTTCAATTCCCCCACTTCCGGGTCACTTTTGGGCTGTCCGGAGGGTTGAACGGGTGTCCGAAAACAATCCCGCGCAGCTCCCTAGTCATGGTCTCCTTTGAGACCGCGTTCTACCTTTTTGTAAAAAAATTATAATAAATATATAAATAAAAATCCAGATAGCGGTCGGTCGACCAACCGCGTTCTAGAGACCCCAGTCGGTCGACCGACCGCGTCCTCATGAGAGTCCAGATCGCCATATTTTCTATTTTTTTCACCCGAGGACTCTCCGGGAGCCTCATCTTGAGCCGGTTTCACCTAGAGTTCGATGCCAACTCAACTATTATCTTTTCTGGGGTATTATCCTTGCTATTAACTCTGGTTTTATCAGTTAAAATCCCTATTTTATGGAGTTTATCTCAGATTTCAACGCTAGGGTTTCTACACTCCTATATAAAGCATCCAGCTCACAGTGCGTGAGGGGGGGCTATTTTTCGGTTCGAGGCGAAGCCATGCCGCATCTCCAAGTCTTCTCTTTGACCTCAACCGGAAGAGGGAAGTATTAGCTTCATTTTCCACCACTCTGGGCTTCCTATCTCTCTTCGTTTGTTTAGTTATTCCCCTCCACCTTTGCAAAATCATCACAGATTTCTGGGTGTTCTGCACTTCTTCACCTGCGCAACGGAAGGACGTTCTTTGGTTCAGGGCGAGGCCATGCCGCACCACCATCACGTTTCTTCAATCGCAACCTGAAGAGGGGAGTATTAGCTACATTTTGATCCTATTTGGGATTCATTTCATCATCGTTTTCCCTATTTTCTCTGCCCTCACTTCTCCAAAGTCATCACAGTTTGCTATTATGTTCTGCAATTTCCGCCCCTACACGAACGGGCCATGTTCGCGTGATTGGGGCGAGGTTATGCTACACCACTGGTCGGTCTCTTCGACTCTAGGCTCTTCAGGGAAGTGTTATCTTCGTTCTCTATCGTTTTGGGCTCTTTCTTTTGTTCCCTTCATAGTTATTTTTCCCTCTATTTTTGCACTTTCATCACATATTTTCTACACTAGTCTTTTCTGCACCCTGTGTTTTCTTGCATCTTGCACCCCATTTTTCACTTTTGTTATCCCCATTTTAAATCCCTCTTTTCACCCTAATCTCATCACAACATTCCCACCTTTCATTAGGTCCATCCCCCTCCCCTTAAGGCCTTTTCTTCTACAAGATCTCTCCTATTCTGAGTCCAATTTCTCACTGTTCTGCAGTTTTTGCACAGACTACATTTTTCGCCAAATCTCTGGCGTTCGTGCATGATGCCCAAGCATCCTTTGCCTGTGTTCTTTGTTGCTAATTATGCACAACACTCATGTCTTCTATTATCATCATTTTCTCCCTGTTTGGACTTCGTCTTCATTGTTATTTTTGTCATTCTTTGCACCCTATTTGTGCTGTTTGCACAGTTTCTACATTGTTCCTACGTTTTTCCCAATTTTGCGTCACTTCTCCCCGTAGCATGGCTGCGTGTTAATCCATCATTTCATGCATATGCATTCATAATATACCCACCTACTGTTTTGTCCCTTTTACAGGGGTTAAAAACCTACCTGGTTCGTTTTTCTCTCAATTCTTCCATACTCTTATGCATTCGAGACATATTCTGCACTTACATGTTCTAATAGGTTTTCTCTCTTGTTTTGGTGTTGATTTGTAGGAAGACATGGAAGGTGAGGCCCTTACCTTCCAGCCGGCTGGAAGGCAAGGAGAGTCCTACCCACAAGGCCCCGCATCCATATTGAGTGCGATCTTACTCTCTTTTCCAAGGTACACAACGCACACCCATCTCCCTTTCTACATATTTTTCGGCATTGTCATTCCTTGCTGGCGGTCATGGTATTTTTCTACATCTTTCATCACCCTTTTATTGCTCATTTGATCATGCTTGCATGTGATTACATGTTCATGCTATTTGCTTGATTGGGGCGCATCATGTTCTTCATACATGCATATCTTAGTCATTGATTGTGTTAGCCACGTTCCACATATCCACACATGCTCCTGCAGTTTCGGTGTAAATGTAGTGCCCCGCCCTAACATCCGGTCCAGTTTCCAACTCTCATCGGATTTAGGAGGGATGTCACAGCAGAAAAAACCCAACAGAAACAGAATGGGTTGATGAATTACATAAATAAAGAGAATACAAGATCAGCGAAAGATTAATCTCATTCCCATAAGTTAAATCACATTCTCAAAATCATAATAATCCAAAACTGATAAGCAGAAAGTTACTTACAATAGTCCATTATTACAAATTTTTAAATATTCTAACAACAAATCATCTCAAATGAAAAATAATGATATTTAAAGGCTACACCAAATTTTCTCGTTCGGATTCACTAGGCGTTAACTCCTCGTCCTCACTGAGGGAATCACCTGAAAATGGTTAGCAAGTATGAGTCTAGGAATAGACTCAACAAGTTACTAAAATAAAATTGTTCACTTTTATCCACATCTAACATACTTCAAGGGTTAATCAACAAAAGATACTAAAATCTAAAATCAAGTTACCGGGTATGAAAAAATAGGTTTTGAAGTAGTAAACAACTCTTTATATGACTATACTTCAATTTTTCAAAAACTCATATACTGTTGTACCCAGACTATTTCCCCAGCAAAATACCCAGAAATAAGGGTTCAGGAATTTCCTCGAACACCTTCAAGGCATGGGCTACCCCGCCCCTCCGACAATCCAGTGGGCTCGACCAACGGCCCCAACCCGTTAGCCGAGATGTACGGTGGCACCAGCAATCGATCGGGACCACTCCCGACTCCTAAGTTGCGGACTTTGCCCGCGCACGAACCTCGGACCGTGAAGTTAAGAATTTCCGCAAACTGGGACTGGGGAGGGCCGTCGGGCCTCCGAGCTGAGGGGAGGGCGCGGCCCCCGGAGAGTTCGCCCTCTCCGGGGGCACGGCCACACCCTGGGGCGCACGGGCCCCGAGCAAAGCCGTAACCCCGAGGGATGGCCCCCGGGGGTCTTCCTTCGTCGTCTGGAGATATCCCTTGAGGGATATGAAGTTTCGGGGTATTGAAATGCCCAATGGGAGCCATTGTTCTTCGAGTTGTAGTGTCCGCTTGCAAGGTGTTCGGGCGAATGCCCGACATACCCCGGGTCGCTGAACGAGCCGCGTAAGTGGCCGACGGACCTTGAATTTGGCTAAGGGCCAAAGGTAGAAGTCCGTAGGGGCTGGGAGGAGGCACCTTGGGTGTACGTGCCCGTCCTTGGGCTGCGTGTCATGTTGTATGGCGGGTTGGCAGAGTAGTCTCGGGTTGGCCCGAGAGCTGAAGTCGAGTGGCATGTTGCCACGTGTCTGAGGGTCGGGGGTGGCCCCGACTTACTGGGGGGGTCGTTATAGGACCCAATTGGTGTACTGGAACCACGAGATGGCCCGTGGGTTGGTGTAGAAGGGTTGAAACGTGCGCGCCCACAAGGTGTTCAGCAGAATGCCGAACACGCGTGTGTGAGCCGTACACGCGTACTACTGGCCTCCTGAGCCTGTGGTTGACCTATTTGGTTCTCCCTTTGACCTTGGAGGGTTGAAAGAAGGCATCCTGGGGTAGGCCCCTAGCCTTTTCACTATGTGCCACGTGGTGTGGCTTGTAGTCGGAGTGTCCCCGGGATGGCCCAGGTGGTCGTGTAGAAGGCGGGCAAAGTCCGCAACTTAGGAGTCGGGAGTGGTCCCAATCGATTGCTGGTGCCACCGTGCACCTCGGCTAACGGATTGGGGCCGTTGGTCGGGCCCACTGGATTGTCGGAGGGGCCGGGTAGCCCATGCCTTGAAGGTGTTCAAGGTAATTCCCGAACCCTTATTTCTGGATATTTTGCTGGGGAAATAGTCCGGGTACAACATATACCCATTCAGATTTTTAGAAAACATAACTTTTCAGAGTTGCCTATGACTGCACAGATTTCAGAAACAGAATTTAACAATTTCAGAAGTCATATGTCTTTGCAGAATTTCATATACAGAAATATAATTTCCTAGATTTACATATGACTAAACAGATTTCAGAACAGAATTTCAAAATTTTCAGAAGTCATATGTCTTCACAGATTTCAAATTCAGAAATAGAATTTCCCAGATTTGCATATGACTGAACAGATTTCAGAATTTTCAGAAGTCATATATCTTCAGAGATTTCAGATTCAGAGATAGAATTTCAGGTGATATATATGGCTTAGACACAGTGCCCAAACCGCCATTAGAAGGTCAGTATAGACAGATACTCAATCCCCTAGACAATGGAGACGAGCCTTGGTTAACTGCACAGAACCGGAAAAAGTCCTTCCCACCTTAACCAGTGGAACTTGTCCACCTCCAGGATTTCACCTCGTGCCCTCGAGGTCAAAACAGATTGAGCCTCCGCACAAGAGCATTTCTATAGTTTGGCTACACGCCCTTCTATGACAGCAATGTCCATATAGCCTATAAAATAACTTAATTTTTTCCTTTCCGAAGATTTGAAGAATACAATAGGTTCAGATTTTTGAAAACAGAAAACATGCTTATATCTAAGCTACATATGCGTGTAAAACAGATCATAATTGTAAGCACATAATTTTAATGAACACGAAATTTTTACATGAAGTTACCAACTTGGTTCATTATATATCACTACAAGAAAAATCAAAAATACCGACGGAATTTTTCAACGGAAAAATTTTCATCAGAAATACGTCAAAAATTCTATTACTTTCTGACAAAAAAAAATAATGTATCGAAAATCAGTCGGTAATTACTGACCTATTTCTGACATTTTACGTTGGTCGGAAATATGTCTGAAACTTTCGACGAAATAAAATTTTGTCAGAAATACGTCAAAAAATTCTGACGTATTTCCGACCGAATTAAACTTCGTCGGAAAGTCTTAAGTAGCACCAACAATTTATCAACAGTTTCCGACGAAATAGAATATGGTCGGAAATACGTCGAAAAGTTTTGACTTTTTTTCGACAAAATTATATTCCATTGAAAATTTTCTACATATTTCCAAATAAATTCTATTTCATCGAAAACTCTTCAAATCTTTTTTGATTAATAGAAATTTTTGATTAATAGAAATATTTTCTGACGAAATAAAATTTCATCAAAAATACATCAAAAAATTTCAACGTATTTTCGACCGAATAAAATTTCGGAAAGCCCAAAAGTAGGAGGAAGGTAGGTAGAAATTTACTATCAGTTTCCGACGGAATCGAATGTGGTCGGAAATACGTCGAAAAGTTTCGACATATTTTTGACTAAATTATATTCCATTAAATTTTTTTGACGTATTTTCGACTAAATTCTATTTCGTCGAAAACTCTTCAAATCTTTTTTTGATTAATAGAAATATTTTCTGACGAAAAAAAATTTCGTCGAAAATACGTCGATAAATTTTGACGTATTTTCAACCGAATTAAATTTCGTAGGAAAGTCCGAAAGTAGGAGGAAGGTGGGTGGAAATTTACCAACACTTTCCGATGGAATGGAATGTGGTCGGAAATACGTCGGAAAGTTTCGACGTATTTCTGACCAAATTATTTCCGTTGAAAATTTTTCGACGTATTTCCGACAAACCATCTTTTCGTCTGAAAATTCTGAAGTATTTTTCTATTAATACCATTATTTTTCGACGGAATAAAATTTCGTCGAAAATACGTCGACAAATTCTAACGTATTTTACCCCAAATTAAATTTTGTCGGAAAGCCCAAAAGCACGAGAAAGTGTAGGCAGAAATTTATCAATAGTTTCCGACAGAATCGAATATGGTCGAAAATACGTCAGAAAGTTTTGACTTATTTTTATAACTTTGTAACTATACTTAAATTATATTCTATGTAATATAATTATATATAAATTTATTATAATTAATTAGTAATACATTATAATTAATTATAATTAATATATCATATATATGATATACAATTTGATTAAGCCCTTGAACACGTTCCAGGACTTACAAAAATGTTAAGAAAAATTTATGGATACTCTACCCGAAAATACGGTGCCGTCGCTCTCTCCCACTCTATCCCAACCGGTTGACAGAGACCACCACTATCGGGAGGAGGCCTCGTCACCGTCGGAGCCACGAAGCCCTCGTAACCGCTACCGTGAGGAGCCCTAGCTCCCCATCGCCAGTGCCGCCGCTCTCTCCACTCTAACATTCGTGGGTTTCGGAGCGTTCCAGTGGGTCTCATGTTACGTTTTCTAAATAAAGTAAAAATTTTCTAAATTATAGATATTTGGATCTCTAAATAATAAATATTATTTTTTTCAGATGTAATGATATTTTATATTGAATGATATTTTATCTTATTTAAAAAATGAACGAATGAGAAAAAAATGTCGAATGAATTAATGAAAAAAATAATGAAAATGATAATAAAAAGAGAAAAGAAATAGAGAGGGAAAAATTTTTTAAAAATGAAAAAATTGGGGGGCGGGCTCGTGCCCTAACCCCTCCTCCTCTCCTCCTTCCCGCTTCCGCCTCCTCTTGATCTCCCTCTCCTCTCCTCCTTCCCGCTTCCCCCCTCCCAATCTCTCCCCCCCTCTCTCTCACCCATCCACCATAATCACAATATTCTCCCTCCCCTCTTCCGCTCGCGACGTACGCGACAGCCCACCTGCACGCGTAGCCTTTGCTCCGGTGCCGGTGTCCCACGTCCGAGAAACCGCCGCCGCGGCCACGGCTCTGCACCGATATGAATGTGTATGTGAATTAATTTTTTTGACATGTGTGGATGCCGCCGATATGAATGTGTATGTGAATGCGGATATGATTTTTTTTCCAGAAGATAATGTCGATGTCAATGTGTGTGTGTGAATATGGACGTGAAAGTGGATGTGGATATAAATGTGTATATGAATGTAAAGACTAAATTTTTGTTTGCGAGTGATGATGCCAATGTGAATGTGTGTGAATGTGGATGGGAAGGGGGATGTGGATATAAATGTGTGTGCGTAAATGTGGATACACTACTAAAAACTTACATATAAAAAGTGAAAAATAAAAGGTAGAAATAAATTGTGACTTATATTTTAATGATTAAAAGGTAAAAATAAAATCTACCTTCTATTTATATTAAATATGTTATATTGAAGGCAGAATATTAAATTAAGTCTTATAAAGTCTAATAAATAAAAGGCACTAATAATTTATTTCTTTCATTCAATTCTAGCAGCTCTCGAATTTGGTTTCCCTCTTAGACGCAATTTAGTTCCCTCCATCTCCTCACCTCCCTACCACCTCTCTCTCTCTCTCTCCCTCTCTCCCTCCCCCTTTTCCCAACGTGGAAAGACCCTTCCCAGCAGAGCGGTGCGGGTTGTTGCCCTTTCGCCCTCTCTCGCTGTCGACACGAGTCAATGATCATTCTTTTCTCAGTCTCATCACTAGCAGCAGCATCGGAGAACAATAAGAGAGAAAAGGAGGTTGAGGGTTTGGGGAGGGAAGATACATCATACATGGCCTTGGGCCTAGTGTTTGAAGAGGGACGTAGGAGGCTGAAGATGAGGATACTCTCTTCATTTTAACATGTGCATGGAACATTCTTCAAAATACAATGCCTTGGGCCTAGTATTTTCGACCGAATTAAATTTCGTCAGAAAGTCTGAAAGTAGGAGGAAGGTGGGTGGAAATTTACCAACAGTTTTTGACAAAATCGAATGTGGTCGGAAATATGTCGGAAAGTTTCGACGTATTTCTGACCAAATTATTTTCGTTAAAATTTTTTCGACGTATTTCCGACAAACCATTTTTTCGTCTGAAAATTCTGAAGTATTTTTCTATTAATAATATTATTTTTCGATGGAATAAAATTTCGTTAGAAATACGTCGAAAAATTCTGACATATTTTCACCCGAATTAAATTTTGTCAGAAAGCCCTAAAGCACGAGAAAGTGTAGGCAGAAATTTATCAACAGTTTCCGACGGAATCGAATATGGTCAAAAATACGTCAGAAAGTTTTGACTTATTTTTATAACTTTGTAACTATACTTAAATTATATTCTATGTAATATACTTATATATAATTTTATTGTAATTAATTAGTAATACATTATACTTAATTATAATTAATATATCATATATATAATATAAAATTTGATTAAGCCCTTGAACACGTTCCAGGACTTACAAAAATGTTAAGAAAAATTTGTGGATACTCTACCTGAAAATTCGGTGCCGTCGCTCTCTCCCACTCTATCCCAACCGGTCGGCAGAGACCGCCACTATTGGGAAGAGGCCTCGCCACCGTCGGAGCCACAAAGCCCTCATAACCACTGCCGTGAGGAGCCCTAGCTCCCCATCGCCAGTGCCGCCGCTCTCTCCACTCTAACATTCCTTGGTTTCAGAGCGTTCCAGTGGGTTTCATGTTACGTTTTCTAAATAAAGTAAACATTTTCTAAATTATAGATCTTCAGATCTCTAAATAATAAATATTATTTTTTTCAGATGTAAGGATATTTTATATTGAATGATATTTTATCTTATTTAAAAAATGAACGAATGAGAAAAAAATGTCGAATGAATGAATGAAAAAATAATGAAAATGATAAAAAAAGAGAAAAGAAATAGAGAGGGAAATTTTTTTAAAAAATGATAAATTTGGGGGCGGGCTCATGCCCTAACCCCTCTTCCTCTCCTCCTTCCCGCTTCCCCCTATCAATCTCTCCCCCTCTCTCTCTCACCCATCCACCATAATCACAATATTCTCCCTCCCCTCTTCCGCCCGCGACGTACGCGATAGCCCACCTGCATGTGTGGCCTCTGCTCCGGTGCCGGCGTCCCACGTCCGAGAAGCCGCCGCCGCGGCCATGGCTTTGCACCGATATGAATGTGTATGTGAATGTGAATTAATTTTTTTGACAGGTGTGGATGCCGCCGATATGAATGTGTATGTGAATGCAAATATGATTTTTTCTCCAGAAGAGAATGTCGATGTCAATGTGTATGTGTGAATATGGACGTGAAAGTGGATGTGGATATGAATGTGTGTGTGAATGTAAATACTAAATTTTTGTTTGCAAGTGATGATGCCAATGTGAATGTGTGTCAATGTGGATGGGAAGGGGGATGTGGATATAAATGTGTGTGCGTAAATGTGGATACACTACTAAAACTTACATATAAAAGGTGAAAAATAAAAGGTAGAAATAAATTGTGACTTATATTTTAAAGATTAAAAGGTAAAAATAAAATCTACCTTCTATTTATATTAAATATGTTATATTGAAGGCAGAATATTAAATTAAGTTTTATAAAGTCTAATAAATAAAAGGAACTAATAATTTATGTCTTTCATTCAATTCTAGCAGCTCTCGAATTTGGTTTCCCTCTTAGATGCAATTTAGTTCCCTCCATCTCCTCACCTCCCAACCACCTCTCTCTCTCTCCCTCTCTCCCTCCCCCTTTTCCCAACGTGGAAAGACCCTTCCCAGCAAAGCGGTGCGGGTTGCTGCCCTTTCGCCCTCTCTCGCTGTCGACACGAGTCAATGATCATTATTTTCTCAGTCTCATCACTAGCAGCAGCATCGAAGAAAAATAAGAGAGAAAAAGAGGTTGAGGGTTTGGGGAGGGAAGATACATCATACATGGCCTTGGGCCTAGTGTTTGAAGAGGGACGTAGGAGGCTGAAGATGAGGATACTCTCTTCATTTTAACATGTGTGTTGGCCCGGTTAGGAGGTAATTGAGAGGGGGGTGAATTGATTGCCCACCCTTTTTCACAAATATTAAAAGCAACCCACACAAGCCACAGATATGAGGAATAAATCTAAGATAGAGGCTTGATTAATACAACTGAAATTAGATCAAGCAAGCTCTCACAACTCTCCAGCACACAGATGTACTCACTCAAACAACAATATTTGGACGGACAGTTGAGAACACTCACGCCTCATCGTCTTACACTCGTATAGTGAGCGGAAAAATAGATATCAACCAACACCAACCAAGCAAACCACGGTACAATATTTTTAGGTGGTTCGGACGCACAAAGTGTCGTCCTACGTCCACCCCTCTCACCTCGAGAGGATTTCACTATCAACGTTGCACGACGGCAGCAACCCCACACACGGGCTCGACGGCCCACACACGTGGGTTCTCGCACGATGACGAGACACCCCACACACACACTCAGAGCAAGCTTCGAAATATTCAAGATATGAAAGTAGAATGGAAAATACAAGCCCAGTTCAGAGAATAACAATCTATGCACAAAATGACTAAGAGAATGATTAACAAGATGGATCATCCCCTAATCTTTCAACCAAAATAGAGATGAATGAAGGGTGCTTGAGAATGAAGACACAGGAGAGAGAAGAATGGCCCCCTTTGTCGAAAATCACCCAAGCCAAGAGATGGAGGAGAGCAGGGACGCCTTCCTTCCAGCTTCAGGGTTGGGGTCGAGTGAAGCAAGCTTGGCCGCAGGGTTCTTCCTCCAAGAGCAACACCGTTCCTCTCCTTCTTCCTCCAAGAACAAGAGATGGGTTCCAATCGAATGAAGGGCGGCACTATATACAAGGGGATTTGATCCCCCAAATGACATAAAAGCCCACTCCAAACCCTATTAAAACAACATACAAGACATAAGGGACGCCCTAAGGTCATTAGGGTCATCAACCATGCCAAATGGATCCAAGCCCAATGGGTTCGAAGGAGATCTGGAAAACCCGCAAGAACGTTCAGAAAAAGTGTCGACCCATGGGGTCGACTCTTTTTCCTGAAAGTTCTGCCAGAACATTTATATAAGCAAAATCGAGTCACGAGTGTCGACCCATGGGGTCGACACTTCTTACGAAGTGTTTCAGCCTGTGAAAAAGAACATAACATTCGTGATGAAAAGTGTCAACTCACGAGGTCGACACTTTTTCACGAACATTCTGTTTTCACAGAATTGAACATGCTTACCTGAAAGTGTCGACCTTCAGGGTCGACACTTTTTCACGAGAGTTCTGCCTTAGCAAAATAGCAGAATCCTGGTGAAAGTGTCGACCCCGTAGGTCGACACTTTCTGCCAGCGTCCTATATTTCAACACAAGGTAGAGACTCCACAAATAAGTGTCAACCCCTGAGGTCGACACTTTTACTGACAGCAGCAAAACTTCAGTAAATGCAATTGAAACCTCCATAAATCATAAACATGTATCACAATCGATCAAAGGAGTTTATACAACTCAGATTTACATGATTAAGTATGAATTTCACCCAGATCTTTCCATTCACACTAAGATCAAAAAGTCATGTGTTGATACCTTGGCCTTGAGAGTTGGAATGAAAAATTTCACAATTAACCTGCATTCAATTTGCCAGTCAACTCATCATCTCAATATATCAACTAAAACTTTCTCAATCATCACATAGTAAATTCCACATTCAAAGCATCCATTCATTTTGCGACTCACTAAATTACCTTTTCATTCACTGCTTCATTCAAAATATAAGTACAACTTCATTCATCATAGTCATGATTGAATATTTCTCATGTTATGCCCAATCATACATTTAGAATATGAAATTCAACAAGGTGTTTTAGATCAACTCCATATCCCATCATTCAGCAGACAATTTGATCAATCAAGCATGTTTTCATTCAAGGCAATCATTCATCAAACCTGTATTCATGCAAATTCATTGAACCCGAAATCATTACATATCATTCAGAATCTTCGTCAAAACAGTCTGGGGCACAACAATCTCCCCCTTTTCGACAAAGATAAAAACATTTACTCATGCACGCCAGTTGCATGACTTCCGGTCAGGAATTCATAACTTGCTGAATCAACATGTAAAGATCCTTTTTGCCAAAAACATAATCTCACCCTTTTTGCTAAAAACATAATCAATCAAAAACAAAGCAAGTCATGAATTTTCATTCAATCCAATGCAACAATAATGCAAATTATTTCTCCCCCTTTTTGTCAGAGTCAAATAGGGGATTATTAACGCTGAAAAGGATAAAAGTTAAGCCTCAATATGCACAATTAACTCAATGAGATGCATATGAAATGCAAGAATGAAGCAGTCAAGCACATATGCACTCATCAGTGTATAGTATAGCAAGCAAGTTCTCTATGAACAGGATAGGAAAAATGCGATAGACCGAGAACATGAATTTCATGTGCAATAGTAAAATGGCAGTGCTTACAAGAAGTGGTACTGCAAGACTCATGAAATATGACTGATTCAAGGTGTACATCCATACAATCACTCCTTAGGTAAATATGTAAGTATGAGCAATAAAATCTAGATAGCATGGATTTTCAGATTTCTAAAGAACACAAATAGGAACTTTTCTTCCCTACACTTTCATACAACGTGCTCGACTTTTGGTAGCTTCGCACAACCCCAAGATTATTTTACATTTTTAATGACACGATGATTAACCTTTTGACACGAGTCATGCCCTTTGTTTTAGGGGCACTTTCCGGTTACTCGGCATCGCCACTTATGATTATGTGGATAGGACACTTTTCAATGCAAGTCTCCTCCTTTATCTCAGGGGGGATTCCCGATTTATTTCATGTCAAATCATACTTATTGACTATTTTTGACGGGGCTGACAGCTTTTTCCTCACAAGTCACGTGATTTCCATGTAGGGGTTCCAAAGTCCTAAAGTGTGTTAAGTGGAATAAGTGAAATCCTTATTAGTTAGAATCATTAACTCACATGTGCAAAATATGTGAGAGATTATGTAGAATGTAAGAGATGAATTAGCCTATTCATGGTGATGTCTCCCCCTAAGTGTATGCACCGTTATAGCAAAAACCTCCCCCTTAATATGTGCCATGTTAAAACATGTCTTAGTCAAAGCATTTTATTCAGCAAGGGCGTAAGGTCATAGAAGATTTCAACTGAAAGGTGTGTAGTATATATACACCAAGCATTTCAAAATGATGTTTTCAAGCAATTTGATTACCGGTACGTGGTGGAGTACTTAGGTCCGAAGACCACACTCATACATGATGAAAGCTTCCAGGTGGACTTGATCCACCTTTCCACTAACAACTATTTGATATACCGGTAAATCATGACATTCATGCACACATTGATGAAGTATATGCATTTATGTACATGCGGATGCAAAAGGATAAAAGCATGTATAGTAACCAGATGATTATTCAGTGTGTTATGCACAAGAGGCAAAGTTTGAAGAGTAAGGAGAATGAAAACTTTTATGTGCAAAGTAAAAGGCAATATGAACATTTCTTTATGAAAAAGATGACAAGAGTGTATGTACAATTTAGCCAAAAATATCTAAGTGTCTAATCTGCACACTCCTAATTCTCTTTTTAGAAAGTAAAATTGTTCAGAATTCAAAGGTTTTGTAAATATATCAGCAAGTTGGTGTTTTGTATCAACAAAAATAAGTTCAAAATCACCTTTATTGATATGATCCCTTATAAAGTGGTGCCTAACTTCTATGTGCTTAGTGCGAGAATGTTGGACAGGATTCTTGGACAAGTTTATTGCAGAAGTGTTATCACACATTATGGGAGTTTTCTTCAAAGAAAAATCAAAATCTAGCAACTGATGTTGGATCCAAAGCACTTGAGCCGCACAAATACCGGTAATCACGTACTTGGCTTCGGTAGTTGATAAAGCCACACAATGTTGTTTCTTTGAGGCCCATGAAACCATGCAGCCCCCAAGAAACTAACAGTGATCGCTTGTGCTTTTTCGATCCATTTTACAACCAGCATAATCAGAGTCAGTGAAAGCATGTAAGTCAAATGAATTATTCCTTGGATACCACAAACCAAGGTCAAGAGTTCCATTCAAATACCAGAAGATCCTTTTCACGGCTGCTAAATGAGAGTCCCTAGGACAAGATTGGTATCTTGCACAGAGACAAACTGTAGCAACCCTGGTAAAATAAAAGGAAGATTTCAAGAAAAATTAAATAAGTAAATGATAAGAACCAAAATGAATAAATAAATGTAAATAACGCCTCTCAACAAGGTGCGATTTAAATAAGAAACGCCTTCACCTGAGGCGTTAATTCAAAAAGTGACGCCTATACCAAAGGTCGTCAAATTTCAAAACGGCCAAAACGAATAAAAGGAAAGGAAAAGAAACGCCCTCTTCTTGGGCGCGAATTACAAAAGAAACGGCACAGGTCAAGACGTCAATTAGAATTAACGCCCTAACCTAAGGCGTTAATTGCATTGGTGTTCCGTTCGAACCAGGAGACTATCCAGGGTAAGTTTTAGGATTGGTACGTGTTTGATTGATTATGGTAAGGATTATATCAAGGAAACTAGAGTTCTAATCAAATTCTAACCCTAAGGGATTCCTGAAACCCTATAAATACCCCTTTCAGTCGAACCTATTAGCTATTTGGTCAAAGGCGTTCTGTTGCTGTCTCGTGCGTGAAGAACAGGTTTGTTCTTCTTCCTCTACCTTCGGTTATGGATATGGAGAATATTAATGTTCTTCATCTTCTTCTTCTGTAGGTTGCCTTCAGCAAGTAGTAACTCTCTTGTCTAGTTGAAGAACGTGGGCTCTTCATCAACATCCTCTTCTTCTGTGCACAGGGGGAAGAAAAACTATTGATTTCTCTACGTACCGAAGCCTAGAAGTCTTCTTTTGTTCTCATCTATATCATCCCCACTGCCTCTGTGTGCTACTGGGAGCGTAGGTTGTTGTTATATCAAGGCTCTGTTTCGGACAGAGCATCGTTCTCTACAAATTCTTCACGAACCATCACCCAGATCATCATCAGGTAGGTTTTCTCAAGAATTATAGCCCAAACTAGCATAAAATTTATGATAATATCATCTGTAATTCATGCATATAGTTTTACTACGTTTTAGAGGTTTTCTGTGAAATTTTGGCAAGAGGCGACCCATGTCAAGGCGCTAATTCATGAACTAACGGCCGAACTAAGAGTCGTCAATTTTAAGAAATTGATAAATACGCACGTTTGAAATTTTATATCTATGAAACCTGTAGTTAAATCTAATGCACGATCATATACCTTGAATCCTTCTATTTTTCTTGTCCAATTCATATATGTGGTTCCTGTAAATTATTTATCACGAAAATCTTTACTGTTCATATTCCTGGAAACCAAAGAGAATTAACGACCTCCAGTAGGTCATCTTTTCTGAAAGTGACGCCCCTGGATAAGGCGCATTTTATCAAAAATACAAAATTAAGAAAATATCAGAAAATAGAAAATTATAATGGACGACTGCTCCTGAAGTCGTCAAACTGAAAATAAACGACCCAGTGAAGGGCGTTAATTTAATAAGTAGTGACTTATATTAAGGCGCTAATTTCCTGTGTAATTATTTATACTATTTACTGTTAACCGAGGGTTTTATATAAATATATATGTATATATCGGCACTATATTTCCATTCCGTGAATATAGTCCCATGTCCTACGATGTTTTATCGATTACCCCTCAACTCTCGGTGACATACAAGCCCTCCATTGGACGTTCCGTTCCTTTGGACTGGCAAGTTAGTCATTGGGACCTCCGTAAGTCTCCTCGTAGCCTTGGATTCCCTCAAGGCCGACTGAGCGGGTTGTACCATAAAAACCTATTGCACTATTTTGCCATGTCACTCTATAGAAACATGGTATACCGACCCTCATGATATGCTAGGAGTATATCATGAGAATATTCTTAATGGGATGATGACATCATGCCATTAATATGCTGTTCTTGTGGACCTCAATTCTATATCAAATGACATGATCATCTATATATGGACACTTAATTGTCATGGTACCCAATTAGGGAACCAACTCCACCCAGTTTTATCGATACTCATGTTTATATCGTTATTATCGTCCTTATACATCAAGTTCAATTTTGAACTCTACTCTATCTTGAATTTCAACAAGCTTTTTCTTTGAAATTCCATATTGGCTATACAAATAAAGTGGATGTCTAGATCTATCTTTAATGCTGTGCATATAAGGGCCCGATCTGGTCCTGGGAGGAGCACCCAAAAGTACTAGTGCCCATGGGAGTTGTAATGATCACGGTGTCTAGCATTGCACCGAAGTACTTTTTCTCTTGATCTTTGACATTCCACACACTCTCTCTTTCTTGCGTGCGTGACTCGACTTGCGTGACTTTACTAGCATGGCCCGACACGGGCAAAGTACTTGCGTGAAATAGCCAATAATCTATATAGTCTCTCATGAATATTTCTTGTTTAAGACTCGCTTGGAAGTTTTGCACGACGTGTTATTCTATTTCACTTGCTCAGTTATTTCTACATACATATTGCATTTACATGTGAAAAATTGTAATTACTTAAACCCATTGCTAGTTCTTGAGATATAATTTCCTACTGAGCGTTCGCTCACTCAGTGTTTCCCTACTTTTCAGGTAAGTCCGACGACGAGACTCAATCGGACAGGGAAGGTCAAGAGTGAAAGAGATTAGAGCTTCTCAAAGCGCCAACTAGTCTTGTCTTTTCTATATTTTCTTGAGTCAATTTTGTACTTTTCTTTTTATTAAGTTTAGCATTTTCAAGGGAATGTAATAGAAATACTTTTGTGAAGGGATAAAAGGATTGTGTTATCTTTACTCTTGCGCATCTCTGATTTGATGTCGAATACACTAATACTCTGATTGACATGATCGATATAAACTCGTTACGCGTCTCTGGATATCTTCCGCGCTCGGGGCATGACACAAACACTGAAGTGTATATCAGGCCTACTAGCAGTCAGATAAAGCAAGGATCCTATCATACCCCTAAAGAGTTTTTGATCAATTTTGTTACCTTTTTCTTATTCCATTTTCTGTGAGGTGGACATCGGTGTAGCAAAGGGCTTGGCAATCTCGAGTTGAAATTTCTTGACAATTTCTTGTGTGTACTTCTTTTGCTTGATAAAGATGCCGTCGTCCATTTGTTTTATTTGTAATCCCAAGAAGAAGTTGAGCACTCCCATCAAGCTCATATCAAACTCCCCCTGCATTAGTTGGGTAAATTCATCATTCATTTTTGAATTGGAGGCTCCAAATATTATATCGTCTACATAAACTTGAACAATTAATGAATGATCATCACAAATTTTTGTAAACAATGTTTGATCTATGTTACCTCTTTTGAAGCCGTTTTCAATAAGAAATGAACTTAATCTATCATACCATGCCCGGGGAGCCTGTTTCAAACCGTATAGTGCCTTGTCCAATTTGAATACGTGGTCCGAAAATCTTTCATCTTCAAAGCCCGGTGGTTGCTCCACGTACACTTCTTCCTTGATCACTCCATTGAGGAAGGCACTCTTCACGTCCATTTGAAATAGTTTCATGTTCCTGTGACAAGCATAAGCAAGTAAAATTCTAACTGCTTCCAATCTAGCCACATGTGCAAATAATTCATCAAAATCAATGTCAAATTCTTGAGAGTAGCCCTTGGCTACTAATCTTGCCTTATTCCTCACAACCACCCCATCTTCACTAAGTTTATTTTGGAAAACCCACTTAGTTCCAATGATAGGATGGTCATCAGGTCGGGGCACGAGGAACCATACCCGATTCCTTTGGAATTGGTGTAGCTCTTCTTGCATGGCGAGAACCCAAGAATTATCATTTAAAGTATCATCTAATGATTTAGGCTCAATGTTGAAAAGTAAAGCTAGATTATCGTGAATTTCTACTTCCCTCATTGAAGCCCGAGTTCGAATTTCTTCATCCACACCGCCGATCACGTTCTCCAATGGATGGTCCCTGTGTGTGGTCCATTGGTGTGGAAGGTTCAGATGTTATTCTTGATCCACTTCTTCTTCTTCTTCTTCTTTTCTTCTTCTTGATTTGCTGCCTCACCTTGTTTGCTTGACTCTCCCTTTTCAACTTCCCCTTCACCTGTAATAAGAAAATGATCATCATTCGATTTCCTCATTGTGAATTCATCAACAACTACATGTGGACTTTCCTCGACAACAAGTGTTCTAGTGTTATACACACGGTAAGCTCTAGATGTTAGAGCATACCCGAGGAAGATCCCTTTATCACTTTTTGCTTCAAATTTTTCTAGATTATCTTTTCCATTGTTCAAAATGTAACAAATTAAACCAAATGGTTTGAAATGAGATATGTTGGGTTTCTTACCTTTGTAAAGCTCGTATAGAGTTTTCTTAAGGATTGGTCTTACCATTACTGTATTTGTGATGTAGCAAGCGGTGTTCACCGCCTCTGCCCATAAGTACCGTGGAAGACCATTCTCGGCAAGCATGGTACGCACCATCTCCACGAGCGTCCTATTTTTCCTTTCGACCACGCCATTTTGTTGAGGGGTTCTTGGTGAGGAGAACTGATGCTCGTACCCCTGCTTCCTGCAGAAAGCATCAAACTCATGATTTTTAAATTCCTTTCCGTGGTCACTTTGAATTTTCTGAATTGAATATCCTTTTTTGTTCTGGACTTTTGTGCAAAAATAAATAAACTCATTGCAAGCATCACTTTTGTTAGCAAGATATAAAACCCATGTATATCACGAGAAATCATCGACAATCACAAAGCTATAAAGCTTCCCCCCAAGACTGCGAGTCCTGGTGGGACCAAATAGATCCAAATGCAACAATTGAAGGGGTTTTTCTGTAGACACAATGTTTTTACATTTAAAGGATGTGGTGGTTTGTTTTTCTTTATTACATGCTTCACAAATCTTATAAGTTTCAAAACTCAATTTAGGAAGACCTCTGACTAAATCATGACGGTTCAACTTCCTAATTACATTAAAGTTGGCATGCCCAAGACGACGATGCCACAACAAAACATCTTCACTTCTATTAGCAACTAAACACAGTTTCTTAGGTGCAAGCTCATCAAAATCGACTTGATAGGTGTTGTTACATCTTATACCTATGTACTTAATTTTCTATGTGTTAGCATCAATGATTGTGCAGTGTGAAGATTCAAAAATCACTTTGTGACCCTCGTCACAAAGTTGACTTACACTGAGCAAATTATGATGAAGACCTCTAACTAGTGAAACATCTTTAATGCAATGGTTAGAGTCCTTACCAATTCTTCCAATTTCTATGATCTTACCCTTGTCCTGTCCTCCGAAAATTACCGTTCCGCCATTCTTCTCTGCAAGGTCTGCAAAGAGGAGTTTATTTCCAATCATGTGTCTAGAGCATTCGCTATCCAGGTACCATTTATTGTCTCCCGCCTTCATGCAGACCTGCACCAATTACCAACCATGCTCATTTTGATTTGGGTACCCAAGCAAGCTTGGGTCCCTTCACGTTAGCATTCCCAAGTGGCTCATAATATCTACTGAAAAATAATTCATCATCATATTGCATGAGTTGGCATATGTACATGTCATGCCCTATTTTCCCACAATAAAAACACGTGGGTCTTCTCCTACCAAAATTTCTTATTTTATTTTCATTTCTGAAGGTTGAGGGGAATTTGGAATTAACAGTTTACTTTTTGAAGTGTGTGTGTGAACATTCTCCTTGATGAAATGATTTCTTTGCTGCATAATGAACATGATTCTTGTTGCTATGCATTACTCTTTGATTCTTTTCAACTTGTTTTCCTTTCTCTCTCACTACCTTTCCATTCTCATTTTTCAAATTTTCAATTTCAATAACTAAGCTCTCATTCTTCACTTTCAAGTTTTCTTTCTCTTTTTCACATTCACTCATTTGGACATGCAATTTTTCAAGTTCTTTGTTTAAGAGGTCATGCTTTTCTTGGATTTCATCTTTCAGCTTAAATGCATTCTTCTTCTCTATGTCCAAGCATGTTATTTCCTCTTCAAACAAAGCTAGCTTAGTTTCCAAAGCATCATTTCCATTTTTCAGACTTTTGATTTGTATTTCAAGCAAATTACATTTTCCACATGAATCAGATGAGTGTACAATTTCATGAATCTTTTTCTTTAAAGTCCTATTCTCATTGTTCATTCTTCTGTACTTCTCATCTAATTCTTCATAAGCAAATTCCCACTGTTCATTTGAAATGGCCTCAGTGTCAGAAATTACATGTTCGCTGTCTCTATTGGCCATCAAGCACATCGTCTTCACGAGTTCTTCAATATCCTGCTCCTCATCATCGGTCGTAGGATCATCCTCATCCTTGTCGCTCCATGTCGCCTTCATGGCGTTCAGCTTCTTGCCTTTGAAGACCTTTCCCTTTTTCTTTTGGAGCTCGGGGCATTCTCCTCGCATGTGCCCCGCTTTCTTACATTCATAGCAAATGATTTCGGCAGCCTTGGATGGTTCATTTCTTTGTCTTGGCTGCCTCTTCCCTTTCCTGAACTTCTCGCCAAACTTCTTCTTTGGCGCAAGAATTGTCTTACCTTTCTTGTTAGCATAGCAACCTCTTCATCGTCGGTGGTTCCCAACGATTCCTCTTGGCTCGAGATACTCTCCGGGAGTGCTTTCAAGGCGATAGGCCTTTTCTTCTTCGGATCCTCTTCCGTCCTTTTGATCACATTGATCTCATAGGTCATTAATGACCCTATGAGTGCATCCATGGTGAGAGTTGTCAAATCCTTGGAGTCTTCTATCACGGTCACTTTGGTGTCCCAACTCGGTGACAGTGACCTCAACACCTTCCGCACCAATTCCTTGTTGGTGAACTCTCTTCCGAGTGACTTCAGTCCGTTGGTGATCTCCATAAGTCGTGCGAACATCTGGGAGACATCTTCTTCATCTTTCATTTTAAAGAGCTCGTAGTCATGGGTCAGCATATTCGCCTTTGTCTCCTTGACTTCTGTGGTGCCTTCGTAGATAAGCTTGAGCTTATCCCACATTTCCTTTGCACTGCTGCACATGGAGACACGAGCATACTCGTTAGGGTGAATAGCACACTGAATTATATTTAAAGCATTAAAATTCACAATGGCTTTCTTGATAGCATCATCATCCCACATATCCTCATCGGGGTTTACAACATAAGGACCATTTCTAATAACAGTCCATATTTCATGACTTTGTGCTCTAAGAAATACAGTCATCCTATTCTTCCAGTATGGGTAGTTACTCCCATCGAAGAAGGGTGGCCGTTGAATAGAATGCCCTTCGGGCATCATCCCTTTGTTGAGGTTGTTGGCCATTCCTAACAGATCACTCTAAAACCGCTAGGTTTTCTAAAAAGCAGAGCCGAGGCTCTGATACCAATTGCTGGCCCGGTTAGGAGGCAATTGCGAGGGGGGTGAATTGATTGCCCACCCTTTTTCACAAATATTAAAAGCAACCCACACAAGCCACAGATATGAGGAATAACTCTAAGACAGAGACTAGATTAATACAACTGAAATTAGATCAAGAAAGCTCTCACAACTCCCCAGCACACAGATGTACTCACTCGGACAACAATATTCGGACGGACAGTTGAGAACACTCACGCCTCACCGTCTCACACTCGTATAGTGAGCGAAAAAATAGATATCAACCAACACCAACCAAGCAAACCACGGCACAATATTTTTAGGTGGTTTGGACACACAAAGTGCCGTCCTACGTCCACCCCTCTCACCTCGAGAGGATTTCACTATCAACGCTGCACGACGGCAGTAACCACACACACGGGCTCGACGGCCCACACACGTGGGTTCTCGCACGATGACGAGACACCCCACACACACACTCGGAGCAAGCTCCGAAATAGTCAAGATATGAAAGTAGAATGGAAAATACAAGCCCAGTTCAGAGAATAACAATCTATGCATAAAATGACTAAGAGAATGATTAACAAGATGGATCTTCCCCTAATCTTTCAACCAAAATGGAGATGAATGAAGGGTGCTTGAGAATGAAGACACAGGAGAGAGAAGAATGGCCCCCTTTGTCGAAAATTGCCCAAGCCAGGAGATGGAGGAGAAAAGGGACGCCTTCCTTCCAGCTTCAAGGTTGGGGTCGAGTGAAGCAAGCTTGGCCGTAGGGTTCTTCCTCCAAGAGAAGCACCATTCCTCTCCTTCTTCCTACAAGAATAAGATGAATACGTTAGAAGCTCAAGAGATGGGTTCCGATCGAATGAAGGGCGTCACTATATACAAGGGGATTTGATCCCCCAAATGACATAAAAGCCCACTCCAAACCCTATTAAAACAACATACAAGACATAAGGGACACCCTAAGGTCATTGGGGTCATCAACCATGCCAAATGGATCCAAGCCCAATGGGTTCGAAGGAGATCCGGAAAACCCGCAAGAACATTCAGAAAAAGTGTCGACCCATGGGGTCGACTCTTTTTCCTGAAAGTTCTGCCAGAACATTTATATAAGCAAAATCGAGTCACGAGTGTCGACCCATGGGGTCGACACTTCTTACGAAGTGTTCTGGCCTGTGAAAAAGAACATAACATTCATGATGAAAAGTGTCGACTCACGAGGTCGACACTTTTTCATGAACATTCTGTTTTCACATAATTGAACATACTTACCTGAAAGTGTCGACCTTCAAGGTCGACACTTTTTCACGAGAGTTCTGCCTTAGCAAAACAGCAGAATCCTGGTGAAAGTGTCGACCCCGTATGTTGACACTTTCTGCCAGCGTCCTATATTTCAACGCAAGGCAGAGACTCCACAAATAAGTGTCGACCCCTGAGGTCGACACTTTTACTGACAGCAGCAAAACTTCAGTAAATGCAATTTAAACCTCCATAAATCATAAACATGTATCACAATCGATCAAAGGAGTATATACAACTCAGATTTACATGATTAAGCATGAATTTCACCCAGATCTTTCCATTCACACTAAGATCCAAAAAGTCATGTGTTGATACCTTGGCCTTGAGAGTTGGAATGAAAAATTTCATAATTAACCTGCATTCAATTTGCCAGTCAACTCATCATCTCAATATATCAACTGAAACTTTCTCAATCATCACATAGTAAATTCCACATTCAAAGCATCCATTCATTTTGCGACTCACTAAATGACCTTTTCATTCATTGCTTCATTCAACATATAAGTACAACTTCATTCATCATAGTCATGATTGAATATTTCTCATGTTATGCCCAATCATACATTTAGAATATGAAATTCAACAAGGTGTTTTAGATCAACTCCATATCCACAGCATTCAGCAGACAATTTGATCAATCAAGCAAGTTTTCATTCAAGGCAATCATTCGTCAAACCTGTATTCATGCAAATTCATTGAACCCGAAGTCATTATATATCATTCAGAATCTTCGTCAAAACAGTCCGGGGCACAACAATGTGCATGGAACATTCTTCAAAATATTCTGAGAACACTCCATTTGTCAAACATATGTTAATTCTAGGGACCTTACTTTAGATCTTAAGCAGATTTTAAAAAGTAATAAGAAAATAGATAAAATGAAGAGTATGAATCTAGTGAGAATGAAGAAGATGACGAAGATGAGACTGAGTTTGATATATCTTCAGCATCTGAAGATGAAATAGATAATGATTGTATATTTTGTAAAGAATTTAACATATATGCACTTCTTATCATTATTACTTACCATCTCTCCTCGTAATTAGTTGTGGTCTAATATACACTACTTTTATTGTTGTCAATAATTAGATGGTTCAAGGTCGTACTGGGACTTCGAGGAGAGGTGGCTGTGGGAGGGATTCTACTGGTATGTTTATTTAAATTCTTAGATAAATGAGTACTGATTATGTACTTTGTTTTGCTCACGACATTTCATGTTTATAGGTCCGAGTGTCTCCGCACCAGTTACACCGCCCCCAACACCTGCTGCTAGTATGTTTATTTAAATTCTTAGATAAATGAGTAGTGATTATGCACTTTGTTTTGCTCACGATATTTTATGTCTCCGCACCAGTTACATAGAGTGCATCGCCCCCACCATCTGCTGTTGGTATGTTTATTTAAATTCTTAGATAAATGAGTAGTGATTATGCACTTTATTTTTCTCACGATA